>OY728146.1:1125159816-1126409816 GCA_963277665.1 Viscum album
ATAATCATGATGACTGTGGTGGTAAAACATTTCATATATTTTCTTTACACAATTAAAATATTCATACAAGATAGACTTGTTTATTTCTCAGTAAAAAACTTTTATTTTCTATGATTTTACTTATATCCCACAGAGATAATTATTTTCATTATATATTTTCACCCCTTGATCTATTCTAATTATATAGATTTGACATATTATATCATAAATTATAGTATCTTCACCCAAAGTTATCACTACACCATCATAAACTTCAAAAATTTCATCTTCGTTAATTCTAATTATTCTATTACAAAAAATGAACTTGTTGAATGGATAAAATAATTCCATTTTTCCCGGATTCCCAGGGAACATTCTTCTCCCTTCTCATTTAACATCTCATTATTATTATTATTCCATATTATTTTAGTTTTTATATTATAACTTTCACAACTAGATTAAATAGATTTATAATCACAAGATTAATCATAAATAATATGTTCCTTTTTCTTTGGATTGATTTTTATGACATATTTGGTTAACTAATATTGAACATCCATTGAATTATCAAGATAATCTCTCATAATTTTCAAGGTGTTTTAAATATTATAAAACCTAGACTTGTACATTTTATGTTATTCTTATTTTGGATCCATTTTTTTATTTTGGTATTTCAATATTTTTTCTTATTCTATAATGTTCACCATTCAATTTTTGATCTCCTAAGTAATATCACACTCCATGTTTTCATTTATTTTCTCTTTAACCAGTAAATTGGTTATTTTTTTGAAATTAGTGTTTTGATAGAGATATGCTACATGTTTATATTGCAAAATATTCTCATGGTAGATCGTTTCATTATTATCATCACTTATTTAATAATCCTTAAGCCTAATAATTTTTTATCTATTAGTTTTATGATGTTATTTTAATATTAAACTTATAATTCACATCATACTAAAGATACTTCATCAACTCCCATATTCCTCATATTTTTCTTCAACATCATTGTTAACGTATACTTCTTTCCATTATCAACTTTTCTTGTTTTTATAGTTTTTCCTATAATGTAGTCGTTTTAAAAATAATCACTCTTTGATTCATTTGATTCCTTCCTTTGATATTCAAATGAAAAATGTCCTCTTTTTTATAATTAAATCACTTTTAATAAACTATATCTTTTAATTTTCCATTTTCTATTTTTATTCTTTTTAAAATGAAGGAAATGAATCTTTTATAGTAGCCATAACTTACCTCATCCACATCAAAAAATGAGAATGGATTATATATATTACCGTTAATCATTATAAATTTCATTTCAATGAATTTCATTTCATTACTATATTTTCTTGTGAACACATAATCATTTATAATCACATAATTTAGGAGTGTGTAATGAAACTCTATGAGAGATAGTTCTAAAAATTATTTTAAGAGAAAAATATTTGGATCAAATCTGTTATAAAAGATACAAATCAGCTACTTGAAAACTGATGAATCTTCCAGAGTATCTCCAAATTCACTTCTATGAATTAATATCTTATTTAACCTGGTAAATTAGTCATTTGCAATCTCATAAAATTATATTTTTATATTTTAAAACATAACTCTCTTATTTTTTTGGATTATTTGTTCTTTGCATTCCATTCAAATATATTATAGAGTTTATCCCACATCATGTGTGGGTTTTTATGCCAATAATCATTGTTAATATTTTATCAAACAATGATGAAAATACTCCAATTATGGATTTCCCATATACATTAATATTTCAGATATTAGCACATGTCATGGGAGAATCTATTCTTGGTCGGATAGAACCCACTCTTATAGAATCACCAACATAAATTTCTTGTGAAAACAACAATGGGAGTATTCAGTTCAACCAACTATAATTGTTCTTTCTAACTACGAAATAAATTCTTCTATTTTTGATTTAATTCAAACTCTCCATCATTAATATTTACTTAATGCTTGATAATTTTTTAGCGATCCTTATACCCTAAAACCACTAGATGTACCATGGATCAGATTTATCATTGAGTGGGGGAGGGGTTAAATAAATGATGTTGCTTTTTCCATTTATTTATTTAAAATAATCCTTAGATAACGACTAAGATCTTGATCCCTTGTTCATTAATGATTCACCTACTGCGTATGAAATAAAATTAAATCATTTAAAATCACATAAATATTTCAACTTTATATGTCTTAAATGTGGGTGACTATGTCCATGTTTAGTTCATGATGATTTGAGACACATATTTTTTACTATTAAAGAAAAGTGACTACATGTATAGAAAATATCAAAAAATTAATGGATATCGAACTCCCATATTGTTGGGTCACTAATGATCATAGTTGGTTGTATGCCATTGGGATTTTTAACCTCACATCACACCAATGTTCTTTATACTGACTCACTTTACATGATCTATATCCAAAAATGTTTTTTTCATAATTGTATCGAACCAGTTATTCAATGGTTTACCTAAACAACTATGAGTAGGTCATCAATTTATTCTTTTTACTAACATGGTGTTCACGTTGGGCATATTATGTTTTTTCCTTCACCATGTTTTCAACATATTGTCATCAAATTATTGGTATTAGTCATCAATGATCATTATTTGATGAAACATTAATTATCTTTATTATTGAATACAATGTGATACCCACTTACACATGTCCATTAAAAATGTATTCTATTTCATCGATTGTCAAACTATATAAGGATAATTGGTCGAGCATGATATCAAATGACAACATAGGATTTCAAAAAATTCTACCAGCACCATTACCTCTTCTCAATATTTCCAGACATATATTGACTCATAGAAAATAAATGCAACACAAACTTCGTCTCAACACATAATTCATTAGATTTGAATTTTTATAATGTAAGAAATAATGTAGATTAAGTAATTCATATTGAAATATTTTAAAAATAACCTAGAGTGGAATAATATTTAGATTCTAAAAACATGTTTTAAACTATAATTTATGTTATGTTAGAATTTTTTATAGAAAAATCATGATATATTTTTTGAAGACAAAAAAATAAATAAGGTTTAATTTTCAGAGAGATTTATGGTTTATAAGATCATCTTTTCTATATAATTGAATTAGATTTTTAGTTTTTTCATTCTAATAAATGAATAATATTAATAAATTCATGGGTTCTTATGGAATCATGAATGAATAAGATAATTTTATGATGATAATTTTTTATGGAAGGAGACTGAATAGTTTAGTTATTTTATTTTTAATTTTAATCTTTTTATAATCAAGTGTTTATAACTTCTTATACACTAATATTATTTTAAAAGTTCATAACATTAATCATTAAATGAAGAATAATAATGCAATTCATAACCTAATTTTTTGAATTCATAATTTAATACATAATTCTATTAAAGAAACATTGTTTAATCCATATTTTGAATGACCAAATTTTTAGTGGAATTTATTCAGGTGAAAATAAGAAAACAAGTGTTTGGTTATAAATAAATTCTTACATTGATAATATTATTCAATAATGATATAAAAATTTCAAAAAACTCATGACCCTAGTTTTATAATTCTATGAATTTTTCAGTTATTATTGTTTTTTAAATTTTTTTTATTTTATAACACACACATTATTTTTCATGACTTTTGAATCAAAGAGACAAAATAAAAATCACATATTACTGTATGTTTAACCATATAATAAAAATATACCATTTTTTATTTTCAATGATTGTAAATAGTCATTATATTATTGTAAACATTATTCCACCATAGAATTAATGTCATATTTCATATAGTGAATGTATTTCACACCGTTTCTTGGTAATATTTAGTAAAAAAGAAAATGATATTTAAGATATTGGTACAATTAAATTTAAAATCACATTATATTTTTTATTTTAGTTTAGTTATTTCTCCCCTTATTATGTGATTGTGTTATTAATGTTTGTAATATAAATTCAATGCATATGATGAATGATTATTTTTCATCAAAATTTTATAAATTATTATAAAAGTTGATGTCTTTCTACTTTTAATGAATAATTAATGGTTGGTATTGCAACCAAACTATAAATGGAATAAAAACTATTTTCACCTATATAGATTAGGACTAGATTATATCAACTAACCAAGTCAAATAAAATTAACCCATTCATAGATAATAATCGTACACTATGGGAGTTTCTAAAAGTGTAAAGAACATGGAATCGAATTAATATAAAACATTAATGAAATTATGGCTATCATAGATTGGATCATTCCTGATTTAAAAAGATGAAATCATTTTTATGCCATATCAAACTATTATTGATATTGTAGAAGATGAACTAGTAGAGATATTGGGGTTTTTAGAGAATAAAGGACCATTGGTGGAAAGAAAGGGAGGTTAATGAATCTTAATCAAAATAAACCTCTATAAATAAAGCTAAATATTATATACACCATGGGGTAAATTTCTTAGTTATGTATGGATTAAATATAAATATAACAATTAATATAACAATAATGAAGAATTTGAGATAGAATTCATGAAGAAAGACACTACTAAACCTTCAAAAATTATTTAAAATAATCGAAAACATGTTTCCTATATATATACAAATGATTAAAAGGGATATAAGGAAAATAAAACTATAAAAATATAGATCCAAATTAAAGAAATGTTTTAATATAATCATTATGATGTGGTGAAGTATGAGTACGGCCTAATTTAGATAGACCATAAGTTTATTTGTTATTTTCAAAACATTCCAAAGAATAATTTTACATAAAAAATAATTTTCATGTCTATATAAATATAGAAAAGTTTCTCATTAATTTATTATAATTCAATGTAATATTTCATTTAAAAATTGGTAACTTCTTTTTATTATCTTATAAAATGACATAATATGTTTATTTATATATAATAGACTATAAATAAAGTTATTATGGGTGAAAAGGTTATTTTTATTAACTTCAATAAATTACATTTTTGTTAATTTTTTCTATTATGTTTTCGAATTATAATTAATTCAATCTATCTATTTTGGATTTAATGGAATGGTGTTTTTTTGTTAAAATTCTTATTTTAATTTTATGGTTCTATATGTTAACCCATTAAATTAATCTAACAAAAATTCCTTTAATATATTCATTGTATTATAAAATCTATCGCATTTCATAATTGTAATATTATAAACACTATATAGTTACACATAGATTAACGACAAAAACAAGTTCTATAAAATTCATTATTATATATGAAAATTCTATAATAATAAACTCTAGTGGATCATATTCTATATTTAATATATATATATATATATATAAATATGTTTATATTATGTGGAAAAAATAATAAACAGAATAAACTAGATATAGAAATTAATAGAATTAAATGAATGATTTTAGAAGATATATTTGGGTGTATTTTTACATGGTAACATATCCATAAGATTTTTAATATGAATGCTAGAATAGTTTAAACCCATATAAATATTATAATAGTAATTTAGAAATTATGTGTCACACACTACTACCCAAAAAATTATATAATATAATTTAATAACAGAATAATAAATAAATAAAAATAAACTGTATTGCTTTAGGTAATCTAATGAAAAAAATAAAATTTTTATATAATATTTTAAAAATTATAAAATGGTTTTTTTAAACAAATGATTTTAATATACATTAATAATTGTATTTAATAAATAAATTTAACAAATATAAAAAATTCCGAAAAATGTTTTTAATTGTAAAATCAACACATTGAAAATAACCCACTTGGAATTTTTGATAATTTCTATAAATATTATATGTTTGTAGTTCAGTATAAATATATGTAGTGAGTATAGATTTTTTGTAATAACTTCATTTTTAATAAAATAAATTTAAGCATTAAAATAATGTATTCCATGACCTAACATATGTTAATTTATGAAAATAATTTTTTAAAAATTTTAAAAAATAAATTTTCCCACTGTAATATGTTTTTCTACAGTCTAAAATGGAAATTCTTGTTTTAAAAAATAATTTCTTATGGAAAAATGATATTTCAATAGAAAACTTTTATAATTAATGGAGTGAAATTTTATAAAATAGAATGGTTCGGCCCCATGAATTAAATGTAATTACCATGATCTAAACCCATGTATAATCTATTGATATATAATTTACCGCATTATATATTTCCAAATAATAATTCAAAAAAATTAGCAAATAAATTTCAATTAATAAATTTAAATACCAAAAAAATCACCTTATTCTTTGATCTAAAATCTTTGAAAATGTTTCTCTTTAAAATATCCAACTCAAGAGTTCTCCTATGTATCCTTTAAATTTATGTTGATTGTTTTCTCAAGTTTTATAAAGATACAACATATTGTAAGAGTTTATAATACACTCTTTTCATTTCTCAATTATAATTTGATCTGATTCAAATACATTTCCATTTATAGTGTTTTAATGTTTGGATGTTATTTTAAATTCATTATCATATTATGAATAAGATATTATCATTCATTTTTTTTATAATACCATCATAATATTTTATAAGGACATTGTATACCCATTATACATAATATCAATTTAAAAATCACTACGCATGCCATATATTTGTGGAATTATGGATGTATTATTTACACATGGGGGTATTATTAAAAGGATGGATGCATGTGATACCCCTATTGGATCCTCTATTTTGTCTATGCTAGAATAAATTCAATATTTCACATAAGTAAGCCATTGGTATCATATCACACTAACCAACTATTTTCTCCTTAAGGAAATTTTATATCCCTGATGTATATAAAATATATGTGTCACATACTCGAGATATTCATATTGGATTTTTATGTCAATACATTGGCCTCCTTCCATTAAACTGTCATAATCATTGATTAATCCTTGAATATATACTTTGATAATTAATGTACCAAAACCCATTCATCTATTATTACCCCATTGATATGGATAAATTATATTTTTTGGTTTTATCCTATAGTTTCTAATTTTTTCAATTGGTATTCATCAATATTGAAATATTATCCTATTTAATAGTGAAATATTAAGAATATTTATATCAATTGACTCTATATTGGTAAATTTTGATTATTTTGAAATGTTTTTTAAAGTGATTCCTTGTGGAACATTATGTTTTATATTTATTGTATCTAGTTTGATCATATTTTGGATACATTAGAGTTATTATTTGATTTATGAATCATGAAATTATATATCACCTTGTTGAATTATAGGGTCTAACATGAAAAAATATCTTGTATATTTGTTTTATGCCTCCCCTATTGCATATGATGTTTTGGAATGTGGCATTGATAATATCGTTACAACATCAAATCTAATATATTATATCACTTTGAGACTACTTATTATATACTATATGATTATTTATTTATATATTTATATAATTTATTGATATATTAGTCTAGTATTATAAACTATACTACAAAAATTTATTTTATATTCCTCCCATATTATATATATTTATATATTTATTATACATTTTATTTTATGTTTTCACATATTGAGTATCAAAGGTTACTGTTTATATTTTAACCATTTCCATATGTAACAATCAAGAATACTCTATATAACTGAATGATAATCATGTTGGATTAATAATTATATAAATATTTCTATGTTATACTTTTATTTTCTACTGTAATATAGCAATCATGAATGTATCTAGTCTTTGAAGACAATTAAATTATTGAATACTATATATTTGTTATGTTATGTATTATGTTCCATTATTATAATGAAATTTATGATCTGGTGAATTGGATTCAGAGCTATAATATTTGTTATTTGAGAATGTTTAGTGGAATCCTTAGGAACAAGATTTCGAAGAATGTAACTATAGAATATAACCTTTTGAAAAATTATTACTGATGTATATAAAGTTATTTATAATAGATAGAATACTAGAAATCGATTTATAATAAATGTAAAGAAAATATATACTATGAATTATAATTTATTATCTTATACATTAAATGATTAAATTTATGCCCTTATTTTGAAATATTACATCCAAATATAATGTAAACTATGTCAAAACCTGAATAAATATATGGATTTCCCAACTATAAAAACCAATAATGTTGGTATTGGAGTTTAATATATCAACACCATATTAAAAAATTTCCACGTGTTAATAAGAATAAACTTTATAGCATGTGAAAACATTTTTCCCCCAAAATGGTGTAATATTATTAGGTTATTTCATTAGGTAGAAACTCCATGAATTCAACAGAATGAATAATCTTATTAGTGTTAGAATAATGGATAATTCCATTATAGAATATATTCCCATATTTTAGACATATTTAAAGGAACATGGTTCTCGTAGTTGTATATCATCTATGGGATGATATTGATAAAGGGTGTTTATATATTCAAAACACTAATAATGGAAAATATATATAAATATATGATTAAAATTATTTAGTTTTGTTACCCATAAACATTTATTTCCCTTGTGAATTAATAGCTATCATGGAAATATAATTCTATAATTTTAGAAAAAAATGTTGAAACTATTATATTGTATGATCCTAAATTTACATAGTTTGATATATAGGTTTTAAACAATTTATGTCATCTATATATCATTATTGATCGCATATTTTATGGAATGGAGTTATTCATTTTAAGGGAATTAGTTATTATAACTATTTAGTATATAAAAAGTTAGTGAAAAGTGTTGTTAAGACTGAGAAATAATTCTATATGTATTATATTTTTAAAAATAAGGTAAGAGAGTAATCGAATGTTTTAGTTCTGTATATAATGTTATTTGATTAAGGATGATAAGGGATGCGTAGAATTTATATCATGAAATAATTTGGGAATTTAATTACCTTAGGGTTTCTTTATGGTCTTAGAATGTTGTTACATGGGTAGAGAAAACATCCTTTAAGCCCACAAGTTACTATGAAAGTAAGAATAAACCAATAAAAAATTATTTATTTATAAGAATATGGGATATTATTCTAATAAATTAATAATAACAAATTAAATATTCATTAGAAGCGGCCTATGATGAATGTTTGGGATTTTGAAATTAATATGGTGAAAGTTGGGATTCAAAATGATTTCATGACAAAAACACATTGATCATTAAATAATATTTTGAAAATATATATTTTTATTCTACATCTACAAAATCATTTATATTTAATATGTTTTTAAGAACATTTAATTTCATCTTGACATATTATTGAAGAATTCTCCAACTAAGACCATTTTTAAAAACATGGCTACTATAGAAATATATTGGTATATATTATATAATTCATAGTGGATTTATAGATAAATATTTATTGGATATATTAATGGTTTAATATTAATTAATTATTCTAATTTATGGGTTCTAAATATGAAATAAGAAAATTTATTTCAGAGAAGAAGGGATTTTATATTTTGAGGCATGAATTGAATCCTTTAATTTTAGATCATGGACTTAATTTCATTAGACTTGTTGGAAACCTCCTCATCAGGATCATATTAATAAAATTATTAGATTACCATAAGTTCAAATAAAATATATTACTAATATTAATATCCTAATAATATAAGTCATATTAATTGAAAAATATTACATTGATATTTTTTATATAGAATTAACAAGATATCCACCTGACTATGATGTTTAATTCCTATTTTGACTTATCCCTATTGTCAAATCCATATTTTATTTTATTTATTTATTTGACTTAGTGGAAGTGGTTTAATTAAAGAAAAAAGTAAACCCCATTTGAGATATAGAGATTATATGCCTTGTCGTCTCACATTAGGGAGAAAATATCATTTTTTTTAAGATAAAATCGTATGACTATATGGTTTTAAATTGATTATATTGAAATAAACAAAATTTCTAACAATAAAAAGTATCATCAACAAAATATTTTTATAGAATAATTAGTGTATCTCTAACACTTAAAAGTAACATTAATATTGATTATAAATCCATCCTATGATCACCATTATAAGATAATATGAAACATGTGTAAAAAGTGATGTACTTATTATAATATCAACTAAAAACTACACTAAAACATAAAAAATTAATTGTTACCAAGTGAAGATTTATATATATGATTGCTAGAGATCTCAAAAGATGTAATGAAAAGGTTTACCACATCTAATATTATCCTTGGGTTTTACCTAATCATTCATCATATAAATTGGGTCCACCAACCTCTATGATGTTCTAGTGCCTCACCAGGATAGGGGGGAAGATGAAGAGAACTATAGATTTTAGATATTTTTTACCAAGTAAGAGAATTAAATTTCTCTACCACTACATTAAATATGTATCTTTGTTGGCCCCTCATGCGGGTTCCTTGATCATTTCATTATTAAGTCATGTTTAATAACTCTTGAGTTAACACCTTATTCAATAAATTAAATATATGAATTTATATCCCATTATGTTAAAAAATTATGTAATTCATAATTAAATGAGACCTAGAATGAAAATAATTTACCTAACTACTAATACCTAATGATAATATGATACTATAAAAATCTCATGATAAATTTAACCATTTTGTTTTCATGATAGACATCTAATGCCTATTAGAAAACGAGGGTTATAATGTATTATTAAGAATGTAGTTAAGAATAAATCTCTAAAAATATGTTCTCAACACTCTTATTAGTACTTCATAATATTTAAACATGTACTTGAGGGAAAAATTTTAAAAATTCATCACATATAATATTATTAATAGGGTATATTTTCATTCATCTCCCGTATTCAAAAATTCCTAAAAAATGTTTTATTTCACCGTGTGTTATATAATTTGAAATAAATGTTAAAATTATTTTGAAATTAACTTTTGGTTATTTTCCAAGTAAAATATTTGAATCATTTCATTTAAAACACATTATATTATGTAATATGACATAAAATTTATATATCATTCCATAAAAAATTGTTAAACTATAAACATCATTTAGAATAGATCTCTAAGTCAAAATTTACCCAAATTCAGTCAACCAAACAGTGTAACCCAATGGTATTTTTTAGTGATTAATACAAAAATGAATCTATAAGTACATAATAAAAATAAAAATATTGTTTTGTATCAAAAAATATATCTTGCAAAAAATAAAAATGCATCATGCAGAATCTGTATAAAACATATTCCATACTATTCCTATGTCAACTAGTTGCATCACACACTATTATTCACTATCAAATGTTCCCTATATACATAAGATCATTGGAACATAGTAAATAGAGTATTTAAATCCCATATAATAAACTCATATATTCTTGACACTCAAAGTATTTACTAACCAATTCATTTAATACATCATATAGAATTCATCTTTATTGATAAGAGCATCACATTCACTTTATCCAAGTAAATAAGATCATCATATATATTAGCTAGGTGTGGCCACACACTCCCCATTACATATAAATTATAGACCTAGATGTGATGCACTTTTTATGATAGGGAATATCTAATATTGGTTGTGTTCCAACTTTTGGTATGTTTAGTAACATACCCAACCACAACATTACTAGATTTGTATCATTGAATTGTATAAGAAAAATATCTGTATATTATGATGGTTCTCATGTTATATATATCACCTACCATAGGTAATATATTTTCAACCCTAGTATACTAGTGACATAGAGTATGACACCCTATAACTATACATAGTGGGTCATACAACAAACACATAATAAATTTTTTTAAGTAATATACCTCAATATAATATTTTATTTCTCTATATGAGAATCATACATACTCAACCCTGAATAATTCTTTAAAACTTATAATGCATCATGAAAAAAATTAGTTAAGGATAATAAAATTTCATAATTTGATTTACTAATTAACATTACACTTCATGAAATTTATATCTATATATTCATTTTTAATGAAAAATATAGAAATAATAAAATAGGGATTTATTTTTATATGATAAATTTTATATTCATAAAAACTATTTTAAAAAATATTTATAAAATACAACATAATCATAGGTATATCACATCATATTTGATAAACTACCTACCTACAATACAATTAATTCAATTTATGTGGTAATGTAAAATTTTTACATCCTTATATAATTCATTCCACATCACTATGTGATCATATGGTAAGACCATCCCACTAAATAAAAAGTGATTAATATCTATAAGGAATGATATTTATAATAATTTTGGGAGTTATGAGTGAAATTATTAATTTTCGACCAATATAACATATACTAACTCTCCATCTTTACAAAATAATTTTTTTTACATAAATATTATTTTTTACTTATAACTCTCAAGAACAATTACATTAATTTTTTTCTTTCAAAAAATGAAATTATTAATATTTTTTTTTACCAGCACCTAGGTTCGTATATGATAATGTAATAATAACTTTATTTAACTAACTAAATGTAACTCCTTACATTTCTATTTCTTAGTACACCATAAAAATATTTAATGATATTAATTGAAATTTAATTTTATTTTTCACTAAGAAAATTTCTTAAGTAGTAATCATCTTTATGTTCTCATGATAACTAAATTTATCTATTAATATTTCTTTTTATTGTAACTCATCCAAAACACTTTTTGTTTTTAAGTGAAAGTCAAATTCTTTAGGATAGTGTAATAATTCATTTATTAGTTGTGAACATTTTCTATGTTCAAACTTATTGCCACAAATGTCTTAGACAATATATTCCTTTCTTAAAATTATACTAGGATATAAGAACTCCTTTTATATTAGTAATCAACACATATTTTCTTTTAGTGTAAATATTTAGTAGATAAACCATATAATATTCTATGTGTTGGGAATATCCATTTATCCTCATAACCATTTAAAATGTAATAGAATTAAGAAAATCATAAATAATGTGTATCAAATTCGTTCATCTAATTTAATTAAAAAATTAATTTTTTTATTCCCCTTTAAGTTAAAAAATTCAATAAATGATACACTTTTATTTTATAAATCTTAAAAATTTGAAGAATTCATTTACTATAATGCAGCAACCGATTTTCCTCTAACATTAATGAAATATTCATTCATAAACACTGAAATATTACATTACAGATGTACTCATTTATATTTAAAAATATTGTAAAATATATCATTGGTATCATTATCTTTTCAAAATATAAGAATTTATTTCTATAATAATTATACCCAGAGTAGTCTCTCTATAAGCCTTCTTGCAGATCATTGGGTAATCTGGACAGTTCATTCTCTAATGACTACTCATGACATAAATAATGCATTTTTCCTTATTATTTATTGCATTGGTTGAATATATAACATCCCAAGTTTTTTATGTAATATATTTTTTAAAATAACTTTATTTCATTGATGTCTTCTATTAGACACAATATTGTATTAGCTTACATAACATGCATCATTGACTTTCCTCAAAACATCATTTTATTATTGTAATTATAATAAGTATATTATAAACTTGCTGTTAGAATAGAGATAATGAAAATGATTAACTAAATTATGAAATTATGGTTCACACATGTATATATAATTATTTTACCAATTAATTATAAAATGTACAACCTTTTTTAAAATAAAAGGGAATTTTTTTCTAAAAAACTACTTATAGGTATAAAAGTAAGTTTTATATGAATAAAAAAACAAGTCACACATTTTGTATTATCTTCATAAAAATATATATAATATGTTAAATATATCATTTAGCATTCATCTTATGTGTTTTCTATACATGCTATAAGAAAAGGTCAATCATTACTAATAAAAGTTGTATTTTCTAAAAATGAATTTTTTCAATATTTTTATGGCACACTTGTTTTAGTGATAAATTTTAACAACTATATAAATTATTTTTTAATAAATAAACTTTTTCATTGTAATAAGGATATTAAAATCACTTTTGAAAAATTTTGGTTTTTTTTGATATGTTTCATTTTTACTGAATAGTAAAAAATACTGAATTTTAATTGAGAATAGATTTTTTCTCTAATTTAGTTCATTTTAATAAATTTTACATTGAAATTGGATATACAAACATTCTAATATTTTCAACACATTTACCTTAATAACATTTTTTCATCCCATCTCAATTATTAAATTTTCATTAATTTCTAGACATTCTATGAATTGAATTTTAAAAAATGGATTAAATATATTTAACCATCACATTTAAATTTATTAAATATTTCTCAATTGTTTAGGGAAAATATGAATAGTTACTTTAGTAAATTTTATTATCCCGATTATGGGTAAATTGAGTTATTAATGGTACAAATAATATAATAAATTTTAGTAAACAAACCTAGAACTTTACCAAATGTAATTGAATGAATTTAATTAGAACCTTAACACCTAATTATTAAAATTGAATAATTTAATTGATACATTACATTGAAAATGAAATGGATATTATTAAAATCAATGAGAGTAATGAAATGTCACACTATTACTTTTAATAATTATAATATTTTAATATGTGGTAAATTATAAGATATTCTCTACTATATATATTATTATGAAATATAAATCATTTTTATAAATAATGGAGGTTTATTTTTAATTTTTAGTGAATAACTAATTATCATAAATAGTTTTACAATGATGTTGTATTAATTATTAAATTAATGATAAACTAGATTTAGTGATATTATAAATATCAAAATAGTATAATATTAATTAATTGAGGGGATAAAATAATTGTATAGGGGAATATGGAAAATAATGGATGTATTAAATGAATTTTTATAATTTATATTTTTTTATATTGTTTATCAATGTCAATGTAATGAATACAGTATAAATTTACCGAAATAATACTTTATGAAAATAATAGTTTTTTAAATCATTAGAAAATAAAAATATCCAAAATAAGGACAAAGGGGATATATTATGTTCTAAAATAACATATTTTTTTCTATTTAATCCTTAAACATATATTTCTCAACCATTTAATATTTCAAATTTTTTTACTATTGTTAGAATTAAAATTGGTTAACAAAGGGTTAATAAAAAGATAGGGTCAAAAATTACTCCAAAACTTATATAAAATATATTTTTTGATTGTATTATCAATATATCAAACATTATATTCCAATATATTTCCATTTTAAGATATTTTTATTGAAATTTAATTTAATACAAATTAATCTTTTATGAAATTCCAAAACTACCCCTCCCCTATCTTATAAAAGGAATCCTCTTCTTATATTTTCTTCACACTTCAGAACATACTTGTTTAAAAAAACACTTTCAAAATATCCTTCATAATTCCATAAATTAATTATAGAAGAATTATTTTGGGTAGAAATACAAACAATGAAGTCCTTTTTGAAAATCATAAGGATATGCTCAAAGAAGATGTAACATTCATCAATGAACAATTTTATTTTATCTTTTTTTAATCTTTAAATATATTT
Source organism: Viscum album (assembly GCA_963277665.1). Classification (NCBI taxonomy): domain Eukaryota; kingdom Viridiplantae; phylum Streptophyta; class Magnoliopsida; order Santalales; family Viscaceae; genus Viscum; species Viscum album. The sequence continues at coordinate 1,125,175,232 of OY728146.1, forward strand.
TATTTAGTGATTAAATAATTACCTAAGCATACTGAATATACTAATATATTTTCTTATTACTGTTTCAACATACACTCATACACACTTTCATCAAATGGGATTTACAATCATCATTCTTGTGGACAAAGCTCTACTGCCTCACAAACTGATGTTGTTCATTTCTCCATTTCCACCATTTAAGATTAGATGTAATGATTGAATTTAATTTTTAATATGATATATATGATATTTTTTATGTATTTATTTTGATTTTATTATCATATAACACATACCTTCATTCAGTCTAATTTATTTAATACCATAACTTCATTTTTGGACGTGTGTATTATTGCCTACTCAAAGCGATGTGATTCATTCACATATTATATGGAATGAAATAAGCATTGTTTTAGTGAATTTATAAGATATATATTAAATTATAATTATAATTTTATCAAATTATATATATATTTCATTTAATTTATTTCAGTGAAAATGACAAGAATATGGAAACAATGTTCATGTGTACGTACGGCCTACCGTCTCTATGAATATTGTATTTCATATTTTTTTATAACATTTATATATTATTATAAATAAAAATATAATTAATATATATTATATTTATAACATTCTTATCATTCTTTATACTATGAAATCAGGATACATGTAACATGAAAAAATATTACAAATCAAAACACATGCGAAAAATAAAGCAGTTATTACTAAAAATGTAACATTTACTAGGAGTTATTAATAAAAATTAATATAAAGTCATAATTAAATCATATATATTATCATATAATTGAATATGTTTATTTATTATATGTATAATAATCTTATAAATATTTTAATATAGGATCAAATTAGTACTAAATGAGTTAAGACTGAAGGTAAGGGTTTTCTAATCCCACATTTATTTCTGTGAGATATATGCTATATTCAACATTTATTCTTGTTGTGAGGTGCTTATAATGTCTTATGAAAAGTTCCATAAATAATTTAATTTATTTTATGATATCAAATGTTTAAATTAATTTTAATATTTTATGGGTCCAATTATACCAAAGTTACTCAAGTAGTAACAAATGTTTGTCTCACTTTTATTATTGTTGGACACATGCATTATACAATATTGTTTCCTTTGTGTGGTGTATATATATACCATGAGGGTATTTTATGTGTATTATTATGAATATTGTGAAATTTTCATATACATATAATATTCATTCTTTTATGAGGCATACAATTTAACTGATTATAATGTTATAAGGGTTTATTTCACAATATAATTATTATTATAGATTATTTATATTTAAGTCTCCATTGAGAAATATTTTTCCTCCATATACATTCATTACAAAAAATAAAAAATTCTTTCAATATTCATTGATGAATATTTTATTTTATTTTTACTCATAATTTAGTTTTAATGAATCAATTTGAAAAGAATACTTTTTATCAAAACAACACACTTTATAACTTTTATGAAAAAATATATATAGAAGGAATGTTTTTTTTCATATAATACAAGAATATATTTATCTGATTTCATGATTCCTCAATTCCTTGTAGCTTATCTTAGAATATTAAAATATTTTTTTCAATGAAAATATCTTCCTTTAAAATTCGATGACACTTTCAAAAGTAATATTTCATAAAGGAATGGATATTATCCACATGAATTATTTTATTTAATATTAAAAAAATAATTTTCTATCTAATATTTTATTAACTGATTATTAAATGGGAATATAACCCATGTATACCATTTATCATTTATCAGAATCGTTTATGTTTATTCTGGCATTATATTTAATAAACCTATTTAGTTTCCATGAGTTATGCAATGATGAGTTATTTATAAAACTTATTTCGTTTTTTGGGTTCTAATATGATGAATGATTTATGTTCTTGTGTAAAAAATATGTATAGTTTCTATTATGTGATGGGTGGTACCTATATCCCCCTCCAATGTATTGTTTAATGATTTTTATCTCTTGAGATGATGATGGAAAACAAGTCAATAAGCTCGTTTCACTATTGAAAGAAGGGGGAACTCGATCTACTATGGGAAGAAGAGGAAACCTGATCCACTATAAAGAAATGAATATTACTAGGGATGGTGTTGTGTCCTTGCTAGTAGGTGATTACCCCATGATGTCCCCTGACATGTTTTTGAAATAATACATAACTTATAGTGAATGATATTACATATTTTTTTGTATAAAAAATATTTTATGTCCTATTTTTATGTTTTCATTTCATGAATTATGCTCTTGACTCCCTTATGATTCATGTTTTATGATCTTCCATTATTTATCTAATGACTCATATGTATGATATTTAATATACAAGGTATGATCTTAAAATTTTATGCTTATGTTCTCATTACTTTATGTTATTATTATTCTTAGGTATCTCCCTTGTTTAACCTTACTGAGCATCTGACCTCACCCTTTCTTATGTTTCCTTTCCCTAGGGTATGAAGAAAGTTTTTATATAGAAGTACAAATTGGGAATATATGTATTGGTGATTAAGAAGATATTTCACCAAATAATAATTATTCATTTCATGTTTTAAAGGATCTATACTATTATGGACCTTATGCATGTTTTCATATAATATAATAAATATTCATCTTAAAAGACATAATATCCATATATGAAAATATGAGCAAGTTATAGTTGGTATCATAGAAAATGGTTTGTCAAAATTTGGAATCTAGGATGATAAAAGTTTAGTGATATCCCTATATAAATTTATAAGGATGTCACAAGGTCATTCTCAAAGATAATTCTATGTATAGGTTACAATCCAATTGTTTTATTAATAATAATGATTAACCTAGGATTGAAACTGTGTTTTTAGAGATCGAAATATTTTAAGTATTTCACATTGATTATGTGGTTCTACCACTATTATTAGTGATTTTAACACTATGATTTCTAGTTTTATTCATTAGACGGAACCCGATTAAAACATATTAATGATAAATTAAATGATAAGTACAATGCGTTTCCTCACAAAAAACCAATTATTATGGGATCTGGAATGAAAAATATTTTCTATATACTTACACAAGCACTGAATCATTCTATAATTCCAAATGAGCAGTGAACGTAAAAAAATTGTCGAGTCTGTCATGAGGAAACTTCAACTTTCTCATAGTGGGTATTATGATCCAATTTTTATTGAACAATGGATTTATACCACTAAAAATATATTTTCATTCCTTTAGTTTTTGGAACCTAAAAATTTCATTTTTTATGTTTGTTGTTTAGAAGGAGAAGTAGACTAGTGGTCATGTCAAATCAATAATATGAGGAAGGAAGATAATATTTAATCCATGGATTGGGATATATTCAAGAACATATTTATTAATAATTACATTACTCATGTTCTTTATATGAATACAGAAAAATGGTTCCTTTTGTTAAAGCAAGATGGTATATGAGTCTATTGGTAACTATAAGGACAATTTTACAATACATGAATGGCAGGCTTCTTTTACTATAATCCAACTTGAAAGTAAGGTTGATAGATTCTTCAGTGGATTAAAACAAAGTCTTCAAGTAGTGTTATCCATAAGAGACATCATTAACTATGAAGATATTTTTCATTGTGCTATAATGTAGGAAATTAAGGTTAAAATTTCATATCAATCTCATGCTTCTATTAAGAAATGAACAATGGATATTAAAATAAAATATAAACACTATGTATAAAACATATGATCTTTCCTTAATGCTAAAAGTGTGGATATAAACTAGTATGAAATATTCTTAAGGGGACTAGAAAATGTTTTAAGTATGTGAAATATAGTCACTAGTAAATTGACTACCAATGTGATTGATAGAAGATAGCCATTGAAGAAAATAATGAAAAGGCTAAAAATGCACCTCCAACACATCGATATTTCAATTGTAAGAAAAATTGGTATTATGGTAAAAAAATTCCCTAATCTAAGGGTTATGAATGATGATCAAATTAAGGAACCCCTTAAGACTCATGAAAAAATAAAATTACATGTGATCACTATTGGCATTGCAGATTATGAAGAAGAAGTTGTAGAATAATTGTGTTTTTATGTAACAGAATTAAAAATTAATGTTATAGAAGTACTTTTATGGAAAAAATAAAAAAAATATATTTGTATTAGTACACTATAGTTTTTTCATCAGGATTTAAGAGTATATTATTAGTCGTACTGGTAAATATGATAAGTGATTAAGGTGGTAATGTAATGTTTTTTGGAAAACACGTGATTAAAGGAAGGATAACCCAAAATATTTCCATGATGTTAGGATAATGAAATACTGAGATATTTGATTATGATTGAATAAATTAGATTGTATTGATTACTTTGGGAATGATAATACAAAATGTGGTTTATAATATAATGGATTGAGTTTATATAATGTTTGGATTTATGGTATGATGAATGTGTTAATTTTTGAAATCATGCATGTTTTCACTATGGTTTTTTGGTAATTCGTGTTATTAATATGTTTCAATACAACACCTAATAGTGGTTTTCACATGTTTGAGGAATGAAAATTATAATTTATGTAATGTTTTTTGGTTTATTAATGATAATTTTATTTTTTAAAATTTAGTAACAATATTTGGAAAATTTTGGATTTTAGTCTAGATGATGTTTTATGAGGGAAACCATTTATGAAACTGTTTAACATGAACTTGGGATGACGTTTTAGTGATTAATGATTTTTATGTTTATTGGAGAAATTTGCTAAAAATTTTGTTGTGATAAATATAGATATAATAAACTATAATTATATATATGGATCTCATGATCTGTTAATACTTTAGGAATTAAAAACTCACAACTATTTCATTAAATAAAAGATAAAGTGAAAATTGATCAATTCACAACAATGAGTGATAATATATTGAAATAAAGTAATTATATATTCTAAAAAAATGTAAAAAAATTATGAAAATTGGTATTAAAATAAAATTTGGTCTTATTATCATCATTTTTAATGATATAAATGGCATTTTTCAAGCCTCATTGGGTTATGACTTTGTGATCCCTAACATTCCCCTAACCATATTCTTTATCACTCTTTATTAAAACATGATAGTTAGATTTATATTACATGTACATGTTTTCACATACTACATAGGGTCTCCTTTGAGGAAACCCAGTTATGAGTTTCATTGGGAAACTATTAAGCTCCCAACATTCTTCTGTTAAATGAAGGTTTTGTATTAATTTATACTATGTGAGGTTTTATGAATGGAATATTTACATATTAAACATTTGATATCCCTTAAAAATTTAGAGTGTGAAGTTCAAATAATGGGTATAGAATATAACAACTGTGGATTTTTATTAAATGAAAATTTTAAAAATAATTTGATTTCATGGATGTCTTTTATTAAACGATGCACCTAGATAACATGTGTTACACCCAACACCAAGTTTCTACAAAACATCATTTTATTATTGTAATAAATTTAACAAAATAATTATAACCTATCCATTAAAATAGTTGGTATGAACAAGGATAAAATAATTTTTAAATTATAGTTTAAACAAGTATATATAATTATTTAACCAATTAATTGTAAAATGTAAATATATTTTTAAAATAAAATGAATTTTTTCCCTGAAAAAAAATTATTTAGGTGTGCACAAATGTGTTTTGTACCAATAAATAATAAAATCAATATTGTTATATTTTATTAATGATATATATATATATATAATATTCAATCTAATTTTTATCATTAATATTACGGGTTTTCTAAACGTTTTATAAAACAATTCCAATTTCATGCATGAAAAAATGTATTTTTCTACAAATGAAATTCCGCCTCCTTCTGATGGAACACTTATGTTAAAAATATATTTTTACAAATTAAAAAATTATATTTTAATATATCTGAATCATTTTTTTAATTATGATATCATAATTTAAATTGGTTTAATTATGGGTATTTTTTAATATGTTGTATGTTTTGATGAATGGTGAAAAATTCTGAATTTTAATTGTAATAAGTTTTTTCATATAAAAAATTTATAATGATCAATTATATTGTTTATTGTTTTTAAAGTATAATTAGATCAATTTTATATCATTTAATCATATTTAAGATATTTTAATTATTTTTAAATTTTATTTCAAATTAAAAATATTCAAAACATTCTAACATTTTTACATTAAAAACACATTTTTTTGTCACATGTGCTGGATTGATTTTTAATTAATTTCATAAAATATTTTGAATTTAATTTGTAAAAATGGTTTAATTTTTTGTAATTAGAAGGTCCAAATTTATTAAATAGGTCCATTTTATTTTTGTATAATTTGAATAGTGACTTTAGTCATTTTTATTACCACAATAAGTTTTAAATCAGGTCGTTGAGGGTAAAATTAATATTATAAATAGTATAAAAATACACTCACTTTCCCAACTATTATTGTATGACTATTATTTGTCCCATAAAAAATAATAATCTAAAATTAATAATTTAATTTATACTGGTTAATGAAAATGGTTTAGATATTATTACAATCAAATAGGGTGAAAAAATGTCACACTCGTAATTTTAATATATATAATATTTTTTAGTATTTAGTTAAATAGAAGATATTATCAACTATTTATATTATTATGATATATAAAATGTTTTTAGACATCATTTAATCTTATATTTTATTTTAATTGAAGAAATTATTATCATAAATAAATATCTAATAATGATGTAGTGATTATAAAGTTAATGAAAAACTCAATTAAGTGATACTAAAAATATAAAAATAAATATGATTTGAATTAATTAAGGTACTAAAATAATTTTATCGGTGTATAGTAAATATTATGGGTTTTTTAAATTAATTTTATCAGAGTTATATTATTGTATTTATTTTTATATAGTTAATGTAATGAATAGGATCAAAATTGAATATAATAATATTTTAGGAAAATAATATATTACATAATTATTTAGAAATCATAAAATTTTATAAATAAGGACAAATGGGATAAATTATTTTCTAAAATATCATAAATTTATGTTTTATAGATTAATTTATACCTTAAAAATAAAACACTCAACGTTTTAGTATCAAAATATGTGTTACCATAGTAAAAATTTATATTGGTCATATAAGGGTTACTAAAAATAAGTAAGGTTTAAAATTTCACAAAAACCAATATAAAATTTATTTGATGATGTAATTATCACCTTATACTACATTATATTATTATACCTTCAATTTTATGATATTTATATTGGTATTTATTTTAATATAAATTAATTTATTGACAATTTTCAGAAGTTCCCCTCCCCTCTCTTCTAAAAGGGTGCATATTCTTATCTTTTCATCACACTACAGAACCTATTTTTTCCACCAAAATCTATTCTAATATAAAACAAAATTACTTACTTTTTACATATAATTATTTATTTTTGTATAAATCCAATCTATGAATTCATTAGTACAAATCAAAAGAAGATAAACCAAGAATATGTAATGTTCATCAACAAACATTTTTGTTTTCACTATTCTATATACCCATTAATTTTTATAAATTTCAATTTAGTATAATAACCATAGTGTAATAAATATATTGAGATATTTTAATATTTATTTTCTAATTTTCACTCACACAATGATTCATCAAATGGGATATGTAGTAGTCATTCATGTGTATGGTGGACTACCACCTCGTGAATCATTTTCATTTGTTCTTCTTTTGCAACCTTTCATGGATTGTAATAATGATGTAATTTAATTTTTTATTATATATATATATATATGATATTTATGATTTATTTAGGTTTTTATAATCATTATATATTACATAACTTAAAGCTTTAAATTTTTTGTAAATATGATAATTTTGTTTTTGGATGTGTGAACTACCACCTCCTCAAAGTGATGTGATTTGTTCACACATTACATTGAATATATTATGGATGAGTTTAGACATTTTATATGATATATATGATATAAAAATTCCAATTTATTGAAGTAATATATATATATATATATATATATCGTTTATATTCTTTCATTCAATAATAATAGAAAATGGATGTAGTGTTAATGTGTATGCACGACCTACCATCTCCATAAAAGATGTATTTTAGTTTCAATTTATATCTTATATATATTATTATAAATACATATATAATGAATATATATGATATTTATATAATTTAAATCATTATGGAGATGATTAAATAATTATATAAGTAATAATATAAAAAATATGACAAATCAAAACATATTTCAAAAAACAAAGTAGTTATTACTCGAAACGTAAAATTAATAATTATTTTTTAATAAATTGGTAATAAAATGTCATAATTAAATAAAATATGGTATGATATTGGTAAATAAGGTTCATTAATATTTTTATAATATACTTATATTGATTATACATATGTTTTTAGTGAATATTATGTGACTCAATACATAAGGTAATGCTTTTCTCATTTCACTTTTATTTCTTTAAGATATATTATATGTTCACCAATTATTCTTATGATTTAGTATTTACAACACATTATTACATGTAATATCGTGATTTTAATTTATTTTATCATATTAAATGTTTTGATTAATTTTACTCTTTCATGGGTCTCATGATAAAAAAGTTACTCCAGTAGTATAAGATTTCTGTCACACATATATTTTGGTGGGAGGCATGTCTTACAAACTACTCATTTGGTTTTTGTGGTTTATATACTACCCAATAAGGAATTTTAGGAGTATTATTTTGAATATTATCATAATTTAATATCTTTATAATTTTCATTCTTTCATGGTCATATTATTCTACTTATTATAATGTTATAAGGGTTTGTTTCAAAATGTTTCTATTATTCGACATTGCTTAGGTTTCAGTCTCCATTGGGGAATATATTTTTTTTACATTTCCAGGATTTCTATATAAGGCATAAAAATTGTTTTTAATGTTTTTATATGAATATTTTATGTATTTTTACTCATGTTTTAATTTTTACTAAATGGTTTTAAAATAATATTTCATTCATTTTCTAAATAATGTTCTTTGTAAATTTACCATCAAAAAAATACAGAAGGAATGTTTAGATTAACTTATAAATATTGAATGTATTTATCAAATTTTATGATGTCTTAATGTGTTTTATATTCCCTTGATATATTATAAGGTTATTTTCAAATAAAAATTATTTCCTTTCAAATTGTTAAGCACCTTGAAAAAGTGATTTAATTTAAGAAAAGATATTTTCTTAAAGATTATTTAAAGTAATCTTTCCAAAAATAATTTTCTTCATATGGTTACATTATATGATGATTTTCTAGTGATATTACCCATGTATATCACTATTATCAATTCTAAAAATTGTTTTTTTACTAAAGAATAATATTTATTCAACCTATTTCTTTTCCATGTGTTATGTAATCATAAAGTGTTTATAAAACTCATTTCTATTTATCACTTATTATATTATGAAAGAATTATGTTATTTTGGAACACATAAGTATGGATTCCTTATTTTGACGGGCGGTACCTATACATTGGTATAATGGATTGGTTAATGATTTATATCTAATGATGTATTCATGGGAAATATGTCTACAAGATTGATCTAATATTGTAAAAAGGGTAAACTTGATCCAATGTGGAATTATGGGGAAAACCGATCCATTATAAGGATTTGGCTATGACTGGGGATGGTGGTGTGTCCCACCTATTAGGTGAATACCCCAAGAAGTTCCATGATATGTTTTAGCAATCACAGTTGATTTATATTTAAGGATATTAAATGTTTATGTGTATTTTAAAAATTCCATGTCTTATTTATATGTTTTTATTTCATGAATTATTCACTTGATTCCCTTATGATTCATGTCTCATGGACCACCAATATTTATTCCATGACTCTTGTATATGGTCTATAATTTTTAGGGTATGATATTTAAATAATATAATTTTGTTCTCATAGCCTTATATCCATGTCATGGTTACGTATCTCCTTTATTTACCCTTACTGAGATTTTGAGATCACCCTTTATTATGATTCCTTTCCCCACATTATGATGAAATTTATTATGTGGGATTACTATAAGGTAAGATATTTATTTAATATTTTAATGATATTTTAGAAGATTATAATTTTTTCCATGTTTCTAAAGGAACTGAACTATTAATATCATATTCCATGTGTTTTTGTAATGTAATGAAAATTAATATAAAAAGATGTAATATACATTTAAAAATATCCTTGGTCATCATTTAATATGTGTAATTTCCATGAAAACATTTTTGATTCATTCCAAATTCATTAACATTCACATTATGTATGATCAAAATGGAACATGAGCTTGGACTACCCCTGTCTTGATCAACTATCCTTGAAACATTTATAACATCATGTAATGTTTAATAGAATAAATTAATGTTATATTTAAAAAAATGTTAAAACCTTTTTAAAGGTGATTAAATAATGAAATATGTGTACAGTTCAAGTTTAATAGTTGAATATAGCCTCTAAAAATCATTTTTGAACACAATAATTTTGATAACATTAGTTAAGAAGAATTTTAGTCATATCATTGGAAATATGAAAATAAGATTTGACAACTCATACATTTCCAGCCTAAATTTCACTTATTGGTGCCTTTTTTTGGTTATATATCCTATTATAAGCATTCATATCCATAGGATTATTTTTAACATATAATCCCTGGGTACAATAATAAGTATGGATATCTCTACTAAATATTTTATATTATTATCATATGCATATAAAATTTTACATGGGATATCTTCCCCAGTTGGTTTCTTTGGAATTAGTTTTTACAACCCATAGAATTTTCCTTCTTATATGAGAACTATACCCAAGATCCAGTACTAGTTGAGAAATTTACATTCATTGTTATTTTATTATTTTAAAATTGTCTCATGTTCAAAATATAAAATAATTATTCTATTTTTCTACAAGAGAGGAATTCATCAGATTAGTGTAATGTTTTATTTTACGGAATCAAGTAAATATATAAAAATGGTCACCCACTAAAATATTGAAACCTTTTAAAAATCATTATACATATTAGTGAATAGATCCATATTTCATTAAAAAGTTAGTACATTGTGTTGATTTTATAGTATCAATGATATTTAGTTTGATAATAATCCCAATAATATGATATGTAATTCTTAAATAGTTTTATGGGTATGATTTACCCAATCCATCATATGGATAAACCCAATTCTATTTCTCTAGTATCTAAAATCATAGAGTATACAAACTAAAACCATACAAAATAAAATAAAAATAATAGTGTAAAAAATATAATCTAGGGAAACCATAAATTGGTAAAAACAACCCAAGAATGATATAGTGTAACCTATTGCATTTTTTCTATAAGAAATATTGAGCCACCATAATTTACTGTAATCTTCATGGTGGGAAAATATTTTTCTGGAAAAGATCATCTTTGGAAGGAATCTAACACTTCATATTTTAAAAGGGATTTAACCACACCATGTAATTTTATATAACTACCCTTTTCAGTATATTTATTATCTAGTTTTGGAATCTTATTCCATCCACCTATTTAACAAGGTTAAAACATAGTAATGTGTAACTGTTTACACAACCCATAGTTCATGTTACTCACCAAAAAATAGAATCCAAAAATATTGAAACATATCCAAATAAATATAATGCATATAGTATATGAAATATCCATGTAATGTTTTTTAATTACATGAGATTTAGAATCTCCACAAAATTAATCCCAAAGCGTAAAACATCCATCCCCTCTATTTCTTTAATAAGGCATAGGCTCTTGGCTAGTGGGATGTCCAACCACAAGTCCTACTCCCTATAGAGATATTACACAAGATATAATATAGTTCATGAAAACTATAAAACCTAATATGATCAAATTTTGTTTAAGAAATTATTTTATACTAATAACTATAATTAAAAACCGAGGGTAAGGTAGATAAAAAAACAAATATTATTTTATTATAACTGGAATGTAATCTAAGGTTTAATAAATTTTTAAGAAGTAGAATATCATAAAAACAAAAGTGTATATATATTGATACTATGAAAATTTTCTAACAATGGATAAATTAAGGAATAAATTTTAATAATTAAACATTAAGAATATTTAAACATGAGATAACAATTAATAAAAAATTTATAAAACAAATCATGATCATAAACAGTTTACATTTTTTACCAGATATTGTGGAAATTACATAATTGTAGAATATATATTGTTTCCCATTTATTTAATATTATAAAACATTATATTATTCATTATCTGTCATTTAATATTAAATACAGAATATTTCATGAATTATTATCTTTTTATAATTCAATTTCTATTATAAAAACATTTTATGTATTCTAAATATCACATACATAAATATTATAAAAAAAATTGTCTTATCATTTATAAAAAATTATTTTTATGATGTTTAAATAATATTTCAAATAAGGGATTCTTTAATTCAAACACATCAAATTATGTGTTCTAAAAAATTTCATTATCTTTGACATTAAAAATTTATATTTAATCCTTATATAGGATATCTATAATCCCTAGATAAATTTCAGCTATAATTTATAAATAAATATTCTTTATTAAAATTAAAAGTATTGCATAAAATATTAGAAAAGGACTTTAATATTAAATTACTATATTAGGGAAATTGTATTAATAAATTAATCCAAATCACATAATTAATTAATTAACATATAAACCTTATAATATTAATAATCTTCCAAAATAAAATTTAATTATATTTTATAAATATTTACATAACATTGATAATCAATTTTTAACCAATAATAAATTTTTAAAAAATAATTTTTTGTAACATCCGCAAGAAAAAACATTTACCATATACATAATACCATGTGTGGAGGAACACAAAAGGGATTGTATAAGAATGAGAAGCATTAAATTGAGATATGTAAGAGCATTGTCTAATGGGAAAACCTAAAAACTATAGTTGTGAAATGGGGAGACTATCTGAGATTTTAAAATTGTCCCCATGGATCTTATCAACATAATAAATAACTGGAATCTCGATGAAATTCATATGTGAGACTTGATAAAAATGGTCACTATTCATAATTTTAGTGAATATATTAATTTTCATTATTTATATTATATTTTATCATAATGTAATTCCAAGACAACTATCCACATTACATTGGAACTCAACGCAATGTAAGGAAACACATAAATGAAGCTATGTTCATCCGTTGTAAGGATGATGACTACATTATCCCAATTACATATTATCTTGTACTAGAGTACAATAAATATTTTGAAAATCTTCAGTCATTTATTGACATTATATTAATATATAATGTAGTCTAAATTAGAATAACCTCATAGTATGTTGTCAAACAATGTAACCTAAAATAGTGAACCTCTCATTAAATTATTATATAATGTAATATCAATGTCCGTATTTGAGATTATATAGATTCTCAACATAGTTTAAATTATTGTTCTTTATTTTAAAAACTTGATTCCAAACAATCCAAATTCTTGGTAGCTCTGATACCAGTAATTGATTTTATTCACATTCCCTTATATGCACACATACAATGTGACCCCCTTATGAACTTATAAAGCATGCTATTACAACAATAAAATGGATAGGTATCGATTTACATCAAAATTAGAGCCCATGGGATGAGAGTCACACATTTCCACAAACTCATTCATGAGAACTCCAAGGAATCTATTAAACATTTCAACATTTATTATATTCCACTAATTTGTTTCATATGGGTAATTTAATATTTAACCATGAATATGAAATTGAATAAAACACATCCCATGTTCAAAATAGATATATAATATGATACATGTGTAAAAAGGATTTAAAAATTGATTATAATTTTATGTGTACCTAACATGAAATCTAAGGATTTATACTCTCACTAAACAAAATCTTTTGAATGGTAAGTATAGAGATAAAAAATATAGAAACCTAAATATATCCCAATGATAGAGGTATCCATGATTTTCCCTTAAATCATTCCTTCTATAAACCATATCCACTACCCTACATCGAATTATACAATGTAGAATTATAAGATGGAATATGAAGAGATGAAACATTCTTCCCAACCACATTGGATTCAGTTGAGATAAAATTGCCACTCGGCCATATGTGACAACCCCAAAGCACCAGAAGATTCTAATAAATGCAGAGGGATTCATGAATGGTGGGTTAATATTTTCCCATTGAAATGAAAACAACCAACCAAATATTCCCATAAAATCTACTACTTGATTCACGTCAATAAAGAATAATAATTCAACATTTTTGAAGGACCAATAAAACCCAAACAATCACAATACCATGACCAAAGTACCACATAGAAGACTAAACAACAAAACCAAAAGATTCCATGACACAAATCCACACCTTCAAACCAAGCTCCATGCTCCATGCACTACAAGACCACCCTAGAATCGCAATGAACTATTAATGAAATGAGATGTTTTACCTTTACCTGTCTCCTAAAGTACTACATCTGCAAAACCACCCACGTTCTAAAGTAGTGGGTGAGTATAAATACTCAGTAGGTTTCCCGAAATAACTTCTCTTCACATGCCACTAGGATAGAACTATTATCAAATTTATATAAACAATTTATATATAACCAATAACCAATGTAATAATATCTAGGAATCCCAACACATCCTTACCAAACCATTTTAACCAAATCATCACAATACCAAGAAAAGAATCCAGACACATCATTACCATTTTCCCAACACATATTGGTATAACCCATTTCACCTTGCATGGACGCACACATATTCTAACCATCTTTACAAGTTTCACACACACACACTTATGCTCTGTGTTTCCATGATGGTAGAACATCATGTCCAAAACCATCCTCAATTTAATTATAATGGTACTTCACAACCATGTATACTTGATTTTGGTCATTCATTCCTACTATTAATCTTGTTTTACAGTGTTACTTTTTTTCACTATACATCACATACAATACATTCTTAAAAACATAATTCGATAATCAATAAATATAATTTTACAAAACAATAGTAAACATGCGAATCAGAAATTTCAAAACCAACAACACCTTATTAAAATCAAAAATTCTAATAGCATTCCAAAACCATTTCAATTAATAAATTATTTATTGAAAACACACTTAATATATTATCCATACTGATCCACATTTTTAATAAGACAACATTTTTATTGAAAAAAGTTTTTCAAAAAACATTTTCCACATCCATGCCACCAATTTCAAAATCCAACAACAAAGAAAATTTCAAAAAATACCCCATTTTTTCCAAAATCCAAAAAACATCACAAAATTGGTTTCAACCAATCTTCATATATCAAATTTAAAATCAATTAAAAAACAATTAATTTGAAATTAATCCTTCGAGTTCAGTCAAAATGGAGTTACGAGTGAAGCCTCTTACCTTAGGGTTTGTAGAAATCATACCATCACACAACCACACACCAAAAATAGGTTAAAAGTTCGCAAAAATTTCCTCAGGTCCCTTTCCATAATAAAAAAAATCCAACAACACACTATTATAGGCAATAAAAACCCAAGATATATATGCACTAGATTTAGATCAACGAACCTAAGAGAGATAAGAGTCTAGATATAAAGAAAAGGATGAAACAAACAAGTGAGGAAATATAATAGGGTAGAATCAAATTTAATGTACCTTAGAAACCCTTAAATTCATTTCTAATATGAGTGGGTGGGCCACCCAAATCCTTGATTTGAGGAAATACTGAGTTGCGTTCATATGTGAGGAAGAATGGGGTGTTTAGGAAAAATACTGACCAAGGTCCTTTTTAGAACCCAATATTTAATGGTGTTAATGGTTATTTTACATGGTTGGACAAACCGTGCACTAACCACGTGCCTCCTAACATCTTAATAGGGTGTCATCCATAGTTACCCACCATTGTTTGAGAAATCATTAGACAACTGTACAAAATCCCATTGTCTCAAACTACATAGATTCCTAGGGCTGGTTGGACAATTTGACATACCTCTCCCCTTAATAATGTTCCTTCATAGATCCTACAACCTACCCTTTCATAGTATCCTAGAAAATCATCACAATTCTCCAACACTATTCTCAATCAGTGAACCCTTCAAAAATTCCCAAAATATTCCCATAACCCTTCCAAACACTAACAAACATTACTCAACAAATTTATATATAAAAAATTCATAAATAAGTGTCACATACCTCAATCTAGGGGTAATAAATTCTCCCCACCATCGGCCATTTTGTCATGGGAAAGTAGAAAACCATTGCTCTACTAAAATACCACAAGCTATAGTTCACCTATCTATTTCTATTACCCCCATGTATCTTCCTGGATCTAACCACGCTTCCACATAAATGGAAGTAAACCAATAATTTTACCCCTCAATACATTTTCCTGCATATCCAAAAACTAGACTAGAAAATGAACCGACAAAGCATCCAGCTCTAGCTCAACATTATCTTACAAAATCACATGGTCTGGATCCTGATGATATTTCTTCAACTATGATACATGAAACACATTGTTCACTGTAATAACAGTTCTAGAAAAGAAAACATATTTTCCACCCCAACAACCCACTAAAGTATCTCAAAAGGATTAATATTCATCAAAGATAGCATACACTACATCCCAAAATGATGATGTCCCAACCACTGATAGATTATCAAGAACACATGGTCACCCACCTCAAACCAAAATTTTTGTTGACAATGGAATGCATATAATTTCTAAAATTTCTGAACCATCTCCACTCTCTTCCAAGTAAAATTATTCTTTTATATTGTTTATTATACAAGGCTCAGACCAAAAAATGAATTCTCACATGCTTCCACCCAACATATGGAGGAACAACACTAATTCACATTTAATGCACCAATCAGAACCATATGTCTTGAGGTCGGAAAAATATTATTATAGGAGAACTATACTAATGGAATGTAATCCTTACATGATCTAAAGAATCCATCATAGAAGTCAACAAAAAGTCCTCAAATCTCTGTATTGTCCACTCTGTTTCCCATCCATCATATAGAGATATGTTGTACTCATATCGAACTGAGTCCTCGGGGCATGTTGTAAGGATTTCTATAATTGAGATGTGAACCTCGTATCTCTATCAGATATAATTGAAATTGTAATTCCCTGCCTCTTTACCAAAACACGAATATAGGTTTTGGATAGTTCATCCACTATATGAGATTAATGAAATGGGATGAATTGGACTGACTTTGGAGTTGATCCACTATCTCCCATATAAAATCATGTTTATTGACCATTCATGGGAAAAATGTGATAAAATCCATTACTATCAGCTCCCATTTCTACATAGGGATAGGTAATGAGTGCAACATTCATGTTATCTACTAAATATCTTCCTTGATATCCCAACATGTCATGAATATTGATACCACTCATCCACATTGTTTTTTCTATCAACCCAAAAAAACAACACTATCAAATCCTTATACATTTTCCGAATTCTGGAATGGACTGCCCATCCAAAATGATGAAATGAACTAAGAAGTTGTTTCTAAAAATCCTCTTGTACCACCATTTAATTTTGAAACCTTGAATTCCCATCTACTATCCACCCCTCAATTGTATACCCACCATGGAGTTTCAATGTAAGGACCCGGCCTTAAACATTACATTATCTTGAATTTAGTAAAGAATTCACATTAAGGATCTTTTTATGTTAATATTTTTAGAGAATTAATCCATAACTATTACCTAACAATACGAATATTACATAAAGACACTACTACCCAATGTCCCATTTTCATAAAATATTAACTCTTGAAAAAAGAAGGCATGCAAATTTCCATGATTTAGATAACATGACTTTTCCTTGATCTCATCCTTGACCTTATTCATCTTTATGTCCTGTGAAAAAAATTTCAAAACATGGGATGAGCATAAAAAGAGTAGTAAGGGGTATAAAGTAAGGAAAATAAAAATTATCCCATCAATAAATACAAGTCAAAGAAACAATACTTTTTAATCATTACATACCACCTGAAATCATAATATTTATGAATAACATACAAAAATCATAAATCATAAAGGTAAATTCTGGCATCCATATCATACTTACATTGTAGTTATCCTAACTCCATTGGGAGTCACATTTGGAATACCTATCATAGTATATTCCCTAAATCACTTATGAGAAACATTAACGCTTACCTCTGTCACGTTACCAAATGCATTGGGGAGCTATCTCGGGCTCATCTGCCCTAGGTTTTTCACGAAACCACCCATATACGTAAAAAATACCCAATAACCATAATTTATTCATGAGACATAACACATTCATAAATAAAAGATAAAATTTCCACATTACAATCACAACATATTAAATCAATATATTGAAATAAATAATTCTTTATCAAAACATTTTAAAAACAATTTAAAACATTTAATAACGGGATTTTTGAATCAAAGTGTCCCATACCATTTTGAATCTATTAAATGAATTATCATTTGAATACATTACTGTTCATATAAATAAATCATAAAAACCATTCTTAAAACATGGAAATTAATGAGAAAAACATAGAAGAATAAATCTTCTAAACATTAAAAATGATATTTTATTTTATGAGTTAATAAAAAAATGAGAGACGATTGAATATAATAATTAAGGAATAAAATTAAATCAGAACATAATAATATCATGAGAATAAATGGATTCATGATATAATATGCCAATGTATAGTATATACACCGTATAAATGTGAATTGGTTCATAACGACAATGATGTGTCAATGAAATGTAAATTGAGATGAGATCCCTTATAAAAACTGTATCCTTAGATCAAGGATAAATCAATTACATAATATTGTGTGAAAAATATAAATACACACAATATGATTAGATATTCATTTTAAATCAATCATAGTAAATTCACACATGTTCATTTCAAGACAAAACCTTCACATAGATGTTAAACTCAATAAATGGAAATTGAGTTAAAATTACTCTTATCAAGTTCATATCGATGACTTGAGAGTTTATCAACGAAGTGATTATGTGTATCAAAAGTATATAGACAAGGAGGAGTTGAAATTACAATATAAATAAACAAATAACGATTCCACACATAATCATAGCATCACATAATTAAGAATTAGAAGATTAACCCAAGGAATGAAAATTTGGTTAAAAGGTTCCCTTAACGATTTGGTAACTTTGAAATATACAACCCAAGAAATAAGGATCGTAGAATGAAGATGTAAATACCCATAAATTTAAGTATATTACTCAATGAATACAATCATTGGAAGTATATAAACTACACAAAATGAAATAGGGGAAAATATACCATGAATGTCATAGGGAATAAAAAGTGAGATGAAAATCTCTTACCACGTTGTAATAAATCAAGTCGTATGAAAAAAAGTTAATAACCACCCAATGATTCTTGAAATAACATTAATATAAAAATGATCATGATAACATATATTAAATGGAAGTACTCAGTACACCACATGCAATAAATTTGGGACGAACAATGGAAATCTCATGGAATTAAAAGTGAGATAAGAAATCTCTTACCTCGTGTCCAACTTGACTCGTATGTTCCGATTTCTTCCTAAATAATAAACTTATTTTATTTTCTAATTCATTAAGAAAATTTTAATTTTTATTATTCATTTTATATCAGTTATTAACTTTCTATAACAATTAGTTATTTATTTGAGCTCATATCAGACATTTGGTCAATGTTCGGAATTTCAGTTAAAAATAAACTTGTTATAATTTCAATTTTTCCATGTAGTCAAAATTTCATTATCTCGATAGTGATATTAATGACATAGATATCATATATATCTTATATATCCACCGTATATATTTATTTATAATAGTACATTACATTCGGAGATAAGAAATGAAATGCACCGTTCATGGAGATGGTAAGTCGTACATACGCGTGAATGCTACATTCATTTAAATATTGTGCTTTAATTGAATGAAATCATGAAGATACAAAGTTATATTTTAATTACAGTATAATATCATATATAATTTATATAAATCCATCCTATTTATGTCCCATATATGGTATTAATGAGTCATATCACTTTGAGGGGGTGGTAGTCCGTACTTCCTCAAATGAAATTATCATGTTTACCCATAATAGAAACCATAATGGTATGATATAAATGAAAATATACAGAATCATAAAGAAAACAAAAACATAATATATATATATATATATATAATATAAATACAGTTCCATAAAAATGTCCACCATGAGAGGCGTAGGATATATTTGAACAATCGTTGTTTCGTGAGGAAGTCGTTCACGGTCCACGTAATCTGTAGGTTATTTCCCCATTAGATGAAGGTGTGTGTGAGTGTAGTTCGAATAAATACAATAAAAACATACTAGTATATTTATAATACTAGTTTTTTTATAAAATAATGTAATAAAAAGAGTTTAGGGGTTGGAGATGTAAAATAAAAGAAAATAATTTAAGAGAAACTATCACCTTTAATTCGGGTAACTCCCTTTAGTTTGAACCAAAAGGGCTTCTTGAAGTGATTTATGCCTATGGTAAGTCTTCTAGAAGGAATAAAGGGATCTTGAATGATTATTTGGGAAGGGTTTGGACTATACAAGGGGCTTGAGAGGTGTGAGGAATGGGTAAGAGTTTAGGGATTTTTATAAGGGGGAGGGAGGGCACTTTAAGAAAGTTTAAAAAATATTATTTTATTTTATAATGATTTTCGGTTTCTAAAAGTACAAAACTAATTAGGATTGAATATAAGCTGGATCATGGTCAAAATAATTTCATAAAGTAATAACTGGACAGGTTTTGGAAGTTATGTTAATATTTATAATCTTATTTATTTAAATCATTTATTAATGAGGTAAATAATGCATCGTTTTTCTGTCATAAATAATTTAATTTATTTGATGTCTAAAATTTATAAAAAAAATACCATGATGTAGGAAATCATTTTATCATTCCAATTAATATTTAAATTTGGAAGGATAACTTACATAACCCCATGTAAAAATTAATTTACTAAAAGATATTTTTTTATGTCATTTTAGACTTTACATTAAATTAATTAAAATAAAGTGTCATGATCACTCTTATGTGGCTCCATGATATCCCAAAATCAACCCAAAGATGACCATGGTCAGCCATGACTCATAAAATAAGGTTAGAATATGTATTAAGGTAATTCTGTGTTATTATTATATTTTTTACATTGAATTTCCCTATTTACCCTAAACTGCAGTAAATAAAAGTCAAAACTTACTGTTCACCAAAAATTATTTTCATCTCATTAAAAAACATTTTACATACTAATAAAAACCATGTATATGGGATTTTTGAAATTAAATTCACATAAGCGGTAAAATTTCATTTAAATGATAAATTCAATTTTTTAACTACTACTAAGTGGTTTCACTATACATCAAAATTTGATGTTTTTCAGAAAAATACCAAACTTTCAGCCTAAGCTTTATTTGATATTCTAAATTCAAATATGATTTATATTTTAAAAAAATAAAAACATAAAAGTTGCATTAATTAATTTAAAATTAATTCCTATTGTCAAAATAAATAGTGTGTTTTAAAGAAACAATATCTCTCATAAGATTGACATTTGTTTATGTCTAATATCAAAGTCAAATTAATTACAATGACCAATTGTGGATTAAATGGTAAAAATATAATCTAATTAAACTTTAAAACCATTTAAAATGATAATCTATCCATATAAATAAGTTAGAATAAAAGGTAGTTTTGAATTAAAATACACTATTTTTCACTATTCATTAAAAAAAATAAAATTTATAAGAAAAATACCAAAATTTTATCCGAGGTAAATTTTAATGTACCGATTCTATAAAAGAATTTTATTTTTTCAAAAAGAACATATAAAAGTATCCAAAACTATATTTAAAGAGGGTTTTCATCAAAAGGTGGTAACCCGTCCTTTTAAAGAATACTATAGTATTTATGCTTAAAATTAGATTCATTCAAATTTTAAGCCTCTAAAATTTATTGTGTAAATGTAAAAACATTTAACAAACATGTATATTAATATTTTTGTTAGTTCTGTTCATTGAAACCAATACAAAGGATAGTTGTTAACAATCATTAAAAATAATAATATTATATTATTATTAAGCAACATTAGATTTCAACGAAACCCATTGTTGGATATTAGTTTCGCCATCGAACATAGCATTTCTTTTAGAAGAAAATTAATACTTAATCCAAAAATATTAATAAATATTAAAATTTTATGTTCTTTATTTACCTGGGATGTTACATTCTACCTCATAGCCACAAATTCTAAATTATACACTTACTTCTCGTTAACTAGTCCTACCTAGTTAGGCTCCAAAAAACTAGAAAGAAGACAATTAAGTCCCTGTGATCATAATATTCTAACCTCATGTCATCTCTGGCTGATAGCAACTTACACTGGTCTGAATCTTGTTTTTCCACCCGAGCATATGACTTTCCCCTTAGTGAATCCACCATCGAGTTTCATTTACCCAATGTCTAAATCATGTAAACTTCAAACATATATGGATACTTCATCCATATCCATTTCCTCAAACTCAAATGTCATCAAGATAAAACATTCTTCAAGATCATATAGTTAGTATAAACCTTTTAATTTCTCACTGAATAAATAATGATGCCATATTTTCAAAGCATGAACCACTGCATGTAGCTCCAAATCATGTGTTTGGTAGTTATTCCCTTTCTCCTTCAACTATCATGATTCATACACAACCACATGATCCCATTTCATGAGAGTACACCCCAACCCTAATCTTGATGCATCATAATAAACCACATACCATTTCCCAATGTTGACCCAATCTAGGAACACCTAATGTCACAGTTTTCATGAAACCATTTCCCATGTCAAAGGTTCCTTTACTTCAATTGACATACCTTTGTCACCCACACCCACATACTCGTGTCCATGCCCAATTGTTGACAATTTTATAACACCCCACACCCATTGATATTCCCACTATAAATTATGAAAAAGGAATCTCATATTTCTTCATGAACAACCCTAAGCCCCAAGAACAAGCTTGGCTCGATCAACCACCTCATCAATGAATTTCATGTTCCTTCTTAAGTAACACAAAAATTCTCATCACTGGGTTATCATAGGAATCCTGATTCCACAATATCCACCCCATGGTTTTCTTCATAATTCCATGACCGACTTACCACTCCCCACCTTAGGAGTTTCATTGTTACTACTCTACTCACATAACTCCAACCATCCCAACCAATGCTTCAAACATAAGAGGAACCCCTAAACGTGGACGCATTCATCTATATTTTCATGAATCAATAGAAGAACCAGTACCCAATACCCATTCTTAGATTATGATAAGGACACCCCTAAAATTCATTGACCTTTGTTCTATCCAGTGTTCCTCAACTGTAAACTATCAATGGTGCACATCCTACTATGAAACTCCATATATACCACCACAATATGTGTTACCTCTATGATGTCGCATATCCTACTGACACATTGAAGCCACTATGAATAAAGCTATATCTCTCTCACTATACCCAGGATGATGTCAGGATATTGATCGTCACTAGCTAGATGCACACCGAGATGTCATCAATTAACAGTTCCAGCACTATCCATCACAGATGTCACCTCCCATTATGAGGAAACCGTGAACTTTTCGAATTCCTGACCATCCCTACCTGTATGTACTTCACCAATACATAACCATTGTTTCTGTGATTTGAATTCCAACCAAGGTTAACAACAACTTCATGAACCCCCACAAAGATGGTTTAATCAAATCCTTCCTTTGGAACCACTACCACTGCACCACTAATCTCTTCTAGCATTCCCCTTGTGTTTAACAAATAGTTCATGATGGTCTACCTCACCAATTACAATCAAATGGTTTCTTTAATATCCATGCTTCATGGTTTGGTTTCATAGATAATGATAGGAACTTATCTCAAGTCACGTATTCACTCATCCCAAATAAAATAATGCCTTTTTAGTGTGTTCCCACACACAGACCTCGTTAAGGACCTCAACATCATGAACTTTCTTACGACTAAACATTAGAACTGACTATAGATCACACAAAACAAATATCCTTAGGGTATAGCTTAACTGCCACTTACTCACCTGAACATGCCTCCTATTTCATCAGCCACATCAGCCTCTATTAATTCTCAACATCTCACCAGACATCCAAATCATTCGTACAAACTGCCTAACCACGTGACCACCCAGACCTCAGGTGTCACCCTCACAACAATTCATGCAAACATGATTTAACTACCCTTCCCCTTCCCACTAAAAATTAATAGTGATTACAACATTCATCATTATCTAAATAGATTAGTAGACATAAAAATGATTCTACCCTTCGAAACCATCCTTTCAGCCGACTACAAGATTTAATTTTCCTTTCTAGAAGAGAATGTACACAATAATAACATCTACCAAAACCCAATGGTACTAATTATACAATGATTATACCTCTATATCATCTCATATGTTTTTTATTCCAAGGAACCTATAACACTGAGGTAATCTTCCCTAGGTTCACTCTTGATTTCCCAAGACAATCAACTCAATAACAAAACCAGAGCTGCATCCCCCAAAACCATTAACATTATAACATATTCCATTCATCCTGAACCATATCTTTCCAAATCCAAGATATTCATATGTGTCTCACGTAGAAAATAGTACTCACAAAATGTCAAACTAGACTCATAGGTCACTCTCAAGGTCGAATGATGAAAAAATCCTCTGGTTGATCTCTATGACGCCTACTCGGTTATATTTCCATCAACACGAGAACCACCATTGGTCTCACTCCCTAGAAAATAAAGTCTTAAAATTCCAAATTCTAATTCATTTTAACTATAACAACCATGCTTTCCAAAATTCAATATTTCCCATGTTCAAACATTTCAATTAAATCCACTGGGTTTTTAAAATCACCCAATTTTAAAAATACCACAACCATTATATTTCCAAAAATGTAAATTTGAAAACAATTTATAGATTTTTCAAAATTCAAAAATTCATGAACAACATAAATAAATATAAAAAATGAAATATAAAATCCTATTGGGAATTCATTTCTTTCATAAATTCCTTTCTCATCTCATTGGGTCCACCCAGGATAATGAGATCATGATCCGATATGTTTTCCCAAAACACTTATTCACCGGACTCCCTAGTAACTTAATGTTTAGTATAAAGGGGTTAGATATATTATTTTATACTATACACTTTATGTTATGACAATCCTATTAATTTCTACCATCCTAACTCAAGTAATACACCAAGAAAAAATGCCAACTCCAAGTACAACCACCAATGCCAAGTCCAAAACAATATTAACTTTAATTATACGTCAAGGACCAAACAAGCTGATACAACTTGTAACATCTCTCCCCACATAATTGGTACGAGTCAAGGCATAATTTCAACTCATCTTTAAGAAACATACCTAAGGATCCAAATGTTGGCTATAAATGTTGAGGGATTCAAGAACAGTGGGGAATGATGTGGCTTTTGAAATGAAAACAACCAACCAAATGTGCCATTACCAAAACTACGACATGGTGCATGTCAATAATGTTTTAAAATTAAATATTTTTCATGGACCAACTAAACAAAAATCACCACAATACCATTATCAGAGTACCACATGGATGACTAAACAACAAAACCTAAAGAATCCTTAACACAACTCCATATCTCTACTCCAAGCTCCATGCTTCAAGCACCATAATCCCGCCCATGCATTATTATGAACCACTAAGGAAATGAGATGATTTAACTAACATGTGTCTCAGAGTAATAAAACTACAGAATCAACAATGTTCCAAAGAAGGGGGTGAGTAATAAAACCTGTTAGGTTTATCTAAAATGAATTCCCTATACAGGTCACGATGATTGAACCATTAGCACATTTATATAAAAAAATTATATAAATCCAATAAACAAATAAACAATTTATAACAATACAAACACACACTTACCTCACCATTTTATGAAAATCATCACAATACAATGGAATGAAACCAAACACATAACTAACCATTTTTTCAGAACATTTTGGAATAACCCATTTCTCCTTCAATGGACACACACATATTGCAACAGTCTTCAAACGTTCCATACAAACCTGAGGTCGATGTTACAATAAAGGTGGAACATCACATCCAAACCCATTCACCCATTATTTATAGTGGTACTTCACACACACATATCCTTGATGGTTTTCCTTCTTGACCACTATTCATCCCCTTTTTATAATGGTACTTCACACCACTATCCATCCCTTCAAATAAATTCTTAAAAATTTATGCCGACAATAAAGAAAATGTCATTTACCAAATCCATAATCAACATGCCAATAAAAAATTTACATACCAAAAAATATCTTAAGAAAATAAAAAATTCATAAAACATGCCAAACCCACTTGAATAAATCACCCATTTATTAAAAAACACTCTTAAAACATTATTCATGCCAAATAAAATTTAATAAATCAAAATTATTATTGAACTCCATTATTCAAAAAACTATTTTCCCGAAATAAAATAAGCCACCCATTTTAAAATAATCATTTTAAAATCCAACAACAATGAACATTTCTAATAAAAAACCCATTTTACTAAAAATCCAAAAATAATTACAAAATGGGTTTTAAAAAAGCATTGAACCTCAAATTTAAAATCAATTTAAACAAAAAAATATATGAAATTAACAACACTAGTTAGATAAAAATGGATTTATGAGTAAAGTAACCTACCATAGTCCTTGGTGAAATCAACCCACTGCACAACCACAATCCAAAGCAAGGTGAAACATATAAAAAATCGCCTCAAATAACTTTACCTAACATCAACAAGCTCAAAACTCACTATTATAAAAAATAATAACCCTCGATCTACATGTGAAAAATTTTGATCTAACAAACTGATAATGAAAGGATATTATATATTAGGAAAACCAGGAAACTACAATCATAGGAGACTTACAAAAGAATAATAACTTTCAATGATCCTTTAATACCCTTTCATTTAAATCCATAATTACTAGGAGAGCCTCTCTAACCCCTGAGTTAAAGAATCACATGGTTAATACATGCGGTTAGAAAAACCGTGCACTAACCATGCAATTGATATTGTCCTAATAGGGCGTCTCACATGTTGGTCCCACACGGTTGAGAAACTATGCACCAACTGTGAAAAAATCCAATGTCTTGATGTGGATAGTTTACTTGGGCCATTTGTACAATTTTACAAATCGTGTGCCTTAAATGTGCGTCTTACTAGAGCCTAATTCCTATACTTTAATGGTTTTTATAGAATACGCATGGTTTTCCCAAACTATTATCAAAGCATGAAAACGTCAATAATCTATAAAACATCCCAAAAACCTTCCAAACTCTCCCAAAAATTTCTCAAAAAATTTATATACACAAAATATAATAAATAAGGGTTACATACCTCAAACCTAGGGTAATTATAGAGAAGTTTATATTTTATTAATTTTTAATGATGAAATATAACTTACAACTACTACCATTACATGGTAGATTGCAATTTATAATGCCATCAAGGATGCCCATTTTTTGAGTATTAATTTAGAAAGTTATAACTCAGGAGTTAATTCCTTATTCACCTTGTATATCATATTAATTAATCTCCTACTATGTTATATATTTTGTCACCATCATTAAATTATATCTAGTGTTGAAATGATTGAAAAAAATTTCAACACATAATGCTTTTTTTGTTATACTCAAAAGAAAAAGGTTCAGTCAAGCCAATGTATTCGCATGATATGCATCTCATGCATATCATTATACATTGGTGATATTTTATTAGTATCCATTAAATCTTGAATAAAATAGTAATAATATATTATCAAGTGTCTAATTAAGTATATATATTATGGAGACACAAAAATAAGGTGGAATTTTCCAAAATCCATTGCATACAATGTTAGATTTAAGGCATATTCCTGTAAATTTGATGACCTATTTAATAAACTTAAAGGGGCTCAATATGACTCAAACATCCTATTTATTGTATTTATTATCAATTAAATATTAAATGACGATATAACCTATATGTATATCTATAAAAGGTATGGATTTTATGATTTTATAGTAATTATTTTTGCATTACCAAATATACCCTATATGTTTATGGATCTGATGACTAGAGTGTTCAACAATTAGCATGATAAATATTTTATAGTATTTATTTATGTCATTATGTTTTAATATAAAATCTATAATGAGAATAATGACATTTAAAAAATTTCTTTTATACCCTCAATGAAAACAAGTTATATTTGAAATTTAGTGAATAATTTTTTTTTCAAAAATTTGTTTTATCATGAATATAATTTCTCTAATGATAGGATATATATAGACACCTAAAATATAGAGTTAGAGTAGTGATGTATAAATCATTAAATATAATAGAGTTACATAATTTACATATATTAACATGTTACTATGAAATAATTTTTGAAATTTTTAATTAATTATAAAACCCATTAACAAATATAATATGTAAAGTGTTTAAATTAAACTAGTCCAATGAATGTGAATAAAATTATGTGGAATTAAAAACATTTATCAATGGACAAATAATAAAATAATCTACGGGGAATGAATAATTTATTATAAATTAAAATGATTCAATCAATGTTATAGGATTAGATATTATAAAAATGATTGAGATTTCATGAAAAGAATTATGAAAAAGTTATACTACACATAGTATAATGTTTATAGAATATATATTTAAGTTAATTATAAAGTGGAGAAGTATTTATTTTGAATGTCATGACACACACACACACAAGTATATATATATATGAAAATATTTAAATATATATAATCACATTGAATGAGGCCAAAATGAGTCAACTAACATGGAAGGAACTACTCACAGACTACAATTGTGTAATGCACTTACACCACTAGAAAGAAATAAAGATTGAATATATATTGAGTATGATGGGTTTGTGATTTTTATCTATGATTAAGAGAGAGAAGGACAAAATACTGTTGTACGTAGTATATTTAAAAATTGAAAATATTTTTTAAGTGGTACATTAATCCATTTTCAAATAATTCCCAGAAAATAATTTTTAAAGAAGATAATGATGTCTAAATAGTATGAAAAGAATCTAAAAAATAAGACTAAATGAATGAAATATAATATATTGAGGGATTTTTATTATTTTTATTTTTTTCAATTTTAGAAGAAGTATATATGTGCCTGTGATGAACATAATATTATAGAAGATGCACATCGATCAAGTATTATTTTATAACCCAACATCACAAAGATATTCAGGTATCTAAGAGGAAGCCTCTATTTAGATAGTAGCAACTAGTAAATTTATAACCATATCTCACATTACATTGTAATTCAATAGATGAAGGTGGTGAATGAAATTTCTAAGGGGTTCATGAAACACTAACATTTACTGATGCGGAAGTGGGGCAACATCCCAATTTTATCAATTAATGGGATTTCTAAGACATCAAAGAGGGATAATTCAATATGTGTTATTATGGATTTATTTATAAATTGTATACATATTCAATCAATATTGAAACATCTACACCGTATGTCATATGAATTGGTGTATATTAATGTAATTATGATTTGGGATAGAGGTTAGTCATTATATCTTTTTGTGACCACTCTTTTACATGGAAACATAGATGAAGTCTTCAGAATTATATGAAGACAATGATATATTTTATAATCACCTATAATTTTGAAATGTATGGGATTATATATATTTCTATCCAAACATTAGAGGATATTTTGAAGTGGAACTTATTCATGATCCAAGAAACATGGTAAAAGATATTGCACTCCAACTAGCTCAAAAGAACCTATAGTGGGGACGTAAGTGAGTCAAAAACTCATTGAAGAGATAATTCTAAAATTATAATTTCTCTAGTAACAAATTATAATGACTCAAATTGAAAATAAAATATATATAATTGGTGGAAGAACATGGATTTTATTTTATAGGACCACAACTTCCTTATGGTTTTAAAATTTAATGGAGTTATAAAATTTGGAAATAAATGGACATTAGGGGTATTGTAATTTTAGCCTTTCATGATTTCAAAGAAAATTAGGGTTTTGGATTGTTATTTTTATATTCCACCAAAACTATAAAAATTATTTGACATATTTGATATTTAATCCCTAAAAATGTATATTCCGAACCCATCACAGATAATCCACACCAAAAACTAAATATAGAGCCAAAATTTTAAATTTATGAAGTGTCGTTTTGAATTATTGATAATATATATCATTTGTTTTGGAATTGGATAACAATTTTTGTGAAGGTATTGTTGGGGAATCATTGGATGAGGAAAGAATAATGAAATCCTTAGGATGAATGATAAATAATTATGCACTTTTTCTATGGATTTACCTATTCCCCAAATTTCAATGATAGAATTATTTATGTGGGTAAAATGTATGTCATGAGATTCGACTAAAATAATAATTTCTTTAAAATATTCATCACCAAATACAATCCCTATTATTTAATGAAGGTATTAAAATATACAGTAGATAGTTACATTTAATGTAATAATTATAAGAAGTTATATAATAAATATAACAATATTTTGAAACACTATAATAATAAACTCCAATATTTCATATTATGAAAATAAGTTATATTGTAAACTACTTTTTTCATTAATAAAATTAGAAAATTCACATTTAATATATAAACACTAAAATAATGATATCAAATACATTGGAAGTTATAATGACGTGTATTTATAATGGTCAGAATGATCATTACAACTATAAGGTGTTCATTGTTATAGTTTCATATAAAAATAACCATTAGGTGTATCATACAAGTGTATAATAAAGTACATGACATTATTTCGTAATAATATGATCCATAATTTAAAAAAACCTTTTATTTATTAAATAAAAACAATTTAATTATTTAATTATTTTTTAAAATAATATAAAACTCATTAAAATTTTGTAGTCAATTTCTTTGTTGTAAAAACATGATTATCAAATAAATTAATAATTTTATATAATAATTATCATTATAAATAGAGAATATTTTTTACAAAAATAACTTATAATTTAGAATAACCACTTAAATATTATCTAATGGAGCATTTTTTATAATTTTCTAAAATAATTTATTTTATGTTGACTAGTAAAGTATGGTATGTGCATACAGTATACATTATTACTTTATTTAGATATGAAAATATTTTATATTCAATAGGAATGAATCCATGTTCAAAATTAACTTAATTTAAATAAATATTGTATTATAATGTATTGATATCAATTTACATACCTATAATGAATTTTTCAAATTCTAAAATAAAAAATTACAAATTTAAATTAATTAATCTGGGTAAAATGAGATTTATATGGGAAAATATTACAATTATTGGGATTTCGGTTATTTAACTCTAAAAAAGAAAAATCTTATCCATAGATGTCTTATTACTTGATATTTAACTAAACATAATCCTACCAAAACCTTGTTTTCCAACACTTATATACTAATATTAATAAAAAATTGTCCATCACTTTTTTCAATTACATACCCACACTCTAATTCGTCTTCTATATAGAATAATTGAAAATTATCATCTAATCAATATCCCTTATAATTTTTCTGAAATGTAAATATAAATGTACTATAGTGTTCTTTGTCACAATTTTGAAATCATCTATGATAATTAAGTGTTTATATTTATTTCTCATTTGTAATCATTTTCAATTTCTTTACAATAAAATACCACATTTTTTATTATTCATTTTTATAAATTACTTATCATAATATGAAAAGTAAGAAAATAACCCCTCTCATTATACCACATTTAGAAGCTACTGTAATGTTTATGTATTTTTAAATACATAAACACTATTATAAAAATCATTATTCATTATGGGTTTTTTGGTATTATATATGTGTAGTTTTAAAAAAGGGAAATATTTATAAGGAATGATTATATTAACATTTATATTGGGGACTCTATAATGACCATAGTGAATTAATATTAATTTTAGAACATTTTCACCCAAGGTAATAATGCATAGTGACCTCGATGTTTCTTCATATAAATATTTTCTATATTTAATGCATATTGAATATATCTATCACATTAAATTAATTTTTTGAGGGTATTTTTTCTTATTGGATTACTCTAAAGAGTGATAATATTTTTATAATGATTTATTAATCCTAATTTATATCATAATATAAGGATTGAAACCTCCCATAATAATCTTTTTTGTAATTCATTTAATATGGATACTTTTCACGGAATTCAGAATATTATGTAGTTTATAAATTAGATTATGTATATTCACTACAAACCCTTTATTATTATATTGACATGGTAAAACAGAAAAATTTATAGATCCACTATTTCTATATAGGTAGAAATCGGTTACTTTTGAATATTCAAAAAAGTGGTTCTCTAGGGTTCATAAGGTGTTATATTGTTTATCTGTTATCATCATAATACTGATGTAATAAAATTATTATGTGATGATTGAGGCCAAGAATTATATAAATAATTGATGCATCAATAGGTCTCTTTAAAAATCTTATCTTGGTTATTTGTTGTATGCCAACCCTATAGTATATAATGACTTTTCATGTATCAATAACAGTATAGTTGTGATGTCCATCATTACACATTCTATCACACTATGATTTTTCATTGTTATACATGAGACTATTAATATCCATTTTTCAGTCATCTAGGTAAATATAATGATCATATAATATTTTATATGGAATCCTTTGATAATCTATTCCTTCTTTATTATTCATGTCTTTCTAGTTTATTTATATCATCCATTATAGGCTACCCCTTTTTATCATCTATGTTCTACCTTTCTATTGATCCCCCATTTTACAAGGAAAACACAAAAAATATTACATGTTTCATAATGATATATAATGAGGAATAATAATTTTAAAAATATTGGTACATTGTACATTATGTTTTTATGTAATGTAATTATCTTGTATGTATCTAGTCTACTAATACTATTAAAATGTGGGACCATATGTATTGTGATATTTTTTCTATGCGATTGAAATAAATCATAATCATCTCTGGGATACAATATTCAGGGCTCTTACACCATGACTATAAAATAATTTAGAAGTAAGGATTTAGAAATAATTTGAGATTCAATGGACCGGGGAGTGTTTTACTAAATTAAATATATTTTTTATCCTTAATAGTACAAATTAACTTGAAAATTTTAGGTATATTAGCTTGAAAGAAATATAAAAATCCTTCAATATATTTTATATATGATATGAAGAGTTCCCTTTGTATAAAATAATAAATTGTTTAAAATATAAATTTTTATCAAATTAAATGATTAAAATGATATTTTGAGGTGTTAATATAATGAAGTCAATATTTATTGGGCTAATCATGAATTGTGTTGACTGGATAATTTTTTAAAAATCATTTTCAAAATTTTAACTTAAAATAATTTTGATATAAATATTTTTTAAATTACATTCCAATTGAATTTACATTTTAAATTTAAATTTAAGATATCGAATTTTACTTTTTATTAAAAAAAATAAAATAATAGTGTCATAAAATAATGTAATTTTACTAGATTAACCAATATATGGAAATTAGTTTATGTTTACTGTATTAAATATAGAAATTATTGTCTAAATGAAATTCATATTGAGTATTGTGGTTCTAGTTTTGGAATGAATTACAATTAAATTTTAGATTCATTAATTATATTTAAACTCGACACAAGATAATTTTATAAATTATTATAATATAACAAAACTTGGTCATGAAAACAGAAGGTGGTTTTTTTGAAACTTGTTCCCTAAATAATTTTTTCAAAAAAACTATGATAAAAACTAAAAAATTTAAAAATAATTTCTTGTAGTATCACATGTATGAGTTATATTTTTATTCAATAGAAATATAATTTAATATTATAATTATATTTCCTACTATAAAAATAGTTTTAAGTAAAAGTGTTATAGAAAATATTTGTAATTAACAGGTTTACTTGAAAACTAAGGAGTTGAAAATAATTCATTATACGATTTTTTCAAAATATAACCCATCTGGAGAATATTTTGATCATGATTTATATGGTGATTAAAATCTAGATATGATATACTTTTTAAGTGGAGGATCATGCTTGTGGAAATCATGAATTTATATTTATTAGAATCGCATAGCCAAAGTTTTTATATAATTTTTTATGATGAATTAAAATATTGCATAACTTTATTACAACTTAATTACATCTATTTCAATGATTTATGGAAAAAATTAATGATATATATGAGTTTTAGAATTTTTATATTTTTTTATTATTCTAAAAAATTACTCTATATCATATTAATATTGTAGTTATGTCATTTTTGAATATGGGAATGTATTAATGTGTAATTAATACATGAAAATAAAAATTTGGAAATATAGGTAGACCTTATGATTTGATGTAGTTGTGGGATATGAAAAATAGTGATTAAAATGATTCATATATAATAATTAAACCATAGAGAAAGGGTGTGACCAAAGTATAGAATAATTAACCATTTCATGGGTTTTATCAGCATTTCATGGTGATTTAAATAAGAATATATTTTTGATTTCCATCATGCCAAAAACATTAGAGATTATGACATGGATAGAGAAAATCTTGATGCTCTATCTTGGGAGATATAGTAATTATTATTTACTGACATACATTATTCCATGATATAAGGTCATGGATAATTTTTTTATAAAAGGATCATGTCATAAAAAATGGAATGCTAATTCATAAGATAACTAACATTGGTTTTGAGTTTCACACTCTATAAAATTATTCATTTATTGTTGATTTGAATTATATTTGAAGTTTTTTTTCACTTTTATGTTTAAAATGATTATATTCAAGTGTTCTTATCAAAATTATTCTGATTACATATTTTAGGTGTTTTATTTTTAATAAAGTCCATCTTAAATAATTTTTTTGTTAGTTTTTTAATGTATAGACATTCATTCAATATTATACTCTATTCTAAATTCATTAATTATTATCATTGGTAAATAATTAAGAAATTATAATTTAATACATTGAATTTACTAATTAAACTACCACAAGAATATATACTAATCATTAATGACCAATGTTAAAAAAGGTTTTGAATCATCTGATTTCTAAATAATTTTATTAATTGTACATTTGAAAAAAAACATGAAACTAGCGTACAATCATTTGAACACAAATTAATATAATTTCAAATATTATAATAGAAATATTATTCATTAATGAAATAAAATGTTTAAATTTTTCATGAATATATATTTTTAATTCTTATTTTTAGTTAATTATTAAATTATATTCAATTATTTTTAGTTTAAATCTTTCACATAGTAATTCCAGAATATGAAATCAAGGATATAATATTGGGAGAAAATTTATATAGGTAATTGACATAAAACTGATTACATACTATGCCACTATAAATAATAATTCAAAATATTTTTTATATACTTGTAAAAATTATTCAATCTTGAAATAAAAAATACCATTTGAGGAATCATTCTTCAAAAAAAAACATTCTCTATTTTTTTCTATAATTCCAATATTCAATATAATATTATCCTTCTTCTCGCTCCAGTATAAAATTTTTTATATATATATTCCTAATCCTAATCCATGAATTACTCACACTTTTTTAATAAAAAAATTATTATCTATTAAAAACATATAATTTTAAGATTGACATACCATAAAATCTTTTTGGGAAAATACGCGTAGGTGAGCTATCATGACATAATTCATGCACCATATTAAAATATAAAATTGATTATTACAATGACTAAATATCTCTATCATTTAGTATATGATCTTATAAATTAAATAATATTCCATTAAATGCTATAATTATATCTAAAACACATGACAACCCAATTTATAGTTCAAACATAGCATATAAATCAAAACTAATTCCCTATGTAGTCCAGTTTTTTACATACCTCAAATGTTCTTTTAATGGTTAAACTAGCTCTTAGTCAATTATTAATATTTATTTCTTTTAATTTTTATATAACTTATAATAAAATTTGTATTAATTTGATTTATAAATTATGTTTTATCAATGTACTATTATATAACTATATATTCAAAAATAATTAACCAAATAAATCATTATTTACATTTTTCCCAAAATTCATCAATTAAAAGATTTTAATTAAATATATAATTAAAAATATATGAAAATTAGAATTTAAATACTAGTAAAATTATATACAAAAAAATAACATCGATTACCATAAATGTGACAATTTTTTAAACCAAAAAAAACTATATAAATTTATTAGTATATATCTCACTTATATTTTATAGATTTGGTACATCACATTTATTTAAATGATTATTATTTGTAAGTATATTTTATTAAAATTAAAAAATCCATTAAAATACTTTTCATTTCTTAATAATAATTAAATATGTTATCTAGTGCATAAAATTCAAATTTTATATTCTAAACATTAAACAATTGAAAATAATTTTTCATTTTCTATTTAATAATTATGATGTATCTTTTAGAATCCTTATTCGTCTTAAATCATTGTAAACACTCACATAGAAGTTGTAAAAGCATATATCCACCCCGCACTAATATACCACATCTAAATTTCTTATGTTTATTTATTTTTTAGGATTTTTTATAATTTTTTGATATTTTATTACTTAATGGAAGTACAACCAATCAAAACATGTAATAATAGAATTAATTTCATGTAATGGATATTTTTTATAATAAATACATTGTGAAGAATATTTTTTATTATTATATTTATCCATCGATTTTTTTAAATCAAAAAAATTGTAACATTATTACCCCACAATAAATCACAAGTCATAACTATTTTTTTGCAGTCAATACTTAATGATACTATATGTATTTAATATTTTCTAATAATTGATTAATTTTTTATTTTTATACTTTTATACCCATGCATTGGCTTGTAAAAAATATATCTCAACAATTAAAATTAAAAATATCCTCTAACGATAAACTATTTAACAACAAATGTATCAAAAATTTCATTTTTATATAAAAATTATAAAATTTTAATTGAAATTATCATTAAATATATTTCATTGGATAGTTACTCATAAAAAAAACTAAAATGATTTTTTAATTAAACCAAATTATTACTCAAAAATTATCATGGAAAAATAACAAATTATCAATTCAATAAATTATAATTTGAGAAAAAATTTCTACTTTTACTGAAAAGTTGTAAAATTTTAAACATATCACAAAAAACACTTCTCAGAAACATAAAATGAATCATTTTGTCAAATTTTTATATTATTTTGAAGATTAATAAAATGATATAAATTTTAGACATAGTGATCATGATGCATTAAAGGTAATTTTTAAGGTCATATTGATCTAAGAATAGTGTTTATACAAAGGGGTAAAATTTTATGGAATATAAAAAATGTTTTGGTTTTCCATGTATTGATTAATTAATTAATTTGTTGGATATAAATCATTAAATTTTTCATTTTTAATTTTAATATGGGGATATTTAACAAACCATACTATGTATTGAGAAACTATCAGTGTGGTATGGCTATAGATAACATGTTTCATTTAATTTAGACACAATTAGATATAATGTTTCATGAAGAACATCATTTCTACTTAGGATCATTTTTAATGTTCATCCATAGATTTTTATTTCTGAAATTTTATTTATTTTCACACATATATTAAGTGGAAAAAATATATGATTTTTAATGAGTTGAGATGGAACTAGGGTTCCCCTAAATATTGATTATGAATTAAACATTGAGTGTTGACCAAATTCCATGAATGGATAACTTTATTATGATCGGCATCCTAAATGGAGATCACATATTTCTGAAAATGTTTCCACAATTCTATTCCACTTCCTCGAATTAGATATGAAGAAATTTCCGATTATATATCCTAATGATAATAACAATCATTTATCTAGAAGATCCATGTCTTGCCTCATTATCTTCCATTGTAAAATAGATTTTAAAGCAACCTTTTACATTCCAATGCACCTGATTTTGAATTATCCCTACACAATCTCTTAGAAACTCATCAGTTTTCTTTAAATTGTCTTTGTTTTTGGAAAAAATTCATGGTTAAAATAGATACACATCAGTCTATATTAATTTCATTAGTTCATTAATGTTTCAACCTTCACATTTTAAGAACAATAATTCATACATTTCTCACAAAACCTAATGGGTTTGGTCAAACATTCCCTTATAAATTTTACAATGGATAGGGGAAGGGTAAAATAAGCTACCATTAAATTAAAATATAAATTCCCCATCACGATTTTTATTTTTTGAGATGAGTTTTTTGGGTCTCAGAAATATTGAAAATCCTATACATTCACTTTTAAATTTTTGAAAATAAACTGAAAATGGGAGACTCGTTTTTTATTGATGTGCACATCTATTTGAAGGTAATAATCTCCTTGGGATCCTAGTGGTATAAACATAATCTATAAGACATTATGGTCTATGTTTTATGAAATTAAAAATAAAATCATTTTACTTTTACATATGATGATAAAATTTACATTATTCCCTATCATATGGCTATCAATATACAACCTAAATCAAAATGTTTTTTAATTAAATTTTTAGGATACATAGGAATATAATTTTACAGGCCCAATCGTCACACTATAAAACCTCAAAACATATTTATGTCAACCCATAATCCTTCTTCAATGATAGAAAACTCCAACATAATATTAAGACTTCTAGGGATACCTTAATATCATGTTTATACCTTGATTATTTCTTGATAGTATAAAACTACATCATATAATTGTGTTTTCCTAGTAAACCTCCGATATATTGTATAAATTGAGAAATTTGAGATGGATTGTTACTTGTTTATAACTATAATTTATTATTGTATACATAGAACCCTATTGAATACATGAACTATCCTGGATGGAATAAAAAATTAATGTGAACTTATTCCTTCCTAGGAGAAATTAAGCCCTAATATAAACATTGATCCTTCCTTAATGGAACAAAATTACAGTGTAACCATATTTTTTACCAAGAAACATTAACCCTAAAATAATTCTTGAACCTTATTAGACTATATGAAACTCTATAATATCCTTAATTATATCTAGGAGACCTTAAATCCCATTGTAAACATTGATCCTCCTAATATGGAAAAAATCACTAACATAACATTAAGGCTTCCTCAGTGACCACAAACCCCAACATAAACCATGAGCCTTTAAGGATTGAATGAAACTACCATATAAAAATAATCATTATGAAGAGATATTAAACAATAACATAAACCATGAGAATTAATGTATGGAATAATAATATAATATATTCTTAAATATCTGTGAGAGAACATAAAACATACTGTGATCCTTAATAATTTCTAGATTGAATAACACTCAGGAATAATAATGACTCATTAAAATAAAAAATAATATTTTTTAAAAACTAATCATATTATATATTTATAGTGATGACGTAATATCTTAAAAATTCATTAATGGGGATCCAATAATCCATTCCATTAGTGTTATTATAGTGATCCCAAAACCTGTTGGTGATAAGACAACAACTCCAAAATCTATTGGTGATGAGTCAATAGACATATCCACCAATGATGATCTAGATAACCAAAATAAGATATTTATTAGACAATATAATTAGATATTAGTGAATAATTATTGAATCAATATCTTTATTTATAATGAGTAAAAATATAAATGTACTAGTCATAATCCAGTAAATCCATATTTTCACGTCTATTATAAATACAAACATCATCCTCTGTTCATTCACTCATGGATGGAGTTAAACTATATAGTTCACTTCAACAATTCTAAAATGTTATCCCATACAAAATAATGTGATTAAATAGAATATCCATACATAAAAATGTGATGATTTAAATGCTTTGGGGTCCTTTCAAATTTTTAATAGTTATTAAATATTTTCTCTCAAGTGTTTTCCTCATTGATATGAAAAGTGATATAAAAATAACATTTAGTGTTACTATATTTTTTTACCATATATGACTAAATGTTTTAATATAAACCCATAAAATTAATTAATATCCTTATTTAAATAACAAGAACTCACATTAACATAATTCTGATATGAACACCTTGTGAAAATAACGAAAAAGCCCTACAATTTTTTATAATGAATCGAACATGAAATCATTTACCATTAAAATAGATTTAGTAAATATGAATATTTACTTATGATTATGAATTAATAACATATTTTTTGGGGTCCCCACAAAATAAAAATTCCTTTCAAAAGTGGATTCATATTTTTTGTGACAATGAATTGGCATGAAGTTGATTTATAGAAGATCAATTCCCCATGGACTAACCAACATCATGCTTTTATTTTGTAATAATATGATTCATTTCTCACAACATTTACCCAATCATTAATAACCCAATATAACACCCTATAAATTTATTTAAAAAAATAATAAGGTCTATTTATTTTTAAACAAAAAATATTGAGCTTTATTCACCTTGTGATATATTAGAAAAATATTAATATAACATAGTCTTTTATTTGTAATGAATGAATATGATAAAAAACATTATGAAATAAATTTATGATATTCAAACTAAATACAAAATAATTAATTAATTCATAGGAAATAATAAAACAATTATTATTGATGTCATTTTTATTATCTAAGATTCACTCTCTTGAAAAATGATTTTAATTGAATTTTGTAAATATAAATTCTAATTAATTAATGAAATTTTTATAAATTTTATTTTATAAAATTAACATTATTTTTTAAATCAGCATATCAATATTACATTTAGTTTATTTTTTGGGATTTATTCGAAATAATTGATTTTTCATTGAATAGTTAAAAATATTGATTCTTCAAATACTATTAGTTATTTTCATTAAATCATGTAATGTATGTAACACCCTAATACATTATAATTTTTTTATATTTAAATAAATTCAATCACTCTTATATATCATGGTATATTAATACTCGAGTATAAATGAATGTAAATATACTATATTATTATGACCTAGCCATTAAATTAGTATGTATAGATAGATGTAACTAAATTATGAGAATTATATGTTTAAAACATATAAAAAATAAATTAATAGTCTATTAATTTTTTAGAAATAAAAATAGAATTCATTTCAATGTTAGAGGAATGGTTTTTGAAAAAATATTTTTATGTGTTCAATATTATTTTATCATAATAAATAAATTTATCTACTATTAGTGAATTATTTAAATGAAATTTATATATAATATACTCAATAAAATGATTTATTATTAATCTAATATTTCTTCTTTGCATGAGATAATAATAATGAAATTGTTAATCTTAAAAATATCTATTTTTCTAAACAATTGATTTATCACGTCTTACACACATATTTAAATATATTTTTTAATAAATTTATACATTTTATTTTGATAGAATTAACTTTATTTTTGAAATCATAATTTTAATATTATCTTAGATTTAATTTTTTATAATTTTCTAAAAATATTAATTTTTCGAGGAATATAAAAACATACCACTCTTTATTGAAAAATGACATTTAATATAAAGGGTTTACAATATTATATTTTGTATAATTCTTTTTAAAAAATATAATTATTTGAATTATATTATATTAAATCAAATATATTTAATTTTTATCATTTTTATGTTGAGTTTTGATATAAAAACGATTATTCTTACGAAAACATTTCCTTTGGAAAATCATTTTTCGACATGCTTGTCGGTTTAATTTTAAATTAAAATATACAACATCTATTATTTTAAATTTGTTATATGGATTATATATTTCAAATAATAATAGTTATTATTAGGTATTATGGTCAATTTAATTTTTGGCCATAATGAATTTTAAAAATAGTATAAATTAATTACAATGGTTAAGGTTAATATTTATTTACCTAGGGTTAAACTAAAAAGATGAGGGATACAATTTCCTAAAAACACATATAATTTTTATTTTATGGACATAATTGGACCTTACCTAATATAAATTTCTATAATGAACCTTTTTTACCCATTGTTCGTGTGTCAAATGTCGATATATATTTTTCTTTTCAAAATTTCCATGCTTGCCTTCTACCCCAATTATAAAAGGGATCCCCCTCTCCTATACTCTCATCACTCTTGGAGCCCATTTTTTCATAAAACACATACCAATATCCATTCATTACATCCCTTCCCTCAAACTAAGAGTTCTCGGTTTCATTATAAAAACAATCTAGTAGTGCTACATGTGTAATCTTAAAGAGGTTCGCGGAAGAAGAGTAATAGTTATTAACCAAACATCTTCATTTTATTTATTCCTATTACTATAAAAATATTTTTCTAAGAGTGATAAAATAAAAACAAAACTATATATGATATACTTAAATGTCAATATTTTAATACAATAACTTATATACATCTCATATTCTATCAAATGGGAAATGAAACTATTGATCTTGTGTACAGTGGAATTCCAACTTGTGAACCAATGTAATTAATTTCCCTTAATCACATATGATGGATATATATAATCATATAATTAATATATATATATATATCACAAAATAATACTTATGAAATAATAATATCATATTTACCTTCTTACCTACCAATCTGTAGGAAAATGATAACTCTTCTCATTTGTATCTATGGAATACGGTGGCCACATAGATATGTGATTAGTTTTTCATTATATCTTCCCATAAGTGGTAATATTGATGGTTTTTGTAACACCATCATATTTTTTGAATTATATTTTTTGAATTAATTTAATCCTTCTGATATTTTTCAATTTACACTACATTAAAAGTAGTTAATATCATATTAAAGAACTCTGTTTGGCTTACATTATACACAGCACCAACTTATTCGTGTACTACATGAAACATAATGTTTATCTTACTCTAAATGGAACACTATGTTTTTTTACATTACATTCAAGAATATATTTCCTCGATAGCTTGTGTAACACGCAAGGCTGAGTTTTACTGAATAGTAATATATTATTGTAGAAATTATTATTTAATATAATATAATATAAGCAATCTTTTATGATTGAAATTATGAAATTTAATAAATAATTTATAAAAATAAATGGTTGAATTCATTGGTTATAATTTAATTTTGAAGGATTATATAAACCAATTGAACATAAATTGAATGTTTTAGCTTAAACTATTTCTATCCTCAGAAAGGAATTTTATCATAATAAATGAAACTAATTACTTTTGGTGAATGATATTAATAAAATATATTTTTTATACATTCAATAAAACATTTTTTACATTCATCGAATATATTTGATAAGAATATGAGAGTAACAAACCCAATATTACATATAAAAACCAATATGTCTTTAAATGCAGTTTTACCGTATTCTAATGGTGAAAATATTTTAAATCTAAAATTTTGAACATTTAAGAATTTAATATTTTAAAATTATATTTTTTTAAATAAAATTAAAGAATTATACTATGGTAAAATTTTGAATTTTTTTTTGATGTTTCATTTTTTGATGAATAGTGAAAAAACAGAATTATAACACAAACCTATTTTTTCATCTATTTTATTTATAACGATACATTTTTTTATTATAATTTTTAATTTATAATTTTATAAATTATACATTAATTAATCCAATTTTGTTAATTGGGATCAATTTCACTTTGAAATTAGATATAAAATCTTTGCAAACATTTCAATATTTTTTACTTTAAAACCATACATTGTCATCCCATCTACCAAATTAATTTTAAATTAATTTCTTCCACTTATGTAATTATAATTATAAAAATTGTATTCCTTATTTCTATTCATAATAATATATAAATTTAAATATGTCCAAATTATTTTTTATGATAAAATATTAGTGAGAGTAATTAAATTTCATTATCACGATTATGAGGAAAATTATCATAATAGTGGTCTAAACCTTAAAATTAATGGATAAATGAAATATAAACATCTAATAAATCCATTTTATAGAAATATTTATATCCTATTATCCCTTTTATATAATTTTTATTATTATTGGAGCCACATGTAATAGGAAAAACTTGGGAGTAATTCCCTTTCCAAAAATTTAAAAGAATACAGCTCCTCCTCCACTATAAAATAGAACTCACCCATCCCACTTTTCACACCTATAAAGACACTTTTTTTATGAAAAAAATATGCCCAAATAGAAACTAAAAGTCTCCTCCCCACCCTCAACCTAAAATCATAACATTGGGAAAAAAATCCATCCAAGGAATCCCTTTGGTGAAAAACAAAAGGAGTTACCCTTGTAAGAGTTTACATCTTTCGTCAAGATATTCAGTTATATTTTCATTCTCCACCACTCAAATATTATTATTAAATTATTAAATAATAAAATA
This sequence comes from Viscum album, assembly GCA_963277665.1. Taxonomy (NCBI): domain Eukaryota; kingdom Viridiplantae; phylum Streptophyta; class Magnoliopsida; order Santalales; family Viscaceae; genus Viscum; species Viscum album. The sequence continues at coordinate 1,125,219,830 of OY728146.1, forward strand.
AGTATCCTAAATAATCTTATATTTTTTTTAAACGGTTTTTAACTACACATTCACACTCTTCTATCTAATGGGTAAAGAACTTAACGTTCTTCTGTACAACACACTACCACCTCGCGAGATGAGGTTGCTTGTTTTTACAATACCACATCTCATGGATTGTAATAATATTGGAAACGAGTTATTATATGATATATATGATATTTAATATTTATTTATTCTTATGTAACTATTACATAACAAATACCTTCATGATTTAAATTTTTGTAAATACGATAATTTTGTTTGGGGATGTGTCGACTACCACCTCCTCAATGTGATGTGATTCATTCACACTATACATAGAATGTTTGTAAGGATGTGTTTATTTAAATTATTTTATTTCGATTAAATAATAATTCTAATATATTATAATTATTATTATATAAATATATATTAATATATGTCATTTTCTTTCATTGTTTCAATGTAATAATTAAGCGGAAACAACATTCATGCGTACGTACGACCAACTATCTCCATGAACGGTGTATTCCATTTCATATTTATATCATTAATAGATTATTATAAATACTTATATAATATATGTAAATGATATTTATATCATTTCTTACATTATTTAAATCATGATATATGTATTAGGACAAAAAATATAATAAATTTGGGCCCATGCGAAAAACAAACTAGATATTTCCCTAAATGAAACCTTAACATGGAAGTGTTAGTAACCAGGTAATATAAAGTCATATATTATATTAGATATAATAATACATATAATTAAAAAATTTATAATAAACTTATATTTATTATAAAATATTTTTGAACGTCTGCGAAGAGAGTCAGGGTTATAGTAAGGGAGTTTCACCTCACTTTTTATTTCTGTGAGATACATGCCTTATTCACAACTCATTTTGTTTTATCAATTTATATACTGAAAATTGATGTATTATATGATTCATATACTTATATTTATTGGTATTTCCATTTCAATTTTAATATGTTTCATTAATGGGTGTTATGTTTCAAAAGTTACTAAATCGGTAAATTAATTTTGTCTCAATTTGTCTTCTTTGAGATGCATGCCATTTTATGCCCCTATACTTATATTTGTGTTGTATATATTACCTGTGGACATTTTATACCATTAATATACTTATTTTAATGATATTTTATTATTCATGTAATTTTATACCATACATTATTATTTTATTTTACCAAAGTGGCAATAATTTATGGCTATAATATCTTCATTTATCGAGATTGCTTATGATTATGCTTAAATTAATAAAATACAATGATCCATATCTTAATAAATCTGAATAATTTCCTTAGAATATGTATATTAATATTATATTAATGTAATGATCCCATTTTTGTACTCTTTGGTAATTAAAATAATTTAGAAAATGTTCTTTTTGTAAATATGAATTCATTTCTCCTTTTGGATAGAAATCTGTGTTCTTTGAGTACCCTATTTTCTAAAAATGTTTTCAAAAATGTTTTACTAATAACCTATTAGTTTAAAAGTAAATTATTTCCCATATTTTATGTTTTTAAAAAATGGATTCTAAAAAATTATATTTTTTCATTTTTCAGTCAAGTGACCTTTCTAAACTTTTAAGGAGTGAAAGGAATGTTCATCATGAACAGACATACCCACCATCATAAATCTCATTTACATGAATATTTATTTATATGTTTATGAAGTTTTTATTGAGGAAAAGGTATTCATAATATTATTTAAATTTTTTGAATTTAATATGTTTTTCAATGAAAACATTTTTCAAAATGATTTCTATTCAAAAAGTGTTTTAAATATTTTTTAAAGATTCATTTTTATATGTAAAAATTATTTTTTCAATGATATTGAATTAAAATATTTAAATATTTATTTATATGTTTTAAAATATTTTTTAATGATTTTGATTTCAAACTGTTTTCAAGCTTTTTGTAAAAATTTTTACAGAAATGTTTTCCAAAATGTTATATGGGCTTCTTTATATGTTTTCAAATTTATTTTCAATAAAATATGGGATTCCAATGGGTTTATGTCATAAAAAACATGTCTAAGAATAATTTATATTTTTCCACAAGAAATGTTTTAATAGAAATGGTATATATTTCTTTACAAGATAATTATTTTTGTAAAGTTTTTATAAGAATGGATTTTCAACGAGAGGATATTTTTTAAGAAATGTTCCATGTGATATTTAAAAATACTTCTCTATTTATATTGACATACTTTGTGATAGTATAAAATTTAATAGGATATGTGCTGAAAGTAAATATTCATATTCATTCTTGAATGATTTAGGTTTTTATGGAATGTTGATTAAGAAACAAGTTAGTATTCCAGGAGTTATATATTTTTGAATCATGTTTCCATTATTGGGTTATGCTTTGATGAAATGATTATGAAACTAGTCTATTTTCCATAGGTTATGATATTATTACATGTTTATGAAACCCATTTTATTTCATGGTTTATGATAGTAATATTTATGATCTTTTTTCCAAAGTATGTATGAATTTATTATGATATCAGTAGGACCTATATCTAACTCTAATGCATTAGTAAAAGAGTTAAATATCCTCATATAATTAATGTAACTACGTTGATTGGATTTTTATACAATTGGTATATAGGTAAACCCAATACCTTTTAATGAATGGACTATGATTGGGGATGGTGGGGTGTCTCTCCTAGTAGGTGCAGTCTCGATAAATATGGGTAGAAGGGGAATCTAAATCCACTATGGGAAGATAGTAAAATCCAACCCACTATGATAATATATGGAAACACAAGCTCATATGATATGATGTTTAAACTCAATCCCTTATAAGTAATGGTCTTCTAATAGAGATAGTGGTGTGTCCCTCCCAGTAGGTGTAGTCAACTTGAAGATCCTAGATAAGTTCTACCAATGTATCATCACATAGAGTGAATAATATTACTTGTTCATGTGGATTCCACAATTCTATAACATATTCCTAAGTATGATTTCATATATAATGTTTTTGATTATCTTATGATTCATGCATTATGAAATACTAATGTAACTCCCTGACCATAAGTACCTAGAGTTGGTTAATTATTACATTACATTGGCATGATACAAGGAAAAAATGTCATAAATTACCGATCAGTTTAGTTACCTTGGAAGTGCCAGAGACATTCATAAATTTTAAATTACACTATAAAATGAAAAAAAACAACATTGTCTTCATTAACCACATTCATATCCCATAGATAATTCGCAAAGGTAATTCATAATATACTTTTTCACATCCTAGGAAAAATAAAACATAGAAAGGGGTGAGCTCAGATGCTCAGTATGGATAACAATATAGATGAAACGTTCATAAATAAGCATCAACATTTAAAGAAATGTATAATACTAAAACAAAAGCCTTTTAAACATAAAATTCAGCATAATATGGAAAATATAAAATAAAATAATTCCATTTACTAACTCACATGGATATTCTACAAGTTGAATAATCACGGTGAATATAAATAGCCACTTTCATAATGATGGAATTCATAATTCCTAACGTCATAACCATATAATCATTTTGCTTATTCCAAGTCTACAAATAAGATTTTTCCAAGGCCTTTTTCGAAGACAATAGTTTGTCTTATGAGACCTACTGATGCACCAAAGAGTTATAGTGGGCTCCACCCATCACTTACTATGTCCAATTCATTCCTCATATAAAAAGGTTTAAACATAACATAAACATCCATTTTAAAATTAGTATACGCAATATCAATAATTTATCCATAATCCATGAATGGTATAAAAATAAAACATCCATAGTCAAATATTTCACAATATCATCAATACAATATGGAATATTTTTATAATAAATAGATCAACTTCAAATAGTTTTAAAATCCATCAAATAAAGTTGACATAGATGAAATCTAAACATTTTGAGAGAAATATCTCTCCCTATTTGAAAATAATTTAGAATTCATGTAATTATAAAAGAAAAAATTTATTTTGAAAATATTCTTATACGAATATAAGGGAAGCTTAGATGATGTTATAATGGTAGAAAATAGCCTCACCCACCATATAAGTTAAAAAAAGATATTCTAACCTTAATCTGGTTGAAAAGACATAAAGTACCCTGTTTAGAAAATGACAGAATGATTCCATTCAAACCATATAAGATAAAATAATTGTTTAAATGACTATAAACCATTTTCTAGTAAAAATTAAAAATTATTTAAAATACATTTTTAAGAAGAAAAGGATGTGGATGATAAAGAGGTCCCGTAGATACTTACGTAAAAACAACCATTGATACTAAATGGATTGTGAAATTAAGCCTTACCTTGTACTTTTTTTAGTTGATGGTATTTTAACCTCCTGTATAATAGTTAAAAAATTGTTATTAAATTATAAAATAACTATATACATAAATATTATATCTTATATGATCCTCTAATATTGCTTTGTAAATAATATTTTAGTAGTATCATTATTTTAGGTGTTAACTGGTTAATTTTCCTTTATATGATTTGTTACATAAGACATGTTTGTTATAGATAGGATGCATTTGATTAATATAATGAATTATATTATGTTCATAAATATTATTTGAAATCATAAAATGAACATTATTGTTTAATGATTATGATGGGGAATGAATCTCATTGCGTTCGTGGAGACGGTAATCTGTACGTACGCAGCCGCAAAAATATCAATATATTGATGGTGAAATAATAAATAATTGAATGTTATATCATATATACAGAATCATTAAAATTTTATATGTATTATTTACATCGATTATACATCATTGTTATACCCATCCAAATAATGAAGTATTTGAATAACAAACTACACCACTATGTGGTGACGGTAAGCCGTACGTACGTAGGTATGGTGACTTTGTCATTCATATGATGGATAGAATAATGAATATGGTTATACCATTTTTATAATAACATGAAAGTATATTTATGATACTAGAGTTTTTATTTTAGAATGTAAACAACAAATAAAGAGGAAGTGGAAGAAGAAAATAACATGAACGAGGTGATGTAATATTTACCTCTTCTTTGGGTTCTTCCATTTGATTTGTTCAAAAGGGATCCTTAAATTGGCTTTCTGAAAAAATAAAGGCCTCTAAAATAAATAGAGGAATGTTGGGAGGATATTTTGGCTAGGTTGACAAAGCCAAAAGGATTTGGAGGGGTGAAATTAGGAAAAGGGGAAGTGCCCTTTTATAAGAGAGGGGAGGGTCACTTTAGGAAAAGATTGAAATATTATTTTATAATAAAATTATTTTCGGTTTCTAATGGCTAAAAATGATTTATTTAGAGGATAATGTGTGGATTGGTCGAAAACCTTTCAAATAGTAGGTTTTATACAGGTTTAGGTTACCATATTAACCTTATCTTTAAGACTTAACTCTTAGTTAAATAGTTTTTCATTTACCATGTCTCTTTGTATTTTTTTATTATATGGTTAATAAACATACTATAAAAATCCAAGAGAACCCCAAGTGGTTCATTATTAATATATATAAACTTATCTAAGTCGTTTTTCTGAAAAGTAGATATTTATGAAAATTATATCCATCAATAATATTGTATTGTTTGTAAAACCTCAATTATGTCAATTTTGAAACTATTTAGTATTTGATTTTTGTGAAAATTATAACATCATTATTACTTCAAAAAAATAATTTAATAAACCCTAACATATCATATTAACATTAAAAATTATTGGAATTCAACAAAAGTCTCAAATTACATATATTTGGATATTTATAATATCAATTATTTTAAATTTCTTTAATAAGGTAATTACTGCATCATTGTGTCATAAATAAATTAAATTATTTAATGTCTAAAAATTACCAAGAAAATTCCATTATGTTAGATTTATTTTTATCTTTCTAATGAATATTTATAGTCCAATTTATATTTAATTTAACCTTATATTAAAAATGTTTTAGTTATTAAACATTTAATTTAACTCTTTTAACTCATCATTAAATAAAATAATAATAAATGACCTAATCTAATAAAAGTGGACCCAAGAGAATCATTTTTTATTCCTAAGGTTGGTTATGGTCAAGTTACACTTATCCAATAGAATTAGAACATGAGTTAGGGTAATTCTAATATCATTTTTACCCTTAATTACCCTCTTTACTTTTAATTATGGTAATTAAAAGTAAAAAAGTTACTATTCATAAAAAATCATTTTCATCTTATTGAACCATATTTTACTTACTGATATCAACCATGTCTCTCAGATTTTTTAAATTCAACTCATAGAAGTTGTAAAATTATGTTTTATGCAAATTTACAAATGCTCTTAGGAGGTTGGTAAAAGATGGTAAAAAGATCAATAAATTTTTTATATATCTAAACTTATTATAAAATTACTCCAATAAATTATATTGAACATATATAGGTATTATGTATCTATTTTGAACTAAAATTAATTTAAATAAAATGTATAATTATTTAAATAATAAATTCAGTTTTAACTAATAACACAATGTTTTTCAGTACTCATCAAAAATAGAAAGTTTTCAGAAAATTACTGAAAAATCACCCAAAGCTAATATTGATATTCCGAATTAAAAAATGAATTAAATTTTAAAAAATAAAATGTATAAAATTTTAAAAATTGGGTATTACTATTCATAATGACTAGTTTGGTTGGTCGCAGTGTGTTAGAATCTCAAAGTTGCATAAATGAAAGCTATTGCATTAATCAAAGGGAAGCGTACTATGGAAGCTTGGGGAATTACATTCTCCCCTCCTTAAATTAATTTCATCCTTGAAATTCCTATAATATTACTACATAAAATAATTTGGTGGTTCTTGTTTATAAGTTCCTCAGGTTCCCACATTTCATCTTCCATCTTGTGGTTTCTCCATAGAACATTTACTAGACGAGTCGTCTGGTTTCTCAACACTTGTTCTCTGGTATCAAGAATTTTGACATGCTCTTCACAATAAGATAGATCACGTTCCAGTTCAGTTTCCTCGTAGGTGAGTACATGTGTTGGGTTAGGCATGTATTTTCTCAATAGTGATATGTGGAATATATTGTGATCTTTGGAGATACTTGGAGGCATTTCCAAATGATAAGCTACAACTCCAATTCATTTTAGTAATTTGAAAGGTCTGATGTACCTCGGACTAAATTTACCTTTCATTCCAAAATGTATAACACCCTTCAATAGAGATACCTTCAAGAAAAAATAGTTCCCTACTTGAAATTCTGAATCCTTCCTTTGGTTATCGGTATAGCTCTTTTTCCTACTTTGGGCTGCATTGATGTGGGTTTGGATAACCATAACCTTTTTCATTGTTACCTCAACAAGTTCTAGGCCTACGAGTTTTCATTCACCAAAATCATCCCAACATGTTGGTGTGCGACATTTCTTGCCATATAACGCTTCATATGGTGACATATGAATACTTTAATGGAAGATATTGTTATAAAAAAATTCTACCAGAGGTAAATATTGATCCCACGAACCATGAAAGTCAAGTGAGAAAGATCTTAACATGTATTTTATGTTTACCATGGTCCATTCTGATTTTCTGTCAGATTGAGGGTGGTAGGCAGTGCTCAAACGAAGATCAGTATCCAGGTCCTTTTGATGAATTTTCCAGAATCTTGATTTAAAACAGGGATCACAATCAGAAACAATTGATAGGGGTACTCGATGAAGTCTTCCAACTTCATTAATATATAGTATTTACATATGTTCAAGTGGTAAATCTTATCTTGTAACAAGAAAATGTGATAACTTGGTAAGAAGATCAACAATGACCCAAATTGCATCATTCCTTCTAAGATTATTTAGTATACCCATAACAAAGTCAATTGTAATATCATCCCATTTCACCTCATGTATGGGAAGAGGTTTTTTGACTCCTCTAGGGTGTTGTCTTCCAGCATCCACTTATTGGAAAACTATAAATCTCAAAACAAAATTAGCAATATCTCTCTTCATATTGTCCAACCAAAAATGTACTTTCAAATATCTATTCATTTTAGTGCTTCCATAGTGTATAGAGGAATTGGACCAATGAGGATGATCTAAAAATTCCCTTTTTATATCAAGTATACTGAGAACACAAAGACTCTTCCTAAATTTAAAAATTGCATCTTTATATACGACGTCACTGAATCTCCCATCATTTACAGCATTATTCTTATATTGAAAAACTTCATCATCATCCTAAGAACTATTAATATTTTCTAGTAATGATGGTTTGGAAACCATTTGAGAAAGTATTGATGTTTCAACTACCATGGTTATTCTCATATCCATCTTTAATAGATCTATGAAAATAGGATCCCATTCAACTCTCATCTTTTTCAAAATTCCATGATCCTTTCTAATCAAAGCATCTACCACCTTATTTTTCATCCCTAGGTGGCAGTGTATAGTGCAATCATAATCCTTGAGTAGTTCAATCAATCTCTTTTTTCTCATGTTGAGTTATTTTTGTGAGAAAATATACTTAAAATTCTTATGATCAGTATAAATATCACATTTTTCACCATATAGATAGTGTCTCCATATCTTCAAATCAAAGATTATAGCTATTAACTCAAGATCATGACTGGGATAGTTTTTCTAATGAATTTTTAACTGTCATGTTTCATAGGAAATAAATCTATCATTTTGTATAAAGACACAATCATATCCTTTCTTTGAACCATTGCTATAAATAACAAACCCATCATTCCTTGATGTAGAGTCAAGATAAGAGAATTGACTAATCTTATCATCAGTTCTTTAAGTCATTATTCACATTCTTTTGTCCAAACAAATTTAACTCCTTTACATGTGAGCTTGGATAATGGGTTTTCCAACCAGGATAAATTTTGGACGAAACGTTGATAATAACTTGCTAAACCAATAAAACTATGTACCTTAGTTATATTTGTTGGTGCTAGACATTATGGTATTTCCTTGGTCAATTAAGGATCAACAGAGATTCCATCCATAGAGATAATATGTCCATGTAATGAAATCTCATGAATCCATAATTCACACTTGCTAAATTTCCCCTATAATTAATTTATTCTAAGAGTCCTTAGGATAATCCACAAGTGATTTTCATGATCTTCATAGCTTTTAGATATACCAAGATATCATCCACAAATGCCACTAAAAAGACATCATGAAATTCTTTAAAACTCTATTCATTTGATCCATAAAGACAGAGGGTGTATTAGACAATCCAAAATGCATTACTGTAAACTTGTAATGCCCGTACCTAGTTTGAAATGTTGTTTTCAGAATGTCTTCCATCTTCACACCCAACTGGTGATATCAAAATCGATGGTCATTCTTTGAAAAATATTTATCTCCATGAAGTTAGTCGAATAAATCATCAATGAAATGTAGGGAATACTTGTTCTTTATTGTTATGTCATTGATCTCTATGTAGTCAATGCACAACCTCATAGATCCATATTTCATCTTAACAAAAGGGAAATGGGCTCCCAATAGAGAAACATAAGGGCGAATAAATCCTTTATTACTCATTTACACTAGTTGTTTCTTCAGTTCCACTAATTCCATAGTTTCCATTCTATAAGGGGTATTTGATATGCACCTAGAACCAGGAATTAAGTTAATGGAAAACTAAATTTCTCAATCAAGAGGATGTCCAGGTAAATCCTTTGGAAACAATCAACATATTCTTGCATAGTAGGTATGCCCTCTTTTAGAACATTACTTTCATCACTCGTAGTTAATTCATTCTCTTCTTCCCCAATATTTTAATTTAGTTGAGGTACTAGGGGTGGATATAGATAAGAATCAATCTAGATAAAAATCAGTTGGTGATGTTTCTTCTCTAAAGTTAAGGTACTCATTTTCATATTCGAAAATTTTGACCTCCTTCTTCTTACAATAAATTATCACATCATGGACCGAAATAAAATCCATTATGAGTATTATATCAAATTCAACGATGGGTATGATGATGAGATCAGCAGATAAAGAACATTTATATGCCCTAATGGGAACTGGTTCACAAAAAAATGTTGCGATGATACTTTCCTTAGGTGTTTGGACTGACAAATCACTTGTTAAGTCAAATTGAAAATATATAATTTTCTTATCAAATTGGAAAGATATGAAACAGTGAGATGATCCGGAGTCAAATAAGGCATTGGATAAAGATGAAGAAACCATTAAATTACCAGCCACCACATCTTTTGTAGCTTCAACCTCAATAGTAGTGATCACATAAGCTTATCCTTTCTCCCTTTTCCTTTAATGAGATAAGTTCAATTGGAGATTAGGACATTCTGTTCAGTAATTACCCTTTTTCTCTACAATTGTAGCATTCAACAGCCTCTTTCTTCCCCTTGAAATCACGATCTTATGGGCCTCTTTCACTACACTTGTAATAGACTCACATTTCATTCAGGAAAGTACCAGGGGGTTTCTTCCCATATTTACTACAGGATAGATATTCAACTTTTCCTTTATTCCAATTATTTCCATTTTTAGAGTTTTTAGAAGGTATCTTCTTCTCCTATGTTTCCATAATGTCATAAGAATTATATAATTCTTTTTCTATCTTGATATCACATGAGACAATTTCTTCGTATGATGAGAAGGATTGTGAGACTAATTCTCGACCATGAAATGGTTTTAACCAATCAAAAAAATAGATCAATATTACTCCTTGGGTTATGCATATAATCTTCTCCATTACTTTATATCCATGAAAATTTAGCCTTATATTTTGTGACATTTTCATCCTCCTTTTTCCTTAGACTCATAAATTTCCATTCTATATCCACTCAATGGTCATGAGGAAATTATTTTTCTATAAAAAGATCCTTAAACACCCTCCATTCCATATTTGATACTTCATCATCTTCCATTGTGTTTTGAATCAATGGACACCATTGATATGTATCTCCTGGGAGGTGATAAAATGATAAAAAACTTTTTCCCTTTCGCTACTCCCCAATGTCTGAAATATTTTTTCTAAGGAATTTATTCATTGCTCCACTACTAATGAGTTTCTAATCCTATTAGAATTTTGGTGATTTTTTCCTTATGAATCGGTCTAACGTTGATACTCTGCGTTGTGGATCAGAGTTCTCCATAGATGAAAGTTTGTTATTCATAACCATAGTGAGATGTCCATGTATGGTGATAAAATGACCATCAACAGTTGCTTCACCAGCTCCACTATAATTATCTTGAGTATGAGGTAACTCCCTACATGAATTATGTGGATTAATATGGTTTCCATTATGTCCACAAGGATCCATTTCTAAACAATGGAATACACTAGATTAGTTTATGAATCAGAATACAAAATTCCAAACATGTAAAATATTTAACAGAAATTGAATAGTTTATAGATGCAATCTATAATCCTAAAAGTGAGAACAATGTTCGTGTCTACGTACGACCTACCATCACCCAGAATTGTACAATTCATTATTCTATCTCTAACTTCAATAATTAATGAAATATATAAGGAATATTTTTTTTATATAATTAGTAAAATTCTTTATATTATAGAACCATGAAAAAAGTACAATGATCAGAATAACTGAATTGAAATTCTCATGAAAAATGATATAGTTAGCACCTGTAAACAATGAATTTAATAAGGAATTGTTAATAAATCACTGTAGAAGTGTTATAAAGAGATCATGTATGATATTAAATATATTTAAATTAATATTTTACAGAAGAATAATTTATTAAAATTTATTAAAAATGATTTTAGATCAATTATAAAACATGTTTATCCTGAGGTTAGGGTTTCTCAGCAAACATTCATTTCTGTGATACATATGTCATATTCACCACTTATCTCATTTTTTTTGTGTATATGATACCCAGGAATGCATTTTATATTTATTTTAATGAATAAAAATCGATATATAAATAAATATAAGGTTATATCTTTCTTGAGGTTTTGATTCCTAGATTACTGATGCGGTAAGGGTTCATCGTCTCTATATTGTTTCGTTTTAACGTGTATGATGTTATACACCAATTTAAACTTATGAGGTGTATATACTAACAAATTTTAATATATATGTCATTATAATAATTATTTAATTATATTTATTTTTTCTTTTGAATTCATTTTCTCATAGGTATTTCAAATCAAAATTTTCCAAAGTAGTGTGGGATTTATTTTTCAATATCATTATTTATCGGGGTTCCTTATGATCTTGTTAAATATAAAGAATATATATGATATATATAAAGAGAAACTCATGAATTTTATTCTTATATAGTAATTTTAATATTTTATAATTTTCCCTTTATTTTATTCTCATTAATTTCTAATGATATTGAAAAAATGCATTCAAGGAAAAATAAATATACTTTTCTATTTATTTAAAGATATGTTCTCTACGATATTAATTTTTTAACATTGTTTTCATGAATTTTCTTAATATTATCCAATAATTTTTTAAATTAAATTTGAACCAGTTATGAGTTTTTTTATTTTTTTTAATGTAATCATATTGTATTTTTCTAAAAGATGTACTTTTGGATTTTTACCAAAACATTCAAAAGAAAATTTGATTCAACGTGTGCAATATGAAAAAAATTTCATGCCATAATTACCACTCAAGTATATGAATATTAAATTATAGGATTTGAAGGTTATATTTAAATTTAAATTTTTCCATAAATTTTTTTGTAAATTTTTATATTTTAAATGTGTGATTTAAATTTGAAAAGTGTATTGTCTACAAGAAATATTCTAAGTGATCTATTAATGTAATTTTCATCTAATATATAATAATTTAATGTTACTTATTATTTAATAAGGATATGATATAATGATACCATCATTATTACTTTTTTTATATGGCATATGATTATGATGACATTATTTTACGAAACTCATTTCCATGGGATATTCTATGATCAAATGATAAAATGTTTATGAAACATGTTTACTTTCCATGGGTTATGAAATATAATAAAAATTATATGTTCCTAAGGATCACATAAGAATGAATTATTATTATGAGATTGTTAAAAATGAAATTTTTTATCAATAAAATGGATTTGGTAAATATTTCAATCTCATGATATAATAAGGATTAGAATTGTTAGTGAACCATGTTCAAGAAGAGACTGTATCAACTATGATAGTCTTAGGAGTGAACCTTGACTAATGATATGATGGAATGGGGAATAAAGACAATCCATTATGATATTATTGGAAATAAACCATGACAACAAAAATAAATTTCAATGATTATGTGTTTACCAAAAACTTATGTCTTATGCCAATGTTATGCCTTTATGGCTCATCTTCATTGATTTTGTTATGAATTAGTCTTATGAATTTACAAGATTTATTCCATGGATCATGTATATGATATAATAATTGTTGATTTTTGCTATATATAGAATCCTATGATTTTATAATATATTTCTCTCAAAATAAATTTTATTTATTTGATAGCTTCTAACACAAGAAAAACTAAGTCTAAACCAACTGTGATATGCTATTAAATTATTATTATGTAAATTTCAACGTTAAAATTGGAATATTTAATAGAATAAACAATATTATGATAAATATATATAAAATTTTTATATATTATAAATTTATTTACTAATTAATAATAAATAAGTAATCAATATTAAGTATATTTATTTTGGGCTTCAAAAATAAGTTTTCTTCAAAAATAAATTTCATTTTTTTCTGGGATAATTTAATTCATTTTATAAAATTATTGTATTGGTATTTTATAAAAATTTGTATTTTTTAAATAATGATATCAAAATTATCTGAAGTTGATGTTTTTTTATTTCTCCAAAAATATTTGTTTCTCATTGAATAGTTAAAAATATTGATTTCTATAAAGTTTTTATTTTGATTTGTTATATAAAGTTATTTAAAATCTAAAAACATATTGGATTTAGAAATAAAATAACATATAATCCGTTTTATTTAGAATAATATAACTATTATTATTTTAATCATAAATTTTCAAGAATTTTTTATGAATCTATTTTAATGCTAAGAAATGAATTTTTTCTATAAACTATTTTTACATGAATAAATTTTTTCCATTTAAGTAGTTAAAATGAACCCTGATGAGAAATGATTTAAATTAATTTTATTGATTATACATCTATCTTTTGGGACTCAAATTCATATATTGAATCTTACTAATCATATATATAGTATAAAATCATCATTTTCCTGAAAGAAAATTCTTAAAACCCAACTTTTTATCATGCTTTATGATCCTATTTATAAATAAAATTATACCACTTTTATGAATTGAAAATTGACAAATTAAATAAATATTTGGAATCAAATGTTATAAATTGGGTAAATATTAATCTTTTAATTTTTATCATTACAAATAGAAACTATAGTAAATAATTATCCACATGGTATTCGTAAATCAGGTAATTGAGGTCAAAAATAATATGATAAGAACTAAAAACCTATCCTAACACATGTATCTATCATTTTTTATGAGTTTTTCACATTTATTTTTATAAAATTGTAAAATATTTTTCCACTTCGGGTCATAATTATTTTATATTGACCTTTATATTTTATAAGTAAATGATAAATAAAAATTTACACATTGTGTCCTTTAAAAACTATAATATTTTTTTATCAGGATAAAAATAATTTGTTTGATTATAAATATTTATTTTAAAGATAAGTTATTTTTTATCATGGTAATTTATTTAGAATTTTTAAAAATTATATAATTATGATAAATTTGAATACAATATTAACAAAGTATTTATTTAATAGAAAGAAAAAAATAATTTATATTCTGATATATTAAAATTAATATATATTGACAGAATTAACATATTCCAAGAATTTTTTAAATAAATATAATATTTTAGTGATACTTGAAATAATTAAATTTGAATATCATTTTGTCATATTGTTTTTAAATTTTAATTAAATCAATAGTACAAAAATGACATTAAATATATTTTAATATAAATAATATTTTATAAAATGATTTAAAAATTTTAAAAATACTATCTTCATCCTAATTATTTTTATATGGATTAAAATAACAACTATGGTCCATTTATTGACCAATTTTTATTTTATATTAAATATATTAACCCCTAAAGAGTAAAACATTATTATCATCGTAATTGTGAAATAGGGTGAACATGAGTAAAAATAAAAGACAAAGGTAAATAACTAGCCTAAACAAAATTGACCCCTTGCTCACTTATAAAAGGAAACATCATATACTCATTCAATCATAGTTATAAATACTTTTGGAGCATATAATTCCTACCCAAAATACATTCCTTACTTCTCTTACCACATCCCAGAGGACTTGTTTTGATTATAAAACCCTCTAAGGAATGATTTTTTGTAAACCAAATGAGGTTTTTCAAAGAAGTGGTATCCCTCTAAAACAACCATTTTTAGTTTATTTTTTCATCCACCACCATAAAATAAGATTAAACCAAGTTGATATAATAACATAAGTATCATATTATTACTATGATTTTTATATGTTAATATAATACCGTATATAAATATCCACTTTCATCAAATGGGAAACAAAATCATCATTCATTTATAGAGAGAACTACCACCTTGTGAACTGATATTATATACTTTTAATCACTACCACTCATAGTGGTTTTATGAATTCCTTTACTATATATACATATATATATATATTATTCATGAAACATTTAACATTATATAAATAAAATATACCATATTATTATTTACCATTTCATTCATATAAAATGAAAATTTATTTCATCTATATGTCTGGATTACCACCTCCATGAAGCGATGTGATTAATTTTTCATAACCACGTCACATGAATTTTATATAAATGTTTATTTAAGGAAATAATATTATAGTTATGTTATAATTAAAGTTTTATAAAAATAATATAATACGTTTTCTCTGTCCATTATGATCATTGAGAAAAAATGTTACTCATAAATACATACGACTTAACATCTCTATGAATGTAACATAGTTCATTTCTCATGAACATATTTTGTGGTTCATTAAGAAATTATAATTTCTGTATAAAATGATATTTATTTGTTGACTTTTATTCTAAATGTGATTAAAAATTACATATTTTATAATAGTCAAACAACCAATTTAATTTTGGACTTATGAACTGAATATCGTCAAAATATCTCATGTGAACTTAATTAATTATGTAATTAAATATAACATGGTATTATAAAAATAAAATAAATAAAAAATGTCCTATAAATTAAGTTATTGACCTTTTTTTATTCTTCCAAAAGATAAATAGTGTATGTGATGATTCAGACCTGAGTTAAGGGGTTTTCTTATCTCAATTTACATTCATTTGGTTATACTTCTACATCATTGGAAATGTTTTGTTATGATTATTTGTAAAATTACCTATTATTGTATTATGTTTTATTTCCATTTTTTGGGTGAATTTACATTTTTCACATATAATCACATCATTGGTTTATTCTCACTCTAATGTTATGATCTTTATAAGGGTTCTTCATCTAAATTTTGTTTTGTTGTAAATATTTGATATTATAAATGTATTTATGTTAGATGACTACATATAAATATTATTTTAAATGTTATATCATTAATATATATAATTTAATGTAATTTAATATTTTATATCAATTCATTAAATCATCAGGCTTATAATTCAAATTATGCCTAAGGGGTAAGGGTTTATTTCACAATCTCATCATTATTCATGAATTTTTTTTTATTTAAGTATCCTCTAAGGGAAATATATTATATTTATATATTAAAACCAATATATTGTATTCTTCCCTTGTAATTTCTAGATATTTCATGTTTACCTTTTAGTTTCCTCTCTTTATGTACTCAATGTACTGAAATATTATATTTAGGGAAAACAAAGTTTATTTTTCTACTTATCAAGTAATATTTTCATTTCATGTACATATATACAATAAAATGTTTTAATTAATATTTTTAATATTCCAAACTAAATTATTAAAAAAAATTTAACCAATGTTTAAATTTATTATAATATTTTAAAATAATCATTTTCTCATTTTCAGAACAAAATACTTTTAAGCTTTTTTAGGAATTTGTGAAATGATTATTGTTTAACTAACACAACATGAAAGGAATGCCCCATCATCATGACCACTCCATGATTCGAATATTACATTAAAATTTTAAAATTTTATTTTCAAATAAAATAGATTTTTTAATGTTATGGTGATTTTTTATTTTTATAATCCATTTTAAATATCAAATGGGTATTATCTATAAGAATTTCTAATGATCTTGTTATGATATATCTATTCATTAATCCCAAAAAACCCCTATAATATTTATACTTACTATGGGATATTTTACAATGATACTATATTTATTATTCCTTTGTGTGGTTTATGATCTGTTTGATTGGGGAAATTATTGACATTCTATATGAGTTTTCTTCTAATTAATATTGTTGTTTATTTTTAAGGAATGTTGATTATATTTTATTTTTTACTCAAATAATGAATGCATTAGAATTAGTATGTGATAAGTGAGGTATATAATTACATAGCCCCTTGATGCATTGCTTAGTCTCATTTGATATAATTTTTGGTGCATTTTCCAACAGCCTTACCAATTTATGTAAGATTACTTTTCATGATTCCCTGATGATAAGTTTATGATGTCCAGTTATATGAATTCCATCATTGTAAAATCAATTATCGATATCCATGAGATTATCTATTATATACAATTATTATCATCAATATCATGTGATTATTTATATAGAATTAATTTGTAATCATTTATTCCAACCATATTATTATTCATACTCTAGCTATTGATTAAATAGAATAATTTTCATTTATTTTCCTTTCTATATTGATTATTCCTTATTTAATAATGATATCTCTTACTATATATAACCCTGACAAGGAATCTGATCTCACTATTTAATATTTTTCTTTCTTTTAGGATACACAGATGGAAAATATGAATGAGTTAAAGGATATATAATATTTACCTTCACTATTTTGAATTTTTATGTTTTCAAATATAATTTGATATTATAGTATATATCTGGTTTTCTAACACTATAAAACTATTTATTTCATTGGGATGTGATATCTTGTTTCTTATTTATATATAATAAAGTTACCACCACCTTAGGATACTACGATCAATATCATTAATCATGGAATCTGATAATGTTTATAGGAAACATTGTAGACTACATTTATGAAAAAATTGATTATAATGTACAAAAATATAATTGACAATTAGGATAAGTCATAGTATATGAATAAATACTATGTTTTTGGTATGGTATTGATTTTTTAGGTTTTCTAGAAACACATCCATGTCTAGATAAAAAAAATGGATGTGGTTTTAAAATATTTTATCTAGTGTTAATTACCCGAGAAAGAATTAGTTGATTATATCTAAAAATTTATTCCAATGCATGCTTAGTGTATCCTTACTATCCACCTAGATTGAAACACCTTGGGTATATTCTTGGATAAATTCAACTTTTTCTTTATGAACTAGTTTTAGAGAATAAAACCTATGGAAAGTTATGACATATCGTAGTGATATATTATAAACCTAATATGCCTTGGGTGGAGAATTCAAATGCTGATCATAAGTTTAAAATAATATATACCCCTTTAATATTTTAATTTTTGGAATTCCAAGATGATTTAGTGAATTTTTAGAGATTTTTTTTTGTAATATATCATTTGGTCTTAGTATAGGTTTTAGTGAAAATTATATTTGAGTAATAATGCCTTTATATTATTAGGACCTTATTTTAAAGGTATTGGTAACCATTAGGGTTTATCTTATCTTTAATGTTGATTTAATTATTGATCATTAAAATTTTGGAACTTCTGATTTATCAAATATCATACCATGGATTAAAAAGTGATTTGGTGACAATGTGACAGTTGTTATTATTGAATATGTTCATTATCATGGGGACATTATATAATTAAGGTAAATATATTTTTTTTTACTAAAAATGGTTTTTTAGGAATAATGTTTTATTTATAATTATGTAGAATAAATGATTTTATTATGGTATTATTTTTAATTTTATTAATATATATTAGATACTTTTAAAAAAACCTATATATTATTAATATGATACTTTAATATTGATCTATGTTATTTACAGATAAATTTTCCATTTTTCATGGAAGGACATGTGATAAAATAATTATAATATTTGGTTTTAAGTATTATAATTTATGAATATTTATTTATGGCAAGAATTTTTTGGAACTTTTGTTATTATTGTTGAGTTTGGGGGATTAATAAATTAAGTCATCATATAAAGGATTACTCAATTTTGGTATTATCTTACATTGAGATAAGAATATTTGTTTTAGTAAATATAAAAGGAGTAGTTTATTATTATTTTATGGATTATGAGATCTGTTATAATTTTATTTTATTTCTTCAAGCATGAAAATAAAAATCATTTTGAATATTCAAATCTTGAATAGTCATATTTGTCATATTACATTCTTTTCTGATGAATCGAGGGCCTTTTTTACACATTATTGATTTATGGTTTTGTGGTCATTGACTATTTCATTAACGTTCAATTTCTTGTTGTAATGCCCTGACCCATGTTACCTAGAGTCTGTGCATTATTACATAATATTGGCATGATCACAAAAGATCAAGTTTCGAAAGACTGATTAGTTTAGTTGCCTGGGAAACACTAGATACATACATAAGGTTTTCATTACATCATAAAATGGAAAACTACAACAACATTATTTCCAAATACAACACTATGATCCCAAAGACTATCCCTGCAGGTCAGTCATAAAATACTTTTTCTCATCTTGAGAAAAATAATGCATAGAAAGGAGTGAGCTTAGATGCTCGGTAAAGATAACAATATAGTGGAAACATTCATAAATGAGCATAAACATTTAAGGAAATGTATAACAAAAACAAAATCCTTTTAATCTTGAACTTCAGCATAATATGGAAAAAATAAAATGAAGTAATTCCATTTACATATTCACATGGAAATTCTACTAGTCGAATAATCACATTCAATATCAATAAAAACATTTCACAATGATGGAATGCATAATGCCAGACTTTCATAACCACATAGTCAAGGCCTTATGCCAAGACTACAAATATGATTTTGTCAAGGCCATGTTCCAAGATTCTAGTTTGTCTCGTTAGACCTACCAATTCATCGAGGAGATATAGAGGGCTCCACCTATCCCTTATTAATTCCAATACATTCCTCATATGAACATTTTTAAACATAACATAAAAATTCGTATTAAAACTAACATAAAAAATGTCAATAATTTCTTCATAAACTGTGAATGGTATAAAAATAACACATCCATAGTCAAATATATCAGAAACCCTTCAATACAATATCAATGTTTTGTATCTTAATAAACCAACTTCAAATAAGCTTAAAATCCATCAAATAATATTGACATAGATGAAATCAAAACTATTTGAGAGAAATATATCTTTTTCTTAATCATTTAAAAGTCACATAATTGTAAAATAATACATTTACATTTAAAATATTCTTATAAGATTGAAAGGAAAACTTTTATGATTTTATAATCGCGGAAAATGGCTGCACCCACCATATAAGTTAAAAAAGACATTCTTACCTTAATTTTGTCGAAAAGGATAAAAAGGACCTTATTTGGAAAATGACGAAAAGACTCATTTCAAACCATTTTATATTTTTTCAAACAAAAGTATAAATGACTTTGACACATAGTTTAGTAAATAGTAAAAAAAATTTGAAATAAATTTTTATGAAACAAGGTTGTGGATGATAAAGAGGTCATAGTAGATACTTACGTAGAAACAACTTTAGATAATAAAGAGATTGTGAAATTAACCCTTACCGTGCGATTTTCCTTGGTCGGGGGTAGTTTAACCTCAAGTATAAGAGTTAAATCACTGTTATTTGATTATAACAAAATCATATACATAAATATGATATCATATATGATCTTCTAATATTTCTTTGTTAATAATATTTTAGTATTACCTTCGTTTTGGGTGTTCACTTACTCATTTTCGTTTATCTGTTTTGTTACATAAGCCATGTTTCTTATGGATAGGTTTTATATTATTCATATCCAAGATGATATCAAGTCCTTAAAGATTATTTTTAATCATAAAATGAAAATTATTCTTGAATCGATACGATGGGGAATGAATCTCTTCGCGTTCGTGGTGACGGTGATTCGTACATACGCACGAGCGAAAATATCATTCTTTTGATATTAAAATCTTATATAATTGGATTGTATATAATATGAAAATAATAATTATGATGTTATATTCATTATTTACCTCAATTATACATCATTGTTATACCCATCCAAATAATAATGTATTGAATAACAACTACACCACAACGTGGAGATGGTAAGTCGTACGTATGCACGTATGGTGACATGTCATTCAAAGGATGGATAGAATAATCAATATGGCTATAAAATATTTATAATAACATTATATTATATAAAATTTACTTTATTTATTAGTTTTTAATGGAAAAAACAAAGAAAGATGAAGTGGAATAATAAATGAACTTGAAATAGGTGATAAAATATTTACCTCTTCTTCGGGTTATTCGTTTTGATTTGATAAAAAGGGCTCCTTAGGATGGATTTATGACTAACATAATGCCCCTAAGATTAAGGTAGGATAGTTTATAGGGTATTTGGGAAGTTTTTTTCTGAGCCAAAAGGCATTGATGGTGTGAATTAGAGATAAGGGGGAGTGCCCTTTTATAAGAGCAGTGAGAGGCACCTTAGGAAAGGCTAGAAATATTATTTTCTAATAAAATAATTTTCAGATTCTAATGGCTCCAAAATGGATTATTTAAATTCAAAGTTGGTCATTGGTTGAAAATAACTCAACCAATATGTTTTAGTTAGGTTTCGGTCACTATATTATCCTTATCTTTTACATTTAACTCTTAGTTAAATAGTTTGACATTTACCATATCTCTTTGTATTTTTATATTTTATGGTTAATAAACATACAATAAACATTAAAGAGAACACAAAGTGGTTCATTAATGATAAAAATATCTTTATGAATGTCATTTGGATAAACCTTATATTTTTAGTAATATTATATCAATTAATAATATAATATTTGTTTTAAAAACTCAATTATGTCAATTTTAACACTATTTAATAATTGATTTTTGTTAATGTCATAAAAAGATTATTAATTAGAAAAAAAAATATTTTTAGAAATCCTAAAATTTAATATTAACCTATAAAATTCGTGTATGGCATCAAAACTTTCAGATTATATTTATTTTAACATTTGTAATAACAATTATTTGATTCCTTCATTAATAAGTAAAATACTGCATTATCATTGTGTCAAAAATAAATTTTATTATTCAATGTATAAAAATTATAAATAAAATACCCTTATATAGGAAATATTTTTATCTATATAATTAATATTTTATAGTTGAAGAGATAACATGAATAACCCTAAGTAAAAAATTTTGTTTACTAAAAGATATATACTTATGTCATTTTTGTATTTACTTTAACTTAATTAATATAAAGTGTTATTATGTCATACAAGTTGCTCTATGGGGTCCCAAAATCGACCCAATGATGCCCATGGTTGGACATGTATCATCAAATAGAGTTATTACACGTTTTGGGGTAATTTAATATTATTATAATATTCATTTTTACCCTTATTTACCGGATTTACCCTTCAAACATGGTAAATAAAATATTTACAGAAGTAATTATTCAAAATGTCTAAAAATTAATGTTACATATTTACAGAAGTTATATCTCTTGATTCTAAATATTTAATCCATTTTTATAAATTCAAAACACAGAAGTGGCGGAAATTAATTTAAAATTAATTCTCGTTGTTAAAAAAAGCGTGTTTTTAAAAAATAATATATATCAAAATATTGACACTTACATATGTTCAGTTTAAATGTGAAATTATGTCCAATGACCAATATTGGATTAAATGATAAAAATATAATCAAATTATACTTTAATATCACTCAATATTATAATTTAGCACTATTAATTATATTGATTAAAATAGGTTTTTTAATTAAAATTTACTATTTTCACTATTCATCAAAAACTGAATTTTTTAGAAATATATAAAAATTTTACACTAATATAATTTTGATACTCTGAATCCAAAAATAATTCCATGTTGAAAGATAAAGTTTGTAAAATTTCAAAAAGTGGGTATTACTATTCATAACGGGTTGTTTTATTAATTGTGGTGTGTTAGAACTAGAAGTTGTGTACAACACACGCTATTGTATTATTCAAAGAGAAGTGTACCGTGGATGCTTGGAGTGTTACACTCTCCCCTCCATCAAATAATTTCGTCCTCAAAATTCCTCGAGTATTACAGCATAAAAATACTTGGGTGGTTCTTTATCATAAGTTCCTCGGGTTCCCAAGTTCCCTCTTCCATCTTATGGTTTCTCCATAGAACTTTTACTAGATGATTCGTCTAGTTTCTCAGCACTTGTTATCTTCTATCAAAGACCTTGACAAGATCTTCTCAATAAGATATATTGGGTTCAAAATCTAATTCCTCATAGGTGAGTACATGTGTTGTTTTAGGCATGTATTTTTTTCAACAGTGATATGTGGAACACATCGTGAACTTTTTAGAGAGTTGGTAGCATTATCAATATGTAAGCTACAACCCCAATTTGTTCTAGAATTTTGAAAGGTCCTATGTACCTGGGACTGAATTTACACTTCTTACTGAAATTTATGACACCCTTCCATGGAGAAACTTTCAAGAAAACATGATCACCTTCATGAAATTCCAAATCCTTACTTCGATTATCGGCATAGCTCCTCTGCCTACATTGAGATTCTTTGATGTTGGTTTGGATTACCTTCACCTTATCTATCATTTATTCCACAATTTTTGGGCCTACAAGTTTTCTTTCACCAACATCATCCCAACAGGTTGGTGTGTGACATATATTTCCGTATAACGGTTCATATAGTGCAATCTGAAAACTTGAATTGAAGCTATTGTAATAGGAAAATTCTACCCTAGTTAAATATTGATCCCACATACCTTGAAAGTCAAGTGATCATGATCTCAACATGTCTTATAAGATTTAAATAGTCCGTTCTGATTGTCCATCAGTTTTGGGGTGGTAGTTAGTGATCAAATGATGTTCAGTATCCCGGGATTTCTGGAGACTTTTCCATAATTTTGATGTAAAACAAGGGTCATGATGAGAAACAATCAATAGTGGTACTCCATGAAGTCTGACAACTTCAATAATATATAGGCCTTCTAATCGTTCAAGTGTTAAATCTTTTCTTATAGCAAAAAAATTTTCTGACTTGGTAAGATGATCAATAATGACCCATATTGCAATGTTCCTTCTAGGAGTCTTTGGTAGTCCCATTACAGAGTCCATCGTAATATTATTCCATTTCCACTCTGGTATGGGAAGAGGTTTCCAGACTCCTCCAGACTATTGTCGTCCAGCATTCACTTATTGACAAACAATACATATTGACACAAAATCACCAATCAACCTCTTCATTTTGTCCCACCAAATATATTCCTTCAAATATCTATACATTTTGGTGCTCGTATGGTTTATAGAGAAATTGGAACTATGAGCATCATCCAACAATTATCATTTTAGATCAGATATATCAAGAACACAAAGTGACTTCCCAAATTTCAAAATTACATCTTTATATACAAAGTCACTCGATCTCTCGTTATTCATATCTTTAATCTTCTTTTGAAACTCCTTGTCATCATCGTGAGAACTTTTTATCCTTTCTATTAATGATGGTTTGGAAACCATTTGAAAAATCATTGACGTCTCAACTTGCATGGTTATTCTCATATCCATATTTACTAGATCCATGTATATTGGATCCTTTTAAACTCTAATCATGTACAAAACTCCATGATCTTTTATGATCAAAGCATCTTCCACCTTATTTGCCATCCCAGGGTTGTAGTGTATTAGGCAATCATAATCCATGAGTAGTTCAAGCCATCTCCTTTGCCTTATGTTGAGTTCTTTTTGTGAGAAAATATACTTCAAACTCTGGTGATCTGTATAAATCCCAAATTTTTTACCATAGAGATAATGTCTCCATATCATAAAAGAAAATATTATAGCTGCGAACTCAAGATCATGAGTAAGATAGTTTTGATCATGAGTTTTTAGCTGTCTTGATGCATAGGCAATAACCCTATCATTGTGCATATGGACACAACCAAGTTTTTTATTTGAAGCATCACTATAAATAACAAACCCATCATTCCCCGATGGTTGAGTCATTATAGAAGAATTGACTAATCATATCTTCAATTCTTCAAAACATTCTTCACACTCTTTTGTCCAAACAAATTTAACCCCATTTCGTGAGAGCTTTGTTAATGGGTTATCCAATCAGGAAAAATTCTAGACAAAACGTCGATAATAACCTTCTAAACTAATAAAACTACATACCTAAGTTATACTCGTCAGTTCTGGACATTCTTGGAATGCCTTGATCATAAAATGATCAACCGAGATTCAATCCTTAGAGACAATATGGCTAAGAAAAGAAATAACCTGAAGCCAGAATTCACACTTGCTAAACATCCCATATAATTCATGTATTCTAAGATTGATTAGGATAATGCACAAGTGATTTTCATGATCATTTTAGATTTTGGATTATACCAAGATATCATTAATAAATAACACTACAAATTCAATAATATATTCCTTGAAAACTATGTTCATTAGATCCATGAAGAAATATGGTGCATTAGACAATCCAAAAGGAATTACTATAAACTCGTAATTCCCGTACCTGGTATGAAATGTTGTCTTCTGAATGTCTTCCTTCTTCACACAAAACTGATGATATCCAGATCGAAGGTCAATCTTTGAAAAGTATTGATCTCTATGAACATAGTCGAATAAATCCTCAATGCGAGGTAGGGGATACAAGTTCTTTATTGTTATAGCATTGATCTCCCTATAGTTAATGCACAACCATATAGATCCATCTATCTTATTAAAAAAATAACATTGGATCCCCATGGAGAAACACTAGGGTGAATAAATCCCTTATTACTCAATTACTATAGTTTTTTATTTAGTTCCACTAATTCCACAGTGGCCATTATATAATGGGTCTTTGATTTGGGCCTGATCCAGGAATTAAATCAATGGAAAATTTAATTTCTCATTCTGGAGGATGTCAAGGTAAATCTTCCGGAAACAGATCAACATATTCTTTACCAATAGGTATATACTCTATTTGAACATTCTTTTCCTCACCCATAGTTATTTCATTCTATTCTTACACAATTATTGAATTTAATTGATCTACTAGGGGTGGATCTAGATAAAATTAGGTGGTGACGATTCTTCTCTAAAGATAAGGTGTTATTTATCATCTTCATGAATAATGGTAACCTCCTTCTTCTTACAATAATGTTTTTCATCATGGTCCAAATGTCAATCCATACCGAGGATTAAATAAAATTCAATCATGGGTATGATGATGAGGTCAGTAGATAAAGACCATTTATCTGCCCCAATTGGAACTCATTCACAAAACTTTTTTCCAATGATACTTCCCTTAATAGTTTTTACTAACGACTCCCTTGTTAAATCAAATTTGAAATATCTAATTTTCTAAGAAAACTGGGAAGATCTGAAACAATGCGATGATCCAGAATCAAATAAAGCATTAGATAAACTTGAGGAAACCATTAAATTACCTGCCACTCTGTCTTTCGAAGCTTCAACATCAGCAGTATTGATAGCATAAGCTTGGCCTTTATCCCATGGCATTTTCTGAGGTATTTTCCCCTGACACTTAGGACATTCATTTGAATAATTCCCCCTTTCTCTACAATTGTATCATTCAACATCGACAACCTCTTTTTTTCCCTTGCAATCATGAGCTTGTTGGCCGTTTTCACCACACATGAAACAGACTCTCATTCCCTCCAGGAATGTACCAGGGTGTTTCTTTTCCACATTTACAGTAAGATGGATATTTAACTTTTTCCTTCTCCCCCTTATTATCATTTCCATACTGTTTAGTAGATCTATTCTTCTCTTACTTTGCTTTAAAGTTGAAATCTTAGAGAATTATTTTTCTATCTTGATAGAAGAGGAGACAATATCTGTATACGACGAGAATTATTGTGAGACTAATTCTTGGCGGAGAAATGGTTTTAACCTATCAATGAAATGATCAATCTTACTTATTGGGTTTTGTGTATAATCTATAGAAGGCCTCAATGACCATGTAATGTTATCTTCATACTTAGCAACATTCTCATCCTCCTTTTGCCTCAGACTCAAAAATTTCCTTTCCATATCTTCTTGATGGTCAAGAGGAAATTATTTTTCAAGGAAAATTTCATTAAACTCCCTCCATTAAATATTTGATACATCATCATCTTCCTTTGTGTTTTGAATCAATGACCACCATTTATCAACATCTCTAGTGAGGTTGTAAACCGACATGACAACTTCTTCTCTTTCGATACTCCCCAAGGTGTAGAATATTTTCTCTATGTAATTTATCCATTGCTCAGCTACTAGTGGATTTTTACCCCTATTTAATGTGGGTGTTTGTTTCCTCATGAATAGATCTACTATTGATCCTCCATGCTGTGGATCTGGGTTGTCCATATGGGTAAGTTTATTATTCATAACATGAGTGAGTTGTCCCAAAATAGTGATAAGATAACCAGCACCAGTTGTATCACCAGCTCCACTACAATTATCTTGAGCAGGATGGAAATCCCTACATGGATTGTGTGCATTGATACGGTTTCAAATCCATCCACTAGGCACCATTTCTAAACAATGGAATAAACTAGAATAGTTTATGAATCGAAATACATAATTCCAAACATGTAAAACACTTAATGTAAATTGAACAGTTTATGGATATAATCAATAATCATAAGAACTGTTTTCTTTGAGGAAGTATATACTAATAAACCCTTCATAATGGGTTTTCAAGAAAATGAGAATTATCCCAAGAATATCCCCCGAGAGTGTCATAAGAAAGATTGAAGTAAGGCCCGTTTTCGTGCACCATTTCCCATTCGAGTCTAGCTCAAAGAATTGGTTTCATGTTTCACCCAGAGGAACATCTATGCCAGAGCCGCCTCTACCAGCTCGTATCCAAAAAGAGACGTATTGCTTGGAAAAATCACAAAATCTTTACAATACTGAAATTATAGGAGGTTCTTCTATACTAATCCTTAAAGTCTATCGTAGGGTAATGTGATCTAATCAGAGTTTATCTAAATCTAGATTCCATGGTTTGTACTAAACTTCCTCTGATACCAACTATAATGCCCTGAACCCAGTTACCCAGAGTTGGTGCATTATTACATAACATTGGCATGATCACAAAATATCAAGTCTCAAAAGACTTATTATTTTAGTAGCCTTGGAAACACTAGATACATTCATAAGGTTTTCATTACCTATTAAAATGGAAAACTACAACAAAATTGTTTCCAAAGACAACACTGAGATCCCCTAGACTGTCCCTACAGGTCAGTCATAATATACTTCATCGCATTCTGGAAAAAATAAAACATAGAAAGAGGTGAGCTCATATGCTCAGTAAGGATAACAATATATCGGAAACCTTCATAAATAAGAATAAACATTTAAGGCAATGTATAACTAAAAAATCCTTTTAAACTTGAATTTAAGCATAATATAAAAAAATAAAATGAAATAATGACATTTACTTATTAACATTGATATTATACTAGTAAAATAATCAAATGCAATATCAATCACCACTTTCATAATGATAGAATGCATAATGCCAGACTTTCCTAACCATATAGTCAAGGCCTTATGGCAAAACAAAAAATAACATTTTTGCATGTCCCTGTGCCAAGATATTATATTGTCTCATGAGACCTAATGATGAATCGAGGAGTTATATATGGCTCCACCTGTCACTTACTATGTCCAATGATTCCTCATATGAACAGGTTTAAACATAACATAAACATTTATATTAAAAATAGAATACAAAATGTCAATACTTTCTCCATAAAATGTGAATGCTATAAAAATAACACATCCATAGTCAATCATATCACAAAAACCTTAAATAAAATATGGATGTTTTGTATCATAATAAATCAATTTAAAATAAGCTTAAAATGCATTAAAGGATGTTGACATAGATGAAATCAAAACTATTTGAGAGAAATAACTCTTTTTTTAAATCATTTAAAGGTCACATAATTATAAAAGAAAAAATTTAATTTTAAAATATTATTTTATTCTTGTATGGTATGCTTCGATGATTTCATAATGGTGGAAAACAGCCTGACACACCGTATAAGATAAAAAAATACATTCTTACCTAAATTTTGTCGAAAAGGATAAACATATCATTATTTGGAAAACGATGGAAATATTCCTTTCAAACCATTTTATAAAAACTAAAACAAGGTTATAAATGACTTTAAACCATATTTTAGTAAATAGTAAGAATGTTTTGGAAAACATTTTTAAGAAACATGGTTCTGGATGATAAATAGGTCTCAGAAGATACTTACGTAAAAACAACCTCGGATAATAAAAAGATTGTGAAATTAACCCTTACCTTGTACTTTTCCATGGTCAAGGGTAGTATAAACTCATTTATAATAGTTAAATAATTGTTATTTGAATATACAAGAGTCATATACATAAATATGATATCAAATATTATCTTCTAATATTGCTTTGTTAATAATAATTTAGTTTTATCATCGTTTCAGGTGTTCAATTACTCATTTTATTTTATATGTTTTGTTACATAAGAAGTTTTTGTTATGGATAGGTTGTATATTAATCATATCCATAATTATATCAAGTTTTTAAAAATTATTTTTAATCATCAAATGAAAATTAGTCTTGAATGGATAAGATGGGCAATGAATCTCATCGCGTTTATGGAGACTGTGATCCGTACATACGAACGAGCGACAATATCATTATTTTGATTATAAAATCATATATAATTGGATATTATATCATATATGCAGGATCATTATAATGTTTTATTTATTATTTACATCAATTATACATCATTATAGAACCCATCCAAATAATAATGTATGGAATAACAACTACACCACAACGTGGAGGGTGTAAGCCGTACATACGCACGTATGGTGACATGTCATTCAATGGATAGATAGAATAATGAATATGGTTGTACCATATTTATAATAACATCATAGTATATAGAATATACTAGGGTTATTATTTTATAATGGAAACAACAAAGTGGAAGTGGAAGAAGAAAGGAACTTGAAAGAGGTGATGAAATATTTACCTCTTCTTCATGTTCTTCCTTCTTATTAGATCAAAAGGGATCTTTAGGATCGTTTAATGACTAAATGAAGGCCTATAGGATTATGGGAGGACATTTTAGATGGTATTTTGGCAGGGTTTCTCTTATCCAAAAGTCTTTCAAGGTGTGAATTAGATAGAAGGGGGAGTGCCCTTTTATAAGAGGAGTGAGGGTCACCTTAGGAAAGGGTGGAAATATTATTTTATAATAAAATGATTTTCAGTTCCTAAAGGCTCCAATGTGAATTATATTAAGGATAAGGTAGGTATAAGTTGAACACCACTCAAACAATATGTTTTCGACAGGATTGGGTCACTATATTAACCTTATCATTAATATTTTACTCTTAGTTAAATAATTCAACAATTACCATGTCTCTTTGTATTTTTATATTATATGGTTAATAAACTTACTATAAACTTCCAAGATAACCTCAAGTGGTTCATTAATGGTAAACCTATCATTATATAAGTCATTTGGCTGATCCTTAGATTTTGAGGAATTTTATATCAGTTAATAATGAAATATTTGTTTTAAAAACTCTTTTATGTCAATTTTGACACTATTTAATAATTGATTTTTTGTTAAAGACATAAAAACATTATTAATCGTAACAAATTTAATTTAATAAATCCTAAAATTTCATATTAACCTATTAAATTCGTGTATTTAATTAAAAAATTAAAATTATATTTATTTTAACATTTATAATACCAATTATTTGATTCTTTCATTAATAAAGAAAATACTGCATCATCATTGTGTCATAAATAAATCTAATTATTCAATGTATAAAAATTTAAATAAAATACCATTATATAGGAAATAGTTTTATATTTCTAATTAATATTTATAGTTTAATAGAAAACACGTATAACCTTATGTAAAAAATTGTTTAACTAACAGATATATGCTTATGTCATTTTTGTATTTACTTTAACTAAATTAATATAAAGTGTCATTATAACTTACAAGTGGCTCCATGGGATCCAAAAATCGGAAAAAATATGCCCATGGTCATAAATTTATCATAAAATAGTGTTATGACACGTTTTATGTAAATTTAATATTATTATAATTTTATTTTTTACAATTATTTACCGAATTTACCCTTTAATTATGGTGAATAAATTATTTACCGAAATAATTATTCAAAATGTCTAAAAATAAAATTTACCAATTTACACAATATTTAACTCTGTATTCTAAATATGGAATCTATTTTTCTAAATTTAAAACACTGAAGTAGAAGAAATTAATTTAAAAATAATTCCCGTTGTCAAAACAAAAAACATGTTTTTTAGAAATAATAACTATCAAATGATTGACACTTGCTTATGTCCAGTTAAAATGTGAAATTACATCCAATGAACAAAATTTTATTAAATGATAAAATTATTATCTAATTATACCCTAAAACAACTCAATATTATAATCTATCACTATAAATTATTTTGAATGAAAAAGTTTTTTTAATTAAAATTTATTATTTTTCACTATTCATCAAAAGCGGAATGTTTTCTGAAAAATACCAAAAATTCACCATATACTAATTCCGATACTCCAAATCCAAAAATTAAGTCCTTTTTAAAATATAAAATTTATTAAATTTCAAAATGTGGTTATTACTATTTATAACGGCAATTTTGATTGGTTGTGGTGTGTTAGAACTCGAAGTTGCGTACAACACACGCTATTGTATTATTCAAAGAGAAGCATATCATGGAAGCTTTGGGTTTTACATTGTGATCAATGTTCCCCTTCAAACAAAATAATCATTAAGAAATTTATTTTTAATTAAGGTCTATATATTCACATCCCAATAATTTTATCCTATTTTGAAATCTAGTTATTTGTTCTTCTAGATGACCATCATATTTGCCTTTTCATGTTCCCAATGGAAGCTTTATTATACCTTTATGATGTGGGTATTTAAAACATCTAACTAAAAATGTAAAACCCTTGTTTACATAGATCAAATTAAAATTGTGAGGATGTAATTTATTTAAGAGGGTTTAATGATTCATCTCAAGATTTTAGATTATATTTCTTTTCAAATAAATTTTATTTCTTTAAATTCTTTTGTTACATTATACACAACCTTTAAATAAGATGTTGTATACTATTAAAATATTACTATTTAAATATTAAGTTTAAAATTAAATATATTAATAGAAATAAACATATCATGAAAAAAATAATGCTTTTATAGAATCTAAATTTATTTCGTAATTCATGAAAAATAAGAACTCAATTTCAAGAAAATGTATTTTGTACGGCAAAAATACAATCTCTTCAAAAATGATTATTATTATTTCTTTTGTATGGGTAATAAAGTTAATTTCTTACAATTTTTATAATGGTATTTTAAAAATATTGATATATTTTTTGGAATCAAAATATAAAAATTAACTAAGGGTGATGTTTTTTGGATTTTTTGAAAACTTGATTTTTCAGTTAATAGTTAAAAATATCAATTTTTGTAAAACTATCATTCCTCTTAATTAAATAATGTAATTTAAGGAATGATTAAATATATTATTTAGAAGTAAATTGAAATATTATACCTTTAACTTAATATAATATATTATTTTTTATTTTTATTAGTATTTTTCATAATTTTGGAACAGATATATTTTTATGTATAAAAATGAACTGTTCTAGAAACATTTTTTATGGAAATAATATCACAACCATGCTCTTTATTCCACAATTAAACATAATTTATTACATAAAAATCACTTGATACAACATAGAAGATCAATAGGTCTACTTACTATGTGGCTTAGTGTCATTCCATAACAACTAAAAACATGAAATACAACATCTTTATTGAAAACTTTCTGTACATGACCACTACATTCCCTCATACATAAAATTGCATCGGATAACCTGAGGAGATGCATAAGAAAATGGTGAGCTATAAAGCCCAGCATAAGAACAATAATCGAATAAAATGTGGAATAAATACATATTAGAAAATATGTATATCAACAGAGAACAAGAAAAGCATAAACATAAATATGTGATAAAGCATGACAATCATAACATGGAAAAGTGGCAACAACACTTAACATTGAATTAGCATGAGCTGAGTCTCATTACACATGGAACATGAGTAAACCCTAATTGCACATGGATCATGATTATACCCTTGATTCACTTTAATTTTCATGAGTAAACTCCCATTGCACATGAAGTATCATGATACTATACTTTACCCAATGCATTGGAGCACTATAAGGGTGCACCCTTTTTAAATATTTCTTTCCGTGCATAAGTGTACCACATGGATCATAAAACATTGAATCATTCAATATAATCTTTTATTCCAAAATAAACGAGTATGGAATACATAAATTAATCTATTTATACAATAATTAAATGTTCGTAATTGTGAATACCATTAATAGAGAAATGGTCACGTTATTCACTACACAATGACTTTGGCTTGGAAAATCGTTGAAATTTTGGCAGCGAAACATTGTGACGTAATCATTCATAAAAATGATTAACGGGAGAAAAGGGGGGTGTCTCATCATATGTACCTGAAATAGATAGTAAGGGGGTATATAAATAAATGTCCCAACTATTTTAATGCAATTTAGATTCATGATACAAAATAATTTCTTGACTTTAAGTGAGAAGAGAAAAATTCCTCTCAGAACTTTCTTCATAGTAACGTGTGTAAATGGGATGCATTTAATGATAGTGAAAGGGGTCTCCCATCATTAAAACATAAATATGGAATTATGTAATAGGTGATAAACCATACTCCATCATTTAAAATTGAAATTAAAAGGGAATAACAACTTAGAGAATTTTGGACAAAAATGAGGAAGGAAGAAAAAACACTTACATGGAAGTGTGCTTCCAAAGGCTTGAGAGAGGCTTGATAGAGGATTATTGGGAGCATGAGGAACCTTGGGAGGATTCTAGAGAGAGTAGTGAAGAGGTGGGAAGAACATAATAGGCTTTTTGTATAGAGGGAGTGGGAGCTTGGGTGGGTTTATATAGGAAAGGTGAGTGAATTTTTTATTATTTAGGTTTGGGACACCTCACATTAAACTAATCCAAAACACAAACCAGCCCATGGATTTTGGCTATTGTTTTTGGAAAATGGAAGTGGGAAAAAATATTTTATAATTCCAATATATGAACTTCATAAAATAATGGGGTTTCTTATGTGGAGATGAGACACACTCCCAAGGAAAAAAATTTAAAAAGACATGATGTTTAATAAGTCTTGAAGGGTCCATTAATGCTTTTTAAAATAAGTCAAACAAACCCAAAATTGAAATTTTTTTAATGGTAAAACATATATTGGTTGAACATAAAGCTTATAGTATTTTATTACATCACTATTGTGTCATTATGATGTATTAAAACACATTATATATTTAAACGATATTTAATTTTTACCCAAAAAAATTGATTGTCTCATAAAATTATGAAAAAATGAACCATTGGATAATTTCAATGTCCTGATTCCAACTATAATAATCATTTTATCTAAACAATTTTTTTAATCTGTAAATTTTCACTTTTAAAATAAAAACTGACATTTATCAAAAATTCAACTGTTTTGAAAAAAAGGCTTTCAAACCTTAATAAAAATTACAATTACATTCATAAAATTATATTACCATTTATATTTAATAAAAAAAATTATTATTATTAATAATATTTTATTAAAAAATTATTTAATACAAAAATCCATTAATTCATCAAAATAGATTTCTTAGTAGAATATTAACTAAAAACATTAATTTTTCATTAAAAACTATTTACAAGGTAACAATAATGAAATGAAAGTATATTCATTGTTATATACAAAAACCATTTATATAACCATAGTGATAAGGTCTTGGTACCAGACCACTTATAACACCCGCATAAGATAGAAGAGTAAGGTCTGTGTTGGTGCCAGACAATTAGGGTGGCTTGGATAACATTTCTCCGGTGGTAATCTCCATCAACTTCCACTTCTCTCATAGGTAGTCCCACTCCAGCTTAACCTATTCAATCTCGGCTTGGGCTTGGAGAATCGAGAAACCCAAAGATGCAACCTCCCTTCCAATCTCTGACAAATGGGCATTGAATGGGGCATGTCTACTAGATGAGGACATCGCTTCCTCCGTCCGAGTAAATTGGATTTGATAAAACCCTATATTTATACTAATCATGTGATCACTTTTCAACGGATATATTAGCAATGGTCAAAATTATTAAGAGTATTTTAAAATACAAAAACATAAAACCAATGAAGTTTAAATGTTATATAAAAATTTTACATAAGGATGCATTTAATTAGATCAAGAGGGATTTCCAATCATAAATGTTTGGAGTGTTACAATCTTCACCCTTTAAAAAATTTCACCCTTGAATTTTTTTCCCACTCTAAATCATATTTGGGTAACTCTGCTTCATCATTTCCTTCAATTCCCATATAGCTTCTTCAAACATGTGGTTTCGCCATGACACCTTGAAGAGGGGCATTGTCTTATTTCGTATAATTTTTTCTCTATGATCTAAGATCTTCACTGGTTGCTCCTCATAAGAAGGATCATCCTCTAACTATACCACCTTTGAAGAGAGTACATGTGAATCATCTGGTATGTACTTCCTTAAGATGGATACATGAAATACATCATGTAATTTTTCCATTGTAGGTGGAAGTGCTAGTCGATAGGTCAGATCCCGAACATGATCAAGAATCTTGATGGGGATGATGTACCTTGGACTTAACATCCCATTATTTCCAAACCTCATGACCTTCTTCCACAGAGATATGCTTAGAAATACCATGTCTCTAACTTTAGTCTCAATGTCTCGTCGATAGTTATCTGCATAACTCTTCTGTTGACTCTGGGATGCCTTGATATGCTGCTGAATGGTTTTCACCTTCTACACCATTTCTTTAACCATTTCTAGTTCAAGAAGATTATGATCACTGACCTCATCCCATCATTCATGTGTTCTTCACCTTTTCCCATAAAGGGATTCATATGGTTCCATTTGGATGCTCGAGTGGAAACTGTTATTATAAGATAACTCAACTAGAGGAATATGTTGATCCCATCCTCCAATTACGTCCATTGATCACGCTCTCAAAAAATCCTCAAGTGTTTGGATAGTCTGCTCGTATTGGCCATCAGTTTGAGGATGATTGGGCGTATTAATGTTCAGTTCAATATTCAGATCATGTTGAAGACTCTTACAAAACATAGAGTTGAATCTTGGATCATGATCGGACACAATAGATAGTTGTACTCCATCTAGCCTTACCACTTTCCTGCTATATATCTATGCCAGTTGATCCAATGAGAAATCCTCTTGAGTAGCAATGAAGTGTGAAACCATTGTAAGATGATCCACAACAACCCAGATTTCATTTTTTCCTTTGGATGTCTCCTAAAGACTGGTGAGAAAGTCCATGGTGATGTTCTCCCATTTCCTTTCTGGTAAGGGAAATAGTTGCATCATCCCCTTAGGCTTTTGCCTTTCTGTCATCACTTACTAGCACACCAGAAAATTTGATGTATATTCAGTGATCTCCTTCTTTATATTATCCCACCAATAATTCTCTCATAGATCTCGATACATCTTTGTGTTTCTTGGGTGAATAGTGAAATTTGAACTACATGCATCATCTAAATGTTCCTTCTTCAGCTCTGAACATGATGGAACACATAGTCTTTTCCCAAATCTCAAAATTCTTTCTTCATTAACATTAAACATTGAGGATTTCCCTTTTTCCAAAATCTTCCACTTTTTCCAAGATTCACACATCATTCTTTTGAGCATAACCTTTCCAAAAGTGATGGTTGAGAAATCACCTGTGAAAGGATTTATGATGTTCCCCTCTTTATGATTCTCATGTCCATGTTCATCAAATTTAAGAAGACTGGATCCATTTCAATTCTCATTATTTATAGAATCATTGGGTCTTTTCTACAAAGGAAAACGGCCACCTTGTTCAATTTCCCAGGGTGTTAATGGATTGAGCATTCATAGACTTTGATCAGCTCTGACCATATTCTTTGGTGCATGTTTAACTCATTCTGTGTGAATATATACAATAGGCTTTTGTGGTATTTATATATTTCACACTTATCCCCAAAGAGATAATGCCTCCAAATTTTCAATGTGACGATCAATACATCCAACTCTAGTTCATGTGTTGGATAGTTCTGTTCATGAACATTCAATTCCCTTGAATCATAGTCAATGACTTTTTCAATTTTCATCAACACACATCCAAACCCCTTCTTCAAAGAATCACTTAATACCAGAAAAATTACTCCACTTGTGGGTAAAGTGAGTACGGACGTAGTGATAAGACTCATTTTCAACTCCTTGAATCATTATTCGCATTCATCACTTCACGAAAACATTAATCTCTTCTATGTTAGCTTGGTAAGAGGGTTAGAAAATCATGAGAAATTTCTAAAAAATCGTCGATAATATCCATCTAACCCCAAGAATCTACGAATATCTGTTACTGATGTTGGCCTCTGCCATCCCTCAATTGCATATGTTTTTAGGGATCCACAGATATCTTATTTCTTGTGATTATATGGTCCAAAAACGATATCTCCTCCAACTAGAACTCACACTTGATTTACATTGCATAGAGCTTCTCCATCTGCAAGGTCTCTAGTACAGTTTTTAGATGCTCCACATGATCCTCCATCGTTTTAGAGTATATTAGAATACCATCTATAAAGACTACAAAAAATTGGTCAAGGTAATCTATTAAGACTCTAATCATTAGGTCCATAAAGATTTGTGAAGCATTAATTAGACTGAAAGGCATTACTATGAATTCATATTGTTCGTATCTTGTATGAAAAGCAGTCTTGGGGATATCTTCCTAATTCACCGTTACTTGATAATATCCCGATAGCAAATCCACCTTGGAGAAGTATTTTTCTCCACAAAACTGATTGAAAAAGTCATCAATTAATGGGAGAGGATACTTGTTCTTTATCTTGATTTTGTTGAGCTCGCGATAATCGATGTAGAGGCACATTGACCCATCCTTCTTCTTGACGAAGAGGACTGGTGCACCCCATAGTAAATCACATGGGCGTATAAACCCTTTATCTAGATTCACATGTACTTGTTTTATCATCTTCTCAAGCTCCACAATAGCCATTCTATATGGAGTCTTGGATATTGGTAGTGCCCTAGGTATATGATCAATTGATAATTCAACATCTCTTCGAGGAGGAAGACCATGCAATTCTTTGGGAAGCAATTTAGCGAATTCCCTCACAATAGGCATGTTTTCTAGGATGGTTTTCTCCTTAGACTCAATCATCTGAGTCAGATACATGAAATCAAAGGGTATTAATATCCACTCTTGAGAAGATG
Source organism: Viscum album (assembly GCA_963277665.1). NCBI lineage: Eukaryota > Viridiplantae > Streptophyta > Magnoliopsida > Santalales > Viscaceae > Viscum > Viscum album. The sequence goes on from OY728146.1 coordinate 1,125,258,633, forward strand.
TAGCTAATGAGGATTCATCTTCCTCTTTGCACTTGTAATGAATCGTGGTTCGATTCTCCACATGGAGAGTGATTTCCCTTCCATGGTAACTAATGTTGGCACTATATAATGAAAGCCAATCCAGGCCAATAATTGCTTAAAATTCCACCATAGGGTGTATGATGTAGTTTTTTGGGAAGTTTAATCCATATCTTATGGTAGGGGAGGAGTTATATTCATGGGATGCAATGATTACACGATTTTTCGTACTCACCGACATCTTCGCTTCCATGATGTGTAGTGTTGTTGGGATTAATCTACTAAACTTTCAAGATATAAAAGAATGTGTAGAACCTAAATGAAAAAGAACCTTCACTATTATTGAATAAATAACTAGTTTACCTGTCACCACTTCATTTTAGGGGTTCACTTTGGCAGGAGTGATAGAAAAATCTCTCTCTTGCTGTCTTGGAGGTTGATGGTTGCCTCCAAAATCCCTTAGCTTTGGGAACTGATTTGCAAGATTCCCAAGTTCATTGTAGTTGTAGAAATAAACAATGCATTGAGGTTCGAATGGAGCATTCTTATCCTTTATTGCAGTCATGGGTCTTTCTTTCAGATAGTTAACAGCCATGTGCCCTTCTCTTTCACGCATAAAGCATTTTCTCGTACCCTTCAGGAAATTTCCAGGGTGCTTCTTTCCACACCTTTGGGAAGTGGGGTGTTGGATCTTCTTAGTACCATTAGATTTATCCATCAGACCACCATCATTGAAGTCCACCATACACTTATTATCCCCATGGTACCCCTGATATTCTCCAATCTCCATTTCGACCTTGTGGGCACATCAGACAATTTTCTCATAGCTGTCGAAGTCATGGATCACCAGCGCTTTCAATAGGATAGGTTTCAGCCCAACAAAGAACCGGTCAACCTTCCATTCGAGGGTAACGACAAAGCCAAATGTGTATCGTGCAAGCCTTGTGAAGTTTTCCTTGTATGCTCCAATATATTCGTCGTCTTTTTTCTTGTGGTCAAGGAAATCCCTTTCCATCTTATGTGAGAGGATGCGTGGAAAATATTTATCAAAAAACAACTTCCAGAAATCCTTCAATTCCAATGCCTTGATCTCCTCCTCAGGCTTCGTATTTGTGATCAACGTCCACCACTGATCAGCTTCACCCTCCATATGATAATAAAATAGGAGAACCATCTCTTGATCATAACATTGAATGATGTATAAGACCTTTTCAATGGAGTTGATCCATTGTTCAGCGATTGAGGGATCAAATGATCCATTAAAATTAGGAGGCCTTTGTCTAATGAATCCCTCGATAGTGACTTGTTCGTTCATAGGGGGGTTGAACATTCCTCTTGACCCATGTTTCTATTAAAATATTGAGTTAGGTGAGAGAGAAGTGTGACAATGTTTGTGAATCCCGCTCTCATTGGATTGTGCATCTCATTAGTACAGTCATCACATTTATCTTTACATTGGTTATTAGCTCGATACCTCTTATTACTGTCCATTGGCTGGAATAAAAGGAAATATAGGGGTAAAACATAAAGAGAAATACAAGGACAAAACTGCTAACTTGTAAATAACTCTTATTTCCTTAGCATATGATTCTATTGGATTTAGTCTATGTTATCCATGATCTACTTTCTAACATATATTCATAGGGAATTTTTTTGTCCCATAATAATGGTTTATACCAAGCATGTGAATTTATCCAATCATAACCCCTGGAAGTGTTGTAACCAAGAGTGCAGTAAGCCCCATTGTCGTGCACCAGTTCTAGTCTGATTCTAGCTGAAAGCAGTGTTTTTGGGTTTTACCCCTATGATATATATGTGGCAGAGGTTCCTCTACTTTCTTGTATCCCAACAATGATGTATTTTCTTGTTAAACAACTTCCTCAATACTCATCAAAACATAGGGATGTTTTTATTATACATAGACTTCTCTCTAAGGCATTACTAGGGTTTTCTAGTCCTAATCCCAAAAACAACTACACCTATCCTCTGATACCAACTATGACAACCCTACTCTTTACTACAGAATTAAACATAATTTATTACATAAACATCACTTGATACAACATATAAGATTGAGAGGTATAGTGTCTTTGGGTATCAAGGTCATTAAATAAAGAATGAAAACATGAAATACAACAACTTTATTGAAAACATCCTACACATGACCACTACATTACCTCTAACATAGCATTGTATGGGATAACCTGAGGACATGCATAAGAAAAGGGTGATCTATAAAGACCAGTAAGGGAATAATCATGAAATAACATGTAGAATACAATACATTTTAGACAGCATGATTATCAATAGAGAACAATAGATGCATAAACATAAAGGCATGATAAATCATGATTATCAGAACATGGAAATGTAGCAACAACACTTAACATGAAATTAAAAGGAGCCAAGGCTCATTGCACATGGACTATGAGTAAATCCTTATTGCACATGGATCACAAGTAAACCCTCATTGCACATGAATTATCATGAGTAAACACCAATTTCACATGATGTATCATCATACTATACTTTACCCAATGCATTGGAGTGCTTTAAGGGCGCACCCTTCTTAAACATTTCATTTCATGCATAAGTGTACCACATGGATCATAAAACATTGAATCATTCACCATAATATTTTACTCCACAATAAACATATATGGACTAAATACATGAAAATATTTAAACAATAAGTAAATTTTCATAAAGCTGAATACCCTTGATAGAGAAATGGGCTTGGTATTCACTACATAATGACTTTGGCGTCGAAAATTGGTGCAATTTCGGGATATTAACGACGTGATGTAAGAATTCATAAAAATGGTTGATGAGTGAAAAAGGAAGTGTCTCATCATATGTACATGAAATGGATAGTAAGGGGTTCATATTGATACATTTAACAACAATTGTAATGGAATTTAGATTCATGATACAAAATAATTGCTTGAATTCAAGTGAAAAGAGATAAATTCCTTTCAGAATTTTGGCATTTTAACAGGTGTACATGGGAGGCATTTAATGAGAGAGAAAGGGGTCTCCCATAATTCAAACATAAAGAGGACAGTATGGGGAGGTGAGAAACCATACCCCAACATTTATAATTGAAATTAAAATGGTATACCACCTTAATAAATATTGGATAAAAATGAGAAACGAAGAAAAAACCCTTACTTGGAAGTGTACTTTGAAATGCTTGAGAGAGGATTGAGAGAGACTTATTAGGTAGCCAGGGATCATTGGGAAGATTCTAGAGAGAGTTGGTGTCACGACCCGTCCTCGGGGCCCGTGCCATGACTACCCCAAACCCGCCTTCCATAGGCCAGGGGCTGGTGACTAGATCCAAATGCATAAATCCCGATAACTGGGAAGGCATTGCCTTTATAAAAGTAAACAAAACACCACAGAGCACAAGAAGAAGTAAAACACTAAGTACAAAAGAAAGTGCTGAAAATTAAATGGGCCAGAATACAAACCCAACTGAAAGTATAGCTACAACTGAATGAAAGTACAATAGAAAAAGACAAACAGCTGGAAGAAAGGAAGCAACTCCTGGGTCGTCCTCCTCAGATCCTACCTGAAGGGTAGGTACAGATAGCGCAGCTCCTCGATCATCCACCATTGATCCTACCTAAAGGGTAGGTACAGATAGCGCAACTTCTCAATGTTCTCGCCCGTCAACCCCCTCCGAGTGTCATCTCGACGTGAAGTCCACCTCCGGATACTGACTCGTCGTGTGGTCCACCTCCGGGTACCGTCTAGTCCTCGAACACTCGGCCTCTATCAGCTATGCCCGTCGTCTGCAACCAACACAACGAGGTGCGGGCATAGCCCGTGCAGGGATGAGTATAACGATACTCAGTAGGTACCTCGTGACCCTCAAGGTCTCACTAAAACCAACAAGGATAATCACAAAGAAGATCTCAACAGATAACCTCTACTTAGGTATATGCCCATACATATACCTAAGTTATCAAGTAACTCATCTCAATAATGAGGAACACAAGGATTAAGAAATCAATGGATAACCACCACCCAGGTATATACCCATACATATACCTATGTTATCAAGTGACCCATCTCAATCATGAGGTAAACACAAAGGTCATAGACTCAGCTCAACCCAGGATTTTCATTATCGAAACTGAAACTGTTGAAGAGCCCCATCTCTAGAGTGTACAGTGGTCATGTCACGACTTCGAGGTACTGCTTACTAACCGAAGACTGCTGAGGTACTCCTCCTGTCGAGTACCGCAGGTCAGCCACCCAAACGCAGTTGTGCTTCCTGCTGGGGTATGCCACCCAAACACAGTAGTGCACACCCCCTAGTAGCCTGTAGTGGTACTCTCCGGATGAGTACCGTGGGTCTGCACTTTCACACAGGTAGTGGTCTGTCTGCCATGGGTCTGCACCCAAACAAATTAGTGCTCTGTCCACTGGGATAGTCGAATCACTCCAAGTTGAGTCGACCAAGCATTCGTCAGGTCTCAGTCGGCTACACGGTCTCCGTACTCCGCATGCTTGTCTTTGGGAGGGTCCGCTCCACGAGCTAAAGGTCGATACTCCTGGTATCTCAAAGTACCATGAAGATGTATCTCAAAGTACCGCCTCATCATAGGGGTCTCAACGCAAAAGACGGTGCGTCAATCGGACGCCCGGTCTGTGAGTTACTAGCCTTTTCGTCCAAGGGGTCCGGTTGGTTTCATGTGCGAACCAACCCGGCCGTATCACAACTGTACCCTGAACTCTCATAGTGTATACTCATAGGGACTGTTTCTCCACATGATCACCAACACCACTGACGGTTTTTCAAACGGACGTCCGGTCTGAAAGATATCAGCTTTTCCGTTCCAAGGGCCCGATTGGATATCGGGTAAAATCCAACCCGGCCACTATCCAACAACAACCAAAACTCAGGCGAAATATACCAAAAGTTCTGTCTCATCAAGAGGAATTCAACGAGACAAACATCGCGTCAATCAGACGCCCGGTCTGTGAGTTATTGGCTTTTTTGTTCCAGGGGCCCGGTTGGTTTCCTGAGCAAACCAACCCGACCACACTCCTACGGCGTCCAAACCTCGAGAGGAGTAAGCCAAAAGTTCCATCTCATCAAGAGGAATTCAACGAAGTCGATGGCACGTCAATCGGACGTCCGAAGCTCAAGATATAAGCGTTTCCGCTCCGAGGGCCCGGTTGGTTTCGTAACCGAACGAACCCAGAAAAACCCAAAGTTCTCTGAAACCTTGAGTGTAATATACCAAAACGACCGCCCCGATCCAAGGATCGCATCACAACTGACAGTACATTGATCGGAGGTCTGTAGCCCTTGTTATGGGCATTTGAATGGAAACAATCTGAAATTGGGGTCTCGGCCTGGCCCAGCCCGGCCCAACTCCCCGTGGGTCGGCCCGAACCTGGTCGACCCGGCACGGGTCTGGGTCCGGCCCGGCCTGGGCGGTCTGGTTTGGCCGCGTGGTGCACTGGCGCACCGGCATGGAGGCTCGGCCGAACCGGCCGAGCGTTGAGACCCAGGGGGCGCTGCCCCCCGCTTGCTTCACTAACCCCATCCCCGCGTGGGGCCGCCCCTTGCCATCGGACGTGGCTGAGCGCTGTGTCCCGCCTCACCAGTCACGCGCGGTCGCGGGATGTGTGGCCTGCCGCCACGGCTTCAGGCACAGCGGCTCTTCCCGGCGGCGCGCCGGTGGAGTCTTCCACGGACCACCGTACGCGCTCCGGTGGTCCGTTTTTCTTGCCTCTTTCGCCAACGGTCCTCCCGGGACCCGACCTTTACTGCGGCAGCTTCAAAACTCCTTCGCGGCCCACCTCACCATCGTTCGTCAATCCTCACTTCAACAACAAAATGCGGGGTCTTCAAATCACCTTCGCGACCTCGACTCCACATGTGGTTTCGTTCGTCCTCAACGGCGCCGCGCGACAGCACCACGCTTCTTCACCGCATTCTTTCTCATTTCCGCATGGTGCAATGGCACCGCTCTGTCTTTCACATGCCACAACAAATTCAAACAAACAAGGGGTGGAGGAGGGTCGGTCGTGGTCATGCGGTCCGACCTCCTACCGTTAGTATGATAACAGGGGGCCAAAATGAAACCAAGAAAGGTGACAGATGTGATCACGATCAACAATAAAATAAACCCCCACAACTTTCCGCAACAAATTATTCCTAACCCACAAGTAAAATGTTTTTGGATCAACTAGATAATAAGTTGATCCATGTTCTTTTTTTTCTTTAGAATGAAGTAATCAAGGGAATAAAATCGTTCTCAAAATAATAATTCCCTATTCAAGCGTTGTCGTCGAATGAGATTTGTCGCGAAAATGGACGTCGTGGAAGAAGACGTCACGGAAGGGGGATCTTCGCGTCATGGAATAAGCATCACAAAAGAAGCGTAGCAATAGAAGTGTTTTTTATTTCCGAGGATTTGGCGTTCTTCATCGGAGATCGGTGGGTTCTTCGTATTTTTCAAGTTCCTCGCCGATGAAGAACGCTTTCCTTTGAATCCTCTCCATGCAACAAGTTCAAACAGAAATAAAATAAGAACAGTCTTATTTTATTAACGCACAAGTCAACCTTTGAAATTCAAAAAAGAGGCAATCAATTCAATGAATTAATTGTAACTATTTAACCGCCCAAATTAATGAGGCGCTTCATAACCAGAATAAATGCACGGTTGACTTTATTAAAAAAGGGGGTGCGGGTGCGTTACTTAGAGGGAAAGAAACGGCGGAGCTCATATAGGCCCCACATCACAAATATCCTACCATGTGGGTAGGATATTGTGGGTCCCATCTTATCCGCTTAACTTAGGTTAATCCTCTTTATGTAAAATAAAATAAATTGTCGCACCACATTTATTTTATTCCTTAACATAACCCCAAAAAATTAAAGACTACACTCGTGCAAACGCAACTCTGGAAAAGGTGTTTTTAAGCAATTACAGGTGCTGTGAGTTCATCGGTGCCCTTAGATTTCAATTCCGAGCACCAGTTCAAAAGATAGAAAAACCCTCTTGTTCGTTCACTGAACATACCCAAGCTAAACATCGGAAATTAATTCCGGGCACACTGGGCCTTGGAATCATGTGCCTTCAGAAACTACGTTCTTGTAAAATCCCAAATAAAATTAAGAAAAAAATTTCCCTTGATTTTTACAGGTCTTTACATTAGGGAAGAGTGTAACGACCCGAAATTTTGAATAAATCTTGTTTACTAATTTCATGTGTTATTTTATTTTATTATTATACTCAACCAAAAAATTTTTATTTGATAAACATGATTATAATTAAAATGAGATCAGTGGGTTTTGACTATTATATAACCATCGGTCAATATGACCGCTGTGAACAAAATGTTTTGATTATTGTGTCTAAATATAAGTAATCTTGGTTAATTATTATAGAAAGAAGATTTGATGGCCTCACCTAGTAGTCTTGGACCGATCGAAGCCCATCTAACAGAGCTTGGGAAGGAGGTAGCACCATTGGGCTTTGCTCTGGATCAAATCCAAGCCGAACTTCATCATGTGAAGCTGGAACGGAATCTCCTTCGTGAGAAGTTCAAACTGATAGAAATTACTACTCGGGCAATGTTGACTGAGCCGCCCCAAGCTTCTATCACCCTAGCACACCTTACACTTAGGTCCTATGCTGGTATTATAAGGGGCTATGTAACGAGACCGTAACTACCTTGTGTAATCCTTGTTTTAAATAAAAATTGGGATTTCTTCTTATGATGAAGTTTATGAATTTTGAAATGATCGGATAAATATAGTATGCATATTTTTTATGAATTTTAGAAAAAGGATATTTTAAAAATGTTTATGTAAACCTTAAATAATTAAAAATGTGTAATGATTTTCAAAAAATGGTCTTCTACAATTATGTTCAGTACAAAATTTGGAGTCTAATAAGATCAACTTAATTTTTGATGAATAGTAAATTATGAATAGTGATTTTACGCTTAGGATTAGTAAGGTGACCAAATGGATTAGTAATCTCACTTAAAGAAAGTTTTAAAATAATCTAGGCACCTTGATTAAGTAATGTGATTCAATAAAATGGTTAAATAACGGTTTCATAAATTATTATTCAAGTATTAGTTTTTTCAGATGAATAGTGTTTTTTAATTAAAAATTTAATTAAAAATAATTAGAAAATTATTTTTATAAAAATGACTTTATTTTTGAACTAAGAGCATCGATATTATGTTAAGGTAAATTTTGGGGATTTTTCTGAAAAAAATGAATTTTCGATGAATAGTGTTTTTATTTGAAAATTAAATTAAAAATATTTAGAAAATTATTTTTATAAAATGGATTTCATTTTTGATATCAGAGCATTGATATTTGGTTAATGAAAAATTTTGGGATTTTTCTGAGAAAGTTGAATTTTCAGTGAATAGTAAAAATACAGTTTTAGGGTTTCAGTATGTTTAATGACATCATAACGGTGTCATGATGATGTCATGAGATCTTTTGAGGGTTGTCCGGCCAAGGGTGATGAATTATTGTTTTGGGGGCCCCATGTGGCCTAACTCCATGATAAATGCCAAGGGAGAGCACATGGGTTTGAGAAAAGCACATGTGAGGTGTCCCTTGGCCATTAATGCTTTGTCCCCTCACTTTCCCTATAAATACCCACCCTTTCCTCCTTTAGTTTTCACTCCCAACCCTCCCCCAACGAAGTTCTGGTCTTCTTACCTCCCAAAGAGTCCTCCCTAGGTGCCCCCAAGCCCTCAAGGTCCAATCCTTTGAGTTTCAAAAGTCACGTTTTAAGGTAAGGGATCTGACCCCTCTCTTTCTTTTCATGTAATCTCTTTTATGTCATTCCTATTATGCTCCATGTTTTTATGTGAGAGGATGTTATTTTATATTCCTCTTACTGCCCTTTCATTTTTATATGATGATAGATCCCCTCTTACTCTCATCATTTCATTTTATGAACGTTTAAGTGACGCCGTTAGGCTGCCGAATTTTTAAGGGATTCTTTCACCCTTCTCATTTTTCAAGTTCGATTTTCATGTCAAGTCTTTCAAGTTCCTTTTTATTATGTTGGGGTATGATCTCTATATCTATCATACTGATCTCTTATGATCATATGATGAGGGACCCTATTTGATCTTGTCAAATCATTTTCTTTTGAAGTTAAGTGACGCCGTAAGGCTGCCGAATTTTCATAAGAGAAATCTAATCTTTTTTCCTTCCATGTTTTTCATTTCAAATGGTATGTCCCTAAAATTTCATTACAATGTCCATATGTCCTTCTTACTCTTTCACCCTACTGTTTTATGGATCATTTATGAGTGGGTGACCCATGTCCCCTCTCATTTCAATGTTTTCTAAAACCCCAAAACTTAGCCGTTATGCTGCAGAATTTTCCCTTCAAAATGCCTCTCTCTTTTCTCAAAAATTATTTTATGTTATAAAGTGAATACTCAAAGATCCTATTTCTACAAGGGTATTCACATATATACCAAAATGTTCTATTTTAAATTCTGGGATTTACATACATGAGACCCACCTTCCTTTTCTGTGGGTTTTAAAGTGATATAAAGATCATGTCTTTAAAGCAGTTTTTAAAAAGTTATGATTATGAAATGAAACCCATTTCCTTTATGCTATATGGGTTATTTATGAAATGTTTGATGATGATATATGTGGATCACATGATAATAAAGGAAAATTTAAGGGTGCACCCTGATAGCGCTCCAATGCATTGGGTAATGATGTAACCACTAGAGATTACAATTTTCACGATACCTTGGTGAATAACCTTGGTAATTTTCAAATGACACCGTGGGGATGGACCTTGGTGATATGTTCATGATTGTCTATGTTAAATGATGTAGCCACATCTTCAATTTATGAAAAATGTTGTTTTTATTATGAAATGCATCATGATTTCTTTCTCATGCCTTAAAGTTCTTTTCATGTCCTTATTGAAGTATATCAAGTTTACATGTAAAATGTTCCTCTTGTTTCCCTTACCGGGCCTTCTGCTCACCCTTTCTTTTGATGTATGTCCCCAGGTTATGAGATGCAGTAATGAACCTAGAATTAACATAAGGAGATGCCTTTCAAGTGTTTAAGAAGAATGTTTTATGTTGTTTTCATGTATTATGTTCCTGGTTTCCAAGACACTAGACCTTAAAGATCCTCAGTTTTGTGTAATGTAATGAAAGTTTATGTTATAAAAAGGCGGGATGCTATAGTTGGTATCAAAGGATGGTTTAGTTATTTGTGGAAATTAGGATATAAAAACTTTAGGAAGAACCCTATAGAAAAGTTTAAATATAGGAAATCTTCCTGGTATTTTGGTGAGTATTGAGTAAGGGGTTTCCAAGCAAATACATCCCTGTCTGGATACGAGCAGGTAGAGGTGGCTCTGGCACAGATGTACATAGGGGTAAAACCTGAAAACACCGCTTTGAGATAGACTCGAACGGGAACTGGTACACGACAACGGGCCTTGCTGCACTCTTGGTTACGACACTCCCGGGGGATATGCTTTGGTAAATTCATAAGCTTAGTATGAACCATTGTTAAAGGATCAAAGATAAAATAAAATAAAGGTTCACATAAGAATATATGATCATGGATAACCTAGATGGGAACCTAGGGGATCACAAGTTAGGGTATACTTTTCAACTACAAGTTATCCGTATATGCTTTAAGTTTCTTTTCTTGATTATTGGATAAGTATTTAAGCCCCTAATTATAGTTTCTTTTCTTAGTTAATGGCGGGAAATGGAAGAACATGTCTCAACAACCAATGTGATAGGAAATGCTACGATTGCCGTATTAAGATGACAGTGATGATTAGGGGATTAAAATATGATTTTTATTTTGGAAGATGTTCACTATTTTGGGGACCCTATATGATCGAGGTAAATAGATTACAATGGTATTTTCATTGAGGAGTAAGGTTGACTTATATTTTGAAGAATCGATGAATTTAAGGTGGACTTATAGTAATTTAGGTTACTTACGGGAATGATTAACCTATCTTGGATAAAATATGTTTAGGTTAGCTACTTTTGTTATAAGATGTTAGGAGTGGTTGATGTTGTTTGGAGATGAACAATGAAGTTTATTTTGGAAGACTATGTTATCAAATCTTTCTTGTATTTGGGTTTCAATCTTAGTTTGGTTTATTTTGAGGAATCTTAAGGACCATTATTTACGGAATGAAATATGATGAACTTTGGGTAGTACCATGGAACTTGAATATTTAAAAGTAGTTTCCATTCCTATGGGATTATTTCTTTTTGAAGAGTTTTTTTTTTACCTTACTCTTTCTGTTTTTGGGATAATGTTTAAAGATAGAAGAAATAGATAGTTGATCTTTTGTTGATTATGTGATTCTCTAGAAGATGATTCTTGAGTTTTGATGAGACCAAGTAGTTTTGAATGCTCATAGTTTAGAGAAAGATTAGTTTTGGGTAGAAACTTATTAAAGGATTAAACTCTACATTAAGGTAGATATATTTCCTTATGTTTTTGTTCTATGTTGTAAATGAATTCCTCAAAGTTATGAAAAGCAACGTAAAACAAAAAGGTTGTTGGTTTACGTTTCCTACTAGGTAATCAAAGACCGCTTACACACATCATAATTTTGGGATTTTCTGGTGGTTAACTTCCTCCTAATCATGTTTTCTATCACTCTCCTTTAGGATGTGACCCTTTGTTTTCTCCTCCATGTCCATGTTTCCTACATGGAATCCTTGTATGAGTAAACTCGGGTGGCCTTTGTACTCCCTTTTATTTCTTTTAAAGTAATAGTGTTACTGACTCTTTTTCCGATGTGGGACTTTAAATGAAGTTTCAAAACCCAATTTTAAAAAATTGCGAGGACGCAATTTCTTAAGGGGGAAGATTGTAACGACCCGAAATTTTGAATAAATCTTGTTTACTAATTTCATGTGTTATTTTATTTTATTTTTATACTCAACCAAAAATGTTTTATTTGATAAACATGATTATAATTAAAATGAGATCAGTGGGTTTTGACTATTATATAACCATCGGTCAATATGACCGTTGTGAACAAAATGTTTTGATTATTGTGTCTAAATATAAGTAATCTTGGTTAATTATTATAGAAAGAAGATTTGATGGCCTCACCTAGTAGTCTTGGACCGATCGAAGCCCATCTAACAGAGCTTGGGAAGGAGGTAGCACCATTGGGCTTTGCTCTGGATCAAATCCAAGCCGAACTTCATCATGTGAAGCTGGAACAGAATCGCCTTCGTGAGAAGTTCAAACTGATAGAAATTACTACTCGGGCAATGTTGACTGAGCCGCCCCAAGCTTCTATCACCCTAGCCCACCTTACTCTTAGGTCCTATGCTGGTATTATAAGGGGCTATGTAACGAGACCATAACTACCTTGTGTAATCCTTGTTTTAAATAAAAATTTGGATTTCTTCTTATGATGAAGTTTATGAATTTTGAAATGACCGGATAAATATAGTATGCATATTTTTTATGAATTTTAGAAAAAGGATATTTTAAAAATGTATATGTAAACCTTAAATAATTAAAAATGTGTAATGATTTTCAAAAAATGGTCTTCTACAATTATGTTCAGTACAAAATTTGTAGTCTAATAAGATCAACTTAATTTTTGATGAATAGTAAATTATGAATAGTGATTTTACGCTTAGGATTAGTAAGGTGACCAAATGGATTAGTAATCTCACTTAAAGAAAGTTTTAAAATAATCTAGGCACCTTGATTAAGTAATGTGATTCAATAAAATGGTTAAATAACGGTTTCATAAATTATTATTCAAGTATTAGTTTTTTCGGATGAATAGTGTTTTTTAATTAAAAATTTAATTAAAAATAATTAGAAAATTATTTTTATAAAAATGACTTTATTTTTGAACTCAGAGCATCGATATTATGTTAAGGTAATTTTTCGGGATTTTTCTGAAAAAAATGAATTTTCGATGAATAGTGTTTTTATTTAAAAATTAAATTAAAAATATTTAGAAAATTATTTTTATAAAATGGATTTAATTTTTGAAATCAGAGCATTTATATTTGGTTAATGTAAAATTATGGGATTTTTCTGAGAAAGTTGAACTTTCAGTGAATAGTAAAAATACAGTTTTAGGGTTTCAGTATGTTTAATGACATCATAACGGTGTCATGATGATGTCATGAGACCTTTTGAGGGTTGGCCGGACAAGGGTGATGAATTATTGTTTTGGGGGCCCCATGTGGCCTAACTCCATGATAAATGCCAAGGGAGAGCACATGGGTTTGAGAAAAGCACATGTGAGGTGTCCCTTGGCCATTAATGCTTTGTCCCCTCACTTTCCCTATAAATACCCACCCTTTCCTCCTTTAGTTTTCACTCCCAACCCTCCCCCAACGAAGTTCTGGTATTCTTACCTCCCAAAGAGTCCTCCCAAGGTGCCCCCAAGCCCTCAAGGTCCAATCCTTTGAGTTTCAAGAGTCACGTTTTAAGGTAAGGGATCTGACCCCTCTCTTTCTTTTCATGTAATCTCTTTTATGTCATTCCTATAATGCTCCATGTTTTTATGTGAGAGGATGTTCTTTTATATTCCTCTTACTGCCCTTTCATGTTTATATGATGAGAGATCCCCTCTTACTCTCATCATTTCATTTTATGAATGTTTAAGTGACGCCGTTAGGCTACCGAATTTTTAAGGGATTCTTTCACCCTTCTCATTTTTCAAGTTCGATTTTCATGTCAAGTCTTTCAAGTTCCTTTTTATTATGTTGGGGTATGATCTCTATATCTATCATACTGATCTCTTATGATCATATGATGAGGGACCCTATTTGATCTTGTCAAATCATTTTCTTTTGAAGTTAAGTGACGCCGTAAGGCTGCCGAATTTTCATAAGAGAAATCTAATCTTTTTTCCTTCCATGTTTTTCATTTCAAATGGTATGTCCCTCAAATTTCATTACCATGTCCATATGTCCTTCTTACTCTTTCACCCTACTGTTTTATGGATCATTTATGAGTGGGTGACCCATGTCCCCTCTCATTTCAATGTTTTCTAAAACCCCGAAACTTAGCCGTTATGCTGCAGAATTTTCCCTTCAAAAGGCCTCTCTCTTTTCTCAAAAATTATTTTATGTTATAAAGTGAATACTCAAAGATCCTATTTCTACAAGGGTATTCACATATATACCAAAATGTTCTATTTTAAATTCTGGGATTTACATACATGAGACCCACCTTCCTTTTCTGTGGGTTTTAAAGTGATATAAAGATCATGTCTTTAAAGCAGTTTTTAAAAAGTTATGATTATGAAATGAAACCCATTTCCTTTATGCTATATGGGTTATTTATGAAATGTTTGATGATGATATATGTGGCTCACATGATAATAAAGTAAAATTTAAGGGTGCGCCCTGATACCGCTCCAATGCATTGGGTAATGATGTAACCACTAGAGATTACAATTTTCACGATACCTTGGTGAATAACCTTGGTAATTTTCAAATGACACCTTGGGGATGGACCTTGGTGATATGTTCATGATTGTCTATGTTAAATGATGTAGCCACACCTTCAAGTAATGAAAAATGTTGTTTTTATTATGAAATGCATCATGATTTCTTTCTCATGCCTTAAAGTTCTTTTCATGTCCTTATTGAAGTATATCAAGTTTACATGTAAAATGTTCCTCTTGTTTCCCTTACCGGGCCTTCTACTCACCCTTTCTTTTGATGTATGTCCCCAGGTTATGAGATGCAGTAATGAACCTAGAATGAACATAAGGAGATGTCGTTCAAGTGTTTAAGAAGAATGTTTTATGTTGTTTTCATGTATTATTTTCCTGGTTTCCAAGACACTAGACCTTAAAGATCCTCAGTTTTGTGTAATGTAATGAAAGTTTATGTTATAAAAAGGCGGGATGCTATAAAGAGGATGGATGAACTCCAATGGCATTGTGTTAAGAGGAAGTGAGAGCTGTGGTGGGTTTATATAAGAAAGGTGAGGGAATTCTTTATTATTTTGGTTTGGGACACCTCACATTAAACTTATCCAAACCACAAACCATCCCATGGTTTTTTCCCATGGTTTTAGGAAAAAGGTAAGTGGAAAACAATATTTTATAAGGACAAAGTCCTAACTTCTTAAAATAATGGGGTTGCTTAGGTAGAGGTGAGTCACACTCCCAAAGAACACAAATTAGAAAGACTAGATGTTTAAAATGTCTTAAAGGGTCCATTAATGCTTTGTAAAATAATTCAAACAAACCCAAAATCGAATTATTTTAATGTTAAAAAATATATTGGACGAACATTAAGCTTATAGTGTTTTATTACATCATTACTGGGTCAGTATGATGTCATAAAACACATTATATATTTAAATGGTATTTAGTTTTTACCCAAAAAAATTGATTGTCTCAGAAAGTAATGAAAAATTCACCATTGGATAATTTTGATGTCTTAATTCCAGAAATAATATACAAATTATATAAATAATTTTATAAATCTCTTATGTTTTACTGTTAAAATAAATACCAAAATTTATCAAAAATTCAAGGGGTTTTAAAAAAATGTCTTTCAAACCTTAATAAAAATTACAATCACATTCATAAAATTATACGAGCATTTATATTTTATAAAAATTAATTTAATAATAATAATAATTTTTTATTAAATTATTATTTAATAGAAAAATACATTAATTCATAAAAATAGATTTCTTAGTTGAATATTAACTAAAAACACTATTTTTGCTTTATAAACTATTTACAAGGAAACAATAGTAAAATGAAAGTATATTTATAGTTATATACAAAAATAATGTACATAACCATATTTCTAAGGTCTTATTACATAACCCCTTATAACACCCTCATAAGACCGAAGAATAAGGTGTGCGATGGTGACATACTCTTGGGATGGTTCAGATATAATTGCTCGGGTGGTAATCTCTATCAACTTCCACTTATCGCATATGCGGTCCCACTCCAGCTTAACATATTCAACATCAGCTTGGGCTTGGTCAAGATCGAAGCCCGAAGATGCAACCTCCTTTCTGAGCTATGACAAATGGGCTTCGTATGGGGCTTGTCTACTAGATGAGGTCATCGCTTCCTCCATCTGAGTAAATTGGATTTGTTAAAGCCTTATATTTATAATAATCATGTGATCACGGTTCAACGGAGCTTTTAGCAATGGTCACAATTATTAATAGTATTTTAAAATTCCAAAACATAAAACCAAATAATTTGACATTTTATATAAACATTTTAAATAAAGATAGATTTAATTAGATCAAGAGGGATTTCCATTTATTAATGTTTGGGTCATTACATATAATGTTATTCCATTAAAATTATTTAAAATTTATCCTTATTATTAATTATTTAAAATATATGCATAAATTATATATCTATATATATATATATATATGAATTTAAATTAATATAATGAATATTACTAGTCATATAGTTAATTTGAAATCATTTTTTTCATTGAAAAAATAATTTTCTTAAAAAAACAACTTTTCACCGCACTTTTTGAATCTAATGATATATTAAATTTAACCAATTTTATGAATTTATATAAAAATATATTCCATATTTATTATTTGGTGGTCCAAATTTGTTAAGGATTCCCGTTTTATTTTAAATCATTATGAATAAAAACTATTCTAAATAATTATCCCCATGGTAAGGGTAAGTCAGGTAATTAATTTAAAAAATAATATTACGAGGACAAAAAATTGACCCTAAAACATTCTTTTATCCTATTTGATTAGTCTAGTTCATCTGTTTCCATCAAAGTCTCAAATTCATTGACACATGTTTCTATATTAAATTTAGTTTTACCTTTTTAAAATTAATGTTATAGATAACAATAAAAATGACACTTTCTACATTTTAACAACAATATCATTTATTAGTAGATAAAAAAACTAATTATTCTAAGTTATAATAGTAATTTAAAATATAAATTTTTTTTATCATGATAATTTATTTATAATATTTATGACTGAAATAGTTAACATAAATTCTCATGAAAATCTATCAAAATATTTATTCAATTCATAGAAAGAGATAATAAATGATTTTAGAAATACTAAAAGCAAAATATATTGAACTAATGATTATATTAAATCAATTATTTAGATAAACAGAAAATATTTGTGATGTGTTAAAAAATTATATTCAAATTCCAATGATGAAAGGATGTTTTCAATATCAAATTAAATTAATAGTTCCAAAAAACATATTAACGATATTTTATAATAAATAATTTTTTATTAAATGGTTTATATTCATAAAAAATGATTTATTCATCCATGATATTTTGAAGTGTTTTAATATACTAACCAATATCCATTTATTTGAAAAATTTTCATTTATATTAATTATTATGACCCTAAAGTGTAAAAACATTATTATCAGTGTAATTGTTAAAAAGGGTAAACACGGGTTTAAAATAATGTAAACATAAAATTATATAAACATTTCCATATTTTATTTCATGATTGTATTTTGATCCATAATCATAATATATTCAAATTATATTTCTTTCACCCTTTTTCTATGAAAACTAATATATAATAATTTATATTTTAAGAAATTCCAATAGTTCCTTTCCCTTTACTTATAAAAGTGGTCCTCCTATCTGTTTTTTATTAGATTGAGAAACACCTACCCGAATACCTTTTTTACTAAACTTAACACATCTTATATGAATTTTTGAATTATAAAACCCTTTTAGGAACACATTTGGACTAAACCTTAAGTGGTTGTTTGAAGAAGAGATGTCATTCCTAACCATGTGTTTTTGTTTTATTTTTTATTTAAATTCCTTCAAGTATTATTCAAATATAATGATATAAAAAATTATCCCTCATATAATAATATTCATTAAGATAATTTTAAATCCTATTTCCATCACCACTAATATCAAATAGGAAACGAACCCGTCATTCTTGTGTACGGTAGACTACCACTTCATAAACAGTTAGAATTCATTTCCTATCCCCACCGCTCACAACATGTTTTAATGATATATTTAAAAAATTATGATATTAATGACATATTTATCTTTATTAAAAGTAAATATATCTTATAATTTCTTTTCATTCAATTAATTTAGAAATTATATTTTCATTAATGTGTACAAGTAGATTACCACCTCCATGAAGTGATGGGATCCATTTTTTGAAACCAAATAATATGAATACTATATAAAGGTGTATTTAATGAAATAATATGATATTTATGTTATAATTATCATTATATTAGAGTAAAATAATAATTATGTTTTTTCAGTAACGATCATTGGAAAATTGAAAAATTATGCTTGTGTGTGTAAAACTTACCATATCTATGATTGTAATGTAGTTCGTTTTTTATAATCATATTTAATAGCTAGTTTATAAAGTATAAAAATTGTTTAAAAATTTATTTTATTAAATTTTCATTATTATAAATTTTATGAAATAATGTCCTCTTTTACTATAGTCAAACTACCAATGTCATTTTAGACATATGAATGAGATATCATCAAAACTTCTTATGTGAAATTAGTTGATTAAGTATTTAAAAATAACATGGTTTTAAATAAAGAAAAATTAATAATAAATATGACAAATTTCCTAATAATGTAAATATTAGATATAATTTTTCACTTAGGAAGATAAATAATGTCTGTGACGTGCGGGGCCTAAGGTAAAGCGTTTCATACCTAAATTTCTTTTCATTAGGTTATAAGTCAATATAATTGATTTTGTTATCCAATGATTATATGTAAAATAAACTATGATTATATTATTTTATATCTCTACATTAGTTGGGTGGATTTAATTTTTTACATATAATCACTTCATTGATTTATTATCACATCAATGATATGATCTTTATAGGAGTTCTTTATCTCAATTTTATTCTATTGAGATATATTTGATGTTATGATCCTATTAATGATTTTTAGGGGTATATAATTATCCTTTAACATGTTATATCAAGAATATACTTTTTTTATGATATCTATGACTCAAATTTAGTTATTCAAACATCAATCTCATAATTAAAAGGATACAAAAAGGGTGTGTGATTGTTTCAAAATCTCATCATTATTCATGATTTGTTGTGTTTAAGTCTCCACTAGTGGAAATATTTTATATTTATTTATTAAAACCAATTTATATTCTTATATTATATTTATTTCTATAAATTTTCATTTTTTCTTTCATTCTGAAATCCATAAATACTCAAAATACAAAATTATTGATTTTAAGGAACACTAACTTGGTTTTACTACTTGGTTTGGTATATTCTTCTTAAACATATATATTTACCTTACACCTTTTTCAAGAATATTTTAACTATTATCAAATGATTTATAAAATACATTTTAAACCATTTTTTAATTTTTTTAAAAAATATATTAAAATGAATCTTTTTATCCATTTCTGAATAATGTACTTTTTCCACTTTTTATTTAAAATAGTGTGGAAGGGATGTTTTTTAATTTATACTGAATGAATGAAATTTCACACCATAAATACCAATCAATTATTTTTAAATTAGATTATTATATTTTAATTTTATATTTAAATAATATTTTTTCTAGATTATTTTGAAAAAAAAATTAATTAGATTTTTTTTAAAAAAATGTATTTTCTTCAATAATATTTTAATTAATATTTTCATGTAATTTTTATTCACCAATGAAAATGACCCTTTATTTTAATTACACTCCACTGAATATATTTTATAGTTGTACCATCCTTATTATATTTTTTTTAATTTTTCATCAATTTGACTTGGAAGATTATAGACTTTTTGTAATTTAGTACTTACAATATGAAATGTTATTGATTTTTATGAAATATTGATAATATTTTTTTTATTTATATGATAAATGAAATGGAAATATTAATTAATCTATCATAGAATATTATTTATTTTCTAATAAACCAATATTATTTGTTGTGGTTGAAAATGAAGTAAAATAAATAAATTTCCTATGTCCCAAAGAAAATCTTTTTTTGGTGTGTCCATGGTGAAAAAAACAGAAAATTAAATTATTAAATGCATAATAATTTTATTTAAAATTTTATATGTAAATGTAATTTTCATACATTAAAACTAAATATCAATAAATTTTTCATCCATTTACTTTTATTTTAATGAATTTTTAATTTCATAAACATAATTTTTGGATGGTGCAACTATCTAATGACATTTTTCACTTTTAAAAATTTCATCATTTTAATCAAAACTTTACAATGCACATCCATTGGATTGTGGGGTAATATTTTTACTCTTTGGGGTATGATAACAAATATAACAAGTTCGATTATTGTTTTAAATTTAATATTTATATTAAAAAACTAAGACAACAAATTAAACAATAAATTTAAATAAAAATACTATAAATTAAAAAATTTGTTTATAGAGAAATAGATTTAATTAATGTACTAGATTCCGAACATGGAGATTATAAATCCGTGTTTTCTGGATCATATATCATAATTTTAACTCTATTTTTTATAATATTTACTTTTTATGATTGATTTAATTTGAGATGATTTGTATATATGAGGATTTCACTTAATTTACAACGTTGTTTATGCTTGGGTGTAATAAAAATAAGTCTCACAACTAGGGTTGACTATATTGAGATAAATTTAAATTATCATGGAAACATTATAAGACCCAAAAACATTAAATAATATATACTCATATTTGGGTTTAAATTTGATTCCTCCTATAACTACCATCATTTCTCCCCTTTAATGAAAATGAACCTCGTGTCTATTATGATGCACAAAACATCATTATGATTAATAAAAATTGAATGAAATATGATGTTGAATTTGAAAACAAGAATATGTTTGGGATTGGTATATGAATTTCAACCTATATTATTTAAAATTATTTTTAGAAGTGTTAGTAGTTTTTTTGTATGAGGTGTTTGTGGTAGAATTTTATGTTAACATGTGTTTGGAATGGGAAGTCATTTGTCTACTTTTTGAGATAATTTTCTCTCAATACTATAAAAAATCATGTTGATTTGTGTGATTTTCCAAACATATATGATAATATTACATTTTTATATTTATTTTCATCATGTTCATAAATTTTCACAAATAAATGTCTTATTTAATTATAGAATTTGATCTTCTTTTTACATAATGTTTTTAATTCATACTAAAATGGATTAATACTCCGTTAAATTTTATTCACCTAGTAAAATTAATACATGCCATTATTTTAATTCTATATTTCAATGGGAAATCACATATGGTTTTGGGAGAATTTCATCTATTTTAATAATATTTATATTTATAATAGAAGACCACCATTTTAGATACTAAATCTTGAAACTTTTGGGTGAAGTAAACTGGAAAGAATCCCACTAAAATTACTATAGCATTCATGATTTTGGAAAAATGAATCTAATATATTAAAATTATATAAATGTAACCCTGTTAAATATTTCAATATATAGTTTCTAGAGATAATTTTGATATTTCTTGGGTGATCTTAGTAGCCAATGTGGAAGATGAAATTTTGGGCCAGATTCAGGGGCCCAAAATAGAAGCCCACTATTTTGATGATAACAATAAGATTATAACTAAAAATGGTATAAAATTTTCATTTCTAATATATTAAATCATGGGATTCAGTTTATTATTTTATTTCAAATAAATATTTTCCCATCTAAAATTTCATTTTAGCACCTCTTTTTTACGGAATCTTGTTAGTTATGAGTTTTTTTCATGGTTATAAAATTACACTCTCCACTAAATTTTTTCCAACCTATTACTACACTAATAAATTTGTATGGAATTGATAGTTTTAATTTCATCCTAAGGATCCAAAAATTCCTATTTTAGGTTGTGGTGGTAAATAATTATTGAAAGGTTGTTTTCTGTTTTATTGTAATATTATGTCAACACATTACCTTGGTAATGTTTCCCTTTATAATGTAATTTATTATAATTAAATATAAATTAATTATATAATTTCATCATATTATCATATATTTTTACTCATTATATAATAATTATTCTATTTTGAGAGGGTGTGAATTTATTTTCACTAATACTTGTGAAAATATTCACACATTGGTGGAGTGATTGTAATTTCTAGGTTTTTAATTCATCAATACATCACTTAGTCTACATAAGTCAACCATTGAGAGCTTCACATAAATTTAGGGATAACATGTTTAAGTTTTGATCCATGTATGTTGATATGGGATATAGTAGATGTTATTTCTCATTACAATTATTAAAAACAAATTATTTTTATTGATATTTTCATTAAATGGTATATCTTCCCCCTTGAACTCGATAATTTTTAGGTTATACATTTTTGAGGGATAGAACGATCTTATACCCTAGGGTTCACATAAAAATGATCCTCTATGTTTATATAAGATCAGAATTATTTTTGTGAAAAACAATATCAGTGAGTGATTTCGGATGTTCCCATTTCATTTAAAGAAACAATATTTTATTTAAGGTATTGAACCCAATTAATGAAATTAATCCAATTAACCCCTAATAATGACTTATGATAAACTCATTACCGTATAATTAAATTAACCTAGGCCTCAAAGTGTTCATTTAAACCATATCAAATAAGTCAAATTTTTGTAACATAAAATCCAAATTACCCACTCCCCCATCCCCCAAATAGAATGTATATTCCTTTAGGATTATTTTTAGTTCTCTAGGGATTCAATAATTTATGTTATACTATAATCGATGACTTAAACTATAAAATTTGGTATATTTGGGGAAAAAATAAATCTACCAATATATATACATTATATGGTATAAAAATTGTGAGGAATTATATTTTAACTCTTATGTATATTAATGGGAATGTCCCTAGAGATAAGTCACAACACCTATATCAGAATGAGCACTATAGTAGGTATGTAATATAGTCATATGAGGAAAATAATGTGTGAGGAAAAATAATGTTGGAAGAGATATGAAAAATGATCTCCCTATCACTATATAAAAAATCAAAATTTATGGTGGTATCAAGAAACTGTTCAATTTATTTATGAAGTCATTCTTATAGAATGATTGATGTAATATTTAAAAATTGATGAGTCATGTTGATCCTAGAATTCCCCATGTAGTGATTAATCCCCATCCAACATTCTCTAATTTATAAGTACCCATAGAAGTCACCCTTTATGAAGAATTTGAAATAGCATAATCCCATTAATTATGAAATAGTTTATTGGTTATAATATAATTTCAAGGACTACACCAACCTATAAGGTTTGGGGAATATTTATCCTAGAAACAAATCCCTCACCATCAGTAAAATAATTGAAGATTAGGCTATATTGCCACCTCTATTGAATAATTAAAAGGTCTCAAGGCCAAATGAATCCAAAAAAATTTCTAAATATCATATACTCTTCCATAGAAAATGATTATTGGATGTTTGAGGAAACACCCTCATCATATTCCTTAGTGATTACTCCAGTTCTTAATAAAGAGTTCCCTGAAATATAAATATTAAATGATTTGAAGGATTTAAATATGTAAGCATATTATGGATTATGGTGATTTTTATATTGACGGGTAATCCAACCCCAATGAAAAACATAGACATTCATGTGATCCTTGTTGTCTATGATTTATTACATTCAATCGTTACTCGGTTGTGGATGATTCGATATATTGGATAGAAAATGAGCTCGATAGATATTTCTCATTAATAAAAAATTCCCTCTAAAAAATGATTCAATGATATTTTATACATAAAATTGATAAACTAGAAACAATCATTTTAGAAATCCTCCTAAATTTTGTATTCATCCTTCTAAGATTTCCACCCGAAAATTCAAGGAAAACAATAATTTTCACACCATATGTTCTCATTACATTGTATGTTGTTGGGTCTCAATGTCCAGAGGATGAACGTTTAGGATTTCTAAAAGATCATAAAACCATATAAACATTATATATCTATCTTGATAAATGTAATCTACATATTCAAAATAAACATTACATTCAACGGCCCACTATTTTGAGTTGATCAAATACCCTAAGAGGTGATTATTGGGTCTGAAATATCCTAAAACCAAACATACCCTCTGAATCAACCTTATTTAAAAATGATTTCTATAACTAATAACAAAAAATTAACCCACTATATATGATTTTTCATGAATTATGGAGGAAAAAACCCATCCACAAAGAGTAATGAAACATTGACCAATCAAGAACTTCTAAACTATAATGATATATAAAAATATGTAACAAAACAAATTATTTTATGTGGAATAATGGGAGTCCTACTGTATGGGGGACCACTGTAAATAATTTCTAAGGAATGTAAGTTGATTAAAACCTTGAAAATTCCATGTTAAAATAACTAGTACCTATATATATATAGGTGACATCAAAATAATTCATATTTTCATAAGATTTTATTTCCTTCTTATGTCCTCAAAGATTATACCCTTTGGATCTGATATTCATGGGCATCGTTTTACAAGGTCAGAAGAATCCACCAAAATAACTCCTCATTTCGGTGAATATTAATATCATACAAAATATATGTATCTAATTAACATGAAATGGGTTTTCAGAATAGTCTTTTATATCCTTTGAAAATTTTGGGTTATTGATATATTGTCTTCACCTCTTTTAAGAATCTAGTTTCAATTGTTACATTAGTCCAGCATACTTATAAACATTAGGTTGACCAGTCCACTATTACCATTTTAGTTATTTCCACGCATTTAGTTCACTAATTATAGTATTTACAATATTTATATGAAAAATGTTGTTCACATTGATAAAACCAACAATCTATCACTAGAGAATCATTTTCCAAATCCACCACTATGTACTTCATAAGAGTCTATAAATCTCTTTCGTTCTCAATATTCCTTTAAAGCTATATTGTTCTAATAAAAAAAATTAGTTATCCCATCCAAATTGAGGCACAATGCCACCCAATTATAATTCAGAATACAACCATTGTTGTCATATCCACTATATATTGATCTCTATTTAGATACAGATCATCTTCCAATAATAACTTATAAATATAGTGATACTTCAACTGAATATACTTTATCATAGAATGAAAAAACATATTTTAGGCTAATTGATCACGAATTCTGAATCATAAAACATTATCCCAACCTTATTCCTTCTAATGGGATCCTTTAATGGACCCTTTATCCAAATCCTACCATTAAATATTTTTGTTACTGAATTTTATTCAACATAAATTATTGAATGTGAAACTATCATTTGATGCTTCATCATCCAAATATTTTTTATTTATATGAATTTAAATAGGCTTTTAGTTTTTCTACTACGACATTATACATATCAACAAAAATATTAATAAAAAACCCCTATATGATATTATCCATGAAACTACATGATTATCCCACTACATGAGAAATGTATAGAAATATAAAAACCATCACATAATTAATGATTTTTATTTCTTATGAAAAATGAACTGTAACCATGTACTTGTCCTATTATTTTATTAATTGTTTATTCTTCTTACTCATTTGAAGTGACATCTAGGTGACTAAAATCACAATTCATCACATCCTTTCAAAAATAGTACACTACCATCATTGAGTATCTAAATGAGGTTTGGAACAATGTTTATAATTTTAAATACCTTCCAATCCAAATCCCCAAAATCAATTTTCAACACCAAAATCATTTATCTCAAAACATATATACAATTTAGCATTCACCTTATGAATCATCTCCTTTTACAGTCCTATTGTGAACATTCTGACATTATAGATATGGATTATAATTAATCTCCAATCATCAAAAACCTTCTCATAATATAAATGATCTAAATATATCCATAAAATTTTACATTTCACTAAGAAGGTGCTGGAATTATTGCTTCACTATCTAGGTTCTTACATCCAATGATTAAGTATTTACTTCATCTTACACAGTATCCCCTCAATTTATTTCTCCAAGAAACCCATAAACAGATCAATGTATGCCTCCTCTACCAAATAATCATATAGAAATTTCGTATTAACCTAAAACTACTTCTGATGTAACCCTTCCATGGAAACTATTCTGTGGATCATCTGAACAGTGGTATACTAAACAACTTGTTAAAAGATCTCAAATAAATACACCTTCTATTAATTGGAATCCATTTATGATAAGTTTTAAATAGATGACCATATATCTTCTTCTTTATCATTTATCCAATAAACAATCTTTTTTGAAGCACTCTCTGCTTAGTACATCAGTTAATTAGCTCTAATGTTTTAAAATCACCTATGGAATTAATTTCATCCATCATCACAATCTCCAAAAATATCAATTCACAAAAATCTTCATATTATTCTAAAATTTCATGTTCTACAACAATTTTTAGAATCAAATAGTTAATATCATTCCTAAATCCCTAAATATTGAAATGAAAATTTATAGGTCATAGAATTCGACTCTACAAATTGGATCCATATTGAACATGTTATTCTGAAATGACACCAAATAGAGATTTTAGTATATATTTTTTAGTCCTCGTGATTTTAAATAATTCTAACAATGGAAATACCATTATAACAAAACATAAATCTAGAACTATATCAAGACAGTCTGTAAAGTCCCTGAACTTATGTTAAATTTTTTTAATTATATGGTATTATTCCAATACCAGATTATCTGACGGAACTTTATTCTGAGGCTTGGTGAGCCTGAAATAGAATTTTGAACTTTTTTATTGTTATTTATGTAAACATGCGAGCAGGATTTTCTAACATCTAAACCGTAGCTCAGATAAAAAATTCAAGTGCATCGTTGAACTCAGAACAACAAGATTCACCTAGAAGGGACTTAACATTGACCGGGGATGGTAGACTAGAAATGATTGTTTTCAGACTATTAAGAAAATAATAAAATAACATAAAAAGCAATTTAATTTATATATTATCACCATTGAGTAGTTTAACGCTTTCAATATTGTGTAATGAAAAGGCGGGGATGGTCCCCTTTAAAGAGACTCCTTAATAGAAGCAAAATAGAAATTGTTTTTCATTAATGAAAAAATGTAACGACATGGCAACACAACATAATAGAAATATTGCGACACATTTCTCTATTAATGAGATTACACATTGGGGAATAAAATATGTATTTTTCGTCTAATGATCTTATGGAGAAAATTCTCTCCAAGGATAAATGAAGAATGTTTGAGAATAATTAGCGATGTCAATCCACCTCAAAGAACAGGACCAGAGGGCGATGAACACCGATGGGTCCGAATAGAACATGAATCCTTGCGGGTGGATCACATCAACAATGAACTCCAATGTGGTAGGGGATTAATTGATTGAATTTTTACCCATTCTTAATCTAAAATAATGAATGAGGATCAACCCATGAACTAGTTGATCTGAGGATTGTGTATTCTTACAGGAGGGTGTTTTCATTGGGGTTTTGGCACCAGGATTGATTATTATCTGATATAATTGTGATCCCAATCCTGCAATGTTTTTAAACATCTAACATGGACGGCGTGGGCTGAAATGAACAAGGCCCGAGTACCTCTGCCTTGTTCATTCTTCATGGTCATGTATTCAAATTGGTGGTAAGTAAATATTGAGACCTCTGAAGGGAAATATTGACCCCCAGAGGCCAGAGGCATAGGCAGTGCACCAGCGTCAAAAGTGGTAGTGGGTTGGAGGAGGCTCAACGGGAGTAGTGACACGGCCATCTCGGGATGCTACAGTGCACCAGAATCCATTGGATGGGCTGGTAGTTGGCAGAAGGATGCATCCCCTCAGCTGTGTCGGTGGATTGGCCTATATATGTTCCAATAGAGCTTCCCAAAGACACAGGTTGTAGTTCTCAGGGCATGCGGTCCCCTAGTCATGGGTGAAAGGTCTGCCTAGCCAGTTTTCCAGCCATGTGATGGCACCCCAGATGTGCTACATATCCTTTCTAGAGGTGGTGTCCCTACAATGACCTGTGAGGTAGAAGTAAGGACACAGACTCCTGATGTATCCTATTCTGGTGGATAACTAGTCTGCCTCTGTCGGATCAGGTAGGGTTGTAGGCCAGACCCACACCCAGTAGGTCGAACCCACCCATCCTGCCATACCTACGCCAGTGGGCCGAACCCGTGGCCCAACTGGCCAGACCCACTATTCAACTAGACACACCAGAATGGGCCAACCCAAAACCGAACCATGTTTGGTTAGGTCAGTCAAACTAAACAGGGGACTGTGGGGTCCCCGGGCCAGGTTGGTCTGACCAGCTCAGATCGTGCTCAGATGTTACCCACCCTTATTTACAAAAAAACCAATATCATTCAAACCGAGTGTCCAACTAACAAGTTTTTTTTGGAGTTGTAACATTAAAGATGAGGCAGGTATTTTAGAATACTATATGGATGTTTTAAGGGTTTTTGAATTTTACGAATCGCTATAGGAGCGGTTCTCCTGGAATCAAGCGCACTATGTTCAGAAACACTATGGTTGGATGAGACCTAAATACTACTGAAAAGAGACCCTGTGTGGATCGGCTACTATGGACCAAAGTGAAGTAGATTCTATGTGACCTGATAGGCCCATGGTGGGGAGCTTCTCTGTGTGACATGGCAGACCCATGTTACTCGACATAAGGAGTACCTTAGAATGACCAAGGGGGAAGCAGATTCTGAGAGACCTGGCATGCCCATGGTGGGTAGGGGATTCTGTATTACCCAACATGCCCACATTACTCACTAGGTATGAGTACCACATCAGTCCAAGGCTATTGGGGTTTATCTTTTGTGTGACCTGACATTCCCATTGTACTCATTGAGGATGAGTTCTCCAGTATCCTAAGGTGTTCAATGATATAATTGATTGGTCTTACTTTCCAACTCTAGACTATACCTAGTGTATGCTATCTTATTTCATGGTTTTATTTCTGGATTTATTTTTTGTCTCCACTTATTGGTTTGGGGTCTCTACTGTGTATATTATTACTCACCTTTAAACGATCATTGCCCACATGTGTTGTGTCTGGTGTAGACGACCCCCGCCTTGATGACGGACTAGGTGGCCTTGAACCTAGTGGTTCCCAGTGAGACTAAATAAGAGGGGTGTAATTATAAATCTTCGAGAATCTACTCTAAACATACTAATCATGTGGGGTTTCTAGTGGTCGAATTTCATATTTTTTCTTGTACATTGATTTTTTCAGTTTAATTTTTTCGGTTTTGTATTCAGACCATTTTTCCTATAGTTTTTACATTTACATACTTGTTGTTTAGTGTAATTCATGTTTTATTTTCCTGCTTTGGGATGTGGTTGGGTGTTCATGTGTATAGGTACTTAGGAAAATGACTCCCCCATGCTGGTTGACACCTTCAGACTAGTCACCAACACATGTCCTTCGGGAGGTAGGCTTGGCCTATGTCACAACATGGCACCCATGGGATGGGTCATGAAAAAGTGTTATAAAAGGTGGTTGGTTATTCTTCAAAGGCCAAAAGTTGTTTGTTTTGTGTTTGGGAAACAATGTAAAATGTTTCGAGTTTGGCTTATTGATTTGGGGAGTCCAGTGCTGGTGCGACGACAGACGTATCCATTCACCAGGACTGTGAATTTTTCTTTTTTGAATCTATACATAAAAAAACACTTGTTTCATGCATCATATAGAAATTTAGTGTTTCCTTATGTTCTTCTTGAGTAAGAGTCATCCCACCAGCTATAATATATCAACTGCGGTACATCAGGATCTGTATGAGGATGCCTCCATGCGGATAGCCAACTTGGATTCCAATGCGTGACCATGAGGACAACCCACCTAGTTATGTGGTGTCGTTTTAGGGACCAGCACTAAGGATGGACCCACCATGTGGTGAACCAGTGTTACCACCACCCTTTGATCAACTGTTACTACTGGCATTTCTGATATATTATGCGCACAAGATCAGTGCTATGCACGACTTCTAAAGATAAGGACCTACAATCTTCAGTGGAGATGAAAATCCCTAGGCCACTAAGGACTGGCTAGAGGTGGTGATGTGGGTCTTCCGTTTAGTGAGGATGCCACTCGACTAGAAGGCGATCTTAGCTGTGAGCCTTCTTTAGGTTATATCAGGGAGATGGTGGAATCTGCTAATTCAGATTCATGATGATGCGACTCTCTCATTGGTTGACTTCGATCGGCTCTTCTAAGAGGAGTTATTACCCATGACCTTGTGATCAGTGCACATATAGGAGCTACTTCACCTATATCAAGGAAACATATCTGTCTTTTAGTAGTATCCATCGTTTATAGACTTTTCTCACTACTCCATAGTTATGGTGTGGGGCCCTTTCTATAGGGCCCGAACCATTGTTATGGGACTCAGACTAGAGGTCATGAAATCCTTGGTGCCTCCCTTCATCTCCTCTCAGGATGGGGAGCTAGAGAGAGACCTTCTTGTGGAGATATTCCTATAAGAGAATGCACCTATAGCCGGAGTCACTAACAAACATCATGTGGTAGAGAATTCATTATTGAGTAGCAGGCAACAAACTCAGGGACCCATGCGGGTCAGATCAATCAAGGGATGACCCCAGGACTGAAGGATGGAAGAATGAGGATCCCAGAGCAAATGGATTTAGTATGAAACCAGGATATGCTTCTCATGTGGTGGGCGGGGAAACATGAATCATGACTGTCTGATCCACTAAAAAGATGATCAACAGATTCTCGAGGGACCGCAAAGGTAGAGGTAGAGGATTGAGTGAAGAGGAATAATGGGATGAAGACGTGGTAGTGGATAAAGCCGAGCGGTATGCATTGGATTATGGGTTAGGGTGCTACCACCACCACCTTTATCTGTTCCACCACAGGCTCAGGGAGCCTGTGGATAAGTTGAAAGGCTAGAATCAGGTGATGGATTCCTACAACCGTGGAACTCTAGAGATGATTAGAGGAATGATCTTTCACTTCTCTACATTAGATGCAGTTCTTATAGACATAGGTTCCTGTCACTCCTTCCTTTCCACGAACCTCATTCATGTCTTGAAAATTTTGGTGGAGCTTTTGGCACAATCCTTAGGATTAAAGACCCCTACGAGATGGGATGTGATGATTAATCATTGGTTCTGAAAGTGTGATAATACTCTAAGAGGCAAGACCTTTGACTGGGATCCCCTAGTATTGGTTTCAAGTCTTTAGGAAGTCATCTTGTGTATTGAATGGTTATCTATAGTCCATGATCAGATTTACTATATTAGGAGAAAATTTTGGTGTGTCTATGAGGATGGGGCTAGGTTTTCATTCACCGGCATGAAGGTAAATATTGCAGCACCTGAGGGACATTTTCGGAGGAGGGTGCTACCATGCACTCACCAGTTTTCTAGCCTCACCATCAGTGTAGGGGACAACAAGGGTCTGAGATTTCCTGTAGTAGTGGATGATTATGAGGATTTCTTTCCATATGATGTTTCAAGACTTCCTCCTCATATAGAGGTAGACTTCAGCATTGACCTGTACCCAAGGAAGAAACTGATTTCCATACCAGCATATTGGATGGCACCCGTGAAGCTTCATGAATTTAGGGTAAAGTTGGCTGACTTGCAGGTGAAGGGCTTCGTGATGCCCAAAGATTCACCATAGTCATCCCCTGTGTTGTTTTTCAAGAATAAAGACAGGATCTTAAGGCTATGTGTGGACTTTCAACGCCTGATCTAGGTGAAAGTGAAGTACATGTTCCCACTACTATGGATTGATGACCTCTTTGAACAACTAAAGAGAGTGAGGTGGATATTGAATATTCACCTCGTATCAGGCTATCATCTACTAGAGGTATGGGATGAGAACGTACCGAAGATAGATTTTCGACGTTTGAATGGAAACTATGAGTTTTTTTGTGATTTCTTTATGTATGAAAAATTCCTCAGTAGTGTTCATGGGACTCATGAATAGGATCTTATAGCTTTACATTGACCAATGCATCATAGTCCTCGTTGATGACATCGTGGTGTACTCATCATTGGTGGAGGAGCACGCTACACACCTCTTAATAGTCATGCATACACTTTGAGAGCACCATATTTAAAGTAAGGCCTCGATGTGCTAGTTCTAGATTCAAGAGGTCCAATTTTTGAGACATTTCATCTCATAGTTTGGAGTTTCAGTAGATCTAGTGAAGATAGAGGTAGTTATTTATTGAGATCCACCCATGAATGTGACGAAGGTGCAAAGTCTCTTGAGGTTGGATGGATACTGATAGAGGATTTTAAATGAATTTTATAGAGAAGTAGCACCTTTATCATCCTAGACATGGGAGTATCATTACTTTGTATGGATGAAGAACTACCTGCAAAGTTTCCAAGAGCTGAGGTACAGACTGATGAGTGCCCCCATCATGAGACTACCAGAATCAGGTGTTGGGTCTGTAGTCTATAGCGATTCATCGGGGATTAGACTGGGTTTTTTCTAATGTATCAGCAAGCTGTGATCACCTAAAGATCATGGATGTTAAGGTAGCATGAAAAGAACAATGTGACCCATGAACTGAAGTTATCCACAGCGGTCTTTTCCTTACAGATGTGGTGGAACTACATGATGGCTGAATGTTTTACCATCTAATCTGACCACACGATTCCCTAGAATATCATCTCATAGAAGGAAATAAACATGAGACATTGATGATGTCTATAGTTCCTCTAGTAATATTAAATTTAGATAGTCTATACTCCTATTAAGGGGAACATGGTGGCATATGTACTCTGCAAGAGGTCTGGTTTACCGATTCTGAGTGAGGTGACAAAGTTGCAAGCCACGATGTAGATATCCTTCATGAATGAAGATAGAGCACTTTACCATCAGTCGATGACTTTCACTACACCACTCATAGAGTAATTCAGGGCGTCACAACTTATGGATGTTGAAAGTGAGGCCAGACATGAATAGTTATCCTCAAAATAGGCTCTTGATGGATTTTCGATTGGTGGGGAGAACGTCATCATTTTTAGTGGATGCACCATAGTACCAGTGATATTGTAAGAGAATGTTTTGAGGGAGTTCCAAATATCCCATTATGTGATACATCCTGGTGTGGTGAATATATACCATGACCTCTAATATCAGTACTGGTGGCCATGGATGATTAATGCATTAGTAAAGTTTGTTTCACGATGCCTAACTTGTCATCAAGCGAAGTCTGAGCATTATGTCCCAACTGGATTGGCACAACCACATTAGGTATCGGAGAGGAAGTGTAATGGTATCTCAATGGACTTCATGAGGGGGTTAGCACACACGTTCAGGGGCCATGATTCAATCTGGGTGATCACTGACAGAGTCACCAAGTTAGATCACTTCCTACCCATCTCAGAGTAGAGATTGGTAGAGGGACTGGAAAACCTCTAAATCAATGAGATAATGTGGCTCCACGGGGTTACATTGACTATTTTCTCAGACCTTGATGATCGTTTTACATCCCAGTTGGTGGAGTGACTGCAGGAGGTCATCGAGACTCAACTAGGCTTGAGTAGCACCTTTCACCATCATAATGATGGACATATAGAGTGGATCATACATAACATTGAGGACATGATTAGTGATTTCACCATTGATTTTGGTCATAGTTGGAAGGACCACCTACCAATGGTGGAATTTTTATACAACAACATCTATCACTCCAATATTGGCATGGCTCTATTTGAGGCCATGCACGAGTAGCCATGCAGATCACCTTTATTCTGGAAAGACCTAGGGGATTCGGCACCCATATGACTACATTTCTTTATGAGATACCACTGAGAAGGTGTTGATAATCCAATAGTAGATGAGTACTGCACAAATAAGACAAAAATCATATGCTATTAGGAGACAGGGACCCTTGGTGTTTCAGGAGGGAGACCAGATTGTCCTTTGGGTATCACCCTGATGGGGATTTTGGAGATTTTTTTCTGGGCAGAAAGTTATCTCCAACCTTCATCAGACATTTTCTGATTCTTAGCAGAGTTGGAAAGGTGGCGTATTACCTAGCCATTCCCCCATAGATGCACTAAGTGCATGAAGTTTTTCACATGTCACAATTGAGGAGATAAATGTGTGATCCATCAAACATCATCGACTAGGGAATGTTTGAAATTGATGATGTGGAAATGTTTGAGGTGTTCTCGGTGGAGATATTGTATTGTCACGATTTGGTCCTTCGTGGATGGTCGATTACTCTAGTGCGCCTTTGGTGTCAACACAAGAACCTCCTCGAGAGAACATTAGAGCAGCTCATATTCATGCTCAATACCCCCCCCCCCACTTGTTTGTTTAGACATTTTTTGCCTTAATAGAACATGGAACCCAAAAAGGTGTGAGCAATGTAATGTCCCAAAATATCAATGTAGTTTTTTAAAATTATAAGGAATCATTCCGAGACAAAAAAATTTGATGGAACATGATTTCGAGGCCTGGTGATCTCCGAATAGACTTTTGAAATTTTTTATTTTTATTCTAGTAAACATGTGAGTGGGTTTTTCTAACTTATAAACTAGTGCTCAGATAAAAAATATGAGGGAACTATTGAACTCACAATGGCGGGATTGACCTAGATTTGACTTAAAATCGACATACAAGTGTCTACTGAAAAAATATAGTTTTCATAGTTTTATAAAATAATAAAATATCTTAAAAAGTTATTTTATTTTTATTTTCTCATAATTAAGTGATGGAACACAAGCACTGTGGTGTGGTGATGAGGCAACAATGATCCCCTTTAATGAGAATCCTTAACAGAAGAAAAATAGACATGTGGTTTTATTAATGAAATAGTGTAACGATGTAGCAACATAGTGTAAAAGAAACATTGTGACACATTTCTCTATTATTGAGATAATTATTTGGGAAACAAAATGTGGAATTTCCCTCAAATGAACCTATGGATAAAATCCTCAGGTATGAAAAATGGTGAATGTTGGTGAATCACTAGTGATGTCAATGGCCATTGATGAATTGGACTCAAGGGTGACCAATTTCAATAGATCTGAACAGAACTTGAATTATCATGGTCAGATTTCATCAACAACAAACTAAAACGTGGCTCATGTTTAATTGTTTTATGTTCTCTCCGTTCTTATTCTAAAATAGTGAACATGGATGAACCCATGAAATAGTTGTTCTACAGACCATGTGTTTCTACAGTGTGGTGTTTTCCTATGGTTTTTTGAACCAAGATTGATGTTTATCTGATAGAATTGGGATCCCAAGCCTCCCATGATTTCAAACATCAAATGCGGATGGTGTGGGCCAACAAGAACACGGCCAGATCCCCTCCACCTTGTGCGGTGTTTGTGGATGAGCATTAAAAATGGTGGAAAGGAAAATTTGAGGCCTTCGCATAGAATATGACACCACCTAGAAGCCTAAGGCGTAGGTTGAATGAATAACTGACAACCGGTGTGGACCTAGTGGTTCAAAAAATATCCCTATGGTGTACAAGTGTCATTGGCAGGGGCTGCAGGCTGGAGGCAGCATGCCATGACGACACACCGGGAGGAGCACTATGACGGTGCAGTAGAAGACGTCGGTCAGGATAGTGGTTGATTGAAAGACACAGTGCCTCGACCACTCCTAGTGAGCATCATAAAGCTGTGGGTCATGGTTCTTGGGGCACGCGGTCTCTTGAGTGCATGCTAAAGGTATGATTGGCTTCGGTTCTTTGAGCACGTGGTCCCCTGACTGCATACAAAATGTCTGGTTGGGCATGTGAAAGCACCCCAGACACAATATGCATATGGGATGGATGAGGAAGCCTCATTGTGAACCATGGGGTAGGGTTCGGACAAAACCACATTCCGCGTCCCAACCATGAAAATACCTAATTGGCCTCTGGTGGACCGAGAAGGGCAACGGGTCGAACCTGCACCCAGCGGGCCGAACCCCCCCCCCCCCCATCGGGCTAAACCCATAGCCTAATGGGCTCATGGACCAAATAGAATGATAGGAACTGGCCAAACCAGACTCATACCAGTTCAGGAAGGACATTGAAACTAAACTATGGAAAATGGGGCCCTCGGGCTGGGATGGTCGGGTCAATCCAAGCGGGTTGGACCAAGCCTAGAAGTAACTGACCCCTGTATTCAGAAACACCAAAATCATTCAAACCGGGAATCCAATTGGTGTCTTGTTTGTGGCGTTGGAACCCTCATGATGAGCTAGATATCTTGGAATACAATATAGAGGATTCCATAGATGTTGAATTTCAAATAATTGCATGAGGAGAAGTTCTCCTGGAATAAAGTGAACTATGTCCAGATTCCCTATGGTTGGTTGAGACCTAAAGACTGCTGACAAGAGACCCTATGTGGATCATCTATTGTATCATAGTGGGAATCTTTTTTTGTGTGACCAAACATTTCTATAGTGGGGGAGAATCTATGTGACATGGAAGACGCATGATACTCGATAGGAGAAGTACCTCAGTATGGCCAACGCGGGAAGAGGCTTCTGTGTGGCCCGACATGCCCACAATGGGGAGAGGCTTTTGTGTGACCCAGCAGACCAATGGTACACACAATAGATGATTTCCACAATAGTCCTAGGATAGTGGGAAGTGGCTTCTTTGTGACCCGACCAACCCAATATACTCATTAAGGAGGAGTTCTCCATCATCCCATGGTGTTTGATGATACGACTGATTGGGCTTACCTTCCTACACTAGATTATACCTGGTGTGAGCTATCTTGTTTCCTAGTTTTCTTTATGGATTACTTTTTAGTATTTAATTATTTTTTTGGGGTCCCTTTTGTGTATATTGTTACTCAAACCTATACAGGATTTTCTTGCCTGTGTTGTGTTCGGTGCAGACGACCAACGCCTTGAGGAAGGACTTGGTGGCCCAGGACCCGATGGTGCCCAGTGAGACCAAGTAAGCAGGGTGTACATATATGACTTAAAACAAATACTCTATAATTACCAATCCGGTGGAGTTTCTAGTGGATGGATCTCATATTTTTTCATTTTACTTTCTAGTTTTCATTTTATCTTTTGTTGGGTTTCTATTCTGGCCCATTTGACCTTTAGTTTTTACATTTACTCAGTGACTGTTTGTTGTCCTGCATGTTTACATTTCCATATTTAGGATGTGGTTGTGTGTGCATGCATATAGGTATATAGGAAAACAGTTCCCACTTGCAGGTGTATGCCTTCAGTACAAGTCTCCAACCATGGGCCTTCAGAAGGTGGGCTTGGGAAATCTCACGGCCCAGGCCCTGGGGGATTGGTTGTGACATAGTCCATTTCTTATAAACTATCATCCTCCTTGAACATTAAGCAAATTTTGGGATTTCAATTAAAATGAACCATAACATGTGATAACTCTTTAATCAAATATAAAAATTATTCTTACATTTGATCATTCCACAAAATCTCTTACATAATGAAAATATTTTTATAAAAACCCGTGATTTTTATCTCAAATCAAAATCCAAAATATAACATTGTTATACCCTATAATGAGATATTAACAGAACTTAGCCTCTTACATATACATTTACTTGGATTCAACAGGATGGTATGTGAGTAAAAAAATACATTTATATGGGAGATATAAAACATAATTTTATAAATAAAGGACACCAAAAGGATTATTCATCAATATTTAAGAATGAGTTATATTCACCAATTAAGAATAAAAATGATTTCCCTCCTCCCAAAACAATCTTTGGAAATAATGATGTATCATCATACTCCTTTCCTTCACTATTAAATTCTTATTCATTACATCGATGACTTAATTTAGTATATAAGTTCATGGCATGGTATTCTCAAATTATATTTTTTTATAATTAAAAAATCATCATTATTAAAAGCATTAACACTCCAGAGAATTGATGGACCTCAACAAATTTTAGAATTCTTCCAATCACCATATCTATTACGAATCTACTCTAATTAAGGTTTAGAAAACTTTTGAATTTTTTTATAATGAAAACTCAAACCATCTATGTCTCATATATGACTAAGGTAACATTGAACCCTAAATATCCAAGATAAAAAATAAAATATGGCCATATCATCCCATATGAAAAAGCTCTATTTTATAATACATGGATATGATTCCTTCTATTTGGAACAACCCTTTTCATTTCTCCCCAAGGATATATTTTTCAGATGTTTTGTAGTCCATTGTTCATTTATTCAGTTTTCAATTATCCACTATATTTTTATTTATTTTCCCACTTAATTTAACATAGAGATCATTCCATGATTACAACACACAATGATATTATAAATTTTATTATTTAAATAATACTACATTTTATGGTGTGAGGAATATGAAGCACCAACCTTAAATGAACCTTGATATACTATTGAAGTATTATTATTTAAATATGTCCTTTATAACTTAGATGTTGTATTATTAGGTAGGAATATGATTATATGAACTATAAAGTATATGTATAATAATTTTACATAATAAAAACAATTTTAATTTTTACATTGACCATCTAATAGTAATAATTTAATATAAAATCATTTGAAAGAAAAAGAGATATTTTTTAACTATTTTTTATACACAGAAGGTATTTTTATAAAACTAAATTATTTTATTCAAAAAGGTTGAAATATTTCAGAAATGGTTTTTAATATTATATTTAATGAAATAAATTGACATTAATTTAATGTTTCTTACAAGATAATGAATGAGTCTGAATTCATTTTAAAATTAAGAAATGATTTTCATTTTATTTTTTATGGGTATTATAATTAATTTATTACAATTATAGAATATTTTATTTATAAAATGGAATTCATCATGTAAGAATAGTAATAAGATAAATTTTCATGATTCTTCTGGAAATATTTATTTTTTAGAGAATAGTCAAAATTTCTGATTTTTGCAAAACAACCATTTCTGTTCTTTATATAATGTAACTTAAAAGTCATGTTAAGTTTTTATTTATTTTAAAAACACATAATATTAATTTTATTAAAAATAAAATAATTAATTTTATGGTTATCATTATTAAACTTTATTTTGTTATAAAAACATTTTTAATGCACAAAATGGTGATTTTTTCTAAATGCTATTTTTTTGGATTTCATGCATTTATATTAAAATTGTGTTATACCAATTTTAGAAATTATATATTTTAAAAGTTATTCCAAATTTGAAATCATCATATTAAAATTATTTAATAAGGAAAATTTTATTTTTAATCATAATTCATAATAATCATTATAAAAACAATTTCACCCGAGTAATGGGTAATGTGTTAATGAAGGTTGAAACTATGGGATAAGATATGAAAATAAATCCATAAAATTATATTATTTTATTTTATGCATTTATTTTTACCATAATC
Source organism: Viscum album (assembly GCA_963277665.1). Classification (NCBI taxonomy): domain Eukaryota; kingdom Viridiplantae; phylum Streptophyta; class Magnoliopsida; order Santalales; family Viscaceae; genus Viscum; species Viscum album. Next base: position 1,125,297,975 of record OY728146.1, read on the forward strand.
AACTGAGATTATAAATTATTTCATTATTATTTAATGTTTCTTTAAATATAACGTTAATATTATTTTATATTAAGAGTAATTATAAAGTGGCACTCACTTTCACTTATTGTTTTTCCATAATATATGTATCGATAAAAATGATATATTAACTTATATTGATGATAAATTTTATTATGAATTAACTATATTTTTGGTATAAATTTATCATTAATTTTTAGTAATAGTATAATTTCCTTGAACACATAGGAAACATCATTGCAACTCTTGTGCAAGGAGTTCAATAATCAAGTAAATAATTTTAAAAACATGAAAATGGATGTGTTTTATAACAATTATGGTCTTTAATGATATTATTTGATGATTATAAAATATAATTTTTGGTCAAAATGTATATATTTTAATTCTACTATAGTCTTGATGTGTTTATATTAAATTTTTTGAATAGTCCTAAAAGTGGATTTAAATATAATTTTATGTATACAATTAATTTTTAAATAAATATAAAATCATTAGAAAAATTATTAATCAAATAAAAATGATATTTTTGATAGTATAATAATTTTTTAATGTATGTAATACGTGGATTTTTTATAATTTATTTTATAAACCTTAAATATTGAATAATTTTGAAAAACGATTAAGGTTTTATAAGGTTAATGAAGGGGTTAATCAAACTGTTATGGCACCAAACGACACTCAAACTTGTATAAAATTTATTTTTTGAATTTTTTTCAACATTATACTCTTTATAATTAAATTTGAGTCTATTTGGATCCATTTTACCTTATTTAGACACATATTATATATTAATACTCTATATATTTACAAGATTTCCATACACCTCACTTATATAATGGAACAACCACTCTTTACATACAAATACATAATGAGCCATTTAGATCTAAAAATTTTACACCCTAACATTTTAAAAATAATACTATATTGGATAACGTATATGAAAAGTAACAACGATCCTGAACATACTATGAATTATTATTATTTAAATATGATTGTTATAACCTATTAGTTAAATTAGTGGGCATGAATAAGAATAATTTCTTTATGAAATAAATATTAAGGTCCATATCAATATAAATTTATCGAATTTTATTTAATAAATAATCAATTTTTATTTAGTAAAGTCATTTTATTCATTAAAAATACATTTTCCAAAATGGGTTTTATTGCTTTTTTTTATAAAGTATAAGAATATATTTTTATAAATTTTCAAAAACCTATTTGAAAAAAAAATGATATCATTTTTGGAATCATCATGTTAAATTTAATTTGGTGTAATTTTTTAGTATTTTTACTAAAATATTTGTTTTCCAAATTATATTGAACAATAATGATATTTTTTAAAAATTATTTTTATTAAATTTACCAGGTTATTTTTTATTAAAAAATTAATCTAATGTAAAACAAGTTCTATTATATTATGAATATGAAAAATAATTACAATAGAATCAATTATATTTTTCAATTTTTTATAATAACCATTTTTTTAGTTTTAAACACATTTTTCTTAAAAACTATAATTTATTTCATTTTTCAATTTAATATATTATTAATGTTGTTCACTTTTATAAATTAAATATTTAAAAATGATTTTTATAATTTGAATCACGAGGAACAAGTTTTTTAAATAGGACACTTTTATACTTATTCATTCTTAATAGAAACCATAGTAAATAAGTATCACCATGGTAAGGGTAAATCGAGTAATTAACTTAAAAAATAATAAAATAAGGACAAAAAATTGACCCTGGCACTAGCCTTTATCATATTGTATGACTGGAGTTCCGAAATATCCATCTTAGATATTAAAATATGGAAACATGGTTCCATGTTTTATTTATTTTAAAATTTATAATATTAATGGAAAAGATAAAGCAAAATATTTAACCTTTTAACCCTGAATGATTACAACACATTATTATCGACGTAACTATAAAAAAGGATAAATGGGGTTAGAATAAAAATAAAATGTCATCAGTAAACATTCAAATTGTTAAAAAAAATAAGTGATTATTTAGACCCATACTAATCCAATATTCAAACTATATAGTTTTGGAGAAATTTTCCCGCCATAGATAACTGTTATTCATTTAATAATTGAACATAATTACAAGAATAGCCATCCCGTCATTATAAAAGGGTAACCCTCCTCTCCCCTTCCCTAAATATTTCAAGAGTGTATTTTTAATCCAGTAACAACCCAAATCCCTTAAAAACATACCTAATAATTTTTTGGAGCTTTTATTTTGGGAATAAAACTAATCTTAGATGGGTTATGTTTCCAATCAAAGTGGTTTGTACAAAGTAGAGCTATAGTTCTTAACCAAAAATTTTCATTCTATTTTTTCTTATACCTCATTAAAGTCATATTTTTCCATGATAAAATAATAAAATCAATATATTTCATATAATTATATTTTATTATGTCAAAATCACAACCTATATCTATATCCACTTCCAAAAAATGGGAAAAAATCATTGTTCATGTGTACGGTGGACTCCCTCCTTATAAATTGATATAATTATTTTTCCATCACCACTTATTATGAATGGTTTTAATAAATGACTGAAGGAATATATATTATATTAAATAAATAATTATAATTTTTAAAATTTAATATATTACATATTTTCTTACATTTACATCCATTGAAAATGACAATTTTTTCAGGCCTACGTGTAGACTACAACCTTTATATTGAAATGTAACTTTTTAATCACAACATCACATGAATTATATATATATATAAATATGTATATTTAAATAGATAATATGATTTTATTAATATTATCATTATTCTATAATGATAAAATAACACTTACCCTCTCTCTATCATGATCAATGAAAAATAGAAGTGATACTCAAGTTAACGTATGACCAGCCATTTCAATGAGCGTAACACAATTTATTTTTTAAAATGAAATTTCATGGTTGGATTAAAAATTAATATTAATGTGACAAATATAAATAATTCATGATTATTTTATTGGATATGATAGAATAATTATTTATTTGACCATATTAAACCTAACAAAGTCATTTTGGACATATGAGATGAATATCATCCCAATGTTTGACGTGAACATAATTGATTTTGTATTTGAATATAACTATGTAAAAAATAAGATAAATTGAATTCTACGCATGAAAAATGATCCTAATAAATTATATAATTAATATATTTAAATTATACATTAATATAAATAAAGTGTGTGGTGAGTTAGACTAAAGGAAACTGATCTCTCTGAACCACCCTATTTCTTCAAGTTGTGACCATTCTGTCTCTAACATAATTTATCTCTCACTTGGATGTTACAAATAGATTCTAAATTATAAATATATTTATATTACATATATAACCAAATAACCCTCTATTTCATTTATGGGTTAATACATTTTATAAATTAATCTATCCAATTCATTCTTTTATATCAAACCCGATTATGGGGAACTTATATCTCCATTAATTATTTTATATAATGATAATTGGATTCTTTTATTTGCCACTAAACACCTTATTTTATAACCTATGATTATGTACTCAGATATGAACACTAACAATATCGAATTCCTTCTTCTATTTAGAATATTTTATAAATCTACTATGATTATGATATGTGGAAATATTATGTAACCATTATTTCTATGGTTAATTCTTAAGATTAAGTCTTACAAGTGATTTTGTTTTTTAGAACACATAATTCGAAATATGTTAAATGAGTTTAATAATATAGTACTAAAATTCATAGGGTATGGTTTATTTCTCATTAAATTTTATTTATGGGATTATGTAGAAAACCTAATCCACTATGGGACATTGTCCACCATGTGATATTGTCTAGGAAATTATCCTTGGATTATTCTTATATCATGTTTTGTATTAATATGACATTTTCTATGTTTCCCTGATATTATGTTACCAAGATCATTAGGTTATTCTCACATGTTATCTACATTAGTTTTATATTATTTTTGATCAGTTTACATGGAAATAATTTGATTTCAAGATATAAGTTAATCGTATTTTATTGTAAATAAATGATTATTTCCTTATTGGATAAAATGGTTTTTTAAAGAAAATATTTTTCCTAGGTTATATTGTTTTCATATAAATCATCATAACCATGATTTTCATTTTTTTTATGAGGTGTTTTTGAAAAAATAATGGGTAGACAATATGATTTCATGTCTAAGTGAATGATTATCTCAACACAATATTTATTATGTTAAAGATACCCTCTCTTATGATTCAATGTTTTTCAAATGGATTAGTATGTTTCCTTCTTATTTTATATCACTTAATGAGATTTTTTTCTCATCCTATTTTTTAAAATTTTTTCACACTGTTTTATGGATAATTAGTTCATATAAAGAGGTAAATATGAATATTGTTATGATATTTCATGAAAAAATAATTTTTATACATTAATTGTTCATTTTTTGGGGAAAATGATCACTAAGTAAAATTTTCCACTGTGTGATATAATATATATTTATGTGATCATGATTTCGAAAATGTAATATAATTAATTATTAAATTAAAACTAAATGTTATGTAATTTTTAATTTTGGATCCTTATAGTTTGTATGAGAGGAAAAGCCTTTGGAGATTGGGATTTTTTTATGTGAGGATAGATAAAAATTTATATACCATTATGGGTTTATAAGTCTATAGTTTATCACATGTTTAATGTCTTATATGCACTTTTTTGACTTTATGTGATGGTACTTTGATGTGATAAATGATGTTTTAGGATAATTTTTATTGGCTTGACGTTTATGCAAGTCATATGTTTAATGAGAATTAATATTTCAAATTAATTCTATTATATTTTGGGGTTGTAAACTAAAAAAATATGAGTTTACCATTGTGGTTATAAATTCATTAATATTTGTTTATTTGAGGTTTTTCTCTTTATCATGTTCATCAAAAAATTGGGGAATATTATAGAAATTATATTAATATAGTTTTAGTAAAAATGTAAACCCACTTGTCAGATGACATCAGGTCATATCGGAAAAATTTGTAGCGATTGAACCCACAATCGAAGGTCACAAGGGTGGAGTGGCTACCATCGGCCTACATTATGTTTTAGATAGTATGAAATGGTTTTTTATAAATGATTTTTTAGATGATATTAATTCAATTTTCAAACCATATTTTTTATTATATAGATCACCATGGGTTTGAAAACAAATTTTGTGATTAATTGATTAATATTTATTTGAATTATGTTATTTATTTTGGGAACATTATATGGTTATGTTAAACATAATATTATTGTGTTTTATTTGAGTAATAAAGGATAAATAATATTTTGTAAGTATACATGATTTTTATTTGGATTTATGGAGATAATAGTTATTTACGGAAATGATTAGCATATATTAGATATTATATTATTTATAATTAAGAATTTTTGGGTATATAACTTAATGAGTAACTAATTTTGGTTAGAGATAAATGTTAGATTATATTTAGAAGAATAGGGGATCAAATAATTCTGATTGTTGGGTTTATAACATGGTCAGGAATATTTTAAAAAAATTGTATAGTTATTTATTAAATGATTTATGTTGAAATTTGGGTCTTATTTTTTAATCATTAGAGATTAATATTGTATTTATTCCTATGATTGTTTATTCTTTTACAGAATTTTTGTACCTTGTGAAAACCACCTTTTTATTGTATAAATATAAAATAAATATATGTTTTTTATTTTACAGATTATGTGATATAATAGATATTGAATTTTTTGTTTCAGAATTGAAAAATTTCTCATGAATATGCATCATTTAGAGAAAAATTGAGATTATGGGGGAAATTTTATAAAGGATGAAAATATACATCTAAATTAACTATATTTCATTATTTTATAATTATATATGGTTAAGTAATTACTGAAATCTTGAAAAATGATCGTTAATCAAAAATGTTATACTATTATCTTCATTTTTTATGAATTGATGGTATTTTTCACATCCCTCTAATAAATGATTTTTTGTTTGTCAACTTCATCCTGGTCATTCACATTTGTGTAATCATGGATCTAAGTAACTGTACTTTATTTTTGTACATTATTATTCTTATTTATGTCTATATTTTTAATTTCCACTAATGTTCTCCTTTTTGTATACCTATATTTGTGTTACTCTAGATGACCTTTGTATTTCTCTTTCCCTCTGTTCAAGTGAAAAATTTTATGAAAATATTTTAGTATGTAGAATTTTAGTAAAGTTAATTTCATATTTCAAAACACCATTTACTAAAATTGGCTTTAAATTGATTATATTTAATTTATTAATGGTGGTATAATGCAACACCCTAATATTTTATAAAGAATACTATGGTTGATAACATATATGACCCGCAACACTGAGCCTAAACATACCATGAGACATTATTATATAAATAACACTATTATAACCTATCCATTTACAAGTAGGTCATAAATAACATTAATTAGTTTTCAAAGTATATATTAACATCCTATTTTATATAAATAAATTTATAACATCCCAGTAAATAATCAATCAACTTTTAGTAAAGTCATTTTATTCATGAAAATATGTTATTCCATATGGTTTTCATATATTTTTGTGTAAAAAATATGTTCAATAATTTATATAATTTTTAGAAATTTTATTTTATAAGAAGTATTTTATTTTAGGAATCATCATTAAAAAATTACCCTGGGGTGATTTTTTTGGATTTCTGTGAAAATATATATTCCCCCTTCAATAATGGGAAATACTAATGTTTATTCAAAACTATATATTTTAAATAATTTAAAAGGAGAATTTTTTAATGATTTTAATGTAACATTAGTTATATTATATTATTAATAATATATTTAAGTTTAATGTAATCCATTTTATTGTTTAATTTTGTATAAAAACATTTTTGTAATTAAAAAAAATTTCTATAAAAATGTTGTTTGTTCTATTTTTGGTTTTCATATTAAATTTAATTATTTAAGTTATATAAATTGAATCTATAAAATTTTATTTCATATTTGGAATCATAAGGTTTAAATTTTTTAAAAAAATCCTTTTTATTTTGAGTCATTATGAATAGTAAACATGGTAAATTATTATTTCTAGGGTAAGGGTAAATTGTGTAATTAGAGTTAAATATAATATGGTATGGACAAAAACATTACCCTAAAACTTTCCTTTATCCGATTTTAGGAGTTTATTTCAGCACTTTCCATCTAACGATTGAAAATATGTCAAATTTGTGCCATAAATCATTGATTGTTCCCTTTATAATAATTATTTAAATGATACAGTCAATAATGTCAATTTATTACATTTAATATCTATAATATTTTATGAAAGGGATAAAAACATTTTATATTCAGTTTTAAATGGATTTTCTAAAGATAAATTAATTTTTATGATGAATTTTTTTAATGTTTTTTTAAATAATTACCGTATATAACTACACAACACCACTACAGTATTTATTAATTATTTGAAAATTAAAATAAGTGATTCTCAAAATATGAAATGTAATAAAATTTGAATGAATTATTACATTCCAAAAAATATATAAATTTAACATATTAATATTGTTATAAAGGATTATATTTTAATTATATTTTTCATTTTTTTAATAGTAAAATTAAATGAATAGTTCAAAAAATTTCGTTAATGATGTTTTATTATAATAATAATTTATTATATGATTTAAAATTCTGAAAAATCTTATATTTTTTCAATTTATTGGTATATGGTTTAAAATATAATTATTTTCCATTTATTGTAAAATTTACCTTTAATAGTGAATATCTGAACCCCTAAAGAGTAAAAAATATTGTAATCACTATAATTGTAAAAAGGATAATAAAGGTTAAAACAAAATAAATTTGGGTTAAAAATAGAATAAAATTGTAAAAATTTTACTTAGTAAAATTATTAATACCCAAACTCATCCTACATTTCAAATATATCATTTTAGATCTATATTTTTATGAAAATGATTGATGTTATTCTAATACTTTTGGAAATTATAAGAATGTAACTTCCGTGATTATATAAGGGCGCCCTCATATCCTCTTCTATACACACTTAAATAGGGTTTTTTCATTTTATACATACTCTAATACCTTATTAAGAATCCTCATCATGTTATAAAGGTATTATTTTGGGTATAATACCATCTATTTTGTTATTATGGTGTAAATCTAAGGAGGTTGTCTGAAGAAGAGGTATAGTTCTTAACAATGTGTTTTTATTTTTTGTCTTCCCAAACCCCATTAAAATATTAATGAACCATGATGAAATAATAACATAAATATAATCCATATAATTATATTTTAATATGTTAATGTAATATCTTATATCATTCTCTTATTCAATCTAGTGCGATATGAAACCATTGTTTGTTGGTAATGTAGATTACTGTCATTGTACCAATGTAATTTGTTTTTCATCCCCACCTCTTATATATGGTCATAATTATTGATTTAATTTATATATTATTATATTAATTAAATAATTATCATTATTAAATGTTAAAATATCACAAATTTTCTAAATTTTCCATCCAATGAAAAATGATAATGTCATTCGTGTGTAATTGAGGATTATAACCACCACAAAGAGATGTGATACATTTTTCATCACCATATCTCTTGAATGATATGTATATATATATGTGTATGTGTGTGTGTTTATTTAAGGATTCAATATTATATTAGTCATATTATTATCATTATTTAAAGATAAAATAATTCTTATCATCATTCCACCATTATCATTGGAAATTGGAAATGTTACTCATGCAAACATACGACCAACTATCTCCATTTCTGTAACATAGTTCATTTTTTCAACCATATTTATTGTATGGTTTGTAATTTATACATTATGTATAAAAATTATAATTATTTCATGATTATTATTACATAGATGATGGAATAATTAACGATTTGACCATAGACAATCTTCTAATGTCATTTTGGACATATGTGCTGAATATCATCAGAAAGTCCAATGTGAACTTAACTGATTATGTAATTAAATATAAACTGTTATTAAATAAAATAAAATAAATAAATGAACTCTATAAAGTTTCATAATAACTTAATTAATTAACATAATTCAATTATTCTAGATTATAAATGATGTATGCGATGAGTGGGACTCTAGGTAATGGATCTCTCTGAACGACCCTTTTTCCTTGGGGTATGACCGTTATAACTCTAAATAACATAATATATCATTTTGATGTTATGGATTACATATGAATTATATATATATACACTACATAAATATAATTATATCATTAACCCTTTTTTATAGGGCAATACATTCTATAAATTAATTTCCCAAATTCCTTCTTCAAAATCCATCCTTGTTAAGGGGAACTTTTCAATACCTTAATCCTTTTATGTTACACTAATTGAAAGATTTTATTCAAAAATTAATACCGTGTTTTATGACCAATGATTATGTTCTTATGTATTAATATCAATAATATTAAATTCATTCTTCTTATTATAATATTTATGATATTTCATTTGATTATTATATGATGCAATATTATAAAACCCATTTCCTTCCATGGGTAATTCTTAGGATTATTCCTTATGAATTATTTAATTTTGATACGCAGATAATATTTAATGTTTTTAGGATGGTTTCACTAAAATATTACTATATTTAATTGGTTAATTTTTTCCTTATGATACGTTATGAATGATATTAAGGAGTAAACGTAATCATTTATGGGACACTATCCACCATGTGAGGTTTCCTAGGCAGTTGGCCTTGAATTATTCATACGTCTTATTTTGTGTTGCTGCCACATTTGAATTATTTCCCTAATCTTATTATACAATGATGTTAATTTTATATTCCCATGTTACCTATATGACTTTTATATGATTGTTAATAAGTTTTCATGGAAAACAACTGATTTCAATACGCAATATAACTATTCTTTGTTTTAAGGTAAGGATTATTCACTTTAAGGTAAAAATTTTTGTTCCCAACAAAGTATTTCTCATGGGTTATCATGTTTTATATAAAATTATCATAACTATTATTTTTTTCATTTATGATTACTAATAAAGAGTTTTATGATTTTATTTAGGTAGTGAAGTGAATTTCATGTATAAGTAAAAAATTATTTTGACTAAAAGATTATTATGATAAAGTCAAAATATCTTTTATGATTCTATAGTTTTTAAATGTATAGATTAGTTTTTTTATTCTTATATCTCCCTTAATAAGATTTTTATGATCATCCCATGTTTGATTTAAATTATTTTTCACGTGGTTTTAATGATGAGTAGGAACAAGGATGAGGTAAATACGAAAATTATGAAGATATGTCATGAAAAGAATACTTATTATATAATAAAGGTTTTGTTTTGTTAGAAACATGAATACTATGTTTATTTTTACACATTGTGATATAATATTTAGTTACGTATAAGTGATTTCATAATTATATAAAACACAAATTTGTAAAAATATTCAAATATAATAAAATTAATTGATGATTTTTAAATCGGGATTATGTAACATTTAAGGGATTTCACTTATAAAAAATCCTGGAAAATTAATATCTCAACCCCCCACCCCCCCATGTTGTATATTTTCATGTATCATAAAAATTCCACGCCATTAGGCATAATGATTATGCCAAAAAGGTTTCTCATAGATGTTCTATAGCTCCCAAATGAGTATCTTCATATTTATATCTTTTTCCACATCCTTTAAATATTTTAAAATATTATGATATAATAATACAAGTATATTACATATATTTAAATACTATTATGTTTATGGCAAAAAGTTTATTATTATCCATTTACATCTAATAGTTAATTAAAACATCGCTCCCACATTCGTCTGTACTACCACCTCTACACAACAATGTGCTTAATTATTCATCACCAAATCACAAGGCTTATTAATATGGTAAATTTAATGAACATATAATATATTCATGGCATAATTATGAATATAAGAACATAATATATTACTTATCTTATTATCCATTCATTTGATGAAAAATGATAAACCACAAAACTGTACATGTGTACTACCACATCCATGAAGCGATCTGATTCCTTTTTCATGTACACCTTCAATGGAAGGTTCTAAAAAAATCAATGTCTAAAATTAAAAAAACATCATTATGATTTATTATATGATGGAAACATGGTAAGTTTTACCATATTCAACCTATAAAATTCATTTTGGACTTAAAATTCAAACATCCTCAAAACATCCAATCAAATAATAACTGATTTGGTAAATAATTAAAACAATTTAATAAAATATATAATGGTAAAATAATACAGATTAAAAAAATTCCTGATCAATTATAAAACTAATATAATTATTTGATTTAGGAGTTAAATAATGTACAAAATGATTCAAAACTCAATGTAAGGTTATTTCTCTTGTTAATTTCATTTCATATAGAATCATACCATGTTCATTATATATTTTATTTTATTTTTGTATATATTCCCATATGGATGTTTTTATAATTAATTTTATTAAACTAAATTGGATTGTAAATCATTTTAATTTTTACCCCATCAATGATCTTTTAATTCAAAAGTGACCAATGTGGAAAGGGATATTCTTTTAATAATCTTATTTTTATGTTTTCCTTCTAATACAATTTAATCATAGTCAATGTACTTAAAAATGTATCATTAATGTTATTATTTATGTTTAAAAAGGTTTTAAATTCCATTTTAAACTCTATTTGACTCTCTTTATGAATTATTAAAATGTAATCTTTATAACATTTACCATATGGTAGAAATTTCACTATTTTTACCAATATTTAAATGAATGATTTTAAACTATACATCCTGACCTTAATTTTTATCCATCATTTTTGTTGATTTTTATTATGATTAATCTTTATTATTTCATGGTTTATCAAAACAAACATTATGTATCATTGTTCCGGGAAACTTTTTTAAATAGTTTTCAATGAGAAAATATATTCTTATCCTCGTTTTTTACTAGAATCCAGAACGAGATTCTATAAATGTGTTAAAATAAATATTTTTTTAATATTTTTTTATTTTAAAATATTTTATGTTTTTATATCATGGTGTGATTTTCATTTACATTTTATATGATAGTGATTATGTATAACCATATAATTTTTCAAAGAAAATTGTTATGCTTAATAGCTTATATGAAACACATTGTTGAGCTTAAACGACCATGAAATATTGTTATGTGACTATTATTACATGTCTGTTGAATTGGAGTTTATTAATAGGATTAATAAAATAATGAAATTTATATAATGTTAATTGTAAATAAAAATTTATTTATTAATGATTTGTAAATAAGAACTTAATTTTCAGTATAGTAACTTTTTTCTTCAAAAATGATCTTTTTTAAATGGTTTTTATAGTTATTTGAATGAACATTATAATTAATATAGGGAAATTCTATATATTCCACTTGATAAAATGTATATAATTTTTAAATTAATCATGTCAAAATTATCTTTGGATGAATTGTTGATAACATTCTAAAATGTTTGATTTTTATTGAATTGTGAAAAATAATGATTTTGATGGAAACTATATTTATATTTCAAGAATTTATAAAGATACAAATAATATTAAGTATGTTTAAAAGTAAAATATTTTCTATTATATTTTTAATATTTCAATTATTTTATATTTGATTAATTATTTTGTAAAATTTGGAATAAAAAACATTATGTACTTTAAAATCCATTCTTCTAAAAATCCTTTTTTCATTGTGTTTCATGTTTTTACCTTAAATAATTTTATTACACTTATATAAACTGAATAATGAAAATATTATTCAAAATTTTGATTCATAAGGACCAAATTTAGAAAATATAATTCTTTTAGTTGTGATCATTATAAATAGTAACCATTGTAAAATTTTGTTACCCTGTTAAGGGTACAAAAGGTAATTGAAGGGAAAAAAATTATAAGGAAAATAAATGACAACAACTCATTAATTTATCATATTTTATGAGTTTATAAAAGCCTTTTCCACCCACATATTGAATATATTTCCACAGGGTGCCCTATTTTGTTTAATTATCACCATTATATTTATTTATCAAAAGAATAAAAAATTGTCCCTCATTTGACTTTAATATATCTAATATTTTTATAATAATGTAAAAAAGATGTTATGTTAAGTTATAAATTAATATTTTGAATATAATTTGATGTGCACTGTGTTGCATTTGTTTTCAATAAGGTATGTTGTTGATCAGAAGATGTCAAAGAAAGAATGGATGTCAAAGAGAGTCAATATGTGAATGACAAAGGCTATGATGGTGTTGGTGATGAATGGAGAATGGCCATTGTGTTAAGATGAATGTCACTTAGGAGATTCACTAAGTGGCATAAGTGTTTATGGTTGAAACATTCCTCCATGTGTATCAAACGATTGTAGAACTGATCTTAATGTTTCAATACTTGTATACAGATGATACTAAGTTACACAACTTGAAGAACGGATGATGATGGAGCATCATCATTACATCTGACGATTCATGAGCTGGTCTTTAAGTTCAAAGAACTTGTATCAACTGGATACAATGTCACAACAAAGTTTGAAGACCATGCATTGTCTTCACAATGCATGAGGAGATGAAGTGATCCATCCACAATCACTAAGTGGATGAAGTGGTGCTAATGAAGTCCGTGCACAATCACTTAGTGCATGTGAATTAGAAGTTTATCCAACTTGATCTCTGATTGGATCAATAAAGAGCATTGAAGATTAATGTGGATCAGGAGCTTCGGTTGATGAAGAACCTTCGAGAATTCCATTCTTAAATGTTGATTATATGTTGAAGAAGAATGATGAATTCTAATGAAGAAGAAGACTAGAGAATAGAAGAAGAAGTGGCATTTGGCATTTTCTATTGGGAGTACTTTGTTTCTTAACAAAGTCCTTATTCATTTCCTTTTCCAAAAAAAATAGGCCACCAAGGAGGCCAGCCGAGGGTCAACACCCAAGGCTCTTGTGGGACTCATGGTCACCACGCCCATGGGGAACCCTCAAGGCCAAGGCAGCAGCCCTGAGGCTGGGGCGCACCCGCAGGAGCACATAGTGGGCGCATAACGCGCCCGTGTGTGCATAGTGGGCGCCAGTGGCGCGCCCGAGTGGCAGGGGTGGGCGCAAGAGCGCGCCCGCTAAGAGAACACGGTGCGGGGCGGCACCGTGGAGGTTGGAAGTTCAATTGACGAGAGGCGAGGAGCGCTAGGTTGATAAACCACGGAAAATACGCAGTCCGTTTCGATGTGGGACGCGCAATTTTCACCGGGAGCAAATCATGGCCGCTCGATCGATCGCGCGCCAGATCTCGACCGCACGATCGATCCCGCGTGAGATCTTCTGATCGCGGCCGTCCGATGTCTTTCATTCGCCCGATCCAACGGCCCGCAAGTTATCCTCTACCTCGAGCTCGGACGAGGCACCTCCTGCGACGCCGCCTGAACCAGTGGCCCTCCGAAGACGAATTTCGAGTTCCCGGCCACTGTTGTTCAAGCTGAAGGATCCATTGGGTTCGTCTCAACGTAACGAACATGATCATGCAAGAAAATGGCCATGCATGCAATGTTTGGAAGATTTTGAAGAATGCCGAGGCAAATGTAGTTGCCGAGGCTTCATGTATTAATGATTTTCATGGATTGGGTTAAAATAAGGCCATGCATACGTTCAGCTTCACATGCACGTGATGGAATCTGAAAAAGAGGCAACCCGCATTGAACAGAAGAAAATATCTAGATTTGGAAAATCTTGATATCCCGAAACGTTCGTGAATTTAAGTTGTATCCATGCAGATGTTATGAGGCACATCTCTGCCTATAAAAATGAAGTCGAGCCACGAGGATTGTTTGCTAAAAAATTTGAAGAACCGTGAGTGCACCTTGTGCCTCGCGAAGTAAGGAGCCACCGCGCCAACCACTTGCACGGCTGAAGTTCCAGAGCCATCCGAGGCTCTGAAAGAGGTCCCATGCGCGCCTCACTTGCACAGCAGGAGGAAGGATCCCATGGGTATTACACCATGTGCACCCGTGGTGCTTGGACCTTGCGCGGCCGCTTGGCTTGAGCGGCAGTAGGTGTCCTTGACACCCTGCGTGCCCGCGACATGGTGCTCTTGCACCCTAGGCCTTGCGCGGCTATTCTGTTGCTTGTTGCTCTTTGAAGACTTGCACAGTGGTAGAACGTGCACCCTTGCGCGGAGAAGAACAGGAGAAGGTGCCTTGCACCCACTGACACTTGCGCGGCTTTCTTGCACCCAAGGAGCTCGGGCTGTGTGTGCAAAAACAGAAGATGGCATTGTGTGTGTGCCAAGTGGAGAAGAAGACCCGAGGCCTTAGTGCCTTGTGGGAAGTGAAAGAACACACCCTAGTGGTGTATGTGCAAAACAAGAAGGTTGAGGATTACACCTAAATGAACTAAAACAAAATGGGTTGTGGGTGTTAAGCACAAGAGAGGAGGCCAAACTCAAGTGTGTGCCAAAGTGAAGAAGTTGTGTGTGCGAAGAGTAGAGGCCAAACCTTAGTGTGTACAAAGTGATGTGCACACTTTGAAGAAGAACAAGACCCACACTAAAGAACAACACATTTGTGAGTGTGTAAACAAAAAGAACAAACTGTGAAGAAGGAAGAAGGTGTGTGTGCTAAATGTATTTACACCCATTGTGGGTTTATCACACCAAGGAGAAAAAGGGGAGTGCATGCTTGCATGCATGCACGTGCACATGTGAACAAATCTATATCAGGATGTGTGCAATTGAGTTGTCCAAGACCAAGAGTTCTTGAAGAGAATTGAGAGGCCATGCAGTCAGTGCATGAGGAAGCAGAGATGCCATGAACTCAGTGCATGAAGTTGTGATGAAGTGAGACTGAAGCCAAGCTGAAGTGAAAGATATTATTTGGCTGAGTTTTCAGTAGTTGAGAAAGACCAACAGACCTTATCAGAGACTGTTGAAGATTCTTGAAGAGAGAAGGCTCCTGTGAGACTGGACCAGACTGAAGTTAAAGATATCAGTTGTCTGAGTATTCAGTAGTTGAAGAGAGAGGCCGGGTCATCCTTAGAAGAAGGTGATAAATCCCAAGAAAGATGAGAAGACATGTTCATCACAAGTGAGCAGAGGTACAGAGCAAGGCCAGCAGGCTTTATCCCAGGCTGCTGAAGATACTTGAAGAGCTAAAGTGAAGAAGAGCTACTCGTGTGACTCGAGGAGCCAGGAGAAGCCCCCTGTGAGACTCAGGGTGGAAGAAGTCTTCAGTGGGATTCTGGAGCAGGCCAGTGGGACTCTAGTAACATTGTGGGTCGTAGTATAAAGACCCTCCTGTGGGACTCAAGAGAGATACAGTGGGACTCTGTATCGACCATTGTAATACTAACAGATTATAGTGGGAGAAACCTTATTTGGGAGTATAACCAACATGGCAAGGATGTAGGCCTTTGGTGCCGAACCTTGTAAATCCTTGTGTCCATTGCCTTTACATTTACTGAATCATTCGAGGAAAGGTGAGAGATACAAGAAAAGTGGATCGATGCTTTAACCAGCCATAGTGGTTTAATTGATAAAGAATCAATTAGTAAAAAGTTTTAAGGGATCACTGATTCGCCCCCTCCCCCTCTCAGTGATTCACACTGATCTGGGCACTTCAATTCGTATCAGAGCGTGGTTCCCTCTAAAATATCCAAGAGAGTCTATATGGAGTGCAGATTTGAGGAAATGAAAGAACAGCCTCAAATGGAGATATCTTCCAAAACTCAGAAAAATAGAAAGAAGAAACAGGCCAAGAAGATGAAGAATGATTTTCCTAGCTATGATGAAGTTGGAACAATGAATGGTCTTCAAAATGCACTCAAATATCTTCAGAAGACAGTCCCCATGGAATTGAAAAAGTGTATAGCTACAGGAATCCATGATCTTCAAGAAGAAAAATTACAGCTAGAAGAAGAAGCCTATACAATGGAAGATCAGTTGGCTAAAAGGGTTGGCATAACCAACACTCTTAGAAAGCTGGTGAAGGCTAAGGATGAAACAGTTTCTATTTGCAATGAAATATATGAAGATACTTGTGAAGAATTGAAAAGAATCCTTTCTGAGAAAGAATTCTTTAAGACAATGGTCAAAGAAGTTTTCCATGCACTGGAAAAATTGCATATAGTTTCAATGGTTGTCAACGATGCTCAACTAGAAGCCAAAGTCAAAAGGGTGAAGGAGCTGGACAATTCATTGCTAGAAATAAAAAAAGGTGCATGAAGACCAGATAAAGCCCCTAGAAGAGAAATGGGAAGGAAGGATAAGAACTATTGAGGATGAGAAGAACTCCCTCAATATGAAATGCTTAGAACTGGAGGTGATATTGAAAAATCTGCAATCACCCAAAGCTGAATCCTCCCAGTCAGCTGAAAGAAGAAATGTTGCTACTCAAGTATGCTTTGAGAAGGATGATTCTAAAAGAAAGACATCCTATAATGAAAGGGCAACATCGTCTAAAAAAAAGGTTCCATCCATACCATCTTGTACTCATTCTTCTAATTGTGTTTCCACAAATAGTGCAGGATGGAAGAGAAACTCCAAACAAGTATGGATGAAGACAATGAAGAAAGAGAGCTCTCCTGAAACAACACAGCAAGTCAAGAAAAGTACCCAACAATCAGAAGGACTGAAGAGGTAAATATTAGTGGGTCAGTGTTGGTGTTGTAATAAGTATGGGCACTGTGCAAAGGATTGTTGGTACAATCCACTGAATGAAAAAACACAATGGAAGCCCATGCCAAGGGGGAGCAAGCCAGAAGAAAAGAAGAAACATCCACAGGTCCAGAAACATCTGTTTACTGCTAATAGATTTGGATTGGTTGATAACATCTGGGATGTGTGCAAAAGTGGTCAAAAAGATACATGTCAATCTCCAACTGTATCCAGAGCTCAAAAGAAGAAAAGATCACAGAACCTAGCTCAGAAAGAATCCATGGGAAGCAAGCATAAGAAAGTGGAATATGCTCCCAAGAAGATTATGAAAAAGGAAGAGAAGACCTTGGAGTCTAAATCCAAGAAGGGTGATGCATCCAGAAGGACCACCAAGAAGACATGCTTCTACTGTGGAAATAAAGGCCACACCATGGATCTTTGTAAACAATCCATGGAATTCAATAGAAGCAGACTGAACTCAAACAGACAATCAATCCAAAAGAAGCAGAAGGGATTGATTGAAAATAAGTTGCCTAAGAAATGTAGCTTAACAGCATCAAAAGAACCATGTGGAACTTCCAGAACTGAGGCCACACTTCCAAGTGACTTACTAGTCATATGGCCTAATCAGTTGCAACTTTCCAGATAGCTGCAGAGAGCTAAAGATAAAGCACTGGCAATAGCTAAGGCAAAAGGAAAGAAAAATATTTCACATGAAGATCAAGTTCTGTGTGTGAGGTGCAATCAAGCTGGACATACTAGTGATAAATGCATGATATTCATTCCAGCTCAGAAGGGATTCTTCAAAAGAATGAAGATTGCACCAGGAGACTCTAGTGCTCAGAAGGCACCTAGAAATAAAGAGGTCACACACAAAGAAGTTAAAGAGGTGTTGAGATCCACACCGGCAAAAACATCAATGAAGATCAAATGTGCAAGTGTGAAGAATGGTGAAAATGGGACATCTCGGTTGAGAGAATATTCTCAACCTTGTTGTTCACGTTGATGAACCAAGGAGGTTCCATCTTATTCCCTAATCACTTGTATTTACATGTGCTAACATTGCAGGGAACTGAAGATGATGATCATTCTCAACTGGAGGATGGTTTGGACAGAATGGAGTGCACCCCTTGAGGGGGAGCCAATCTGAAGAAGATGGGATTCTGAGATTTAATACCATCTTGAGAAAAGTAATGGTATTCCAATAATACTTTCATCCCTTGGTTCTTAATTGTATTCATCATGACAATTAAGGGGGAGTATTGATTGAAGACAAATGGTTGAAAGGGGGAGCTTTATCTTTGCACCTGAACTTTCTAATGAGTTTTATGAAGTATGTGCAGGATTTAGCAATTCATTGATATATCTGAAAAATTTCAAACCCCCTGAAGCATGATATCACATGTACAGTGAATTGTGGACATCATTGAAAATCTTGGTTACATCACTCTTGTTTTCTACACCGGGTTAGCCCACATAGACTTAGAATTGATCTACTAAAGGTTCTTTGCTAAAGAGAACTTGTGACATCATCCCTCTCTTAGTGATTTTGAAGAAAATGATTTTATAAGGGAGGAAGAGATTTTTGAAAGTGAACCACACCACATCTTTGCATATGATTGACAATAAGGGGGAGAAAAGATTGGCACACATATTGACCCATTCATATGTGCAGAAGTAGTGTATTGACAACAAATACAAAGGGGGAGATTGATGTGCACTGTGTTGCATTTGTTGTCAATAAGGTATGTTGTTGATCAGAAGATGTCAAAGAATGAATGGATGTCAAGGAGAGTCAATATGTGAATTACAAAGGCTATTATGGTGTTGGTGATGAATGGAGAATGGCCATTGTGTTAAGATGAATGTCACTTAGAAGATTCACTAAGTAGCATAAGTGTTTATGGTTGAAACATTCCTCCATGTGTATCAGACGATTGTAGAACTGATCTTAATGTTTCAATACATGTATCAAGATTATACTAAGTTACACCACTTGAAGAATGGATGATGATGGAGCATCATCATTACATCTGACGATTGATGAGCTGGTCTTTAAGATCAAAGAACTTGTATCAACTGGATACAATGTCACAACAATGTTTGAAGACCATGCATTGTCCTCACAATGCATGAGGATATGAAGTGATCCATCCAAAATCACTAAGTGGATGAAGTGGTGCTAATGAATTCCATGCACTATCACTTAGTGCATGTGAATTAGAAGTTGATCCAACTTGATCTCTGATTGGATCAATGAAGAGCATTGAAGATTAATGTGATTCGGGAGCTTCGGTTGATGAAGAACCTTCGAGAATTCCATTCGTAAATGTTGATTATATGTTGAAGAAGAATGATGAATTCTAATGAAGAAGAAGACTAGATAATAGAAGAAGAAGTGGCATTTGGCATTTTCTATTGGGATTACTTTGTTTCTTAACAAAGTCCTTATTCATTTCCTTTGCCAAAAAAAAATAGGCCACCAAGGAGGCCAGCCGAGGATCAACACCCAAGGCTCTTGTGGGACTCATGGTCACCACGTCCATGGGGAACCCTCAAGCCCAAGGCAGCAGCCCTGAGGTAGGGGCGCACCCGCAGGAGCGCATGGTGGGCGAATAGCATGCCCGTGTGTGCATAGTGGGCGCCAGTGGCACGCCCAAGTGGCAGGGGTGGGCGCAAGAGCGCGCCCGCTAAGAGAACACGGTGCGGGGCGGCACCGTGGAGGTTGGAAGTTCAATTGACGAGAGGCGGGGAGCGCTATGTTGATAAACCACGGAAAATCCGCGGTCCGTTTCGATGTGGGACGCACAATTTTCACCGGGAGAGAATCTTGGCCGCTCGATCGATCGCGCTCCAGATCTCGACCGCACGATCGATCCCGCGCGAGATCTTCTGATCGCAGCCGTCTGATGTCTTTCATTCGCCCAATCCAACGGCCCGCAAGTTATCCTCTACCTCGAGCTTGGCCGAGGCACCTCCCACGACGCCGCCTGAACCAGTGGCCCTCCGAAGACGAATTTCGAGTTCCCGGCCACCGTTGTTCGAGCTGAAGGATCCATTGGGTTCGTCTCGACGTAACAAACATGATCATGCAAGAAAATGGGCATGCATGCAATGTTTGGAATATTTCGAAGAATGCAGAGGAAAACGAAGTTGTCGAGGCTTCATGTATTAATGATTTGCATGGATTGGGTTAAAATAAGGCCATGCATACGTTCGGCTTCGCATGCACGTGATGGAATCTGAAAAAGAGGCAACCCGCATTGAACAGAGGAAAATATCTAGATTTGGAAAATCTTGATATCCCGAAACGTTCGGGAATTTAAGTTGTATCCTTGCGGATATTATAAGGCACATCTCTGCCTATAAAAATGAAGCCGAGCCATGAGGATTGTTTGCTGAAAAATTTGAAGAACCCTGAGTGCACCTGGTGCCTCGCGAAGTAAGGATCCACCGCGCAAACCACTTGCGCGGCTGAAGTTCCAGAGCCACCCGAGGCTCTGAAAGAGGTCCCCTGTGCGCCTCACTTGCGTGGCAGGAGGAAGGAGCCCATGGGTATTACACCCTGCGCACCCGTGGTGCTTGGACCTTGCACGGCCGCTTGGCTTGAGCGGCAGTACATGTCCTTGACACCCTGCGCGCCCGCGACGTGGTGCTCTTGCACCCTAGGCCTTGCGCGGCTATTCTGTTGCTTGTTGATCTTTGAAGACTTGCACAGCGGTAGAACTTGCACCCTTGCGCGGAGAAGAACAGGAGAAGGTTCCTTGCACCCACTGACACTTGCGTGGCTTCCTTGCACCCAAGGAGCTCGGGCTGTGTGTGCAAAAACAGAAGAAGCCAGTGTGTGTGTTCCGAGTGGAGAAGAAGACCCGAGGCCTTAGTGCCTTGTGTGAAGTGAAAGAACACACCCTAGTGGTGTATGTGAAAAATAAGAAGGCCGAGGCTTACACCTAAATGAACTAAAACAAAATGGGTTGTGGCTGTTAAACACAAGAGAGGAGGCCAAACTGAAGTGTGTTCCAAAGTGAAGAAGTTGTGTGTGTGAAGAGTAGAGGCCGAACTTTAGTATGTACAAAGTGATGTGCACACTTTGAAGAAGAACAAGACCCACACTATAGAAAAACACATTTGTGAGTGTGTAAACACAAAGAACAAAGTGTGAAGAAGGAAGAAGGTGTGTGTGCTAAAAGTATTTACACCCATTGTGGGTTTATCACACCAAGGAGAAAAAAGGGATTGCATGCTTGCATGCATGCACGTGCACACGTGAACAAAGCTAAATCAGGATGTGTGCATTTGAGTTTTCCAAGACCAAGAGTTCTTGAAGAGAATTGAGAGGCCATGCAGTCAGTGCATGAGGAAGCAGAGATTCCATGCACTCAGTGCATGAAGTTGTGATGAAGTGAGACTGAAGCCAAGCTGAAGTGAAAGATATTATTTGCCTGAGTTTTCAGTAGTTGAGAAAGACCAACAGACCTTATCAGAGACTCTTGAAGATTCTTGAAGAGAGAAGGCTCCTGTGAGACTGGACAAGACTGAAGTTAAAGATATCAGTTGTCTGAGTATTCAGTAGTTGAAGAGAGAGGTCGGGTCATCCTTAGAAGAAGGTGATAAAGCCCGACCAAGACGAGAAGACCTGTTCATCACAAGTGAGCAGAGGTACAGAGCAAGGCCAACAGCCTTTATCCCAGGATGCTGAAGATACTTGAAGAGCTAAAGTGAAGAAGAGCTACTCGTGTGACTCGAGGAGCCAGGAGAAGCCCCCTGTGAGACTCAGGGTGGAAGAAGTCTTCAGTGGGATTCTAGAGCAGGCCAGTGGGACTCTGGTAACACTGTGGGTTGCAGTATAAAGACCCTCCTGTGGGACTCAGGAGAGATACAGTGGGACTCTGTATCGACCATTGTAATACTAACAGATTATAATGGGAGAAACCATGTTGGGGCGTATAACCAACATGGCAAGGACGTAGGCCTTTAGTGCCGAACCTTGTAAATCCTTGTGTCCAGTGCCTTTACATTTACTGCATCATTCGAGGAAAGGTGAGAGATACAAGAAGAGTGGATCGAGGCTTTAACCATCCATAGAGGTTTAATTGATAAAGAATCAATTAGTAAAAAGTTTTAAGGGATCACTGATTCACCCCCTCCCCCTCTCAGTGATTCACACTGATCTGGGCACTTCATAATTTAATTTTATTTCATAAAAAAATAAATTTTAATTTTTACTCACTACAAAATAACCCAAAATATTTACTCAATGCCAACAAACTATATGTTCAATTATTATGAAATAAATAAATGACATTGAAAATATTAGATGTAATCTAATTTTTTGGAGTAATAGTATTATAAATTTTATTATAATATTAATATATATTAGTGATATTTTAAAGGAATATATTTGAATACCTTATTTGTATTTATGTCTTTAAATTCAAATTATATGATTTTAAAAAAAAATTACGTTGAAGATATTTTAGAGAAATACTATTTTATTAAATTATTTAAAAATAATAAAATCTTGAAATTGGTTAAGGGGTAATATATGGTCTACATTATAATCATATTTTAATTTATGATCCAATTTTTACCTTATTATTAAAATTATAACCCTTTAAGCGTGAAAAAGTTATTACTGTGGTTTAAGTTAAAATTGGATAGTTATAGAGTAAAACCAAAAGATACGGTTTAAAACCCCACATAAACCTATAAAAATATTATTTGTTAATTATATTTTAAATAAATCATACCTTATATTCTAATTTCAAGAAAAATTGATGTATTTTTTAGAGAAATATAGTATTAAGTATTATTCTTTTGAGGTATTTCAATAGTCCCCCCTCGCTTATAAAAGGGAACCATTCTTTTCTCTTAATTACACCAAAATGAGCCCTTTATATTGAAAAAACCCAAAATTATTATCTGTTATATTGCTATATCCATGAATTAAAGGATACTATATTCTAAAAAGATCATCGTAATATTCCTTATGAATGGATAAATTGGAGGCCTAATGAAGAAGGGGTAATCGACATGTTGTAGCTTTTTCAATTTTTTTCTTCTTATCCTTCATATAACTATGGTACTAATTATAAAATAATAATTTAAATATCATAAATGTGGTTAATTTTATTATTATTATTATTATTATATATCCACCTTTATTTACCCAAGTTTCATCTAATGAGATGTGGAAGTGTCGCTCATGCATACATAGGGCTTACCTTCTCCACGTAGCGAGGCAATTCATTTTAAATCACTGTCTTTAAAGGATGGATATTGTAATGGATATGATTTTTATAAATTATATTTATGAAATAATGACACTTTTGAAATTATAACATTATATCTAACATCATACCTTCCAATCATTTGGAAGAAGATAATGCCGCTTGTGCATACTTGTGGACTACCACCTCCAAGAAGAAATGTGATTCGTTTTTCATTTAGAATTTACATGGACGATAATAATGATAGATTTAATTATTGTACATGGTATATATGATTTAATAATTATTCAACAAATGTTAGTTATTTTTTACCTTTCTTTTAGTCCATCCATTGGAAATTGAAAAAAGTGTCTATTTGTACGTATGGTCTACCGTCTTTGTTAATGGTGTAATTAATTTTACTAAATATATATCTTAGGGATGATTCTATATATAGGTCTATTATATGATATTTATATAATGATTTCAATTCTATATATTATTTAATTATACAAAATTTTAATTTTTTAGTATAGTTGAACCGAAACATTCATGAAAAACAAAGTTTTTATCACCAAGAATATAGATTTTAATAACATCTCATTAATAAACAGCTAATAATATTTTCTAATTAAATTGAGAAATTAAATTATATATATGAATATATTTCTATAAATAATGTATAATAAATATATATTTATAATACATGAGGTTCTAATGCATATGAAAAAAAGAACAGTCTTGAGCTTACGAAGAATGGTTTTATGTATTGTATGTCTAAGATTATTATGTTTTGGGGAGATTTTTGTATTAGATGTTGAAGTTAATTAAATAAATAAAAATATTTTTTATTTAGTATCCATGGAAACTAAACCATTATGGTCCTAAAGGATTTATTTATAAATAATATTGGATATTTATCTATTAATATATAATATCTATATAAGAAAATTATAGGTCACTATAGTTTGTATCAACAGATATGTTAAGTAAATATTTAAAGAATAAGATTAGTTATATTTTGAGAAAAACCTATGTATAAACCAAATTATAACATAACCTCTAAAAAATTGGGTAATATAGAGATTCTGTGGTTTTTCTAGCAATACACCCTTGTCAAGATCATACAAGTGAACTTTTATTGAAAAGACTAATCTAGGGAAGATAATCCACAAAATAGTTGGATGGGTATATCACAACCATTATCATGGGAAATGTAGAGTTTTACATTACAACACACCATGTTTGACACTTCTATTAAATAATCTTGGGATAACTCAGATTTACCATATGTATCATTATAAAAGAATTGAATAGATTATAACAAAGGATGTATTATGTTAAACCTATGGTATCATAGATTGAAAATAATTTGTCCTAATTTAGACATAATATGAATGATTTATTATGATTATATGATATCTCACTATAAAGATTATTTCTCAAAGTAATTTTTTTTTATTTTATTATATGAATAGAACCTGAAGGCATCATGTGATAAAAGAATGGGATATTCAATTAAATGATTATCCTTATAAGAAACCAAATGTCCTAGTATATGGGATACAATATTTTCATTCTATTTTCACTAAAATATCTCAATATATAGGTGGTAACATATGTTATATAGAATTTTAGAATGTATCAAGGAGGGATAAATGTACGATTGAATCATTTATGTTACAATATCTACCCTCCTTCTATGGGACATATGATCCACTGGTTGCTATGAAATGTATCATTTCAATGGAAATTTTATTTTCCATTAATCTGTGTTCTCACCATGAAATACTTTTTCTAGTAATCTATTATATAGAAGGAAAATATTTTCAATAGTTTAATCATAATAAGAATACATGTTAATAGGATTAAATTGACTCCATGTAATGGTATGATTTCAAAAGTATATATTTTAGTAAGTACTTCCCTTATATTCTATTTAAAAAAATAGATAAGGAATTTATTGATAGTAAGAAGATGGTTCATGAATCCCTTGATACCTATATAGAAAATTTTAGAAGACATTGATGGAATGATTCTAGTTTAATCATCATCTTTGAAAGAAAAATTTATTGATTCCTTAGTTTTTTTAAACTAAGTCATATAAATTAATTAGTCATAGGAGACATTGGAAGATATTAATAAATGGTTCGATGTGAACAAAATGTAGAAATGAAAGATAGAAACTATCATAGTTCACTTGATATGTAAAGGATAATGGAATATTATGGAAGCTCTAGTGGAATGTCACATAGAAAGAAAAATTGACAACCTCCTACTTTCAGAAAATGATGAAATTAGCACTCAGGTGAGTGCCTTAAAGGAACAATAATATGTTTCAAGTGGGGGATGCCTGACCACCATGAAAAAGAAGTAAAATTTATATGAATAATCTAGTAAATGAAATGTATTGAGAGGAATTTCAATAGAATACACCCCCACACTTCAATGCTATATATGCATGGATTTTGGGAATTATATGAATCAAATCCCTAAACCAAGGGAGAATTATTATAATAAGAAAAAATAACCTATAAAAAACATTAAAAATGGAAACCATATTGAATCAAAACATTAGAAGTTAATAATAATAATTAGGGAATTTTTACCCTCTACTCTAGAGTTTGGAATTTAGTTTTTATATTTTTATGACTGATCCCTAAAAAATATTACTATTCACACTTTATTGAAATTTTATGTGATTCTAAGTATTGATTACATATCTCCATATAGAATCTATAATAATTAACTAAAAGTTGATATTATAAATTATCCAATAATAATATTTATTAGAACATGACTTTTATATAAGGAATGTATCCTTTAATATTTGGTTTAAACTATTGATTTTGTCCATATAAAAGTTCTTTCAGGAAGAGTTTTGTCATTTTAGATGCTTTTTTGGAGCCCGAAGTACTAAAATTTGGAGGAAACAACTATGTTTTATGGTCAGTAAAAAACATAAATTCTAGTCGACATTGTTAAGGAAAACCATGACGGGTGCTCTTATACACTGTTAGGGGTTTCAATGAATGATAAAACCATGTTACTCGACAGCATGTCCATGTTGGGTTACGATAGAGAGTGTTCATCAGCAGTGAATTTTTTTGTTTAACCATGCTCTACAAATCCATGTGAGGGGTGCCTTGGGAGAGATATTGTTGTATGGTTGCCACATGATTTGTCTCACCATGTGTCCAAACCTTGAGACATTTAATATTTTGGATATTTTACCATTCTTCCCTATTCAGACAACACCCCACCATTATTTTCACCTCTAATGCATAAGAGAGCCTATCCTCCAAAAACATTTCTCTAATCCTAGAGCTAGTATTTCTAATATATCTCCCATGTGGACTCTGATTGAGTTATTGTTTTCCTCATTAGTTTCATACCAATAATATTTCTATTCCTTTTTCTTCTTCATTCATTTATCTTCCTATCAAAAGAGTTATTTTTCAGCAAGCTCATATTCCCTATTTCACGGTGTTTATCAATTTTTTTGATTTCATCTATTCTCATCCAAATTAGTGGAAAAAAATGAGGATTACATAAAAAAAGTGTTGTTGTAAGTCTAATTCATTTAAATCATGGTCTTGATGATTATATATATATATATATATATTGTGTTATACTCTAGAATTTAAGACCATCACTTATTAAGCGAATTGATTCATAAATTAAATGGATAGGCCTGATATATATTATTCACGAGAGATTTTTATATTTCATTAAAGATTAGGGACATTGAATTTAACTACCCCTTTAGATGTTTTTCTAAAATGGATTAAACCATCATGTTTGGCCTTTGAATTTGATTTACCTTTAGAGGAATGTTCCTTACCACTAGATTTGGGATGTTAAATGAAATTATTAAATGTAATTGAATTGAATAAATGAGAGAATAGAAGACCATGAACCAAAACCTTTAGTCATTTTCCTACTTTCACATTCATAAAATGATATTTATATCATAATATAAAATTAATATAAATTTGAGGATTTATGTGATGCTAGGAATTGTAATCTTACTCTTTGATTTGATCCACCTTCTGTGGTGAGTAAATTGCTTATATAAATGTGATAGAAAAATTAGTTGAAATGTGAATTTAAATGGTATGGTTAGTATATGGTCCTATGACCATTCATAATTTCATTTTGAGAGTGAGGCATGGTTTCTTGATTGTTATTTCATAAAAAGACTCATTAAGCTTATTTAATTAAATTAATTGTAAATGAATTTATCATGTGCCTTGGGTTAAATGCGGGTTTTATGGGAATTACAAGGACCAACTCCTTTGGAAACTGTATTATATATTCCATAAGTGATACATGGACTCCCTACATTAACTTTTAAGGATATACTCATGGGGAATATTTTTATGTATTCCATAAGTGACACTTAGACTCATGTTATGGATGACCAAGGAAGACCATAGAGGGTGGTGAATTTCTTCCACACATAGAGTGATAAATGGGTTCCTATGAGGAATTCCTACAATGGGAATGTCAGGTGATGAGTTCATGTCATTTTTATAGAGATACTTGGGTTCTAAATTAGGAATGACAAGGATAATCTCTAGTTGTTAATAAAGTCGTTGAATTAGTTATACAATTTGTCTACCCAACCAAAGAACCAACTTGGATTAGGTCATAGCCTATCATTTTGTGATGGTCTACTTATCAATATATAATTTTGATATGATTCATAAGGTATTATTTGTCTATGAGACAGGTCCTAAGTCATTAAAAATTAATTCATGACTGACGACTTAATTAGATATATTCCAACCTAGGCCAAAGTAGGTATCAGAGGATGGTTGCTACATCCGAACTCAAAACTATATGGGTTATTTCTATATAAAATTTTAGTTAAAAACTTTATTGGTAAATTCACACCCTTTATTATGTATTCACATACTATATGACATCAGACATTGTGGGTGGTGTCCAGCTATGTTTATCTCACACCTTGTATGGTTTTCTATTTGGTACCCGCATAGACTACATATATGTAGGTAGGGATTGGGGAAACTTCTTGGTTAGCTATACTTAATTGATTATAGCATGGGAGTGAGGAATCACATGACTGATATATGTCTTATGATTCTATCTAGAGATAGTATTCTATTCATTTTGGTTATTTTGGTTTACCTTTACATATATTTGTACCTACTATCATTTCATCCTATATTTCCTTTTTATATTTCATTCTGTGATCATCATTATGTATGTGAATACGTGGTTTTTTTTATGATAGTATTTTATTCTTATACTTTTAATTTATCTTTATTTATACACTATAATATGATATTGTTATTATGATGTGATATAATCTTATCATGAAGGTCTAGTCTCCAAATTTTTACATCAAGGACCCTCAGTACTAATTGGAACCCTCTAGTATATGAGGAGGTGTCTTGAGATCATGTGGAAAATTGGGTTTGGATACTATAGAGTCAACCGAGTTTGGGACGTCACAAAGTGGTAATAGAGGATTTTATTTTATTTCTTTCCTTCCATGATAATTGTGATTGTATAAATGGGAGATAGGATGTGCTTGGATTTTTTATGATCTTGTTTTTATGAGTACTTATCCAAAATATTATGAAAATCCCAATTACCCGGAATGGGACATGTTTTTACACATTGGTATTGTTATAACTGCCTTTATTTCACCATAAGGTGATGCACATGATGATTTATGATACTTCTTCCTATATATTTTAACCCTTGACCAATATGAAAAGGAATTATTGCATCATGAATCATCAAAGGAACTTTAGGATTTATATGAGATTCATATTATATGCTATGTTTATATTACAAAATGCATTTCTTGCATCATGATTTAGTGAATTTATTTATATTTCCCCAACACTATACTAACATTTCATGTAGGGAATGAATAAATAATTATTTTGTAATTAAATAGACACAAAATTTCAATTTTTAAGGAGGATGGGCCCTAATAAGTTATAAATAGTGATCTATATAATTAAACAATAATTTTTTTTTTAAATGAGTAATAATTTATATGAAATTGAATAAAAAAATTATCATCATGAAATGGGGATGGAAATTGTAATTTAAAGGATTTTATCATCTATAACTTGAAATTGACACTCTATATACCAGTGTCTTTATCTTATTACATAGAACATTACACTAACTCGACCTCAGTAGTGGGTAGTAGGTAGTGTATCACTCGTTTCTTATGATATATACGACTCTCATACTAATATTTATGAGCAAGTAGAGGGGTGTAACTCTTATATAGGGAGTCGTGTAATTATCCTTCACATATATCGGCATTTCTAGAAATTATAAAATATTGTGTTGAGGTGTGTGTCTTGAGTTTTTTTAAAAATGCCACCATGAAGTCGTCATGGAATGCAGTAGGTGGGTGGTAATGAGCATGCTTCAGAGGTAGTGGGCCATGGGTCAATATTTCAACCTCCAGTAGATCCACTTATGGAAGCACTAGTTATACCTAATATGGGCATCCATGCCCAGTTTTTAGGGGGTTTATTACACTTTATATAGACTATACAGGGAGCCCCATGACCATGGTAGAGTTGATGTATGAGTTTAAACTGTAGAATCTACCCCTGTTTTGTGGATATAAGGCCAGTGGTTGTGGATTCATGGATAGATTCCATACTAATGATCTTTTAGCATCTTGAGAGGCCTCCCATGAAGGGAGTTAATCTCTCTACAAATAATATTTTCAATTCCTCCAATATATAGTGGGATGTTATTACCTAAATGGATAATTATCTGGATATATATATAAAGGATTCTCAAAAAAACCTTCTATGATTATTCTTATCCCAATATTATGAGGGTTGATAGATCCAATGGGGTTTTTCACATGGATCAGTGTGAATTATTAGTCATGGACTATTCAATAAATTTTATGGAGCTCAAGAGCATCACACGTATTTTGTTGGTGACAATTTATTTAAATATGTATATATTGGGGATGTTTTGAAATATAAAATCCATATATATGTGAATTTATTTTAGATTACTACCATATCTAAAATAGAGAATTTGGTGATTATCATAAAGAGTAACTTGGGGGAGTTAGAAGGTGTCAAATAAGGATCCATTTAAGTGAAAGTATAGTTCTTGGAGGTTCATCTTTAGTGCTTTAATGAAGAGTTCCATCCAGTAGATAGTGAGAGTGAATCTATACTGACTCTATGTTCAAGAAAAAGGTTTGTTACTTCATTTTGGTAAAAGATCTTGGGTAGGTTGGATGATCAGTCCGAGTTATTGTTTATGGACAATGTTGATAGATTCCAGACTTATAGAACTAGTAGATTTGAACTTATATTTTTATTCAGTCTATATCATAGGTTAATGGATCATTCCAAATGTATAAAGTGCTTCCGATAGCTTAGTAAGAGACTTTTGGACCTTATAAAGTGATAGGTGCAATTTTGGTCTCCTATAATTTATTATATACTATTTTTGATACATGTTATTTTCATTCCTTAATTTAAATTCCAATATTAAATATTCTTGGGATCAATTATTTATTTTTTCATGTTGCATGATGACACTTGATACTCTATTGGGGATATGATAATGGAGTTTGTGCTAGGGAAGGGAGATAATTCTTGAGATAACAAGGTATATCTTTATAAGGACCACTTTATCCTCAAGATTACAAGGTTTGACATCATTTTCATGATGGACTAGTTCGTTTCATATCATGGGTCTGTTAACTACTATCATTGATGGGTGACATTCAATCCACCCGAGTGTGGTTTTTTTATTCACAAGTGTGATATGGATATATAAATAAGATGATTTATACCCAAGAATCATGGTCTGGGTAGGTTGATGACCCAAATTTCAATCTTGTTTTTGGATGATTAGGGAACACTTTGGGCGTATTTCCATCAAGTGGTATATTATTTCATGGATGTTTGCCCAAAAAAAATTCAATAAACCTCCCATATAGAGGTATATTATTCCCTTGATCTAGTACTTATTGATGCACTCATATCCTTTCCTTATTATAGGATGGATAAGACTGAGTTGTAGGTGCTCAAAAATCTACCTACAGGATTGGGAAGCTATGGTTTCTATACAAACTAGTTTCTTTTAATGCAGTTCATTGGTCCTATTCACCAAGAAGGTTGATGGTACCCTCAGGAATTGTGTGAATTACCATCAGTTTGACATACTTATAGTTAAGAACCTATATCAATTTTTTCATATAGAATATCTCTTTGACCATCTCTGAGGAACAAGGGTTTACTCTAAGATTGATATGAGATTGGGTTATCATCAAGATTGTGTTAGACCATTAGATAAATCGTGTATAGGATTCTATATTATATATGTATCGTATGAGTGTTTGTTAATTGCATTTTTCCTCCTGAAGATTATAGTATTTTTGGTAGAAATTATGAACTAGGTTTTCCATCCATATCTAGATTCATTAGTGGTGGTCATCATGGATGATATCTTGGTGTATTCTCACAGTTGAAAATACCATTCCAAAAATGTTGGTTTCATTTTGAATACACTATGGGATAATAATTTATTTGATAAGATCACAAAGTTATGATTTTTAATGCATAAAATTCACTTATTAGGTCATATTATTTCATATACAAGAGTATCATTTGACCCTGATAAGGTGTGAGTTATAGTTTCCTATAATCTTTCAAAGAATTTATTTGATATAAAGACGTTCATAAGGCTAACAAGTGTTTATAGGCACTGAAGAAAGGACTTATCACACCTAGAATCACCTCTTACAGGCTTAACTATTATGGTGTGAATTATATATAGTCAAAATCCTATATGTTATCCTTTTAGGAGATGAATGGAATACCGAATTGAGAATTGATCCTTATTCATCTAGGTCTAGGAAGAACTTATATAGATTATTTTAATGCATTAGGTATTAGGCATGGAGCATTTATGATGTCTGATGTGTGATTTTTGATGTATATGTATGGTTAGTTAAGTCCACAAGAGAGGAAATACAAAATATATGATCTCAGGATAGTTTTTTAGGCATTTTGTTATGGGAGACATTACATACTTGGAGAGAGTTATGTGGTGTATATGTACCACAAAATCCTGAAGTACATACTTACACAATGTGACATTAATATTTGAAAAACTATTGTGGTTTGAATACTCACATTCATTTTAATTTGAGCTTGATTATATTCCCAAAAAGGGAAATTTAGTTACCAATTCTCTTAGCATTAGGACTCAGACAGATGCATTTTAAGATGAATGTATTGTGTGGAAGCTTATACCCATTTTTATGAGATGAACTTGTAGGTTTAGGTATGTCATGGATTGTCTATATGTGAAATTTTATCGAAGATAAAATCACTTATAGAGTGATTTAAGATGAGGTAGTTGTTATATCCCAAGTGAATTCTTCTAATTGAGAGAATCTCATGTGTTGAACCACCTCTAGATTGGTTCGTTTATGAAAATGAGATCGTACACATTCATGGATGCATTTGTATTCCTATAAATGTACAAGAGGGGTTTATGTGACATTATCATGACTTTATATGGATAGTGCATCCATGTTTTTAAAATATTTTCTGTGAAATATGCCACCAACATTGGTGGTCATAGATGAAAAGATATATATTGGGTTTTTTACTTGGAGTTCCACCTATCCACATGTGAAGGAATAACACCAGTGACCATTGAGGATTTTATAGTCATTTATAATTATTTAGTGGAAATGGGATGACATAACCATGTATTTCGATTTCCTATATCACCATGGGGAAATGACTCCATATGGTTGATCATAGACATGTTGAAAAAGATCACCCATATATTGGTTATTTGGGAGGTCGTTTCAGTGGATAACATTGGTAGGATCTAAATTAATGAGACCATACACGTACTAGGAGTTTCACATTCTTTATAATTGGGAAAATATTTTTTGATTTATGTCACAGGTTTAGCATGGTTTTTATAAGGCACTAGTTTCACAGTTACATCTAAGAACAATCTATCACCCAATGACGTATGGTCAATCTTAGAATACGATATAATTTTTAAAGGGAATTATTTGGGAATGTTTCCATAGATTTCATAAGTTCTTGGGAGAGACCCTTACCACTCACCAAATTATCTTATAATAATAGATTCTAAGAGACCGTTCAGATGGATCCTTATGAGTCCCTATATAGAGATGTTGTGATATTGGATTATTCTATCATTCTAGGGAATTCATAGTAGGTTTATCTTATTAGGATTTGTATTTATACTACACAATCTAGAAATAATTCCTAAGACAATCATCAATATAAAACACCAGATTTTGAGGTGGGGATTCAGTTTTTCTTACGAGATTCTTCTACACGAGTTCATAGATAGATTCTTAAATAAGGGAATATGTCACCTAGTTATGTCAGGCCCATTGAGATTAGTGAGAGTTTATAAGGTAGCCTATCAGTTATAGTTACCTTGAAGTTAGGGTTCATTCATTATGTCTTACAAATATCTCAGCTTTGTTGATATCATCTTTAATTTTTCTCATGACCTTTAGCCTAAGGAGGTTGTGTTTGAGGTTGATACATTTTTTGAGGGGCATCCTATTTATATTTTTATCTTGTATTGAAGGTTATCAATGTGAGTATGTTAATTTCTTATGGGTGTTATGGTAGAATAATCGTTTATAAGACTAGACATGGGAGAGAGAGGCTAATATACAATCCTAGTGGATGATGTTATTCTTAGATGATACTGTACCACCCTTATAATGGAAATTCATGGACAGTCGCTTAAAGAGTGAAGAATGTAAGGTACCAGATTTTATATGCGGTATATTTCATTTAAATTTTTCATTAAACTCTTAATTTTATCCTTATAAATGTTTCCTACACTTTTGGGAAGGGTTCAAGTGAATCCATGGTTTTTTCAGAGCTCAAAATCACTTCTTTTGAGAGAAACCGATTAGACACATATTTTGTAGAAACTATACTAAACATTATGCATAGTTAGGGAAAGCATGAGGGGGATCCAGTGCACTATCAGGGGTTTCAAGATTTGAAAAATCCATGAAACCAGTCCAAATGACCATATATGGCATAGATAGAGGGCATTTTGTAACACCCCGACCCCATAATCCCAGAGTCAGTACATTATTTTAATATATTGAAATTATTATAAGGAATCAAGTCCCAAATGACTGATCAGTTTGTCGGTCTTCTAAAAACGATTACATACATGAATTCTACATTACACATTAGAAATTAAAACACATCATTAATGATACTTTGAGAACACCATTTATCCCATATCTTAACCCTGATTATCATTCATAATACACTTCTTGGAATCTAGGGGAAAATAAAACATAGAATGGGGTGAGATCAGATGCTCAGTAAGGATAACAATATAGTAGAAACATTTATAAATAGACATAAACATTTAAGGCAATGTATAAGACTAAAAGAAAATTCTTTTAAACATAAAACATCAGCATTATATGGAAAAGATAAATCAAATAATTCCATTTACTTATTCACATTTATTTTATACTAGTCAAATATTCACATGTAATATCAATATCCAATTTCACCATGTTGGAATGAATAATACCAGACAACATAACCACATAGTCAAGGACATTTTACAAGACAACAAATAGGATTTTTTCATGGCCTTGTGCCAAGATACTAGTTTGTATCATGAGACCTACCGATGCATCAAGGAGCTATAGCGGGCTCCCCCTGTCACTTACTAAGTCTAATACATTCTTCATATGAAAAGGTTTAAACATAACATAAACATTCTTATTAAAACAAGCATATAAAACGTCAATGACTTATCTATAAACCATGAATGGTAAAAAAATAACACATCCACAATCAAACCTATCAAAAACCCCTCAATACAATATGAAATATTATTATCATAACAAATCAACTTCAAAGAAGTTTAAAATCAATGAAAGGAAGTTGACAAAGATGAAAATGTTTTGTATAACTCTTTGAGAGAATTATACCTTTTTCATAAAATCATTTAAAACTCAGAAAATTTATAATGGAGTAAATTTAAAGAAATTTTTGATTTAAAGTGTCACATACCACTTTGAAGCTTTTGAAAGATATTATTATTTTAAAAACATTCCTGTAAATATAAATAATTCCTTAAAACCCATTTTGAAAACATGGATATTACTGGGAATGATTTAAAAGAATAAATATTTAAACCATTTAAAATGATTATCTAGTTAAAAATTTACATACATAAAAACATAAAATATTCCTTTGGAAAATATTTTTATGAAACACATATGTGGATGATAAAGAGTTCTCAGTATATGCTCAACATAAAAACACCCATGGATAATGAAGAGATTTTAGAATTAACACTTACCTTGCACTTTCCTTTGGTCGAGGGTACCGTTAAACTCTTGTATAATGAATGTAGTTTGTTATTAAATTATAAAAGAACCATATTCATATTAATTATGAAATACATGATTCATTTATGACTTTATACTACCCATTTAATAATTATTTCAAGGTTATATTAATATATCAGGTAATAATCGCTTCCTTTATCGTACATGTTTTAACTTGTGATTATTTATCATATCTTTTATATCATGATTTAAATAATTCCATAATATAAACATTGATTTATATATCTTATATATATATAATATAAATATTTATAATATATATATATATATGAAATAGGAGGCACCGTTTATGGAGACGGTAGCCCATACGTACCCATAAATGATGTTTCTGTTTTTATATCGTATTGAACGGAAGTAAGTGAATAAGATTTATGTAAGTATATAGATACATAAATATATATATATCCAATATAATTATTATGTCATATATTACATACTTTTTAATAATATATATTTTTATAATCATCATTGAATGGTGAACATGGAAATGAATCTCATCACATCGTGGAGACGGTAATTTGTATGTACACATGAGTGACAATATCATTATATTGATGATGAAATTGTATGTAATTGGATATTATATCATATATATAGAATCATTAACATGCTATAATTATTATTTACATCTGTTATACTAATTATTATACACAAAAAAATTATGAAGTGATTGAATAACAAAATACACCACGACGTGGAGACGGTAAGCCCTACGTAAACTTGTATGGTGACTTTGTCATTATAGGATCGATAGAATAAATAATATTATTTTAACATATATATAATATCTCACTGTATATATATGGTACGGTAGTTATTATTTTACTATGGAAACAACAAAGAAAGATGATGTGGATGATGAAACGAACTTGAAAGAGGGGGTGAAATTATTACCTCTTTTGTTGTGTTTCCTTTTGAGTTGATCAAAAGGGATCCATAGGATAGATTTATGTTCAAAATAAGGCCTTTAGGTTGATGGAGTGTATTTGAAAAGGTACTTGGGTAGGGTTTTTTTATTCAAATGGCTTTGGATTTGTGAAATTAATAGAAGGGGAAGTGGCCTTTTATAATAGTGGTTATGGTCACTTTAAGAAAATATTGATATATTATTTTATAATAAAATCATTTTTGATTTATAACGGATCAAAAATTAATAACATCGAGGCTGAGGAGGGGACTGGTCAAAAAACTATCAACCAATAGGTTTTATATTGGTTTACGTCATCATATTAAACATATTTTTTAGATTTAACTCTTAGTTAGATTGTATTACATTTAACATGTCTCTCTGTATTTTTATATTATATGGTCAATCAACTAACTATGATAAGCCAATAGAACCCCATGTGATTTATTATTAATATATATAACGTTATTTATGTCATTTTTATGATCCATTTATTTTTAGTAAAATTATATCAATCAATAATATAGTATTTTTTTTAAAAACTCAATTATGACAATTTTGACACTATTTAGGATTTGATTTTATTGAAGCCGTAAAAACTATGCCACTTTGAATAAAATTGATTTAACCAATCTTAATATGTCATATTAACATAAAAAGTTAGTTTAATTCATCAGAAGTCTCATTTTACATTTATTTGGATTTTTATAGTATCTATTATTTTAATATTTCATTAATAAGGTAATTACTACATCATCATTGTGTCATAAATAAATTAAATTATATAATGTATAAAAATTATAAATAAATTACCATTATTTAAGAAATATTTTTATATTTATAAGGAATATTTATATTCTTATTTATATTTTGTTAAACCCTATATTAAAAATGTTTTAGTTATTTAACATTGAATTGAACTCTTTTAACTCTTCTTCAAATAAAATAATAATAAATGTCCTAATCTAATCCAAGTTGACTAAAGAGGATCATATTTTATTCCTAAGGTTTTTTTGTTCTAATTACACTTATTCATTATAATTAGGACACATGTTAGGGTATTTATGATACCATTTTGACCTTTAATTTCCCAATTTACTTTTAACCGTGATAAATAAAAGTCAAAATTTATTATTCACCAAAAATTATTTTTATCATATTGAACCACATTTTACTTACTGAAGTCAACTATGACTCTTGGATTTTTGAAATTCAACTCAGATAAGTGGTAAAATTATATTTTATGCAAATTTGCTAATGTTCCTGGAAGGTGGGTAAAAGATGTTAAAAAGTTCAATAAAATTTTATACATCTAATTTTATAATAAAATCACTAAAATAAATTACAATGAACTTATATAGGTATTATATATATTTTGAATTAAAATAAATTTAAATAATAAATTTAATTATTTAAATAATAAGTTAGTTTTAAATAATAACGTAGTGTTTTTCACTATTCATCAAACATTGAATGTTTTCATAAAAATAAAAAAAATTCACCCTAAACTAATTTTGATATTTCAAATTAAAAAATGAAGCCTATTTTACCAAATTCAAAACATAGAAGTTTCATTTATTAATTTAAAATTAATTTCTATTGTAAATACCAAAAAGTAAGTATTTAAAAAGTAAAAACTACGAAAAGATTGACATTTGTTCATGTCAAATTTAATTGTGAAATTACTTATAATAAGATAAATTTTATAAACTGATAAAAATATAATATAATTATACATCAAAACCTTTCAAATGAAAAATTTAACACTATAAATTATTTTAATTAAAAAGTTGTTTTCAATTAACCTATAGTATTTTTCATTATACTTCAAAATATGAATGTTATCAAAAAAAGACCAAAAATATATTCAAACTAATTTTTTTTGTCCCTATTATAAAATAGAATTAAATTTTATTAAATTTAATATATAAAAGTGTCAAATATTAGTTTTAGAAAGGGTTCAATATTAATACTAGGTAAAATTGAATTTTTTGAAAAATACTACTATTATTTTAAAAAAATTAATTTTTCCATATACTACGTATAAGAAACACATAATATGGGTGTCAAAAATTATATAGATTATATAAGATTGAAAATATTGTTAATAGTATTCATAACTACTTTTTGACCGGCTAGTTTGTTAAGTTATGGTGTGCTCGAACATGGTGTTGCGTGTAGCGCAAGTTATTGAATTAAATTAATTATATATCTTCCTATGAAATCATGGGGTGCTAATTCTATCATCCTTCAATAAATTTCATCCTCGAAATTTGAAATTGTTTTTTGAAAATAATCAGATAAAATAGAAAAATACCTTTGTGGGAAACCCACATCAGAAATTGGGTTAATAAAATTTAGTCTTACTAA
This sequence comes from Viscum album, assembly GCA_963277665.1. Lineage (NCBI taxonomy): Eukaryota > Viridiplantae > Streptophyta > Magnoliopsida > Santalales > Viscaceae > Viscum > Viscum album. The sequence continues at coordinate 1,125,337,629 of OY728146.1, forward strand.
GAGAGAAAGGGAAATGAAAAAGTTGCCACCAAATTATGATCTTGATAAAGAGAACGTTTGTGGAAATTAAAGACACATAATTAGAGGAATAACCTAAATATATATAGGGAGTTATTGTGGTCATCAATCAGAAACAATAGTAAAATTTGGGGCCTCAAATCCATCTATCAATGATGATTTAAAATATCATTTGTTCGACAAAACATAAGGTATTAGGATAGAACATTTTTTTTAAGATCCCCTCTAATGATTAAGAATTAATTTATTCATATAATAACAGTAAAGAATATTATATAAATTTATAGTTTCATCCTTCAACTAATTCCTACCACAAACTCAACTTTCACTCCAAAAGATAATAGAATTCAAAAATATTCTATTTATCCTAATTGTATAGGGTTAAAATATAATGAATTTATAATTCATTTGTCATACTATTTAAAAAAATACTACATTATACAAACCAATATGTCATGTAATCCAGTGGTAGGTGATCCACCCTTGTCGCCCTTCGATTTCAGGTTCAAGTCTTGTGGCCTTGTAAGACGCGACGAGTTGTCCTTTTTGTGAAAATCCAAAAATAATCTCAAGAAATTATTTATCCTTATCATTAGTATTCAATGTCCAACATAATAAATTCCAACCATTACAATTATCCAAAATACATTTGTCCAAACTCACAGTCCAAAATTTATAAGGAAGGTAAACACAATGAAGATTATTTTTTCCATGTAATAACATGTGAATACCTTCATCATGTATTCTTTTAAAACATGATATCACCCAAAATTACCATAAAACCTTATTCATTAGTATAATGCTCCATTATTCTTTATAGAGTATAATATATACTTCTTCTATCCCAAAACATGTGTAAACTCCAAAAATTATGGAATATACAAATCATTAATCATATTCAAGGTAGTCAAGAATATCCAATATAATTTTTCAAAATCAATCATATGTTATCCCAAAATCACTACCTCAGTATCAGATCTATAATATGGTTTATCTTTCTCTCAACCATATATTTTTCAAAAAAATTAACCTGCTATTGAGTCACTTTTCCTGGTTCCACACAATCTCAAGTCCTTAATGAAATATTACGGTAGTATAATCCTTTTCTACTCAATAATTCTTATAACATGTACGATATTAATAAAATACTCAAATGACCCAATACTTTAATAACAACATAATAATTCTAATCATTCCTCTTCATATTCGGTAGTATCAAAACATTCTTATAATCTAAAAGCAGCATCTTGTGTATACTCTGATGATTTGGACATTGCATTACGTAGTGTCCAAACTCCTTGCAGATGAAGAATTATACATTTGAATATATTTTTCTTACCCTTTAAATCACATACTCTGTGTTATTTTTTTCCACACTAATAACAAAGTCCCATTCCCTTCACGCATTTACCAAGTTGATTATTTCCACAGTTATAACATATAGGAAAATCCTGCTTTCCCCACTTCCCTTTATCTATATTTCTCTCTTCAATCCTTTTCTTCTCTTACTTCCCTTCAAATCAATTGGACTTGGAGAATTCTTTACATATCTTATTAACACATGATAATATTTCTTCAAATGATGAGAATATGTGGGACACTATTTCCATTTTAAATGTTGGATTAATACCATGAAAGATATGATCCTTCTTAATATTTAAATAATGTTTATTGATTGAATTCACATTCCTTCTACTTGGCGCCATTTCTAAACAATGAAATACAGTAGATTAGTTTATGAATATAAATGCATTTTTCCAAACATGTAAAATACCTAACAAAAATTAAAAATATTGTGCATATAATCTATAATTATAAAATGTTTTCTTTGAGGAAATATTTACTCCTAAAACCATCATAGTAGCTTGTAATAAAAATGTGAATTGTCCTAAGCATATCCCCCAGGAGTGCCATAACCAAGAGTGAATTATAGCCCATTTTTGTGTACCAGGATACCCCGAGTCAAGCCCGAAACTCCTTGTTAGAGTATTCACTCCTAGGTATATCTGTGTGAGAGCCACCTCTACCTGCTCGTATCTAGAAAGGGATGTATTTCTTGTAAAATACACAAAATCTTTACATTACCAAAATTATAAGAAGTTATTCTATACTAATCTTCAAAGTCTATCTTAGGGTAATGTTCTCTGATAATATTTTATCTAAATCTATTTCCAAGGTTTTTCTTTAACATCCTCTAATACCAATTGTAACTCCCAGACCCCAAAAGCCTAGAGTCGGTGCATTATTTTAATAGATTGGCATTATTACAAGGAATCAAGTCCTGAATGACTAATTAGTTTAGCAGTCTAGGAAAATAAATTACCTACCTGAATGTTACATTAGACATTTGAAAATAAAACAAAACATAAATGATCCTTTTAGAACACCATTAATCTCTTAGCTTAACCCTACTTATCAATCATAAAAGACTTCTTTGAATTGTGGGGAAAATAAAACATTGAAAGGGGTGATCTCAGATGCTCAGTAAAGATAACAATATAGTAGAAGATTTTATAAATAATCATAAAAATTTAAGGAAATGTATAATACTAAAACATAATAATTTTAAACATAAACATTAGCATAATATAGAAAGGATAAATCAAATAGTTCCATTTACTTATTCACGTGGATATTCTACTAGTCGAATAATCACATGTAATATAAATATCCAATTTCATAATGATGGAATTCATAATGACAGACTTAAAAATCACATATTCAATTCCTTGTTCCAAGACTACAAATAATATTTTTTCAAGACCTTATGCCAAGGCACTATTTTGTCTCATTAGACTTACTGATGCATCAAGGAGCTATAGCGGGATCCATCGGTCACGTACTAAGTCCAATGAATTCCCCAGATTAAAAGGTTTAAATATAACATAAACATTCATATTAAAACTAGTATACGAAATGTTAATACTTTATCCATATACCATGAATAGTATAAAAATAATACATCAATAGTCAAACATATCAAACAAACCTTCAATATCAAATGTATGATTTGTATCAAAATAAATCAACTTCAATCATGTTTAAAATCCATCAATGGATGATCAAATAGATGAAAATGATTTGTAAAACTCTTTGAGATAAATATACCTTTTCAATAAAAACATTTAAAAGTCACAAAATTTTGAAAGAAATACATTTAAAGACATTTTTGAATCAATGTTTCCTATACAACCTTGAAGCATTTGAATGGAATTAACTTTTTAAAAACATTCATGTCCATATAAATAAATCCGTAAAACCCATTTTGAAAACATTGACATTAACGAGAATGATTTAGAAGAATAAAAATTTAAACCATTTAAATTGTTGGTATAGTAAAAGAGTCCCTTCTATAAAACCATAAAATATTCATTTTGAAAATATTTTTAAGAAACATGGATGTGGATGATAAAGAGGTCCCAGTAGATACTAACGTTAAAACAACCAAGGATAATGAAGAGATTGTAGAAGTAACCCTTACATTTCACTTTCCTTTGGTTGAGGGTATGTTTAGCCTCATGTATAATGACCATAGTATGTTATTTAATTATACCAAAACCATATTCATATTTATTGTATCATACATGATTAATTTATGCCTTTATACTGCCCATTTAATGTTGATTTTCATGTTATATTAACATTTCAGTTATTAATAGCTTTCTTTATCATACATGTTTTCACTTGTTATTCTTGATTTTATAATTTAAATCATGATTTAAATACATCCAGAATATAAACATTTATTTATATATCATATATATTTAGAATATAAATATTTATAACAAACAGATTTATGAAATTGGAGGCACCATTTATGGAGATGGTAGGTATTACGTACGAATAAACGTAGTATCTGTTTTCATATTGTATTGAACGGAAGTAAGTGAATAAGATTTATGTAAGTATATAATTATACATACATATAAATATATATATCTCCATTATAATTATTATTTCATATATTACATACTTATTAATAATATATATTTGTATAATCAACATTGAATGGTGAACGTGGAAATGAATCTCATCGCGTCGTGGCGACGATAATCCGTACGTATGCACGATCGACAATATCATTATATTGATGGTGAAATTGTATGTAATTGGATGTTATATCATATACAGAGAATAATTAACATGTTATATTATTATTTACATATGTTATACTCATTATTATATCTATCAATGCAATGATGTGTTTGAATAACAAACTACACAATGGTGTGGATAGGGTAAGCCTTACGTACCCACGTATGGAAACTTTGTCATTATTGGATGGATATAATAAAAAATATGGTTGTAAAATTTTTATAATAACATCACTGTATATATAATGTTATGGAGTTATTTTTTTATTATGTAATCAATAAAGAAAGTGGATGTTAAAGGAGAAAATAACTTGAAAGAGGGTGGTGAAATTATTACCTCCACTACAGGTGATTCCTTTTGGGTTGATCAAAAGGCATCCATAAGATGGATTTATGATCAAAGTAAGGCCTCTAGGGTGAAGGGAGTATAATTGAGAACGTATTTGGGTAGGTTTTGGCTGATCCAAATGGCTTTTGAGGTGTGAAATTAAAATATGTTGATGTTTTCTTTTATAAGAGAGGTGAGGGTCACTTTAGGAAAAGATTTAAATATTATTGTATAATAAAAAAAATTAGGATTATAATAGATCCGAAATGAATTATTTTGACACTAAGGTAGGGATAGGTCGAAAATCTCACAACCAATAGGGTTTAGATAGTTTTAGGTCATCATATTAACCTTATCTTTTAGATTTAACTCTTAGTTAAATTGTTTTACATTTACCAGCTCTCTTTATATTTTCATATTATATGGTTAATAAATAGAATATAACAAGCTAATAGAATCCCATTTGGTTCATTATTAATATATATAACCTTATCTATGCCCTCAGGATGAGCCATAGATTTCATGGAAAATTATATCCATTAATAATATAGTATTTGTTTTAAAAACTCAATTATGTCAATTTTGACACTATTTAGCATTTGATTTTTTTAACATCCATAAAATCTTATTTAAATCAAATGAAATTAATTTATCCAATCCTAAAATGTCATATTAACCTAAAAAAATTAATTAATTAATCATAAGTTTCAATTTAAATTTTATATAGATATTTATAATATCTATTATTTTAATATTTCATTAATAAGGTAATTACACCATCACCACTGTGTCATAAATAAATTAAACTATTTAATATATAAAAATTATAAACAAAATACCATTATTTAAGAAATATTTTTTTCTTTATAATGAGTATTTATAGTCGAATTTATATTTTGTGTAACCCTATAGTAAAAATTGTTTATTTATTAAACGTTTAATTTAACTCTTTTAACTCTTCTTTAAATTAATTAATAATAAATTTCCTAATCTAATCCAAGTGAACTACAATGGATCATATTTTATTCCTAAGGTTTTTATGGGTCTAATTACACTTATCTAATAGAAATAGGACATGTGTTAGGTTAATTATGATATCATTTTTACTGTTAATTACCCTATTTATTTTTAACTATGGTAAATAAAAGTCACAAGTTACGATTCACCAAAAATTATTTTCTTCCTATTGAACCACATTTTAAATATTCATGTCAATAGTGACTCTTGGATTTTTGAAATTTAACTCACAGAAGAGGTAAAATTATGTTTTATGCAAATATGCTAACATGCAAGAAGGTGGGTAAAAGAGGTTAAAAAGTTCAATAAAATTCAATTCATATAATTTAATTATAAAGGGACTCCAATGAATTACATTGATATTATATTGGTAATACATATCTATTTTGACTTAAAATAAATTTGAATAAAATAAATAATTATTTAAATAAAAAGCCTCTTTTAAATAATAATGTAGTGTTTTTAACTATTCATCAAAACATGACTGTTTTCAGAAAAATATTAAAAAATCAACATATTCCAATTTTGATATTAAAAATTCAAAAATGATATATTTTTTACCAAATTAAAAACCTAGAAGTTTCATTTATTAATTTTAAATTAATTCCCATTGTCAAAACCAAAAAGCGGGTTTTTAAAAAGTTAAACCTATCAAAAGATTGACATGTGTTTATGTCAAATATAAATGTGAAATTACATACAATGACATAAATTTTATTAAATGAAAAAATATAATCTAATTATACTTTAAAACCTTTCAAGTGCATAAATTAACACTATAAATAATTTCGATTAAAAATGTTGTTTTCAATTAACACATTGTATTTTTTCACAATTTTTCAAAATATGAAAGTTATCAGAAAAGGACCCAAAATTTATCCAAACTAAAATTTTATATCCCTCCTCAAATGAAAATTTTAATATCATAAAATTTAATATATAAAAGTGTCAAATTTTTTTTAGAGGGTTCTCCATTAAAAGGCAATAAAATTGATTTTTTTGAAAAATACATCTATTATTAAAAAATGATTTTTTTCTTATATTATGTTTAAGAAACACATAATATGGATGTTAAAATTATATAGAGTATATAAGATTCAAAATTCAGTCAATAATATTCATAACCTCTTATTGAATTATTATTTTTTTATATTTTGGTGTGCTCAAACTCGGTGTTGCGTGTAGCACAAGTTATTGAATTACATTAATGAGATAACTGACTATGAAATCTTGGGGTGTTACATGTGTGATCATTGCATGTTTTTTTAGTCGTGTGCTCAAATTCGTGTGATGGTTGTCTTCTGATATAGTTGGGTGAAGGGTCACTGCATAATTTTTCCAACCATGTGAATTTTAATCTTTCTTTATTTTACCATTTTCTACTTTATTTAAATGAATCATATGTCCTTACTTTTCTCCCCCTCTACACAAAATACCCATCTCTTCTAATGAAGAACCTCTAATCCTTGAACTATGATTTGTGATATCTCTCCAAAATGGACTTCTATCGAGCCACCATAAATCTTGTTGGTTGAGTATATGTATTCTATCTATTATTATTTCACCTTCCATTATTTATCTTTCTATATATAGAGTTATATTGGGGTGAGATAATATGCCCTATTTTAAGTTAATTTTTTTATTTTCTATATTTCATCTGTTCTATTTGGGATTAGAGGCCTACAAAAGATAAAAAGTCGATTGCCAATATAAGGTAAATGGTATCATGATTTTACCTCTATGTCTGGTTGTTTAGTTATATGTCATTCTACTTTATAATGGATTTTTCAAGCATTGATTTTTAAATGGATTGATCGTTAAATTTAATTTGTAGGATTGACCTATATTAGTCATGAAAACTATTTATATATTGTTAATGGTTAAGGGATCTTAATTTTATCACCCCTTTGGGTTTGTTTCTAAAATTGATAAAACAGAAATGGGTGGCCTATGAGTTTTATTAACCTTTTTATGTATGTTCCATACCCCTTACATTGTAATGTTAAATGAATGGGTTAAATTTAATTGAGTTGAATAAATGAGGGATTGTAGGACCATGTACCAACTCCTTTGGTTGTTTTCCTTCTTACTTAGGCTTAAAATTTCCTTTTTGTCCTAATTATCAATAATGACAAATAGGAGGATTTATGTGATTCAATGCCTTTTTTCATATGTTATGATTTGAGACACATTCCTAGGTGAGAAAATTTCTTATATAAATGTGGTTTTTATTTGAGTTAAAATGTGAATTTAAATTATATGGTTTGTCTTTGGTACCATGACCATTCATATTTTTAGGCAGAATGGAACCTAGGTTCTGACTCAGGAATCCATAAACAGACTCATCTTTCTTATTTAATTAAATGAATTGTAAATAAATTTATAATGTGCCTTGGCTAAAAATGGGTTCTTATATGAACATCATGGATATACTCTTTCAACCACTATATTTTATGTTCCATGAGTGATACTTAGACCCCCTTTGTAGAATTCCAAATAAATAAGCAAAGGGTTAATTTTTATCTATATTATGTGTGACATTTGTTATCCCTTTATTGATGGCCAAGGATGGTATCAAAGGAAGGAGACTTTATACACAACCTAGAGTGTTAACATGGTTCCAAGGAGGAATTCCAAATAAATTCTTTTATGGTGATGGGTTTATTTTATTTCAGGAGCAATAATTTGTTCAAAATTTGGAATTTCATTAATGGACTAAAGTTTCTTATAATGGTTATGAATTAATAATATGATGTTTCTACCAATCCAAAGTAAGAACCTTGATTTTTTCAGAGCATAACATTTAACAATGTCCTTATTATCCCAATACGCATTGGATATGAGTCACAGGGGTTGATTGGGCTATAAAACAACTCAGGATACATTTTAAATTAAATCATGACTAACTAATAACCAAATGATATTCTAGATTGGGCCAAAATAAGAAGAAAATAATGAGTGTTCTATTGGAACCCGAACCAATATTGGATATTTATATACCAAATTAAATTTATATCTTTCATTATTACATAAAGACTATTTATTATATATTCACTCACAAGATCAAATTAGACACCACTGGTGGTGGTCTATTGAATTTGTCAGATACCCTATATGGGAAACTATTTGGTTCCCAAACAGGCTTCATGGATGCCAGTAGGGATAGGGGGAATCACTCGGTTGTCGGTACTTGATTGATTATAGAATGAGAGTGGGGATTCACAACACATAACTATGGCTTCTGTTTTTTTTCTAAAGATACTATTCTAAATTTTTTTATTCTTTTGGTATACCATTATGTATGTGCACATGAAGATGTGTCTTTATATGTTTTATTATATCATTCTGTGATCATCATTATATATATAAAATTTATGGATGGGAATACTTAGTTATTTATATGATGGATTTTTATTCAATAGGGGTTTAATTATAATTATACTTCCCCTATTTTTTATATGATTCTATTTGTTACGCTATAATCGGGTCATGAAGTTATGGTCTCCCCGATATTTCACATTAGACCCTTACTTCTAGTCAATAGCCTCTTGCATACAGGGAGTCATACTTGAGGTCATGTGTCCAACTACGTTTGGTTACTATTCTGTGAATAGGGTTTGGGTGTCCCAATAAGTTAGTGCAAGGATGAACCAAAACATCAAATAGAAATGTATTTGGATATGATATGATCTTATTTTAAGAAATAAAGGTTTAATTATCCTTTATAACCCTATATGATTTTATTGTGACTTTATTTTAGGAAATGGTTGGGCAATATAAATTTTGGTATTAGAAAATATGTGGGTTTAAAATTATTTCAAGATAATTTTTATATAGATCATGGAAGGATATAATATTAAATAATTATAATATTTAATATTCAATATTGGTAAGAATTATTTTTGAGGATAGTTATGTTTAACTATTTATGGAATATATTAAGTTTATCTTTGGATGTTATCATTGATGTTTTAAAAAATAATCCATTTTATTAATCTATATTGGATAAATCATGCTAACAATTTTATTTTAGGTAAATATTATGAGGAATAAGTAAATATTTATGGATATTTTTATCCATTAATATTTAATTTTAGTGCATTGTGCATGAAAATATCATCTTGAATATTCAATTAATGATGTAAGATATAAATTAAAAATTTATCAAATCACAACAAAAGGATTAAATTTTTGTTATGATATAGGAAGTAAATCATGTGAGTAGATTTGGTCATGTTGTTTATCTTTATAGTAAAATATAATCTTAACATTAAGAAAAGGATATTCTAATAAAATTTTATACTTTTACATTATTTTTTTTATGAATTAATGGTCTTTTCACCCATCACATAGTTATGGTTTGATGGTTCCTTAATTTCTCTAGACCATGTTCTCTATAAATAAATTTTTGTCTTTGGAATTATCATTATCCTTTATGTCCATATATTCACTTCCCAATAATTTTATGTTAAATGGAATTCTAGTTTTTTGTTACTCTAGATGACCATTTAATTTTCCATTACCTCATTTTATGAGTTAGTTTTACTAACCCTTCTTACGATGAGAGTTTACAGAAAGTCATTTTGAAATCTCAAACCCTTGATTCCCATGAAAAAGTTAAAATTGTGAAGACATAATTTAATAAAGGTGAAAAATGTAACAACATGATATTTTAAAAAAAATTATGTTCAACTGTGTATATTACATGCAACATAGAGCCTAAATGTAACACCCCAATCATCCATGGTACGTTTCTCTTTGAATAATACAGTAGCGTGAATTGTACCCAACTTCGAGTTCTAACACACACCACAACCAATCAAACTAGATGTTATGAATTGTAATACCCACTTTTGGAAATTTCATATATATTATCATTCAAAATGGACTTCATTTTTGGATTCATAATATCAAAATAATCTTAGGGTGAATTTTTGGTACTTTTCTGATAACATTCATATTTTGATGAATAGTGAAGATTTCTAAATTTTAATTAAAAACAAATTTTTTAATCGAAAAAATTACTAGTGATAAATTATGAATTTGAGTGATTTCAAATTATATTTAGAATAAATTTTTACAATTTAATCCAATGCTGGTCATTGGACATAATTTCACATTTAAACCAGACATAAACAAGTGTCAATCTTTTGATAGTTATTATTTCTTAAAAACACGATTTTTGTTTTGACAACGGGAATTAAAATTTAAATTAATAAATGAATCCTATATGTTTTTAATTTGGTAAAATAGACTTTATTATTGAATTCAGAATATCAAAAATATATTAGGGTAAATTTTTAGTATTTTTCTGAAAACTTTTATTTTTTTATGAATAGTGAAAAACACTGAGTTATTGTTTAAAACCGAATTTTTATTTAAATAATTATTTATGTTATTTATATTATATAATGTAAAAATAGATTCATAATACCTATATAAGTCCAATTTAATTCATTGGAGTTGGTTTATAAAAATTTTAGATATATAAACATTTTATTGAACTTTTCACCATCTTTTACCCACCTCCAATGAGCTTTTGAAAATTCACATAAAACGTAAATTTACCGCTTCTGTGAGCTGAATTTCAAAAATCCGAGACACACAGTTAATATAAAGGTGTAAAATGTGGTTCAATGAGATAAAAATAATTTTTGGTGGATAGTAACTTTTTACATTTATTTACCACGGTTAAAAGTAAATAAGTTCATAAAGGGTAAAAATGATATTAATATTAACCTATCACATGTCCATATTCTGTTCGACATGTGTATCTCGACCAAAAACAACCTTAGGAATAAAATATTATCATTTAGGTCCACTTGGATTAGATTATTCCATTTATTATTATTTAATTCCAAGAAGAGTTAAAAGAGTTAAAATCAATGTTTAATTACTAAAACATTTTTAATGTAGGGTTATACAAAAGATAAATTCGTTTGTAAATATTAATTAGAAAGATAATAATATTTACTACATAATGGTATTTTATTTATAATTTTTAGACATTAAATATTTAATTTTATTTATGACACAATGATGATGCAGTAATTACCTTATTAGAGAAATGTTATAATAATTGATATTATAAATATCCAAATAAATATAATTTTAGACTTTTAGTGACTTCCAGGAATTTTATAGGTTAATATTACATGTGAGAATTGATTTAATTAAAAAAATTCGAATTAATCTGTCTTTTATGATTTTCACAAAAAACAAATACCAAATACTGTAAAAATTGACAAAAAATAGTTTTTAAAACAATAATTATATTATTAATTGATATTAAATTCCTCAAATTCTATGGTTCGGCCCAATGAATTTTATCACCATAGGTGTATCATTAATGGACCACTTGGGGGTCTCTTGGATGTATATAGTATGTTTATTAACTATATAATATAAAAATACAAAGTGACATGGTAAATGTCAATCTAATTAACCAATAGATAAAATTAAAAGATAAGGTTAATATAATGACCCAAACCGGTCTAAAATATATTGGTTGAAAGGATTTCGACCCATCCCCACATTAGGATCTGAATAATCTACTTTTGATCCATTAGAAACCGAATATGAATTTATTATAAAATAATACTTTAAGTTTTTCTTAAAGAGCCCCCCCTCCCCCTTATAAAAGGACCCAACTTCTAACCAATTATTCACACATTAAAAGCCTTTTGGATCGGCCAAATCCTGCCCAAATACTCTCTTAACTTCCATAAAATCAACCTAGAGTCCTTAGTTTAATCATAAATACAACTAATGGAGCCCTTTTGATCAAATCAAAAAGAAAGAACCCGAATAAGAGGTAATGTTTTCACCACCCTCTTTCAAATTCCTTTCTTCTTCAACTTCTTCATTCCCTGTTATTTCCATTCGAAAATAATAAATCTAGTATCTTCTATATAATTTTATTTCTTATAATTATGGAACAAACAAATTCATTATTCTATCCATTCCTTGAATGACATGTCACCATACCTGTGTACGTACGGCCTACCGTCTCCAAGTTATGGTGTAATTGTTATTCAATATATTATTATTTACATGGTTATAATAATGATGTATAATTCATGTAAATAATAAATATAACATGATAATGATTTTTTATATATGATATAACATCCAATTATATATTATTTTAACATCAAAAAAATGATATTTTCTTTCGTGCGTGCATACGGATTACCATCTCCACGACGCGATGAGATTCATTTTCAAGTTCACCATTCATCGATGATTATAAAAATATATATTACTAATAAGTTTGTAATATATGAAATAATAATTCTAATGGAGATATATATATTTATATATATAAGTATTTATGTACTTACATATATCTTATTCACTTACTTCCGTTCAATACTATATGAAAACAGAAACAACGTTTATGCGTACGTACGGACTACCGTCTCCATAAACGGTGTTTTCCATTTCATATATATGTCTATTATACAAATTTATATACAAAATATATATGATATATTTATCTTGTTTTATATTCTAGAATTATTTAAATCATGATCTAAGTGATACAATCAAGAGTAACAAGTTAAAACACGTACGATTAAGAAAAAGATTATACCAGAAATGTTAATTTAACATGGAAATTATTATTAAATGGGTAGTATAAAGTCGTAAATGAATCATATATGATATCATAAATATTAATATGGTTCTGTTATAATATAATAACATACTATGATCTTCTTACAGGAGGTTAAACATACCCTCGACTAAAGGAAAGTGCAAGGTAAGGGGTTTTCATCTCACTCCTTATTCCCGGGAAATTCATGCCATAGTGCCACTATTACCTTTTGTGTGGTGTATGTACTACCCATAATTGAATTATTTGTGTAATACACTTTAATTAATGTGTGTTTACATATTCATTGTATGATACATCTTTCATGGGTTTTATGTTTCGTAAGTTACCAAATTGGTAAGGGTTAATTCCTCAATCTCATTATTATCCGAGATTGTTTATGTGTAAGTATTTACTGGGACATATTTATTATCCATGTCCATGTTTCAAAAAAGTGTTTTCAAAGGGATTATTTTTAAGGTACTTTTTACTAAAACATCATTTTAAATGTTTTAAATATTTATTCTTCTAAATCATTCTCATTAATGTTCATGTTTTCAAAATGGGTTTTAACGATTTATTTATATGGACATGAATGTTTTAAAAATGTTAATTCCTTTCAATAGTTTCAAAGGTGTATGGGACACTCTGATTCAAAAATGTATTTAAATGACTTCTTTTCTAAATTGTGTGACTTTTAAATGCTTTCATGAAAAAGGGGTATTTCTCTCAAAGAGTTTTACAAATCATTTTCATCTATGTCAACATCCTTTGATAAATTTTACACTTGTTTAAAGTTGATTTATTATGATACAAATCATTGATATTGTGTTTAAGGTTTTGTGATATGTTTGACTATGGATGAGTTATGTTTATGCCATTAATGGTTTATTATTAATGTTTTGGAATTCCGTATGGTAGTTTTTAATATGAATTTTTATGTTATATTTCATCCTCTTCTTAAGATGAATGTGTTGGACTAGTATGTTTCAGGTTGGGTTCCGGTTAAAGAAGACCCTCCGGGATGGTGTCCGGTTATTAGAGTCACTCTGGGTTGGTGTCCAGTTATTAGAGGCACTCCGGGTTGGTGTCTATTTATTAGAGGAACTCTTGGTTGGTTTCGATTATTAGAGGCACTTTGGGTTGGTGTCCTATTTTTAGAGCCACTCCGGGTTGGTGTCCGGTTATTAGAGGCACTCCGGGTTGGGTTCCGGTTACAGTTAGCCCCTAGGTCTTGGCACGAGGCCTTGACAAAGAAAGTAAAGTTAAACATTATGCATTCCATCATTATGAAAGTGGTTAGTGATATTTCATGTGATTATTCAACTAGTAGAATATCCATGTGAATATGTAAATGGAATTATTTCATTTTATTTTTTCCATATTATGCTGAAGTTCGAGTTTAATGGGCTTTTGTTTTAGTTATTCATTGCCTTAAATGTTTATGCTTATTTATGAAAGTTTTCGCTGTATTTCATTCCCTTACGGAGCATTTGAGCTCACCCATTTCTATGTTTTATTTTTCCAAGGATTCCAAGAAGTGTATTGTGATTGATATACAGGGTTAAGCCAAGGGAATAGTGTCATTAATAATGATTATTTATGTTGTTTTGTATGTATTAAAGTGAAATGTAACATTCATATATGTAATCTATTTTCCAATACTGTTAAACTAATAAGTCCTTTGGGACATCATTCCTTGTAATCATGCCAATGTATTAAAATAATGCACTGACTCTGGGTAACTGGGGTCGAGGCATTACAGTTAGTAATAGAGGACGTTTAGAAATAACCTTAGATGCTAGATTTAGATAAACTCTGATTTGAACACATTACCCTAAGATAGACATTGAGGATTATTATAGAAAAACTTCCTAGGATTTTGGTATTGTAGAGATTTTGTGAGTTTTCCAAGCAATACATCCCTATCTGGATACAAGCAGGTAGAGACGGCTCTGGCACAGATGTACCTATGGGTAAAACCTGAAAACACCACTTTGAGCTAGACTCGAACGGGAACTGGTGCACGACAACAGGCCTTGTTGCACTCTTGGTTACGACACTCCTGGTGGATATTCTTAGGATAATTCTCATTTCCTTTACAAACTGCTATGAAGGGTTTATGGGTATATACTTCCTAAAAGAAGTTATTTTTATGATTATTTATTATATCCATAAACAACTTAATTTATATTAACTGTTTTATAACTTTAGGATTAGGTATTTCAATTCACAATCTAATCTAGTGTATTCAATTGTTTATAAATGGCGCCCTGTAGAAGGAATAAGATCTCCAGCAATACGCATGATCAAATGAGTAAGAAAGATCCTATCTTTCATGGTCTTAAGCCCGAATATAAAAGGGATATAGTCTCCAATGTATTATCATCATATGAAGAAATAGTATCGTGTGTTGATAAGATAAGTAAAGAATTCTCAGAGTCCTATGGCTTTAAAGGGATGCCAGAGAATGAAAGGATGGTTGAGAGAATGACGGATATAGGGAATAAGGTAAAGAAGGATTTTCCCATATGTGATAACTATCGAAAGAATCACCTTGGGAAATTTTTTATTGGAATGGGAGTATGTTATAAGTGTAGAGAAAAAGGACACCAAGTACGTGACTGCAATGGTAAGAAAAATATTTCAAATGTACAATGCTTCATCTTCAAGGCGTTTGGACACTACGCGAACCAATGTCCTAGTCATCAGACTATGCCGAAAATGATGCTATTGGATAATAATCAAGTTATCATACTACCATGGATGAAGAGTAATGACTAGTGTTCCTATTTTTTTATTTTGGAATTATTTAATTGATGTGTCGTATCAATGATGTACTAGAAATAAATAAGGATTGTACTTCAGTACTATTTCATTGAGGATTTCAGATTTTATGGTACTAAGAAATGTTACTCTACAGCGAGTTAATTTTTTTTTAAATTACATGGTTGAAGGAAAGATAAACCACAATATGGTCCTAATATTGAGGTAGTAATTTTGGAATAAGAGATATTTGATTTTGGTAATTTAGGATGTTGCGGTGATGTAAAATAATATATGTGGAAGGCGTTCACATGTTATTACCTGGAAAAAAGGATCCTCATTGTGTTTAGCTTCCTTGTTAATTTTGTACTATGAGTTTGGATAGTAGTATTTTGGATAAGACAAAAGGTTGGAATGAATTAAGTTTAAAAGGTTATCTTTGGATTTTTATAAAATGACAACACGCAGACCGTGTGACAACCCGTCGTGTTGGAAAAAGCTGCAGGAATCGAACCCACAACCATAGTGTGATTGGGATTTATCCCCTACCACTGGACTACGTGAAGTCCCTGGATTGTATAATGTAGTTATTTTTAAAATGGTTTGATATGTTAATTATAAATTCATTATATTTGGAACCCTATACAATTTGTATAAATAGAGTATTTTTGAGTTGTATTATGTTTTGGAGTGAAAGATAAGTTTGTGGTAGAAATTTAGTAATGGATAAAGCACTAATTATAAAGTAAGTATATCTCCTTATGATTTTATCCAATCTCATAAATAAATTCCTCAACGTTAAGAAAAGAAACTTAGAACAAAAATGTTGTCCTAGATAGTACTTTAGATCATCACAAATTTATGGCTTTGTGATTGTTGGCCTTTTCATAGCCATATCATCTACCACTCTCCATCAGATATTGATGGTTATATTTCACTTTCATATCCATGATTTCTTACATAGAACCCTAGTATGTGTTATTTTCGGTAACCTTCATACTTACCACTCTTTTTCTTAAATAAAGGCCTCATAATCCATTTTTCGATGTGGGATGTCAACTAAGATATTTTGAAATGTCAACCCCATGTTTCCAATACTGATCATAAATTGCGAGAATTCAATTTATTGAAGTAGGGTAGAATATAACACCCTAATCATCCATGGTACGTTTCTCTTTGAATAATATAGTAGCATGCGTTGTATGCAACTTCGAGTTCTAACACACACCACAACCAATCAAACTAGCCGTTATGAATAGTAATACCCACTTTTTGAAATTTTATATATCTTATCATTCAAAATGGACTTCATTTTTGGATTCATAATATAGAAATTAGCTTAGGGTGAACTTTTGGTAATTTTCTGATAACTTTCATATTTTGATGAATAGTGAAGATTACTAAATTTTAATTAAAAAGAAATTTTTTAATCGAAAAAATTAATAGTAATAAATTATGAATTTAAGTGGTTTTAAATTATATTTATAATATATTTTTACAATTTAATCCAATGTTGGTCATTGGAAAAAATTTCACATTTAAACCAGACATAAACAAGTGTCAATCTATTGATAGTTATTGTTTCTTAAAAACACACTTTTTATTTTGACAGTGGGAATTAATTTTAAATTAAAAAATGCAACTTCTATGTTTTTAATTTGGTAAAATAGACTTCATTATTGAATTAATAATATCAAAATTATCTTAGGGTAAATTTTTGGTATTTTTATGAAAACTTTTATTTTTTGATGAATAGTTAAAAATACTGAGTTATAGTTTAAAACTGATTTTTTATTTAAATATTTATTTACTTTATTTAAATTATTTAATGTAAAAATAGATACATAATACCTATATAAGTTCAATGTAATTCATTGTAGTCGGTATAAAATAATTTTAGATATATAAAAATTTTATTGAACTTTTCACCGTATTTTACCCACCTCCTAGGAGCTTTTGCAAATTCACAAAAAACATAATTTTACCACTTCTGTGAACTGAATTTTGAAAATAAGAGAGACACGGTTAATATAAAGGTGTAAAATGTGGTTCAATGAGATAAAAATAATTTTTGGTGAATAGTAACATTTTACTTTTATTTACCATGGTTAAATGTAAATAGGGTAATTAAGCGTAAAAATGTTATTAATATTAACCAAACACATGTCCTAATTCTATTGGAGAAGTTTATCTCGACCAAAAACAACCTTAAGAATAAAATATTATCATTTACTTCCATGTGGATTAGATTAGGACATTTATTATTATTTAATTTAAAAAAGAGTTAAAATAATTAAAATCAATGTTTAGTTAATAAAACATTTTTAATATAGGGTAATATATAAGATAAATTATATTGTAAATATTAATTGGAAAGATAAAAATATTTCCTACATAATGGTATTTTATTTATAATTTTTATACATTAAATATTTTAATATATTTATGATACAATGTTGATACAGTAATTACGTTATTATAGAAATGTTAAAATAATTGATATTATAAATATCCAAATAAATATAATTTGAGACATTTAATGAATTCAACGAATTTTATAGGTTAATATGACATGTTAGGACTGATGTAATTAACTGTTTTCGAATTAAACATGTTGTTATGGTTTTCAAGAATATAAAATACCAAATAATATCAAAATTGACATAAATTAGTATTTAAAACAAATATTATATTAATAATTGATATTAAATTATTAAAAATCAAATGTTCTTCCAAACGACTTTTATCATGATAGTTTTATCATTAATGAACCACTTTGTGGTCTCTTGGAGGTATATAGTAGGTTTATTAACTATATAATATAAATATAAAAAGTGACATGGTAAATGTCAATCTAATTAACCAGGAGTTAAAATTAAATGATAAGGTCAATATAATGACCCAAACCTGTCTAAAATATATTGGTTGAAATTATTTCAACCCATCCCAACCTTAGGCTTTGAATAATCTAATTTGGAGCCATTATAAACAGAATATGAATTTATTACAAAATAATACTTTATGTTTTTCCAAAAGAGCCCCTCCTCCCCCTTATAAAAGGACCCAACTTCTAACCAATTCTTCACACATTCAAAGACTTATGGTTCGGCCAACCCATGCCCAAATACTCTCTAAACTTCCCTCAATTCAACCTAGAGGACATATTTTTATCATAAATCCATCTTAAGGAGCACTTTTTATCAAATCCAAATGAAGAACCCGAAGAAGAGATAATGTTTTCAACACCCTCTTTCAAGTTCCTTTCGTCTTCAACATCTTCTATCCTTGCTATTTCCATTCTAAAATAATAACTCCAGTATCTACTATATAATTTGATGTTATTATAATTATATAAAAAACAAAGTCATTATTCTATCAACCCCTTGAATGTCATGTCACCACACGTCCGTACGTACAGCCTACCGTCTCCACGTTGTGGCGTAATAGTTATTCAATATATTTTTATTTACATGGTCATAATAATGATGTATAATTCATCTAAATAATAAATATAACATGATAATGATTCTGTATATATGATATAACATCAAATTATATATTATTTTAATATCAAAAGAATGATATTTTCACTCGTGCGTACGTACGGATTATCGTCTCTACGACGCGATGAAATTCATTTCCAGGTTCACCATTCATCGACGATTAAAAAAATATTAATAATAAGTATGTAATATATTAAATAATAATTCTAATAGATATATATATTTATATATATAAGTATTTATGTACTTACATATATCTTATTCACTTACTACCGTTCAATACTATATGAAAACAGAAACAACGTTTATGCGTATATACGGACTACTGTCTCCATAAATGGTGTTTTCCATTTCATATATATATCTATTATAAAAATTTATATTCTAAATATATATGATATATTTATCATGTTTTATATTCTGGAAGTATTTAAATCATGAACTAGGTGATACAATCAAAAGTAACAAGTTAAAACACGTACGATTAAGAAGACAATTATTACCCGAAATGTTAATTTAACATGGAAATTATTATTAAATGGGTAGTATAAAGTCATAAATGATTCATTTATGAGATCATAAATATTAATATGGTTCTGGTATAATTTAATAACTTACTATGATATTCATACAGTAGGTTAAACGGACCCTCGACTAAAGCAAAGTGCAAGGAAACGGGTTTTAATCTCACTCTTTATTCCCGTGAGATTCATGCCATATTTCCACTATTACCATTTGTGTGGTGTTTGTACTGTCCATAATTGTATTATTTGTGTAATACACTTTAATTTATGTGTATTTACATATTCATTGTATGATACTTTTTTCATCGGTTGTATGTTTCGTAATTTACCGAATTGGTAAGGGTTAATTCCTCAATCTCATTATTATCCGAGATTGTTTATGTGTAAGTATTTACTGGGTCATATTTATTATCCATGTCCATGTTTCATGAATGTTTTTTCAAAGGGATTATTTTTAAGTTAATTTTTACTAACACATAATTTTAAATGTTTTAAATATTTATTCTTCTAAATCATTCTCATTAATGTTCATGTTTTCAAAATGTGTTTGAAGGATTCATTAATATGGACATGAATGTTTTAAAAATGTCAATTCCTTTCAAAAGTTTCAAAATGGTATGGGACTCTATAATTCAAAAATGTCTTTAAATTACTTCTTTTCTAAATTGTGTGACTTTTAAATGTTTTATGAAAAAGGGGTATTTCTCTCAAAGTGTTTTACAAATCATTTTCATCTATCTCAACATCCTTTGATAAATTTTACACTTGTTTGAATTTGATTTATTATGATACAAATCATCCATATTTTATTTAAAGTTTTGTGATATGTTTGACTATGGATGAGTAATTTTTAGACCATTAATGGTTTATGATTAATGTTTTGGCATTCCGTATGGTAGTTTTTAATATGAATGTTTATGTTATATTTCATCCTTTTCTTAAGATGACTGTGTTGGACTAGTATATTCTGGGTTGGGGTCCGGTTGAAGTAGACCCTCCGGGTTGGTGTCTGGTTATTAGAGGCACTCCGGGTTGGTGTCCGGTTATTAGAGGCACTCTGGGTTGATGTACAGTTATTAGAGGCACTTTGGGTTGGTGTCCGGTTATTAGAGGAACTCCGGGTAGGGTTCCGGTTACAGTTAGCCCCTAGGTCTTGGCACGAGGCCATGACAAAGAAATTAAAGTTCATAATTATGCATTACATCATTATGTAAGTGGTTAGTTATATTTCATGTGATTATTCAACTACTAGAATATCCATGTGAATAAGTAAATGGCATTATTTCATTTTATTTTGGCCATATTATGCTGAAGTTCAAGTTTAAAATGCTTTTGTTTTAGTTATACATTGCCTTAAATGTTTATACTTATTTATGAAAGTTTCCGCTGTATTGCATTCCCTTACAGAGCATTTGAGATCACCCCTTTCCATGTTTTATTTTTCCTAGGATTCCAGGAAGTGTATTGTGATTGATATATAGGGTTAAGCCGGGGGAATAATGGCGTTCATAAAGATTATTTGTGTTGTTTTGTATGTCTTAAATTGAAATGTAATATTCATGTATGTAATCAATTTTCCAAGACTACTAAAATAATCGGTCCTTTAGGACTTGATTCCTTGTAATCATGCCAATGTATTAAAATAATGCACCAACTCTGGGTAACTGGGGTCGGGGCGTTACATTAAATGACCACGAAATATTATTTTATGACTGTTATTACATAGTTATTGAATTATAGACATTGAATATGATGAACCCAATAATTATATATATATATATATATATTCACTTTTTATTTTTAGTAAATAAGAACTTAATTTTTTTTAAATTTATTTTTTTATAAAAATACTTTTCTTTGAATGGTTATTATTACTTTTAATGAGTGTATATAATAATTAACTAATGAAAATTTAGAAAATTATATTTCATAAAAATGATATCATTTTTTAAATTCATAATTTAAAATTTACCATAGCATAATTTTTTTTAGATTTTTCTAAAATATTCAATTTTTCAATAAATTGTGAAAATACTGATTTTTATTGAAAATTGTAGTATTATTTCAAGCATTCGCAAATATTTATTTTTTAAAAATGGTTTCAAAGTAAAATTAGTTTTATTATTCTTTAATAATCTAATTATTTTAATATTAATAATTTTTATTATTTAATTTCTTATAAAAACATTTTTATACATAAAAAAAATTCTGAAAGATTTTTTTTCATTTGATTTTGTGTTTTTAACATAAATTAATTTAATCCGCTTCAATAAATTGAATATTGAAAAATGTATTGCATATTTGGAATTATTGTTTTCAAATTTTTTATATATTTCACTTTTATTTTTGAATATTTTGAATAGTAAACGTTGTAAAAAAGTATCAAGATAGTAAGGGTAAAACATGTAATTAAGATTAAAAATAATATAATAAGGACAACAATTTACCATAAAACTTTTTTTATCCTATTTTATGAGTTTATTTATGTAATTTCCATACAAAAAACTAATATATGGCCAACTGGTGGAATATTTATTTGATTACAACTGTTATATTAATTTCTTAAAAGAATGAATACAAAATGTCACTCTCTTGACATTAATGTCACTAATAATTTATTATAAGGAAAAAATAGATTTTGTCTGGTTGTAAATTTATATTTAAAATATAAATAAATTTTCATTATATTATTATTATTATTTTCAATTTTTAGTGATTGAATAATTTCCTTAAATTCTTATGAAATGCAGACAATGTATTTAGTCAATTAATAGTAAAATAATTAAATGAAATATAAAATATTAAAAGTAATATTACTTGACTGATTTACAGTATTTAGTGAATATGATAAATTAAAATAATCTATTTTTCATGTGTTAAAGTATTATATTTTAATTCCATATTTTTCATGATGTTCTCAATGTCATATGAAATGAATAATATAAAAAATGAAATTAATGATATTTAATGAAAATAATATTTCATTAAATTATTTTAAATATTAAAAATTTATTTAAATAACATATAAGGGATAATATATGGTCAAAATTATAATTTATTATCCATTTATAATTCAATTTTTACCTTGTAACCCATTAAGTGTAATGAATTTTTTACCAGGGTTATGGTAAATTTTTTTTAAAGAAAGTGTAAATCCAAAAGAATGTTCTAAAACACCACATAAAACACAAAGAAAATTATTTTTCCCTGATAATTATACCAATTAATACCTTTTAATTTAATCTCTCTTAATTTTAATTTATTTTTATAAATAGTAACATTTTTATATTTTAATGTTTTTTGATATTCCAAGTGTTCCTCTACCCTCACTTATAAAAGGAAACCCCACCTTTCTCTTCATTACACCACATTGTGAATTGTAGAAAAATAAAACCCTTAAATTTTATCTTATCCGCATAATAATAAATTAATAAGTTGTTATTAAATTCATAAAAAAACCAATTAATGCGTCTTTAAGGGGGATCTAAAGGAGGCCTACCAAGAAGAGGCAGTCACTTTCCCGACCCCTTTGAGTTTGTTTCTTATCATAAATCCTCTACATATATGGTATTATTACAAAATTATTAACTTAAATATCAAAAATATACTATAATTTTATTATTATGATTAATCCACCTTTATTCAACATATTTTCCATCAAATGGTAAGTGAGTGTTTAGCTCGTGCGTATATATATCTTATCATCTCCACGTAGTGATACATATTAATTTCCATCACCATATTTCATGGATAAATATTATTATGGGTTTAATTTTTATAAATTATATTTATGAAATAATAATTCTTTAATAACTATAATATCAGGTTTATATTCTTATTTTAAAATTTGTTGGTAAACTATAACATCACTATGATGTACATGTGGACTGCCTCCTCCACGAAGAGATCTGACTTATTTTTCATTTACACTTCAAATGTATTATAATAAAGATATATATAATGAATATATATTATATATATTATGTAATAATTATTTTTTAAATTTTATTTATAATTTACCATTCTTTATTTCTACCAATTTAAAACATAAAATTTTATTCATTTGTATATATTCTCAACCATATCCTTGAACAGTGTAATTAATTTCTCCATATATAAATTTTTTGGATGAATATATATATATATTTTTATGAAATATGTACAATATTTATTTCTTGATAGAAATTTTGGATTTTATTTGGCCATGATTAAATTATAAGACAAGTAATTTTAAACTGAATCATGCATAAAAAATGAAGCAGTTCTCACCAAGAATAATGATTTTAATAAAAACTTGTTAAAAATTATGTGATATGATCTATTAAGTAAATCATAAATCGTATGATAGATATGAATATGGTTCATTATGATATGTATAATAACTTTATATTTATTAGACAATTTATTCTATTCAGTAATAACAAATATGATACTTGAGTTTTGAAAAAATGATTTATGAATGGTATGTCGAGGATGAATACTTTTTAGGAAGATCATTGTGGAATATTTTGAAGATAACAAATAATTAAGAAGATTACATATTTAGTCTTCAAATAAACTAACGCTTTATGGTCCCCAAGGATTTATTTGTAATATATATTGGATATTTATCTATTGAGATCTTATATCTATGTATGAAATTCATTATTATCTATAGAGATAGGCCTAGATTGCTTTGATGATGTGTGATCATGATATGGCTCTCTAATGCATTGGTTAAAGATATATAGTTAACAACATTTATGTTACTCCTCAGGGATATGTTGGAATTGACCATGATGGTAATACAATTGTAATTGTTATTATAATGAAAATTTTACAAGGTAATTGCATTATTTTTCATGGCATAAAAATGAGCTTTTGTAGAAATGTTTTTATTTATTAAGGTATTAAAATAATCCTACATTTAAATATATTTTTATGCACATTATATGGTTAAAAATATTTTTTTACGAAAACTTTTAATGATTTCTCTTGTATTTCTACCAACCCTCATGATTATAATTTTTACATTATGATTTCTTATGAAATATATCATTAAAATTTCATGTAAAGAATTTTTTCTCATTGGAATGTAAATGATTATAGGAACCCAGTGTTTTTTTAAAACTAAAAAATTTCTAATTGGTTTAGAAAAATTTACCGAATAACTAATGGAATTTTTTTATACCTTAAGGAGAAATTTTTTTTCATATCATGTTTTCAAATATTTCTCTCAAGTCCAAAGGATGAGTAATAACTATAAAATGATATATCTTTCCACAATTGGTATTCCTCTAAAAATTAGTTATTTTTTAAAAAATGAAATAGAAGTTTTAATTTAAGGTTCCTCTATCTGTGTGAAAAATTGATACTATGTAGAAGTAACCACTTTGTATTATAAGGGTTTGATAATAATTTTTTTAATCTAAATTCACTAAAAATATAAACTACAAATAACATGGGAATTGAATAAAATTCAACCATTTCTATTATACTCATAGTAATGGGTTGATTAGTGTATGATCTATTATAGTTTGTATCAGAGTAATTGTTTATGATAACAATAGTTTTAATAATGTTATTGAGTAAGAATAATTTATGAATTTTAGATACCAGAATAGGTTAAAAATACTCTAATCAATCTGAATTTCAAATATATAAATACACCTTTTGAGGTTTTATGTTATAGGAGTAATTTTATAGACATTTATAAATTTTTAATTGATATTTGAGGTATATGTAACAATTAATTTTAACATGTGTTTTAATAAAATATTTTTTTAAGAATATTAATTTATATGATGTTGGTTATTAGTAAATTTTATGGTTAACGTGATCTTTAATGTTGAGGTAAATGTGATTAATTGGTAATAAGTGTTTTTACATTTTTGGAATATATGTTTCATTATAATGAAAACCATGGGATTGAAAATTGATTTGGTTAATATTTTAATAATTTTATTTCAAATGAGGTTCATTGTATCTTAAGTAATATTTAATCATTATGGTAAATGGAATTTATGGAATAAATGTTGGGTCAATTTTTGGATGAATATATGATATTTTTTAGAAAAGATGATAATAAATTGAATAAAATTTCATTAGATCATGTTATTTTTTAGCATATGACTTTATGAGTGATTGATGTTTCTTGGATAAAAATATTCATTTGATCTTATAATAATTAATGATCATATATTTCAAATTTTTGGGCTTCATATTTCATTAGAAATATTTCTACAAGAGTTATTGTTATTAATTTTTATAATGTTTTAAGATTTAAATTTTGGAGTTATTATTGAGGAATTGGAGATTATTGTATTATTCCTTTATTTAAAAGGACTACTAATATTCGATATTATTGTATATTTTGGTATAAATTTTATTCTGGATAATTGATGGAAACCATAGAAATATCATATCATCCTTTTATGAATTTTTTGATCTAATTAGATATAATTTTAGTAGATCTTGAGTGAAAATTGCATCATTTTTTCATAAAGAATATGAAATAAATAATAAAAGTAAAAATAAATGAAACCAAACTAAAGGATGATATTAAATTTATTGATTTAAATAAATAACGTAATTATGTTTTCTCATGTTCTTTATATTGATGATAATATAATCCATCACACTCTCTAAAAAGGATCTTGAATTGAAAATGGACTCTTTTTAAAATCATTTACAATGAATTAATAGACTCTTCTATCAATGGATTAAATGAATTTATAATTAAAATATTCATACTTTATGAATTTATTTTTCATAAAATCGTAACTTTTTTGGATTAATTTTCATCCTCATTATAATAACTTTCTCTTCTACATCCATATTGTTACTTCCAACTAATGTTATCCTTATTTGAGAACCTTATTTTGTGTTATTCTAGATAACCTTCAAATTTATCATTTCCTATTTGTATAATTATTATTAATTTTCCATTTTTATGGTTTCTTTTTCAATAAATTCATTTAAAAAATTAAAAAAAATCATTTCACAATTTTTTATTTTGCTTCCACTCAAAATAAATGATTCTAAAAATGTTTTAAATCATTTTTATTCAAACAAAATATAAAATTGTATAGTGCAAATTTCAAAACGGGGTTGAATGTAACAACTCAATATTTTTTAATTTTTTCTATTTAAATGATATTACACTTGATATTATGTGGTATATGTTACATGGAGCTTAAACTAACCATGATGTACTATCAAAATATTATTATTTAAATATATCCATTATATGAAAGTCATTGGATTAGTGGGTAGGAATAGGAGTACCTATATTATGAAATATATTTGATTTTATTCAATAATTAAATAAATATTTTTCCATATATTGATAATAAATTTTTAGGAAATGAATATAAAATAATTTTTAGTAAAAAAGATTTTTTGTTTTAATAAAATTATTTTTTATGCATGCAATATATTTTTATCAAAGTAAATTAAGCTAATAATAATATATTAATGATTTTAATGAAATTTTTAGATCATATATTTGTTAAAATAAATTAAAATTAATCTTATATTACTCATAAGATTAATAAAGATTTTAAATTCATTATATACTACAAAAATACATTTTATACAAAAATTATTTTAATTTTATTTTATGTATAAATAATGTAATCTATTTCTTCCATTATTATAAATTTTATGAGATATTTTCATTGATGAAATTTAAATAACATTTGAAATAATCATCTCAAAATAATCATAACATATATTTTTGGTATTTTTCATAAATGATAGATTTTATGTGAATACAGAAAATATCAATTTTAACAAAACTAACATTTCTTTTATTTGATTAATTTCATTTAAAAGTATAATTATATTTTGGTTTTTATACAGTAATTTAATATTAATTTTATTAATAATTATCCAATTATTTCAAAGAAAATCAATATTATATTTGACTTTGGTATAAAACCATTTTTTTCATAAAATGGGAATTTTCTAAAAAAATGTTTTCATTTTATTTAATGCACTTATATTAAAATTAATTTTTCAATATTCTATAAATAAAAATAAATAAAATATATTACATATTTCAAATTACAATATTTAAATATTTTAAAAGATTTATTTTTTTTAGTCATAATGAATGTTAATCATGAAAATTGTTTATCACCCCTCTAAAGGGTAAAATGGGTTTATTGATGTTAAATCTATGGGAAAATGTCTAAATATCAATCAAAAATGTGAATTTATTTAGTTAGATGAGTCTGTTTCAACCATTTTTTTCATAACATCAAAAATATGACCTTTTTGGGAAAGTTTCCTTTGGTATTTACCATTATATTATTTTAAGGTGAGAATAATTAAAAAGTGTCACTATCTCTCACTTGTTACGTTTTATATATATTGATATAGATAAAAATGATATATGAGTAAATATATATTATAAATTCGATTAATAAAGAAATATATTAATTTATTTTTAATTTTTTTTGTATTGGTATAGCTAACTTGAAGGCTTTCACATCATTGATGCAGAACATGATGGAGTGGTAGAAAAATATATTTATTAATTTAAAAAATTAAAAGTAATATTTTTTTTAAAAAAATATGGTGTTCAAAAATTTATTGGGTGATTAAATTGTATAATGTGGGTTAAAATATGTAACATGATAATTCTATTATTTTCATGATATGTTTAAAATTTAATTTTGTGAATAGTTTTTAAAATAATATTAAATGGTATTGGATGTATAAAAATTATTTTCAAATCATTTAATTTCTTATAAATCATATATTAATAAAAAGGGAATTAAAATTTTCAATACTATCTATAATGGATCATTTATATAACACTTATAATTTTTTAAATTACTTTCATGGATCATTAATTTTAAAAAATTCTTTTAAAATAGTTATGGTTAAACAAGGTTAATGGGGGTTATAAAAAAATATAATATTTAAAATGAAACTTAATTTTAATAAATTTTAATGGTTTAATTTATGTTAACATTTTATTCCATAGATTTAAATATATGATATTTTTTACACATTTTTATGTGTTAGTCACATATTTTAAAATTCTAGTTCATTTATTTACAATATTTCTACCCTCGTCCCATCTACAAGGGAACCACCACTACCCCCTTCCTCACATTTATGATCAATTTTGGATAACATACATAAACTTATGCACCTAGATCTGATGATAAACATTTATTCTTTATATATTAGTTTTGACACCAACTAAAATGACCCAATTTAAACCATCCATAATTACAATATACTTTACCAAAATTGAGTCTCATTCTTGTCCAAGACCTTTTAGGTATAGTGTTTTAGTGAACTAAGAACAATATTTTATGTGTCAAAACCCATGAATTTTTCCAAAAAAAAAAGTAATTCATTTCCATTATACTAGTTTTTTATTATTACATAAGTATAATTCAATATATCTTAAAAAATTATCCAAACATGATTCCCTTCAAGAATAATATTATATAATATCGTTTTTCATAATCTATAAAATGTTTGAACATAATAAATGGTGACCTCAGATGCTATGTAAGTGTAAACATGGAATATATCAATCCAAAGTGAATGTAATTTGGTCATAAGGATAAAAAAACATAATCATTTTCATGTTAAGAATTAAAATAATTCATAAAGAAAATGGCATATATCATAAACTCCAAAATCATGTCATGCTTAGAAGGATTATTAATATGTCTGTAAATTAAAAAATCATTATTCAAGAGATATAACCTAGGAATGTATCATTATTTGAATAAGAAATAATAATCTTTTAAACATATCAATTTAGAGTCATTTCAAAACGTAACCTAAAGAATATTGAAATAACCAATAATACTCACACATGAAGATGTCAACATAGGTATTCACAATCATATCCATAAATATTATTATGAGAATAGATATAATTAATTATAGTATTGCATCGAGATGTGAGAATATTTATTTTCAACCATTCTTATGTTTAAAACATCATCTCAATATATATCTATATCAAATTAACCAATGCATTAGAGAGATATAACTGACCCAACCATCACATAATCATACTCCATTCATATATAAATAATCAGGTAATGGAAACATTTATCATTTTTTTTATCTTTGAACAATGAAAAGAAAAATATTTTCATCATGATTCCTAGATAATAATCAACAACCATAAAGATAAATAATAAATATAAAACCATTCTTTCTTGTCCCTAGTTAATATTACATAACATCAATGGTTTTTTTCATAGATGAAAATACCATTAAAATATTACTGGAACATTTATTGAAGAAAATAAATTTTCAATTTGGAATTCACATGTTTAAAAATTAAAAAATTATATAATATTATGGAAATAAATTTTTTAATATAACCATAGAAATATTTAGTGTACACATCAATGAAAATAGTATTTTTGATAGTGATAAAATCTCTTCATAGAGTTTATGTTGAAACAACAATTTTATTCATAGATAGGTAAAATTTCCATTATCATCAAATGATAGGAATATTTTTCTAAAAGAATATTAAAAATAAAATGTGGGTAAAATGATTTCAATAAATCACTATACATTTTCAAAAACATTTTCAAAACATTTTAATAAAAATATTGAAATTGAAAAAAAAAATATTCCTCACCAAAGATGGAATAAAGTTAGTTTTTTCTTTAAAATACTTTCTCTATAATTTATATTAAAAAATACAAAAAGGGTAAAAATACATTTAAATTAGATAAATAATAATAGTAGAATAATATATATTTGTTTAAAAACATATAACTATATAATTTTATTCACTTTAAAATTTTTATTAATCTTCCCAAAATTAAATGAGATTGTTGGTTATTTCTCTTACCTCAATTACCGTTTTACATCGAACATGTTTTAAAACCATATATATATATATTATAAATATTTTATTGAACCATATTCTCTCCTAACGTACTATGTATCATTACTTATGAATTTTTAATTATCTTTTTATTAACAATTATTTCATTAAAAATAACATTCAGGTAAAAATTGGTCCTTTTCCATGCATATATCGGTTTGGTGGTTCGGAAATTTGAACCTTGGTCTAGGTTTAATAATTTTCCTAATCTTAATCATGATATATGTATCTTTTTTATTAATTATATATAATTTTTTAACTATTAGTTTAAATTGATGATGAAAATTAATAACATCACTTCATGGAGATGGTGGTACATACGTACGCAAAACTAAAATTTCCATTTGTTGATCATTGGAACAAAAGAAATGTAAATAATAATAAACATTTATAGAATAATTATTATATCACATATATTATATATATCCATTTAATATATCCTTACTTCCATCCATGTAAATAATAAATGAAAGAAGAATCACATCACTTCATAGAGGGAGTAATCCATAAGTTCGCACGGGAAACTTTATCATTTTCTTATAGAAGGAAATAAAAGAAGATAATAAGATCATATAACTACATAAGAATAAATATTTAAAAAATATCATAAATAATTTATTAATTAATTATTATAACCACATCATGAAATATAGTGATGGAATATGAATATCATCACTATCTGGAGGTTGTTGTCCATACATACCACAAGCAATAATTTCATTTCCAACTTGATGGAAAAGATAAAGAAAATGGTTATTCAATAATCATAATAAAATATTTTTATTTTTATTTTTTTCCAAATTAAAAATTTTATTATGGATCAAATAGGTATAGAAAATGTGTATGAAAAAATTGAAAGTACTCTCTTTAGAACTATACATCTTTATTGGGAATCCTCATTTAGATTACACCTTAAGACTTCTTTTTATTCCTTTTGGTGAGAACGATGCCTCTAAGAAGGGGAGAAATTTTTTGAAGGTATGGTTTCAAATATTGTTCTAGATATATGGCTCAATAGTTTTTTGGAAGATAGTATATGTGGCATTCTTATATAAGAGATGAGAGGGGCACACATGGAATTAAATTAAGTTTTATATTAATATATATCAATTTTAATGTTCAAGTGAAACTAAAATGATATATTTTCATGATAATATGATTATGATCCTAAATAAACTCATGAAATAAATGTCAAACAAATTTAGCATATTTTGTAACCTTATATCATAGTTTTAACAACACTCTATCCTTTTTAATGATTACCTTGATATTAATTGTTTTTATATTTTTGGGGTAAAAAAGATACTATAAGAAGAAAAGTGACTAATCAGTGGAAAATGGTTGATGTGATTGATTATCACCAATTAACATAAAAATATATAATATTTATTTAAATTCTAAATCATTAAATAAAATATTATTTAATGTTAGACACCATTAATGTCTTTTTCAGATAAATTCATAGTGGGATTTATAAAAATATCAAAATTTTATTTTAGTTCAAATATAAAAAAAATTGAACATCTCTAATATATTATATTTATCTAAAAAAATCACCGAACATGAAAAATGACCCAGAAAATGTTTATTTATATGTTTTCTAAATTATTTACATAGTTTTATTACTACTTTCCCTACCACTGTGTGGGAGTTTTGAATCATTTAAGGAAAAAAAATTTATCATTAAAATTTAAAAAAATACAAAAAAATTATTTATATAACTTAAAAATAATATTTTTTAACCATTAATAACTTTATATTTTCTCAATCATAAATTATTATAGTTATTAAAAATAAGAAATAGGCAGTTTGGAATTACACTACTTAAAATAATATTAACGTATTTATCAAGGAAAATTGAAAAAAATTGTGATATTTAAAAATATATGATATGTAATGTTAACCTAAACTCATCCAGTATATTTAATTAATTTTTAAGTATGATTTTCAAAACTTATTCTAAATTATTTCCTTATTTATCCCATTTAACAATTTATTGATATGATAAATTCTATCATGGTTACTATCCCTTAAAACAAAAAATTATGTTGACTTATATACCAAATTTTTACATTATGATAGAAAATAAGGAATAAATGTAATTAAATTAAATTTCTCTAAGTGGAAGAAATAAATTTTTAAATAAACTTGTAAATCTCGAGGAAATGTTTTTTATTATTCAAAGTAGTTTTTATAAAACAAATTACCACAATTATGTATAATATTTATTATAATGAAATTAATTGGATTATTTTAAAAAACTACTGATGAAATATAAAAAATTAAATATGAGTTGATATAAATATATATTAATAAATGATATGTTTTTATATAATCAATATTTTCACTATTCACTAAAAATTTAATTGTTTCAAAAAAACAAAAAATATCATCCAAATATACTTTTTGAATGATGATTTTTAAAATTATTTCCTTTTATAAAGTAAAATTTCTAAAATTATTGTAAATTAATTATAATATTCACTCACAAAAATAAATGCAACCCATCTTTGAAGAAAACATGTTATCGAATCATAAAATGACTTTAGAAAAATTGGGTGTGTATTTCCAAAGCCTAAATTGATACATTTTATTTATAAGGACCATAATAGATATATTTCATATCTAAATAATAAAATTTCATTTTCATCCATGAATAGTGTTTCATGTCAATATATTAATGAAACACTTTCTTTTAATTTAATGAGAAATATTTTCTAAAATGTCGTGGTGTTACATTTTACCACCCAAAAATAAATTTTTTTTTCCCATTTTTAATTATCACCAAATAGAATTAGTGAATCATGTTAGAGTAATAAAATATAATTTTATTTTATCCTAATAACTAATTTCTATTCAACAACTAGTAAAATTATTATTTCTTAATTATTTAGTTATAAAACTAAGTATGTATCATTATACGACTCATGGGTTTTGAAAAACATTCATTTATTGTTTTTAGATACTATCCATATAAGACTCAATGGATTTATCTTCCTCTTAAATTATTTAATGAAATTATATACCATAAAGATAAAGAATATGAGATAATAAACATTATTTATTTATTTCCATTCGATAATCATAATTTTGTCCTCTGATTGTGATTTGAGTTCTTTTTCATGAGATCTTCATCTCATATTCCAAATTATTAATATCCATGATGAATTTCCTATCACTATTTAACCTATAAAATTAAATATTAAGGGATTATAATATCATTAAAATAAAAAAATCATACTATCTCTATAAATTTTATCAAACCAAAAAGTTTATAATGAGTTAAGATAATACCATAAATTCATAAACCTTTATATAATGAAATAATACATTTTACACTAAAATTTACCTTATTACACCAAAGGTTAAACCTAGATAATTCAATGAACAAATAACCATATTTCTCAATTAGCCTTAATAACAAAAATGTTAAATAATTTTTAACATCATTTTTTTCTCATACCTTTTTGATTAAATCCCCAAATAATTTCTAATTTATCAGGAAAAATCGTTTATGTCAAACCAAAGTGTTTCATATACATCAACCTAATAAAATCTTCTTGAAAATGTCTTCTTAAATATAAAATCAAATAATACATAAAAAATGAAATCTATCTATTTAATAATATGAACAACATTAAAAATATATACCCATGATGGTATCCATGACCCTTATGTTAACCTCAATTGAAAATATCCAAATATCAAAATTTATCTAAACCCTTCTCTAATACCAACTATAACAGCCTCAAACTCACACACTGGTTCTGGTGCTAAAAAAATTCTTTAGATACTATCTATGATACCAAATAAAAGGACCAAATTTTTACCATGAATAATTAAAATATCCTTATCTAAAAATGGTTTATATTCATACCAAAGACCTTTTAGGTTTGGAGTTTTATAAAATTATGAAATACACTTTATGTAGTAAAACCCATGGATTTCCTCTCAAATTAGAATTTCATTCATTAAAAAAATTACTATTCTATAAGAATACTTAAATGTATCCCTACAAATTTTCCACACCTGATATCCTTTTATTCTAGTCTTGCATAATATAATTTTTCATAACCTGGAGAAAATTGAACCATAAGAAAGGATGCCCTCAGATTCACAATAAAGGTAATCATGGAAGATATCAATCATAAGTGAACATAAGAAGATGTTAAGGGCAAGATAACATAGTAATGTGTGTTTTATCGACATAAAATAGTCAGACTAA
The DNA here is from genome assembly GCA_963277665.1 of Viscum album. Classification (NCBI taxonomy): domain Eukaryota; kingdom Viridiplantae; phylum Streptophyta; class Magnoliopsida; order Santalales; family Viscaceae; genus Viscum; species Viscum album. The sequence continues at coordinate 1,125,372,562 of OY728146.1, forward strand.
TAAAATATTATATCAAAAACATCCAAATCATTTCATATCATGAATCATGATTAATAAAGAATGTTTTTCATAAAAAAGTTTTATTTCATTTTAACTACCAAATAGAGGAAAAATGTACTATTATGTGAAAAATACATGAATATCTAGTGATTAATAAAATATATTGGGTTTAAATTATAATATCCTTATAATTCAATGGAATTTTTTTGTAGATAATCCTGAAAAACAATATGAGATTGTAACATAAATTTGTTAACACAAGTCTCATATTGATTCCCACATGTTTAAAAAAAATTATGTTAAATGTCGAATTATAATAATAGTATACTAGATAATATTCATTCGTAACATATTGTGTATCATTCTATGTAATTTTAAATTATCCTTTTACTAATAATTTCATCATTAAAAAAACATTTGGGATAAAATTTGTTCATTTTACATGTCTTTTTCGGTTTGATGGATCTCGAATATTCAGCTTAATCACAGTTTTATCTTATAAATATAATATATATTCATTATACACAACTTTATAAATATTAATATAAAGTGGTGATGAAAATAAATTACATCACTTTGTGAAAATGGTGGTCTATATGTATGCCAGAGTGATGTTTTTACTTTTTAATAGTTCAAATGAAAGAATGGTATAAAATTTTTAATCATTATATATTAATTACTATGTCATAAATATCATATATATTAATTAAATATATATTTATTACCATTCATATAAATCAGAAATGAAAATTTTATCACTTCGCTTCACGGAGGTGGTAGTCCACATATATGATCGAGCGACTGTATGGTTTTTTAACAAAAGAAAAGGTAAGATAGTAGATAATACGTTATAATTGTAGAAAAATAATTATTTATAAATATGATTTATACACATTAAATCCATCATAATTATAAATCATTATATATGGTGATGAATAATGGTTTATATTGTTGTGTTGAGCCGATAGTCAACATATATGTGTGAGTGATATATTCATGTCACATTTGATGGGAAAAGGGTGTGAAATGGTCTTGAAATATTTATAATAAAATATTGGATTATTTATGATACTATATTATTCATTTTATGATATATAAAATAGTTTTAGATATGGTTTAATAAGAAATAAAATGAAAGGTACTCTGTTAGTAGTTATACCTCTTCATTATGAATCCTATTTGGGTTATAGCTTAATACTTTTAGGTTGGTATTTTGGTGAGATAAGTACCTCTAGGATGTGTGGAGGAATTTTGGGAAGTTATTATTTCATATATTGGTCAATGGATGTGGATCTATAAGTGTAATCAATAGATAAGGTGTGCTTTATTATATAAGATTGTAGATGGGAACAATTGGAGTTACATAAAGTTTAAAATTAATATAAATTAATTATTATTTCATTATGACTCAAAATTGATATATTTAAATTTTATTTGGACTATAAGTCTAAATACTCTAAAAATATTAAATTTATATATTTATTTACTAATTTTTTAAACTTATTTCTTCGTTAAAACCCCACACTTGTTAACCCTTTAAATTATTACCTTAATATCAATGTTTTTTACTATTTAGGGGTCACAAAAGATACTATAAAATAAAAAGTGACCCATAATTATAAAATTATTTATATTACTAAAAATGTCTCCTTCACATTCCAAGGTAAAATATTTTTATTAATTCTACATCATTTTATAAAATATTATTTAACATAAGATACAATTAAAGTCATTTTCAAAAAAATTCACATAGTTTACATTTAAAAAATAAAAATAATATAATTTAGTCAAATTGTACAATTTTAACATGTCAATAGTAATTTAAATTTATATAAAAAATTTATTTATCCACATAATTCTCTCCAAAAAATAATTTTAAGTTATTAAAATCATTTAATTTATTTTTCTACTGTTTTCACAAGAACTATGTCGATATTGCGTAAGCATTTGAGGTAATTATTTCAACACCAAAAAATAAAAATATATTACCAAAAACAATTCATATTAATGTTACCTTTTATAACAATTAATAATTTTTTTACCCATATCACACAATATTATTGTTATTATGAACATTTTTAAACATTCATTTACATAAAATAATATAAAAGTATTTATCAAAAAAATTGTACCAAAAATACATATTTTAAAATATTGTATTTTTTTATAAATAAACTCATAAATTAATTTAATTTAATTTCTATGGATGACTTTGACTCTATATTCCATAGTTTCAGCCTTATTTATCCAATTTTACTCTTTAACGGTATGATACATTTTTTCATAGTTAATATTAAAATTTACCAAAATGAATTTTCCTTATTAAAGAATTTTTAAATTAATATTAAAACTATTTAATACATTTCATGAAATTAAATTTATATATTTCTATTAAAGTAATATTAAAATGAACATGAAAAACATGATGAACTAAGGTTTTCCAAAACTATTTTTTTTTTATTAAAAATAATGTTTTTATACCAAAATTATGTATAATGATGATTCCTATGAAACTAATAATCATATGTTTAATAACAATCTAGGGATTATAATTTAAAATAACATTAAAAAATGGGAAATATTAATTATATAAAAATAAAATACATTTTTCTATATAATCAGTATTTTCAATATTCACAAGAAAATTAATCTTTTCAGAAAAATCCTTAAATTTCATCCATGGATAATTATCATATTATAATTTATTAAATTATATCTGATTTATAAAATAAAATTTATATAATTGGTATAAATAATTTATAATATTCTCTCATCAAAATTATATATAAACAATTTTTGACGAAAAAATATTTTTGAAGTATAAATTTACTTCAAAAATGGTGTGCTTATTTGTGATGAATTAATCTATAATTTTTTTTATTATGAACATTTTATATAAATTTCATAACCTTTTTAATACTAAAAATACACTTCAATTAAATTGATAGGTTATAATGGTTATATTTGAATAATAACATTTTCTAGTTCATAAAGCTTGTTGTTGTGTGTTAAGCTATCTAATATTAAAAGTTTATTTAAAGAAAAATACATTCTAAATATATGATTGATATATTTATCATGACCAATAAAAACCCAAATACCTTACCAAACTTCTTCCCATATGTCCTTTATTTTCTAGTCTCACTAAAAGACAGACCGATAAATCTATTGGTGTAAGGGAAAACAAGTTTCTCAAAGAAGTGATATAACTATTTACTGAGTGTTTTCAGGATTATTTATTCTCGAAACTCCATTAAATATTATATAACCATGATGATAAAATAAAATCAACATATTCTGTGTTCTAAAATTTTATTATTTGTATAAAACAACCCTTTCTCTCCATTTCCGTTCTATGGGAAATGAAAAAACCATTCATTCAAACATATAGAAAACTAACACCACAAAGTGATGTGTTTTATTTTCCTTCACTACCTCACAAGGATTAAAATTATGAAGATTTAATGAATATATAAGTTAATATTTTTTATGATAATTTTATTGTCAAGCCACTTTTATATAACATAAATGAATAACCACTTTTGTGGACTAAGAGAACAGGAAACCCATTATATGATAGAGGCATAAAATCCTTATAAAAACATAAATTGAATCTCTGTTGAGGATCTATAGAGACCAAATGTGATTATTTATCAAGATAAGAAACTGAAAATTCACATCCCTCACTTTCATAAAATGAAGAAGTGAAAATAGTTAAAGAAAATGTGTCTCCCCTTAATAATAATTTGTGTCATTATGTTCCAATACAATGTGGTATATAAATACTCCAACTCAATAAAATGTGTGACAGGAGGACTAGATAATAGCTATTGGCACAACTATCTCTCTTTCTTTCTACAAACATAAATGTGTCTATGAAAACTCACAACTCATACAACGTGATGCAATGAAAAAAGATGAAAAACACTATAAAAATTATATCTTGGTGTCCTCATGTCCATATATTGATGAGGAAAATTGGATTATGATGGGTGGAAAAAAATTCATCCCTCAATTGAGACAGCCGACCTGATGATACCTGTAAGATGTTTCACCACAAACCAAATGTAATGAGGAAATCATTCATGCTCATAAAAACCTTGATCGAACAATTGGAAAAACAAAACATAACCAAAAACAGCAATGAATCAAAAATACTAAACCTGTAATGAATCAAAAATCCAATATAACAACATTTTATCCTAGTACAATATCATTGTCCACTATATATTATAACCATCATCCACATGATCCATATATTATTACTATCATTATTTCCACATTCCACGATACATTACCCCTAGATGAATGAATTTCTATTGAAAAACCACACACCACTATCCAAAATAAAATAAAACACATGGTCAACGAGCACTTCCACCCAGAATACATGTCGAGTAGTGACCGCTAGACAAATATAATGCACCTAAAACTAATCCACATCCACTCAAAAGTTCAAAGGAACCCCAAAATAATTTTGAACCATGCTAGTGGATCCCAGATCTGAACTAAATCTTGGGATGAGGGTAGTAAGGTAGGTCATGTTGTGAGGGAAATAAACCCATGAATCTGATGAGAGAAATTGCAGATAATTGGAAATGAATAATTCTTCAAGGAACATTATTGATTGAATGTTCCCCCAAAACCATCAATGTATAAATTGAGAATTTATCGTATTATAAAATCTCCATCAAAGCTGAACAATGGATATCCACGCTGCATCGAAGCTTTGGAAACCCTATGTTAGGTAGCCATATGTTTTATAAAATGGGGATCCATACCCTATCACATATTTATAAAATTAATGTGAATTTATTAAATTAATATATTCCAAACCATCATACACTACCTTCTTTTGAAAAGATATAATTTTTCTATAGAATAGGTGTGGACTTCCACCACCACAAAGCTATGTGAATTATTTTTCATGAATACCTTCCATTGATGGTTCCAAATATATTATTAATGTATAAAATTATTAATTTATCATGAAATTTTAAGGTGTTGTAATTGTGAATCCTTTGATCATAGTCAATCTACCAAAGACAATTTAGACTTATGAACTAATCATATTGAAACATATATTATATAAATATAACAGGCTTGATAAATAAATACAACATGGTAATAAAATGAATAATTATAAAGGAATTAAAATATTAAAAAAATCATCATTTATAAAACTAATATAATTTTATTATTCGTGATTTATAAAATGTATGAAATGAGTCAGGACTCGAGTTAATGTGATTTCTCATCTCAATTTCATTTCATTGAGACCCATTCCATGTTCTCCAAAAAAATTCAATATTATATATATTTCTATATTTATGTCATTAGTTATTCCTTTACATAAAAATTAAAGATCTTTGAAAATTCAATTTATGTTTTCTCCTTTAGTGATATTTTGAAAAAAAAATGTATCCATAGTAATATGAGTTTTCCTTATAAAAATTTTATTTTAATATTTTTCATCAACTATATTTTTCATTATTGAGTATCATTTAAAATTTTCAATAATGTTCTTATTTATTGATTGACTATATGTAATGTTCAATTTTTACAATTTTTTTCTTTGATTACAATGTATTAAAAATAAATCTTTTTAATATTTATCATGTAGGTCAATTTTGACTCTTTATACAAAAGTGGGAAAATGTTTTTTAACATATATAACATGAGGGTGATTTTCCTCCATCATGATTGATATTCTTTAAGAATATTATTCAATATTTTTAGGGGTTTTCAATAAAAAAATTATTTCTCAATTTTCTAGTATATTATCATTTTCTGGGTTTTCAATGAAAAAATTATTTGAATCCATATATTGATGTAATGACTGAAATTCAATTTGTGTGTGATTCAAATAGAATATTTCAAGAGGATTTATAATGGAAATTTAATATTTTATGTTTTTTAATAATTATATGGTTCATGTAAATTTTATATGATAGAGGATGATCCAAATATATCATTAATGATGGGTGATTCTAATATATCTATATAATTCATTAGTTGAAGTGATGGAGTTGACATAAATTAATTTACCACTATGAGATATGTTGGAATTAACCATGATAGTTATTCATTTGTATGGGTTATTATAAAGATAATGTCCCAAGGTACCTATATGATTATTCTATGCAGGAAAATGATTTTTCATGGAAGTATTTTTATTTCTTCAGGTAAACTAAGGTTGTTATGTTTAAAATAAATTGATATGCCTCTTTTATGGGTGAGACGTGTGTTTTTAAATTGAATGTTTTTATGTGTGTTCATTTTTTAAATAATCCCTCATGAAAATGATTTTCACATTATTATTCATAATGATGTTTTTTAAGAAACATTTTGGTAAATAAATTAATTTCTTTGGAAAGTGGAGGATTATTTGGACTTAATTTTTATTATGAAAAAAGAAAACAGTATCCTGTGTTTTCAAGAATTTTTTATGGACTAATTGGTTTTCTTTTATTTGTTATCCCATACTACGATTTTTTTCTCATCCTAAATTTTCATAATTTTTTCATATATCCTAGGGATGGGAATGAAATATATAAATTTCCACCATTCAACTATAGGGATTCATATTAAAAGAAGGAAATGTATTTTGAATGAAACATGAGTTTAAATATTAGGATTCTGCTTTGGTGGTAAAATCGATATTGAAATAATTTTTCGTTTTTTTATTTTTTGGATATGATATGTAACATTTTTTTAATTCTTTAAAAATATAGACAAAAAATATCATGATAATTTTAAAAAATCCAATCTTTTTTATTAAACTCCCATGTATGGGTTTAATATGGTATAATTTTTTATAATTACTTTATGGATTCAGAATATGTTTTTCAAGAATTCGTTATTCCTTATGAAACTCTACTCTAATATAATTTTTCGCATTAATTTTTCCATGGACACTATAAAAAATGGTGATATTTTATGTGATCTACCTATTAAATTTTAAAAATAAAAAAAAATCCAGTTTTACTATTCAAATCAAATTCCATCTTAACCTCAGTATGTTTTATACTCTTTAAAATTATAAAAATAAATTTGTTTATGTCATGGGGGAAATATCATCATTACCCCTATCTTGAGAGTTTCTCCATTCATAATATGTACCCTATTAAATCCCCTGAAATTATAATTTCTCATAATCATTATATTGGATATAGAGTGATTATTTTTCCCAAATTATATAATCCATACCATGAGTTAATTTGGAACATTTTGAAAATACTACTCATTTCTTCTTAATGAAATTTTTTTATGAGATTCTGGAAGCTTATTATTTAAAATTGAATCTTAAATCTCTAAAATATTCTTGTTTGTGACCTTTATTCCCAAAATTTCAACATAAGTTACCACCATCATCTAGACTACACAAGACTATAATTCTTATTCCTTCAAATTTATTATGAATCGTACATGAAGTGTAATACCCATATATTATGAATTATTTGTGTTTCTAGTAGAATTGTATATCTCATTATAGGGAATGTCTTTATTTAGTATTAGATACAAAATCTCTACAAACACTTTGTAATCCTTACTACTATAATTACTCATCAAGGTAACCATTTCAAACCAAAATTCTAGGATTAATGAAACAAACATCAATACTAACTTTGGTTTCATTATCAATAACTTTACTACTTCCATATCAGTCAGAATTTAGTTTAATTAATTAACATTATTATCCATTTACTTTTCCATTAACATTATCATACCAAATGTCCTCTAAAATAGAAACAATATTCATTATAGTTAGCTACAAAAACATATTGGTATGTGAATTTAAATATTTTGATGTCTCCCTCAATTTACAAATGATATCATCCAAGCTCCGACCCAATGATGTTTGGGTCAATTAATGTTATTTCCTATATACACATTCCTATTCTTCTATTTTTTTCTTCCATTTTGGGGCCCATAAATGAAATATCAAAATCTATGTACAATAGAAAACCCTATACATGCATCTTCGAGAATCAAAAATATTTCTCATCAATATTCTCAACTCAGACCTTACCCATATCAAAAACCATTCTATTCATAATCAATTAACTTGTATATAATATAAAACCCAAAATATAGATTAAAATTTTATTACCAGAATTCTACAATATGGTAAAATCAAGAATGATGCTACTGACCCATGTCTAGAAACACATTTTCTAGTTTTGGTCAAAATAAAAATCTACAACCATGATCTAATTCGACATGATATGTTTGAAATGTGTATGAAAAGTAATGTACCATCACTAACCCATTTCATCCTCACAAGACTGATACATGTGGTCATGTAACATCATGCATGCCTCCCCAAATACTAGAGGCTACTGACTTTCAGAGAGGGTGAATATAATATACTGGGGATCCAACACCCTCTAGCATAGAGTATAAATAATCGAAGATAAAAATAAATATAAACAATATAATAACACAAATGAATAAAGTAAAGATCATAAAATCCAAATAATAATATAATTAAATGATTTAATACTAACTGTAACCATATTACATAATAAAATTCAATAATAAATGAACTAAAAAGACTCAATGAAATACGCCAAAACCCTAGTATCATACCACATGTCAGTTTCACATCAAAACTCCAATGCATCCTACTATAAAATCTAAAATATGGTCCCTTTCCCTTAAATAAACTGACATCCATAAAATATATATTAATGTAAAATGACGGCCTGAACAGAGTCTTAATTCAACATAATAGACCACCACTAATAGCATATAAAAAAATATAGTATTAGTATGTTGTGAATGAAAAAATATAATAAATATATATTTCAATTGAATAAATAATTATTGAATGTTAAATAAATCTACATTCCTTTAAGCTCTATATTGACCCACTAGGTTAGTGAAAAATAATTTGGAATGATGTCAAATATCATTGTCAAGTGGTGGGTTCTTTTTCCTAGTAAAAATTACCCTCCATCTTTGGTGGATTCTCTTATCAATGAAGAATCACCTATAATATTTAATGAAATATAGAAACTCACCCTTAAGAATTCAATCATCTCACCCTGAAGATCAAGAATCTCACCCTTAGGCATCAAATGACTTTTCATCCAACCCTTAGGTAATCCATACACAATTAATTTAACCCTTAGGATATATTTAAAACCATACCTAAAAAACATAGGTGGATTAAATAACTAAGAACCTTTCATCCGGCATCCCATATTATTACTTTATGAACCAATCAAATTAATAATTCATGGGATGAAAAAATAAACAAGTCATGTAACATCCCACCCTCATGCATCTATCACCAAAGTGTCACTTCAGCGAAAAGCCTAAGAAGGAAGTTAACATGTCCAATAATCAATCATACAAAACATTTCATCTAAACCCACAATGATAAATTCATTAAATTTCCATATATTTCAATATTTACATTTCACATAGCATGTTTTTCTCATTCAAAAATAATTCCTAAAATTATATTTCATATATCTATTTATCCCAAATTCCATTAACATTCCAATATACCCACAACTCATCATGTTACATGATAATCCAATTATACATTAAATATATAATTTTTAGTTCATGTGATCATATCTCAAGAAATCACTTCAATTCAACTTTTATTCCAAAATTCACAGTAATAAGTATGTGAATTCACTATCAGTCCAAGGTTTGGCTCACCTATAAGATGAAATAAATTTCATTCTCAATTCCAAAAAAAACCAATGGGATCTATGGGAATTCTAAGGAATGTGATTATTATCAACCATAATATATTCAATTAGACAGGTCATGTTCACTAAGTGTCTATATGATCACAATTATTGCACATAATTGAAATATTGAAAATAGTATTTTAAGGGGATTTTATTGAAATAAAAACATCCAAAATGGATAATACATGAACAATAATCAAAATCCATGATCTCATATAGTTTCTCAATCCTTCAAACTCTAGGAATATAACACATAGATCTAATGAAACATTTTTCTCATTAAAATATGATTTTCATTGGTTTTTAATGGACATATTGGATCACTTCATATCAATATCTAGAAGACCAGTGTTAAATCAAATTGAAATGTGCTTACATTCCATTAAAAACACTCTATGGGGTGCCTATTGTTTGAGTGTGAGATATGGCAGATAAGTTTTGTTTGGAGGGGTTTAAGGAATTTATAGATTTCCAATAAAATAGATAAACAATGGAACTACCTTCCATATCATGCCATAAGATATGATAACACAGTTAGGACTATGCAACATTTTTAAGGACCATGGCACAAACTTCCTGGTAAATTTTTATTTAAGGATCACAATAAGGATAACGTTGCAGATACTATTAACCTGAGGAAGTACTATGGTTCTTCATAATATATGATTATGTATAATCTATAAACCCAAGATTTAGGTATGATGAAACCAAGATCAACAACACTAGGTTGATGGATTTTGAATAACTGGCCAAATCCCATCATGCACCAAAACCATATTATCCAGGATATAGAGATCATCTACCAAGGGAAGGGCTACACCACTACATGGCATCACACCACAACTGTTCCAAAAAAGGTGGTGGCTTGAAACATCCTCCCATAATCTCTATATGAAAAAGCTTGAGATTCTATTCCATAATGACCAAGATTATGCTATAACCCATGGAATAAGGACATAGAATCCTCTACTTTAGCCAACTCTTATTACATCCACCCAGAACAAACCCATTCGGGCTATGTCTAGAAAATAAATGTTCAAACCAAAAACAAGCGAATAAAATATTTTTACCAAAAACATAAAGAGGTATATAACAAGAAAAATATCGTAACTTACTACATCCCAAAAATATAATGGATTTTCCCCAATTTTTTGATCCAAATAATAATAATGTCTATTGATAATAATGTTTATAACATATGTCTGCATATCAAACTCTTTCTCTTGTGTCTGATCTTTCACACGACATTGTTTTCAATGTACTCACACTAGAGTTATGTTCTTTCCCTCTATATTCTTATCACTGTGGTCCAAGATATCGATTAGATTCTCCTCAAAGGATTCATCAAAATTCACCTATATGTCATCAATTTCAATCACATAATAAGGGTTATGATGATGTCACATAATTTGTGCCATGTGAAACACTTTTTTTGTCTATTTCTAGAACTATTTATGGGATAAATGGAATTCCAATTGATTGGTCGTTTCCACTATCTCAAATATCTGAAAAAATCTGGGGATTATCTCACATTTCTTCATAATATGGTGTTCCCAATAATTGGTGACACCCAAAGTAAAATACATTAACCAACCTCATACAGTATAAGTCATCTCTAATGGTCAATTTAGTATTTATTTTGGCTCTATATAGCGACCAACCGTTATCTAGTGAACTAAAAATTCGTACAAGTCTTCTATAAGAAACTAGGTCCAACGAGTGATAACTCACTTTCCCTTAACTAATAATGATATAAATTTAATATAAATAAATAAATATACTCAAAAGGATCTATTTTGATCAATTCCAATAAGTGGTTTCCATAAGAGAACACCATGGGGGATATATACCACTCTTAGGAACCTCTAAAATCAAGAATACTGGATCACAACATAACATATAAAATTTGATTTTTCCATTTAGATTCATCATCAGTACGAGGATGATAAGGTGTAATCAGAAGAACCAGAGATCGAAAAACCTTCTAAAGACCCTACAACAATTGAGATGTGAACTTAGGATCTCAATTTGAAATTATTCTCTCTATAACAACTCGAATATGAACTATCTCTTACATATAGATAGTTCCCAATTAATCAATATAGATGGTTTCCATAATATAAAACTAGTGGGTTACCTTTATCAGTTGATCTATGAAGACTCATCCCATATATTTATTGTGATGTTTCTAGGTTAATACTTTCAGGAAAATCTATAGTAAAATCTTTCCATTTTCGATCTGAAATGAGTAGATGTTTTAAAAATCTAGAAGGCCTCTATTTATCAAGAATTACCCACTGATATGTGAAATATCTCTCCATAAAACCCATTATCTCCTTTTTCATCACCGGCCACTAATATTTTCTATAGAGTTCATAATAAATATTCATAAAAACTAGATATACCACCCATTTAAAAGCATGAAAATCCCTAATAAAATCTTTACAGAAGCCCAAAATAACCTTTATATGGCAAGGGATATGAAGAACAATTATCGACCAAGAGACCATCCTAATGGGGGATCCCTACTATATAATTTATCCCCTCCTAAATATTCTCTTTGGTTTAGATAACTACTCTGTCTTGATTCTATCTAGAATCACAGGTAACATAGATGTCAAATTCAGAGGTACTCATCTCTAGGACTCTTGAACATCTAGAATAACATATATAAAAATTTCCTTCATACTCTACTCATCATAAGACTCCTTCAATTCCTTAGTCTGATTCTTTCAGATTAAGGAATAGAAAATATTGGTTTCTTTTCCCTATGTGTGATCTAGTTTGAATTCTAAAAATTTTAGATACGTTACCACTACATTTACTAATGTTTTATATCTCACTATAAAAATATACAATAAAGAATCTTTTTATTGTTTTACTCTATAAACATCAATCATAATAGATAGTGTCTCCAATATATCATGACATATACCACCATATAAATCTCGAGATCAAGAGTGGGGTAATTACTCTCAAGTGGTCATATTTTTTTGGATCAATAATCAAACATTAGGTCCTATTGTATCAAAAATATTCTATGTCCATGTTTCAATGAATAATAGTACAATGTATATTCTATTTTTGGTGTGAGAAAAGTGAGGATTGGTGAAAAGGTCACCCAAACACTTATCCCCTACAAATATCACTGGCAAGCATATGACCAAACAAACATCCCCCCATTCCGGGTCATCCTAGATATCATTTATACCAAATGGGATAAATCCCTGATAAATTACTTATAACAGACTATTGTATTAAAAAATATTTGATTCCTAAAACCATTCATGTTTCACTCCCAAGAAACCATGGACACAACCTTATATAGGTGCACTAAAACACTATTCTCTCAGAAAATATAGCCCAATTTATGAAGTCTATTATTATAGATATTGCTTTTGTATATCCTGGTGTAATGTTGATTCTTACTTAGTATGATTTCATGATGTTGGGAATTAATTTCTATAAACAAGAAGTAAACCACGATTTCATTGAAAAGAGATTTTATGAAATTATCTAGGGAAAAATGAAATATCCAAAACATTAGATCTATGAATACCACAGGTGTATTCATATAGTATAATGACATCACTACCCACTCATACAAGTCATGCCTACCATAAATGTCTTTTGTGGTAAGTCTGATGGTCTCAACCTCAAATAATGGTACCCATGCCCCATTTTGATCTTTTTCAATATCATGAAACCTCTTAGCTGATCAAAGAGATCATAGATACATGGAATGGGCTGTCAGTTCTTGACCTTCATCTGGTCAAAAAACTGATAATCCACACATAAGAACAATATTTTATCATCCTTCTTGGAAAAAATCATCGGATAACCTCAAGGGAATTACCAAGCTATATGAATTCTTTTTCTTCTAGATCATCCAACAAAAATATCAACTCATGAATATATAGTAGTTCCATTCCATATGGTTGGATAGAAACTAGATCACCTCAAAAATGAACATAATCACATGCTCTGGTGGTGATCTAGTGAAATAATTATGGAATATTTCCTAATAATAGTTTAAAATTAGAGGAAAAGTATCATCCTTATTTTATCCACCATTTAGAAAAATCATATATATACAATCCAAGAGACAGTCTAGTTTTCACTTAATTTGTATTGCATTACCAGAATGAAGATCACATTCACCATGGTGAGGATATATACCCCCTTATAATGATATAATGGTAACTATCCTATAATAATTGTTGATATGATCCAGCTATAGAACAAACAAATCTTTATGGAGAATCAAATCAAATCCTATCATTTTAGTGTGAAAGGATCCCAAAGTATAATAATATAAGTAGGGAAGTAATTATAATGATTGATATCCTATAATCCCAATCTAAACCATGTTTTTTCAGTTACCAAGTCATCAAAGAACTCCACAACCAAACCCTTACCATTTGAAAATTTATAATATTGAATGTAATGTGATAAGATTGTATCAAAAAAACACAGAATGGGGTAGATGATACAAGAATCATACATCTGATGATAGAAGGCTATGAATCCACCACTAATGGAGTATAATTCGTGGTATATAGATTACTCTTCACTGTATACAAGGAACCAGTCTAACTCCTTAGTGATAGTCCCTAGGGATGGTACTGCCTATCCTGTGATGGGGTACCACATCCCCTACCTTATATTGAACATCCATTGGAACTCCAGCTACTGGTCTATGGAGGTGTAGCTGAGTACTTCCTATACTCTAGGCTCTATCATAATCCCCTTTTAATACTCTACTAATGAAAAATATTATAGGACTACTGTAGATTTCCCAACCTTCCAAAAGAACAACACTCAACTTTGTGGTTAAGACATTGTATATTCTTTTGGCTCACCCATCCCCACTAATAGTAATACACTAAGATTATATCATGTTTCCAAGTTCGGATTCCCTATATTCTCTTATCCTTTCTACCCTAGCATTAACTCTCATGTCAGTGCTCCTTCCCATTAGAAGAATAGCTCATAGATTTCCCTTCTAGAACATCCTTTCAACCATATGGGTAATATCTTATATTCTCGTTCATAATTAGCACCAAATTCATTATATCCACAAGGATGCATTTGAATGAAACTTACCTATGACATTATCTCATACAGAATACCATCTTGAAAACATCTCACCACGGTGACCTCATCAACTTCTAGGGAAGAGGAAAAAAATTAGAGATTGTTGAAGAATCTGGAATTTTCCATCAATAAAATCCTTTATGTTTCATGTGAATAAAATCATGATCAATCTCATCCATATATGTCTATAGATAAAAGTTTCTCCAGAACATTACCTCAAATTCCTTCTAGCATAACACCTCTTTATATCCATCATACTCCATAATATCCCACTGATACTTAGGCAGTCCTCAATGAATGTAAGTATCAAGATTCACCCTCTTATATGTGAGTGTTTCAAGGTGATTAATGATCATCTAATTAACTTAATCCAGAACTCAGAATCCTATGATACTCTCTTTATTGTGAACATTGGTTGATTCTATAACTATAACTCTCTAATCACCCTAGATATTGATGGAATAGTAAAAAGAGTCTCCCTTTCTATGGATCAAATAAAATTTAAGAAGCATTCATGGAGTTTATCATCCATCTAATTCTTCAATTATATGAGAAGTTCCATATAAAATTAATTAAAAGTGTGAAAATTACTACACTCCTCGCACTCAATTAAAAGGAAATGTGGAGGAATTTTCTTGACAATGTTTTAATATTCTCCTTAAAACACATGTTATACAATAAAATCAACCTAAAAAGTTATAAATTATAAAAAAATGTCAACGGAATGTTCCTATGTAATTTTCATTATAATAGGATTTTATGTAACATTAATAATTCATTATTTACATTTATTAGGTATATCAAGGGATTTAATTTCACAGTTAATTTGGGAAGACATGTCACATGCAATAAATATGTCCCCAGAATGAAAAATGAATGTCAACATATATCCCTATGTTTTTACGATGATGCTTGTATACTAATATCATGTCATACTAGACCATGTGTATAATATTAATAATAATAACATCACACATATTGTGAATAAACCATGGTAAAATAATATACGTACTATAAAAAGAAAATAGAATGAACAAACATATTATCTTGGGGCACTAATATTTTAACCATTATGTGGGTCAGCTACACCCATAAACAACATCATTACCAAGTATAGATATATCATAGTCTATTTTATACCCTAAAAAATTAATAAATCAATATAAAAATAGAATATTCCTTTGATACCACTTTATTACATCCCCAACTAATAACTTCTTCACGTGAGTGAGATGGGTGGCTACTTAAACTCAGGTGCACCCCCTATATATCAGAGGCTATCGAATAGCGGTGAAGTTGAATGGAATATAGTTAGGATAGTATACCCTCTGGTACATAGTGTAAATAAAAATGAAATAAACAAATAAATTATGTGTGAACACATTTCAATAGATGATAAATAAAACTAATCTAACAAATAATATAATCTTGTGATGATATATTGAATATAACTAAATGGTGTGCTAAAATTCATTATAAAATAGATAAATTGGATCAATAAAAGACTCCAAAACCCTGGTCTTGAACCTTATTCCAGTCATCTCTCTATGCTCCAACCCATATAGAAAGGATATCAATAATATGGCATCTTACCCTTATCCATTCATGCATATATGAAATCTATTTGGGTACCAAATACTGTCCCATAAAAGGTGTGAGCACACACCAGTGGGATACAACCAATGACATCATCAAAAATGGTGTATGTGTATGTAGTTCATGTAATAAATTAATAAACAGGGATTTCAATATAATAAATTAATACTACACATGAAATAATTTCGCTGAACCTAAAACTCTAAGTTGATGCATGGGGTCATCCAAAATTTCTTTGGCATGATGTCAAATATCTTTTTCAAGTAGTGGAATATCCTTTTATGGATAAATCACCCATATCATTGTAATATTATCTTATTTAGTATTAATCAACAATATTGTATCATAAAATAGTGAATTCCACCCTCAGGAAATCAAGTATCTTTACCTCAGGATCAAGCATCTCACCCTCGGGCATCCAGTGACTATGAATCACACCCTCAGGTAATCTGTACACAATGAATATCACCCTCAGGAATTGTCAACCCCCATGCATCTCAGACTTAGGTATATGTTTTAACCATGCACCTTAGCATTAAGAGTTATATATAGTTCATTCAAGCACTAATCACAAGAATAATTCATGAAAATAAATAACTCAACCATCCACATAATATCCCACCCTCAGGCATTAATCACAATAGTGTCAAAACAAGGAAAAATATGCGAAATAAATTCACATGATGACGAGCCAATAATTACAAGTATTTAATCATAATCGATAATTATCAATTCAAAAAATTAACATTTTTCAATCGATTTACATTTCACATATTTAGGTTTCATATTTCCATAATAATTCCTACAATTCTATTCCATTTATCAATTTAGTCCAAAATTTATCAACAAACCAATATGGCCATAAAAAATTAGTTAAACAATCCTAGAAAATTACTCTTTAGTTAATTGATTTTTAGTTCATGTGATTCTATCTCAATAAATCCCTATAATTTACATACTATTCCAAAGTATATGTTACTATGTTATCCAGTTCACTATCTATCGAAGGGTAGACTGAGCTATTGAGACTATGCATGTTTAAACTCAATTCTAATTGACCTAATTAGTTCCATTAAAGGTATAATAAATATGATAATCCTCATCTAGGATATATTAAATTATAAAATTCATGCACAAGCCTTTCCAAAATGAATATAATTATTTCACATAGTAGAAGGATTGAAAACATACATTAAGAATGACTTTCTAGACCACCCACTTCAAAAGTAAAGAAGATGTAAACAACTTCAATGTCCTATATTGTGTATATTTCTTCCTTCCTTTAAAATATATGCATGTAACACTAATATCTAACTAAACATTCTTCTGGTTCAAAGAGTATTATGAGAGGTTGTCAGAAGAAGGCCTTAATCACTATGGATCAATAAAAAAAATGAGGTGGTTTAATTAGGTTAATATTTTCATTATTGGCCATTGGAATAAATTCCAAGGTTATCAAGATTTTATAAGAATATTTGGGTGAGAATTTATTTCATAATGGTTAGGAATATTTATTGACATCCTATAAAATAAAAGAACATGGTGCAGCCTTCTAGACCATATTACAGAATATGTTAAAATTGGGAGTAGTATAATGTAGTGTAAGGAACAATTCCAAATCATTACCGATAAAACTACATCTAATTATCATGTCTAAGACCATGTCACAGATCCTATAAACCAAGGGTATGACCATAGATCATCCTAATACCCCATGATGTACAACCCATAAACCCGAAATGTAGGCTATAACACAACATAACTTCATGCCGAAGGGGTACTTGATTTGGAAGAACTAACCAAATTCAACTAGGAAGCACTTGATCTATATTCGTCATCTCCACAGCTTAGAGCTTATATTTTAGGGGAAGGGTTATATAGTACCAAGTCATCACACCACAGCTATACCTCAAAATGTAGTGGCTCTAAACATCCTCCCTCGAGCTCCTTACAACACAGCCGAAACATCCATGCCATACTACCCACAAATACAGTGATTCTCATGGCACCATGTTATATATTATTTTTCATTATCCAACTTTTCCAACCTCTTCCCAAAAAACCCATATGTATTAAGGCTTTCCAACCAAGCTTCAAACTAAAAATTACCTGCTCAAAGAGTTTTACCAAAACCAAAATTAGGATATAACTGAATAATTATGTGATCTTCCAAGAAAAAATAACAATATAAGAATATATATAAATATTTTTCATAATTAAAATTTATTTATTAATATGTAATAAATAATTACTGAATTTTAATTTCAATCATTTTAAGCTAAAAAATATATTTTCTTCAAAAATAATTTTTATTTCATTTTGTCTGTGAAAGTTCTAAATAAATTATTCCTTTTTAGAAATTTTATTTCAGTAAATAAATCTTATTTTTGAAATAATCATGTCAATATTATCTTATTACTCCTTTTTGGACTTTAGTAATAAAATTATTTATAAATATATAGTGAAAAATACCAATTTTTTAAAAACTGTCATTTCTTTTAATAAAAACATGTAATTTAAAATTCACATTATGTTTTGAATTTAATATTAAAGTAATATAATTATAATTTAATTATTAATAATATATTTAATTACATAAAAATTATAATTATATATGATTTTTGTATAAGATCATTTTTGGGATTAAAATGAATTTTTTCTAAAAACGCTTTTTATGGATCGATTGTGTTTTTATCATAATAAATTAAATTAATAATTATTAAAGATAATAATAATATATAAATTTTTATACTATATATTCTTTCATATATTTATGAATTCATCTAATAGATATTTCCAGGCAAGGAGTGGGAGAAAATTCAATTTAATGTTACAAAATACATTTTTCTAAAAAATAGGTTTTCATTGCGTTTTTCATGCTTATTTTAAAATTAAAATTTTACACCAATAGAAATAAAATTTTATAACATCTATTGGATTTTATAATTATTAATTTTAAATTTTTTAAAGATTTTAATTTCTTTTTATTAATAATGAATAGTGAAATATTAACAATTTGTTACCATAATTGATGTTTAAATGGGTTTTTTGAGGATTAACCTAATATATAAGGGTATTATTTCTATATAAATTTGTTTAATTATAATATTTCCAGGATATTTTTTCCCTATATTTTATTACATTCAAATTTATTCCAATTTGGTGCCACTTTCACAAGAGAATGACATTATATTATTTTAATCTTTTATCTAATTTCATGTGAGTCCTCTCCATCACATATAAAATTGAACATCTTATATTCCCTTATTAAAAAAAGTTGGGCCTTAAATATCACCCAATAACTACCACCAAACCTTCATATATTAATTAAATTCATCTTATATCTCATTTTCTTCCCATAAGAACAATATTTCAAGGCTAATGATGTAATTCAAAGGAGATCTCTCTAAGAAGAAGTATAAATATTAACTAATATGTTTCAAATTTACTTATTCTTTAAACATATATAAACATATTTTATACGTCAAAACATTAATAATTAATTTTTAAAATTTTACTAATATTTTATTGTGACTATTTTACACAGATTTTTCAACACCTTTCTATCAAATCATAAATGAATGTATCGCTCATGTGTACCTATGGACTACGACCTCCATGTAAAGATATGATTAATTTTCCATCACCATATTTCATGGTTGGATATTATAATGTATTTCATAAAAATATATAATGTTTATTGCATAATTTTTTTTATTTTAATATTAATATATTACCTACCTTCTTACAATCTCATGTGCTTGAAAATGATTATATCACTCATGCGTACGTGAAGACTATCACCTCAACAAAGTGATGTGATTCGTTTATAATATCCAAATGACATGGTTGTTAATGGGGATGTATTTAATGAATTTATATTTTATTTTATTATAAAATAATTATTCTATAATGATTAATTACTTTTTATATTACTATAGTTCCATGCATCGAAATGTGGAAGCATGACTTGTGCGTACATACAAACTTCCATCTCCAGGAACTGATATGATTCATTTTTTATCATTAATTTATATCAACAGTAATAAAAGTGTATATAATTTTTAAACTTGATATTTTTAAATTATTAACATTTTTTAGATTGTTTTATCATGAAAAAAGTTCAAGGACAATAACAATTGAACTAAAATATACTTGATTAAAAGAACAATTACCATACCGAAATGAAGATTTTAATACAAAACTATTAAAAAAGGCATAGAAATGTTGTAAATGGAGAATATATGATATTATATGTTTAAAAAAATCTGTTATAGAATTATAATAAATCATAATATATTATATAAGAGTTTATATGACTTACTAATAGTTTGTACATACAGTAAGTGTTTCTCATTTAAATATTTTTTTGTTGAGTTATGTTGGATTTTATATGAATATTTATGATTATAAGATGTATATAATAATATATTTACATGTTATACCATGTCTCCTTATAAGTTAATGGTATTTAAATTTAAATTTAAATTTTAAAATATTTCATCCAAGGGGCTTTTATATGAATGTTACAATAATTTTAATGGTTTATCATCTCAAATTGTCTTCTTTGGGACATATGTTATGTTATATATCTATATTATTTTATAAGGTGTATCTAATACCTCTTTGATATGTTATATCATAAGTATATTTATATTCATGGTATTTAATGTTTCATGTGATGTTATTTCTTTCATGGTGGTTATGAATCAACAATTACCAAAATGGTAATGTTTTTAGGTTATAATCTATATTGTTATCGGTATTGTATATAATTAAATATATAATAATTAAATTATAAGATAAATATATAAAAGGTATTATTTATTTTCTTCTCCTATAAATATTTCTGGCGTTTAAATTCATTTTCTTTTCTCAAATTACCCAAAAGTTTAAAATAATGTTTTTAAGGAAAACCAACTTATTTTCTCTATTCAGTTAGGAATATCTTTTTTCAATATCCATATTTCCTTTAAAAGTATATTCAATAATGTTTTTAAAATAAAATAATTATTTATTAATGTAATTTTTACCCATGTTTTACTTTTTATGAAAATTTTTAAAATAAATCTTCTACACATATTCCAAACCCGGTACGTTTTACCAAAAATGTGGACATAATAATTATTTCAACATACATCATGTGGATCAATTTTCCCACTATCATTACGCATATTTTGATTTACTATTACTTTAAATTTTTCCATGATTATTTTTAATTATGAAAGGGTACTTCCCTCAATAAATATTCTAGTGATATTTTAAAGTAATTTTACAAATATGATAACATAATTTGATGTTACTTATTCTTTAATAGAGGTAATATTATATGATACCATAATTTTAATTTATTTGGATTGTTTTTTATTATGATGATGAAATCATGATTTACCTATATTTCTTTTCTATATGTTATTCTATTATTAAGGAATAAATATTTATATAATATTTTGGAATAAATATAAATAGATTATGAATATGTGAGGGGTGAGGCCTTTATATCACTATAATGAATTGGGTAATGAATTATGTTTAATGTGTTTAAAGGGTACATGGGTTGTTATATATATCCCAAAAGAGCATACATAAAACATTATCTGAATCCCAAAGAAGACACATGGGTGCTTATCTGATACCAAAAATGTGATGAATATATTGGTGTGTAGCCTTGACATAATATTTCTATGATTATGATTATGCCAAAATTTTATGAACTATTATTCCAATGTTATGATATTAGGGATCATGTTCTTTTATTCCTTTATTATTCATGTCTTTTAAACTACCATGTATTATGTTATGACTCAGGATTATGATCAATTATTTTTTGTTTATGATTTATAAATGGTAGGATCATGTTATTATACCCTTATAATCATGTTATGATAAAAAATGGTCATTGATAAATGTCTACCATTTTTACCCTTCTTTATTATTTGAACTCTCCCTTTATTATTTTTCATTTTACCCATGATTTAAAGAGTGTTTTTAATTATAATATGTCTGATAAGGTTTCTAGTTAGGAAGAATTAGTGGGAGATGATGTTGATCTTTTATGTAGAAGATATTAATGTATCCATGTTTTGAAAAACATGAAACATTTATGATTTTAGTATGGATAATAATGAAATGTTTTGAACATTAATACAATAACATGTAATTATTGTGTATGTAATTCATGGGGATCCTCATGAAATATTCTAATTCGAAAGGTACAGTCAATAAATTTCTCAAGGAAAATGAATTTTTGAACTGCCTATTTAGAATGAATCTATCATGACTCAACCCAGTGGAGATTTATTAGGAAGTGATATGTTATCTGTAACCACCCTAATCATACCTCTAATAGGATAGTTCCTATATAACATTGTTGAGTATACTTATCACACAAATGAGAACCATTATCCTAATGTACCTGTACTCATGCACACATCACCAAATGTCCATACAGTTTTAAAAGATAAAATAATAAATATAATGCCATAATTCATCCATACCACATATCCCACATCAGATCATTACAAAATTGACAAAAACCATAATGGTATAAATACAAGCCTCCCACAATTGATATATGAGTGATACCTTCTAAGTAAGAGGGGTATTCTGTAAAATGAATGACATAGTAAGAACTATGGCCTATCTAGATCACTATGTTCTATCTACTTTTTGTCCTCCTAGGACTCTCTAAAATGGAATTTAATTTGTATAATACATAAAATTTTTGAGAATATCCCATTCATAGTTGACTATAACAATACCCAATTTCACACCATGAAATTTCCAAACATAAAGCTGCAAGAGAGTAGTCATATTCTCATAAAGAATAAATGCCAATCGTAATAGGATACATTAACAAAAACATTACCCAAAATATTCTCAATAATAAGTACAAGTGAATAGAGAATGGGGATCTCGATGTCCACAACCCATCTAATAATGATGATTCAACCTTTATCTCAAAAGGTAGACATCGTACCTCATGTTCGTGACCCTAACACCATCCTAGGATTATACTACCGGAATTATGGTAAATCCTTTATACAATATCTCACTCAAAAAGTTGTGCTATAAAAAATGGTGCTCATTTGAGAGGTCTAGCTTCTCATGCCTCACCAAAGAATTACCCCCTATAAATTTGATGATACTGATACACAGATAGAGTATCACACCATGAAAAACTAATGGGAATGAAAAAACCCAATCTGGAATATAATTTTAAATAGGTTGTTGATTCCATTTGATGTTGGTTATGGTAAGGCCACAAACCCCATGTAGGGAATTATAATGAATGGTAGAGGATCACACCCCAATCTCTTGAAGGGATGCCCTAAAATCTATCTAAAACTTAATCCATAAATGCATTCAAAATCTGATTTTAATGATGTAATTCCATAATATACCATCTTAGGGAAGGTAAAAGGTAACACACTCAACTAATATTGGTCTACAAAGAAATTGTTCATGGAAACTCACCCAACAAAAACCAAAATTGAACTGAGAAGAACAAGGTCTCTAACATTCCCTTCAAGGATTATAAAATGTTTCCTCTAAGAGTAGATAATGTGTCTCACTAATCTTGTCACTGCACGTATCTCATGATTATAAGGCATGCATTTTTCCAAAAACACAATGTGTCCCATTGAGGTATACAGTGTGTAGATTTATGTCTAAAACATGGCTTTGCATCTTGTATAACTTGTGTACTATAGCACATTTCCATGTAATCATCATGTGTCCATTTACACTAGTTATTCCTCATTACTTTTCGTGGAACACAATGTGTACCCCTCCATAACTGGTGTATGAGGGAACATTATGTCCATGGAATATACTACTAATATATAGTAATCCATATACAAAGGGTTATATGGTGGGTGTTCCAACCACATGATGTGTGATACTTATCTCCCCATGGAAACCATATACACCGCTTAGAGGGGAATACACATCATGTCTTCCAGAACTATACGGTGGGTAGTTAGGATTTCACCCAAAATCAATAAACATTATGGGTATTCCACTCATGCATTCACAGCCTCCAAATCTTATGTGTGATTCACCAAAACACCTAGATCAGGTTTGATAAGTCCTTGAATGTCATCAGTGGCTAGATCCCATCCATCAAGTAATTTAAAAATATACACCATCTTACTTATCCACTTTCCCACTCCAAAATATGAATAATGAATTTAGTATAAATGAAGATAAAAATCCTCATGTGTTATTTTTCATCTCTCAATTCACCTTTATTTTTTCGTTAGAGATCCTTGAGCTAGATCCACCAATGAAAAAATCTCTCCTCCTCTCTAATCTCTATTTTTAATGATACTAACCTTGGGTATTTTCAATAATGACTTATTTATAGATATGAATATGTTACTACATCAAAACAAAAAATAAATTTATTAAATAAATTTATGTTATTATTTTTTCTTATGAAGTAGCATTAAAAAAATTCACAATGTTGAAAAAGGTTATAACATTCCTAGGGTAAACACAACATTTGAAATTAAATTAAGGTATCATATTTCCTATCGAATTATACATAGAGGAGTGATTCTATTATTTTTTAAATATATGTGCATGTGTTTAATATACATTGTATTTTTATTATATCCATATTAAGCCTCATTAGGCCTTAGAATCTATCACAATATCAATGCGAGGATCCAAAAATATTCCAAAAAATATTTCAATATCATATAATAAAAAAATTATTTATGTTACATTCTCCCCAATTTTAATGATTTTCTACCTGAAAAGAATAAAACCAACCCATATGTAAGTATTTCGATCTCTCATATGGGCCTATCACTCCCCAGATACCTCTTGATGGTAACCATATTGTCATAAAAAATGAATCCAATTTTTTTTTGAATAATTGGGTCTTCTCCTATGATACTCACAAATCCATTAGGTGCCTCAAAAAGGTAACTCCGCTCTTAATGTCTAGATCACCCTAGTAGACATCATGCAATGATATGTTCACATGTCCCCTTAGCTATGACTTCTTTAAAACACCATGAACTTAGTCAAACCACAATTAGAGGACCAAGTGGTATGCCAAAAGACCACCAATTGTAGTAATTGGAATGAAATGGATTATAAACATAAAAGATATTTTTTACCTTAAGCAAAACCACTGTAATCCAAATATAGGCGAGATTTATCACATCAAAATATCCTCTAATAAATCTCTAAGGGACACTATCTTTAGTCCACAAAAGACTCCTGATGTTCTCAGGGATTCTTCATAATCACTTTGATGAATTGATCCATTCAAATTCATTGCTAATACCAACTATATAATCATAAGTGTTGTCTTCCACTAGCTTTAACCAGTACAACGGTGTCCTACAGGGTCTCCCATACATGACTTCAAATAGAGTTATACTAATCGTGAAGTGGTAACTATAGTGATATGATATCTCTATTTATGGTACACAATCATCCAAGATATAGCTGATAACTAACATTAAAACCTAGATCATGTACACCAGTACTCGAATGGTCCACTTTACCTGGCTATATTCTAGGGGAAGAAACACTGCTCAACTAACACCAAGTGGAAAGGAATCATGAATCCTCTCCCTAATCACGATGCGATGTGAGTATCATAGTATGAAATGAACATTCAGGAAATTCCATGAATCTGGAATACATCTAGTACACACAGGAATCCCAAACTCTCTACTAAACTCTACTCTTGAAGGGTAAGGAAGTGAGAGAACTTGGTGTTGGTAAATGATTTATTAGGTAGCATCATGACCTTTCAATAATTATAGAAGACCCATAAAAACAAAAAATACCATCCCATTTCCTCTTATATATGGGAACCTCATCCTTCACTTATTCATAGGTGAGACACTAAGAATTTAACTCAACAACACATGACCACGTACTTTGAAACCAACCCTAATGAAAATGGTTATTGATAAATTCACACCTCTCCTATGTTTAATATTAAGGAAAATAACCCATTAAATAATTCCTTTAATTTCATGATTGATTTAATTGTAAATCCATTATTAAAGATGAAGTACTGCCTACCTTCATAAAATCCATCACAAACATGTCCAGTGGATATCTACTCATGAAAGATCTCGCAATTGATGTCTAACAGTTGTGCTTCCTTGACTTATTGAATAAGATATGGGGGAAAATCATTTACTATAGGTAAATCATACCAACATCATCATCAATTTTTAACAAAAATGATTCCATTGAACATGTCATCTTAATCAACCATAATGGATTGAAAATAATATTTTGAGTATCAACTATCACTTCCACACACTCATGTGTAACCCAATCTCACACTACCTCAACCTATTCTACGTCCATTTTCAATACCATTTCTAAGAAAACATTCCCTAAAAGTGGATATCCTGAATCTATAACTAAGACTTAAAGAGCATCCTATAATTTTTTTACTCTCATACCATGTCTTGAACCATCCTCATGTATCTCGTGTGCATCTCCTCAGACACTGAGTACACCATGATTTCACTGAAAAAGACTACAAATTACTAATCCAATAATGGTAAAGGATATGGTTCATAAGTCTCAAAACCTCAATAAAGGTTCTCAACACACAAAAGGGTATCACCAAGAATTAAAATAAACTGTATCATCTCTAGGAATATATTCTCAGTACATCCACCTCTGGAACCTAAAGCTGGTGATCACCCTTTCTGGGTTGAAACTACAATAACCAATTCACCCCTAACCACTGTACGAAGAATTAAATGATTCATAATATAGAATAATCCTCCCATATATTCACTAGTTTTAAGTGATTTTAATCCACACATAACCTCAAGCTTTTATCCACCTCCTAATAAAATCAACACTGGGCTACTATGGGGAACACTCTAGTTTGATAAAGCCGATACTCTGAAGATCCCTCCCACCACACCCATATTTATCATAGATTTGGGGGGATATCATATATAATGATTAAAATATCGAACCATCCCTAGTGAGTCTATATTAAAAACAAAAATTTGATATGGAGTAAAACATAGAACATCCTCAGTGAAGGCCTCCATATTGCCCCTCCAACTCCATATGGTACTAAAATGACACAGAATTCCATACATCAAGGGTCATACAAGAAAACTAATTAGATATCAGTTTCACCCTCCTACAAACAATTCCACCATACTCTACCTATAATTCCTTCTCACAAAATAAGAAATATTTCATCATACAATTTCTGATACAATAAAACTCTTAATAGAAACAATCAACTAGTAATAGAGAGTAAGAAACTCATCCAAAAAAAAGAAAGAATCTGAGGGAATCATTACTATAATGGAATTATTCCTTGTGAGTCTCTCTTTCTCTCTCCCTTTATTTATAATTTTAGGTCAGATTTTTAATATAAGTGGGTGATCATTGATCCACTCTATAGGATCATCCAACACAAGGTTCAACCTAAAAGGGTCTACTAGTATCACGAGGTCTCAAGTAGGGGATATTTTCAGGGGTAACATGGCTTATTACTCATTGTTAAACTGAAGATGATGAAATAAACACTGATATCGTACCTCAATCCTCCCATGAAGCCTCCAGGCTATAGCTCCAGCTAACTGATATTATCCATCCCCTTATCAAATATTCATCACAATTGGGGCTCTATATAACACCGAAACACACTAAAACACCTCAAACACCCAAGTTATAGGAACTCATACACCACACTTGGATATTATCAACCTTAGGTGGGACTGACTCACCGAGACCATTTTGGATCTTGTCAGATGGATATATATTAATGGGGAAGGCTTCCCTCTTCATTTTTCCCTTAAATTTATAACTAAAAGAACTAAAATATGGTTCTCTTAATTCCCCACATCACCTTATATATGTTTAACATCCCAAGATTGAAACATAGGTCTCTTTTTAAAATTTAACTCCTTTGATTGTTTACGTTACACTAAACTCAGAGCTTGAAAAAATGATTAAATATTATTATTGTGACATAGATATTCGAATGGAGGGAATAATTGAATTTATTAAATTATGAAAATATTGTTTCACATGTTTTTGAAAATTAATCCACTAGTTACCAATTAATTACAAATGAAAATAAATCCAAATTGAACATAATGAATGTGTTGTCATTAAAAAATTATATTAATGTCAAAAATGTCATTTCATCTTAAATTAATCACTAATATTGAAAGCTTATAATGAAATTTATATATTACATGTCCAATAAAATATTGATAAATTCAATCAATATGTTTGATAGTATTCATATAATAATAAATTAAATTTTTTTCATAAAAAGATATATTTTCTTAAATGAAATTTTACTACCTTTTAATATTGTACGTGTTTAAAAAAAATTTAACACTTTTATAAATTATATTAAATAATAAAAACTTTATTTAAAATATATTAATTTCAAAATTATCTTAGGTTGATATTTTGGTATTTTTTGGAAAATATTTATTTTCCAATGAACAGTAACAAATCATGATTTTTATAAAACATTCATTTTCATTATATTTATAGTTTATTTATGATTTTAATAGTAACATCACATATGGAAGTGTAATTAAAAATTTTGGTATATTATAAATTTAAATATGGTATATTTATATCATGGAATAAATAAATAAATGTATTAAAAATGATAAATTAAGAGTTCATATTTTTGTGAAATATAAAAGTTTATTTAAAATTTTATAATTAAAATAATGATTTAAAATAATATTTATTTTCATAACATAAATTCATAAATTACTATTTTTCTATATAATGTTTATAAAATAATTTTATTTGGCCTTAAAATAATTTTTCAAGGTGTCATAAAATCAGTTGTAATTTTAAAATTGGTATATTTCGAATAAATGATGATTTTAATTAAATATTTAATTCATCATATTTCAAATATTATTTCTATAAAATGGATTCAACTTTTTAATTCCACATGTCCACAAATGGTTAGGGTAATATTTGGTAATTTTCTAAAATATTTGAATTTTGTGAATAGTGAAATACGTAATTTTTCATGTTTGACATTTTTGCCAAATAATTGAAGTATTAAGTCATCATTGATGCATGGATGAAGATATAAACCATTTTATAATAAATTATTTACCTTATTTATTTATATAAATCATTATTATTCATATTCTTGAGCAAAAATTATAGTAAATGAATTAAATAAAAAAACACATATCTCCTCCACAATAAATACCACCCTTCACTTCCCCTTCTCCTCACACCTATGAAGCATAGAATACATGTTATATTTTACCAATTTCCAATCCTAAACCGCTCCTTAATGTTATAGTCTTTATGGTCTCACCAATTTACCATTACCAAATCCATTAATGAGGTTCTAAAGGATGTGACACTCAATAGGTAAAAATTTCTCTCTCTCTCTCTCAATTTCTTTTCTTTTCTTATCCTTGCCTCACATTTCCTATACTAAGTGACATTTTAACTAAAATATATTTTATATACTATAATTTTATTATTTTATTGTTATATCTGCTATCAATTCTCTTCTCTTCCCATTTTTATTCTAAAAATTAAAACATCATCTGTGAGGGGCTGATTTACCACCTTTGTGGATTAAACATTTTCAATATTCAGTTAATCCTAATATGATAGTAAAAAAAATTGGGTTAAAAAGAATCTAATTTATGTAATAAAAATATTTAATGTATTCAGAACTAGTATATGTCTATAATATTAATTCATTAGACAAAAATATTTTGTGATGGTCAAAAAAATCCCAAAATAATCTAAATGCTTATCATTAAGGGTTAATATAATGAATCATTATCATTTAATGAAAAAAAATGAAATATAATACCATTTAATATCATTTAATTTCATTAATAACATATAATTTCATTTCAGAAATAAATAGTTCAATTTTACATTATCTTTTGAACATGTATACAAGTGAACCAATCATGAAAACGAAGCAAATAAACACTCCTGAATGATGAAATTGAATAATGTAACTCATAAAAAGGACTTAAATGAACTTAATAATTATTATAATAAATAAAAAAACTTTCTTATTATGTCCTTAATGAAATTATTAAGTAATATAAGTTAGTTATCCAATTCATTTATTACATGAGGAGATCACTTTCATACATATGGTAAGGGTCTTCTCATCCCACTTTTATATCCATGAGATATGCCTTACTCAACACTATTTATTTTGTATGGTGTATTTATACATCACATTGATGTATAAATATCTTTAATACCTTGCTATTCATGGTATTAAAAATATTATTTTATGAGCATTTATTTTATGGGGAGTATGCTTCGACTAATTTCCAAGTGGTAAGGGACTCTACTTGAATCTCCCTTTTTTCCTTTGGGTTATGATTTCTCTCTATTTTCCCCAATATAAATCATATTTTTTTTATAAAATTCATCTAATTTATATATATATATATATATGTTCCAAAGTTATTTATCTAGATCAATTCATCCTTGTTTTATTTGTAAATACATGTTTTTAAGGTTCCTTCACAGATTATCTCGATAAGTAAGTCCAATTAAAGAGAATTTCCCAATTTCACACCCATTTTCTAATAAACTCTATAATATGTTCTAATACACAAATATTTTTATAAAAAAATTTATTATTAAAAACTATCATATCTCTTTTATGATTTTATGTATCCAATTAAGCCTTGTCCTCTTTAAAGAATATTTTAATTTTTCTCTTAAACCGCACTGAAGTGGACCATTTATATAGTTTTATAAATACTATTTTTATCTGTTTTCACTTCATTTGTAAATAGTTTATTAATCAAACATAAATTCATTGAGCTTCCCTATTTTTATCTAGGATATATATGTTTATAATATGATTTTATGATAAATTGAAATTATTTTCCAAAAGAACTCTTTTTTTAATTATAAGAATGGGATTTCAATCAGAAATTCCACAATGTTTTTATTATAGTATTTTTCATTTATTTTAGAACCCTATGTTGAATATTATTCTGAATTGGGATCGATATTTTATGATATCATCTACCAGATTTTATTAAATCATTTATTGACCAGTTTTATTGTGGATGTGTTGTCCTGATACCATTCACCATATTACTCCGAATGGTTTGTGACTATGTTTACCAAATGGGGAATGTTATTTACATTAAATATAAATATATATATTGTTGATGTTTTAGCACATTCATATGTCAAATGAATCGGAATTAGTAAGTGATGGGAGGAGCCTGCTATAGACCCTCTATATATTGGTATCTCTCATGATACATACCTTATATGGACATGGCTGATACATGGCCCATTTATTTTCATATATGTATTTGGATGAGGCGTTAACCATTTTTTTGGTTGTCTTTGTTGATGCCTCGAATAAATGATTCAAATTTCTAACCTTATTCATTATATAATTTTGTTATTAATAATTGATAATCCATGTGATAATTCAACGAGTATAATATCCATCATCAAGTTTCATTATCATATGATTATTTATATATAATTTTTTGATCATATTTTTTCCTTCCATATTATGATCAGGATTATATTTTAATCTCATGTGTATTTAGTTATTCATATTTATTTTTTTTATTTTAATTTATCTTAGTTTCCACTATATTTCTTACCTATAATGAGAATGTAAACTCACCCATTTCATATGTATTATTTTTACCCATTATAAATAGATATATAAAATTAATGACATTAATGGATAATATAGAATATTATGGGTGTTTACAATAGAGTTTATATATTGTTTTTTCTTTCATGTTATAATGTAACAATTTTTTTATCTATTTTTTTAAGGCAATTAAATTACTTGGTCCTTTGAGATGTGAGTGTTTATTCATAGTACCAATGTAATAATATAAGGAAATAACTCATGGGTATAAGTTTTGGGGTATTTATAATTATTATTAGAAGAAGTTTAGTATGAACATTGGAATATATATTTAGTAAAACTTATAGTATGGAATTAAAATCCTATAACTAACTTCTAAAATAATCTAAAGCTAAAAAGTATCATGATTTAGAGATTATTTATACTTAAATTTTAAATTTACATTATGGTTTTCACTAGTTTTATATTATACATTATGTATCATAAAGTTATGATATAATCTAGTGTATTAAATATTTTGTAAATGTAACATATAGGAAGGAAGAAGAAACACATCAATGCAAACAATCCAAAGAGAAAGAAAGATCACTTCTTCGATGTGTTTATTCAATTATTTTAAAGGAAACTAGAATTTCAAGTGTTCTAATAATATAAAGAGACAGTATCATTTTCTAAAAGTAAAGAGAAAAATTTTTCTAAGTATTATGTATTCATAAATAATCATGAGAATAATAAGACACTAGAGAAAAATATTGATAATGGGAAGAAATATTTCCCCACATGGGATAATAATAGAAAGATACCCCATTTTATATTCCTTAGACAAAAAAATAGTTTCTGTCAACTATGGAGGAAATGTTTTTCATGCTCATTATTGAAAGGTGAGTAAATAATTTTTCAATTTTAAATGCTTCAACTGTAAAGATATGTGTAACTATGTAAGATAATACCCTAAGCATCAAAGGAAGACACCTAAAAAAGAAAATGGATCATGGAAAAGCTTCTGATTGTACCAAAGACAAATAAGAATTATTATTTTCATTATTCTTGTATTAAATATTTATTTAATTTTATTATTTTACAAATTATTTATTATTCATAAATATGTATTGTAATACAATAATTTTTCTTTAATGATTTGAGATCACATGTTGAATGACTCTATTGACTGGGAAAAGTGTTTCAGTGGAAATATGATCTTTTTGATATCACATTACATAGGAAATATAACCCTAAACATGTTCTTGATATTTATATAGTAATAAATAGATGTATATGATACAGTATTGGTGACCATGAAGGTGGTTACTAATTTTATGGTTTATGTTCTCTTTATAGTGTTTACTACATGTTTGGGTTTAATGAATATGTTTGAAAACAATAGATTTTATTCCTATAAGCTTTCATATTTTCATTATTTTTTTAAGTTGATCAAGGTATTCATATGTTTTGAAAATGATATTAATAGTTACATTATTTTTTTTGGGAAATCTAATGTTATTTTTATTTGGGAAATTTTTTGACCTTCCATAAAAAATCTAGGCCATTGAATTATGATCAAATGTTTTTTTATGAGACTTAAGGTTAACTAATTATGGAATAGATTAATGATGTTACTGATTGTGATTAAAGTATGATCATAATATTGGATAACATATGCAATTTTTTTTGATTTTATTAAAAAATTAATGGCTAATGTAATGACTTATGGATCTTATGATTTATAAATGTGGATCAGGCATTAAAAACATTCTTCAGTATCCATCTCTATATATAAGAAATGAGGTGGATATATATTGAAGAATAAACAACGGATGATACTATGACATGGAAAGGTGTAAATAAAGTTTATTTTATCATGTTATCTTTTGGATAGTAAAACAAGACCTCAACACTAGGAAATGGATTTTAGAACACTAAAATGTCATTTGATTACTTTTCATTCAATGAAATCAATGGTCTTTTCACTGATAAAAAATTTATGATTCTCTGATAGTATAATTTCTAATGAACATATTTTCTATCACTATCCATTATAACATGATAGTTAGAATTTTCTTTAGTGTCCATATTTTCCCGAATGTTCTATTATTTCAGAATCATTGTTTTGATGAGACCTCAATTCTCTTTACCTATTCTAAGAGGAACTTTAATAAACCCCCTTTTCAATGTGAGATTTCAAAAATTAAATTTTAATGATTAAAAAATTAATTTATTATCTGAAAATTGAAATTTCTTGGACGATGTTTTTTTAAAGAGTGAAGAATATAGCACCCTAAGATATTACATAATGTTAGTTTTTAAAAATGATACTTTTTTAATAGCTAACGTTACTCCAAACCCCAAGCATAAATAATTATTAAATATTATTATTGTGATCTATCTATTAGAATGGAGGGAATTAAATGAATTATGTAAATTATGAAAATATAGTTTAAACATGTTTATCAAATGAATTCATCGGTTACCAACTAATTGGAAATGAAAATAAAAACCATTCAAACAAAAAGAATGTGTTGTTAAAAAAATTAAATTTTTCAACAAAATGGAATTTTATCATAAATATATAACTATTATTGAAATATATTAATTAAATTTAAATATTATATATTCAATAAAATATTTTTAAATTCAATCAATAAGTTTGAAATGTTTAAGATAATAAAATTTTTAATTTTAAGCATAAAAAGATATCTTTTCTAAAAGGAATTTTTATCACATTTTAATAGTATGAATATTTAAAAACTAAATATTAACAATTTTATGAAGTATACTAAACAAAATAATATTAAACTTTAAAATAGTAATGTCAAAATTATCTTAGGGTAAATTTTTTTATATTACTAAAAATATTTATTTTCCATTGAATAGTTTCAAATAATGATTTTTATAAAACAACACTTTTTATTATATTTATAGTATATTTATGATTTTTATAGTATCCTAAAATATTAATGTGTAAATAAAAAGTTTTTATCTTATATATAAAAACATTGTGTATCTATTTAATTGAATAAATAAATATATGTTCTAAAAATGATAAATTAATTGTTGATATTTTTGTGAAACATAAATTTTTATTTGAAATTTCATAATTAAAATAACTATTTAAAGGAATATTTATTTTTATAAAATATATTCATAAATTAATATTTGTTCATCTTATGATTTTTAGATAAATTTATGAGATGTTAATTAATTTTTTAATGTGTGATAAAATCAGTTATAATTATAAAATCGGTATTCTTCAAATGACCGATCATTTTAACTAAAAATTAAAATGATAATTTTTAGAAATTTATTTTCATAAAATTGATATAATTTTTTATGTTTACACATCAGAAAATGGTAATGATGGTTTTCTGGGGGTTTCTCTAAAATAGTTGAATTTTTAGTGAATAGTGAAATACCGTAATTTGTGTATTAATAATTTTATCCAAACACATGAATTATTGAGCCATTGATTATGTATGGATGAGGTAAGAACCCATTGGTTTGATCGTACATAAATTATTTATTGTGTTTATTCACAATAATTACCATTATTTCTAGTCATGATAAAAAATAAACAGATGAATTTAATAATATAAAATACCATTCTCCTCCAATTTAGTCACCACCCCTTCTCCTATCACCTAAAAAGCCTTTAATATTGTTTATATTCTATCTATTTACTCTCCCAAAACACTCCCCAACATTATGGTCCATTTTGTCTCACTAAAAGACCATTTCCAATTCCCTTAAGGAGGTTCTCAATGAGGCGACACTCCAGAGGTAAAACCCCTTCTCTCTATCTCTTTAAATTTATTTTTATTTATTATAATAACATCACCTCCCATATAAAAAGTTTCATAATAACTCTAGTGTATTTTAAATAATAAAATTTTACTATTTTAATGGAAAATCAACCATATTATCTCTTCTCATCTCAATTTTATACTAAAAATGGTAATAAAAACATTTTTATGGTTAAAACAGACATAATATATGTAATAAAAATAATTTAATATACTGGAACCAATATATATTCATAATATTAATTCATAAGATAAAATTAGTTTGTGAAGATCAAAAAAATGAAAAAATAATCTAAATAGTTATCATTAATGTTTTATCTATTGATTCATCCTCGTACCATGAAACAAAATTATATATAAATACAATTAAATATATGATAATTTCATTAATAAAATATAATTTCAATTATGGATAACTATTATCAATTTTACATGATCTTTCGTATACATATACAAGTGAACCAATCATGAAAACCAAGGAAACGAACACTCCCGAGTGAAGAAATTGAATATTATAACTCATAAAAACACCATAAATGAACTTAATATAAATTATAATAAATAATATAAATGTTTAATATGTTATGAATTAAACTATTAACTAGAAAAATTTAATAATTTGGGATTTTAAGTACAACTGTAGAACACATTCGAACATAATGTCAGTGTTTTCTCATCTCACTTTTATTTCTTTCAGATATTCCTTATTAACTGATAATTCTTGTGTGTGGTGTATGATTAATACCAATTTATGAATCATATAAATAATATATTTATCTATATGTTATTCAATGTCTTATTTTATTATCATTATTTTTATGGGGCAAATGGTTTGACTATTTCAAATGTCATAAGGGATTCTACTTGAATATCCATTTTTCCTACGGGTTACGCTTTATCTCTCTTTACTCCAATATAAACCTTATTTAACATTATATAATTCATATAAATTATGTTTATATGTTCTAAAATTATATATCCATAACAATTCAAACTCATTTTATTGGGAAATACATTTTTTATAAGGTTCCTTCTCAATTCCTCTCGATAAGCATGCTTAATTAAAGGGGAAATTCCAAATTTCTCCTACATTTTCTAGTATACTCCATAATAATTTTAAAGATACCAATATTTTTTAAAAAATACTATATTTATGATGAAAAATATCTTATCTCCTTTATGGTTTTATGTAAATAATTAATACTTGTCTTCTTTAAAGACACTTTTATATTTTCTCTAAAACCGCACTGAAGTGGCCTATTTCTAAAGTTTCATAAAACAATTTTTACATGTTTTCAATTTAGTTGGACATACTTTATTTCCCAAACATAATTTCATCATTATTTTAATTTATTTTCTAGGATATACATGTTTATAATATTTTTTTATGAAAAAAAAATGATTTTCAAAAATAACACTTCTTTGAAAATTACAAAAGTGTATTCTCTCAATAATTACATGATGATTTTATTAGAGTATTTTTATCTCTTCTAACAAATAATTTTGAATTTTATGATTAATTGGGATTGGTAATTTGTTAAATCATATACCATATTTTTTTAAATAGATTATGGTCAGTTTTAATATGGTTATACTATCTTGATACCATTCACCATATTACTCAAAATAGTTAGTGATTTTGTTTACTGATTGGGCAAATTTGTTTTCATTTAATATGTATATGTTGATTATTCTTCACCCCATTCATATGAGGAATCTATTGGAAATATTAATTGTTTTTAATGACACATTATATCCCCTAAATGTATTGATAGTTATCATGGGAAAAACTTGATACGAACTTGCTCGAGGCCTTTCCCATTAATTATCAAATATTTATTTGGATGAGGCCTTAACCATTTATATTAAAATGCATTGGTATAGTCCTCAATGTTATGTTTTATATGTCTATAATTATCAATTACATAATTATTATATTATTAATTGATAATCTATGTTACTATTCAACAATTAGAATATCCATGGTTAGGTTTTATTCTTATATGATTACTTATAAGGAATTATTTAATCAAAATTTATTCCAACCATATTATGCCATATATACTCTTTTAATTTATTGTGTTTTTAGTTATTAACCTTGTATTATTTTTTACAGTTTTTTATTTTTTTATATATAGTATTTCATACCCTTACCGAGCATCTGATCTCACCCATTTCTTATGTTTTATTATTCACAATGATGTGAATATGTATATTATGAATGAATTACATGGATAATCTAGGAGATTATGGGTGTTTATAATGGATTTTTATTGTTTTTTTTTCAATCAACTTGTAATGTAAACATTTTGTTGGTATCTATATTTTCAAAGCTACAAAACTATTCGGTCTTTTGGGATGCAAATTCCTGTTCATAGTACCAATATAAAAATGTGAGGAAATGAATATCGGATACTAGGTAAGAGGTATTTAAAATATGTCTTTCATCTAATTCCACCATCAAGAGGGGTCCTAAATAAGTGTGACTTTCTATATACATGTTCACACAATCCATCCACCACCTAAGAAGGGGTTCTATCCCTCCATAAAACTTGGTAAACCGCTAGCTCTAGAACATACAATGTGAAATCCATATATGTGTTTCATCTGTTGGTAAAACTAGAACCAACACCTTATCCACAATGAAGAATTGTTGTGAGTGAAACTATCTAATTGGTTGGGGGTCTTCAAATTATAGAAAACACAAACCTCTGCCTTGATCAAATCCTTTACGGTCTTAAGGGTCAATCAGATCATGAAACTAAAGAAATATATAATATCAAAAATCATGAAATGTTCTAAGAGTACATAAAACATCATATTTTTCTACTGAATCCATAAAGTACTCAACATATAGATAATTATCCACCTATACAACTAGGGGTGGGTCCATTAAATACCCAATAGGTAGTATCGATACTCTATTCCTAATTGGGAGAAACGCCTCTAGAAAGGGATTCCCTAAACTGTACTCTCATTTCTAAATTGGTCATCATCATAAAACTATCTCAAAATCCTATATGGGTGTCATCATGGTTGAATTCCGAAAATTATCAAGACATACCATAGTAAGAAAAGTATAGGGAGTTTTCTCAAGAAGGAAAATGAATCCATAACACATTCTTATATGATGGATGTTCTACATTTTACAAGTAACCAGTTCTACATGTGTCAAGTAAACAAGAAGGTATTCATAGTCATATTGAATGGATACATTATACACTAAACCATCATTAAAGTATCTATCTAAAGATCTAAACTAAAAACTCTTAATTTTTTTTCCACAAATCTAAAACCAATCCTCCTAGCTAGACTGTCTCTAAACATTACTCGTAAGATAAACCTATATGATACCATTGTATCACAACTTGCCCAAACATGGACCAATGACTAGTGGTAAGCTGGTTTTAATTATCCTAACACCGCCTATAATAGGCTAGGGACTAGCGACCAGAACCGAGTTGACATATCGTACACATGGGAGGCATTATCCTAATATACTTGTACGAACACACAAATCATTAAACACCCATAATATATTGAAATGTAATATAATAGATATTGTACTATAACTAATTAATAACATCTATACTACATTATAAAATTAAAGTATGTATTATTTATCATAAATGGATAAATATAATTCCGTGAAAATTGATACCATAGTCCAAACTACTAAGTATGAGGGGACTTTTATCCAATAAAAAAATGTGTAAGAACCATAGTATTCCTAGATCACCATTCCTAGCCATCTCCCAGTCCTCCTGGGACTTTATAAAATGGAATTTCATATACATAAAACATGAAATGTATGATATGATCTCATGTATGATGGATTATAATAATACCATGTAGGATACCCGAAAATCAGTAAACATAATGAATTAATAAAGTAGTCAAATCATAGTCACAAAGGTGTGTCAATAATAATATTAGATATCAACCAACTCAATAACCAAGACATACTAAACAAGAAAACCAAGAGAATATATTTACGGTATCTCCATCTCCAAATCCCAGCAAAGAATGATGAGTCAGCTTGAAGCTCCAATGGTAGACCCCAAATATCAATTTCATGACCATACCTCAAACCTAGGATTTTTTAGAGGCTTAAAGGTAACAAGCATCTTGGATATATCACTGTATAATCCATGATATCATAGATAACAATATTTATAGATTTAATGACTGTAAATCCTTGAAAATGAAATACTTACTATAACTCTAAAGAGGTCGATACACAGATGGGGGAGCACACCCAAGACCATACAATATACAACAAACCCAATCTAGAATAACCAACTATATTGGGGATTGATGCCCATGTAATTTAATTTTTTTCAATTACATAATCCCAACATAGGGAAATATAAATAATGATAGTGGCCCCCACATTTTTCTCAAGAAAGGATTCCATAAACTCTATTACAACCAAATTCCATAGATTTGAAGATAATCCAATGTTGGGGATGTAATGCCACACTGTACACCCATTGAAATGTACCAAAGGAACACACTCAACCAATACTAGTTTATAGTGAACCTTCTTAATTGATTCACCCAACTCATAAAACTTCGAAACTAAGAAAAATTAGTTCTCTAAAATTCCCTTCAATTAGTACATAACATGCACCCTATGTGTACACACCATGTCTCATTATGCCTAGAATTTCATGTGCCTCATGCTCAAATGGAATATATTTATCCAAATTATATGGAGTTACCCATAGGGTTACATGGAATATAGATTTTCATCCAGAACATAGTGATAAATTCCATATTTTCAGTGTATAATAGATCACGCTTGTGTACGTAGGCCATGCTCATGTACCCCGGTCATGACCGAGTATATTCAGAAGTACTCAGAATGTTCCCTATAATAAAAAGAATGTGGGGACACATAGTCTCATTTGAATAAAATCCTTGTACATATCAATCCATCCTATATTGGTTACAAAGAATGTGGTCCCACCACATGGCAAGTGATACTTATCTCTCTATGGAAACCCTATCCTCCACACTAACGAGAATAAAAAAAATGTTTTCTTGAACTAAATGTTTTGTATTCAATAATTCTATAGAAATATAGAAAATTCATGTGTGTTATACTCATGTCTTATCCAAATATACTTTGAGAATCACTTTAAAACCTATATATAGGTTGACTGTGACTTTATGGTCCCCAATGGATAAATTTTGGGCACCCAACTTCTTGGAAAACATCCACCATCACACCTCTCTTTTGTCTCATGCGAAACCAGGAACAGTGGGTCTCTATTATGAACCTTGATCTTCCATAATAATCATCACACCTGGTCATGTCATTGATCCCACATCTAAAACCATGGTAAAGATCCATTTCATAAAATATTGATTTTTCAATGATTTCCCATTGGGTATTTGTCAAATCACTAGACAAATGAAACACTAATGATGATCTCACATAGAACCAGGAGAGAAAATTATAAAAAACAAACTTGAGGAATAAATCTAAAAAAAATTTATATATTGGACTTAATTAATTTACATAGTATTGATTAGAAAATATTAATAACAATAATATATCAAATTCCAATTTATAGGAAGGTAATGTCCTACCACACAACTGGATCAATCTATGAATAAAACTATTAAAGGAATTGAATTGTGGTTTTTGTGGGGTAAATACATAGTGATAAATACACATAAAACAATAAATTTACTTTGGTTGGATTTATAATTGGTAAAGAACATTTC
This sequence comes from Viscum album, assembly GCA_963277665.1. Lineage (NCBI taxonomy): Eukaryota > Viridiplantae > Streptophyta > Magnoliopsida > Santalales > Viscaceae > Viscum > Viscum album. The sequence goes on from OY728146.1 coordinate 1,125,414,129, forward strand.
TACCAATTTACAAGATGATGATCATTTTACATTCCTCATCCCTCTCTTTATTTACCTTCATCCATTTATCAATTATCCTCGATCATGATCCACCAACGACAAAAAATCTAATTAAATCTAATATCCTAGAATTATTTGACAAAACCTATCGATTTACAATAACAAATTATTTATAGGGTAGGTTATTTCAATATTCCAAAAGAATAATTAAATTATTTTATTTAACTATTTTCTCCCTTAATGAAACTTTTAAAAAATGTCTGACACCAGAAAAGGTTATATCATGCCTAGTATAAACCCCAAATTTCATATTCAATGATCGTATCATATTTTCATTAGGATTCATTGTTTAAGACTTATTCAATTTTTTTGAAAAACAATTCTTCTTTGATATAATATATATAATACCATTATTATATCGACAGTTATGTTAACTGGGCCTCAGAAGCTCCCATCATCTTGGCAATTGGATCGTAAAATATTCCATTAAAATTTTCAATGTCTTAATACAGAAAAAAGTAATGTTATATAACCTATGTATATAATTTTTCATGAACTAATAAATAAATTAACCTAGCTAGACACTTTCACGAAACATACACCAAGTAAGAAAACCTGAAAAAAATGATAAAATCAACAAAAATAATAAAAAACTCAAAAAAAAATTGGGGTTTGCATGAATCCTACTTCATGATGGAATGATTTTGATTATTAATGTAATAATGGTAAATTGTCAAAAAATGAAAATCAAAAGGACTAGTGCCCATATATTTATAAGCGAGTTCCATAGTATCTTTGTAATCAACCACTTACATAGCCTTGTAATGTTTATAGAGAGTATCACATTTGGATCCAATCCTCATTAAAATCCATTTACTTTTTTAAATCATCTAATATATTAAATCCACCTTCCAATGAATAGTATGGGTTTTTGAATTATATATGTTTGATTAATCATACACATCTTATCATGTTAATTTTATACATCCTTTAAATATTCATGTTTATTCATTTGTAGCCTTCACCTCTTCCCTGAGTATAGTTCTAAATGCCACTTCCATTATTCCTACTTCTATAATTTTTAACCATAGTTCCACATCTCTATCATATCTATTCAAATTTTTTTTTGCATATAAAGAATCACTTCTTATAGTTGTTCTATGACTTAGGGTGTAAATGTTTATCACATAGTTGATCCTAACTACTATCCCTCAACACTACAGATAAAACCAAATTGAAAAATAAATCCTAGATAGAATCAAAATAATTAGATAATAGCTCCCCTTTAGAATAATTGGTGATACAAAATAATTTAGAATCCATATTCATTGTTGGAGATCTATTGATGGAAGTATTTAATGTAAATTGAACCATAAAAGAATAATATATTTGTGTCCTTCATGTTATGATTATTTAAAATGGAAAAAATACCTGACCTTCTCCATCTAGATATGAAATCATATCCTGAATGGGACTATTTAACACATCCAGCATAAAATTTATAAAGAATGAACTTATAATCCTTAAATGATAACGTAGTCCCAGAGCATCACCCCGCTTAATTTTTTCCTAAGGGTGGATTAATGATTCGAACACATAAATAATAATATTTTTCAATGTTTATGTACTTTTTTCCAAACACTATAAGTTTCCACATTCATATGGTATAATGATATTTCATTTGAGTTAATATGTTATTCATAAGTTATCCATCAATATTTATAAAATAATTTTATTTAAATATTGAAAAATATGATCATTCATTCCACTTAAACGGCAAGTAGTGGGAAAATAAGGTGTTATATTTCATTTCTTGGTCAAAGTGACTAACATACTTGAAGAATAGATTGTTACCATTTCATACATTTTATGAAATAAGTAAAGAAAACTCAATGGATGAGTTATCTACTGTCATAATCCTATAAAATTATATTGGTGGAATCTATGTATTTTCCATATTTACAAAAAACAAGTTGAAAGTTATCCATCGGTCTAGGATGAAATTCTATTATGCACCACTAACCCATTATAAGATGTTAAATATAGTGGAAATATATTACATTAAGATTAAAACCTATGTAGGTTATGGATTTATACCCTAAATCAACACAAACATATATATATATATATGATTTACATATGTAAATATCATAGTTTTTGATAATGATATGTTTTCTGGTATGACATATAGAAACTGAGGCTCATGATATTGTGGGTTTTGGGTATATTATTCAATATGATATAGGACTATTACCCTCATATTTCATCACCTCATTGGTTGGTAAGAAATTTATATTACCCTTATAATCTTTGAGTCTATAAGTATTTGGATCCACTTACACCATAAAATGATCTTATATTAATAAAATGTTTTATGTAATTCCATGTGTGTCATTTCCATCACTTATAAAAGAGAACCACTTCTTATATCATACATACAATAATTGATCCACATAGCTTGAAAAATCCCTTCCAAACTACCTTCCCAACCATAATATACATGACCTAGAAGATTTTCTACTCATAAAAGGACAACCTATAAGGCTTATGTTGTAATCTAAATTTGATTTTCCAAAGAAAATGAATAACTCTTAAATGGGTATTTTTATTTTACTTATTCTTCAACCGTAATCAATTATTTTGCAGACAAGATCATCTAAATTCATCAGTCCATTCCAGATAACTGTGTTTTATTATATTATTTTCACAACCCTTATTCATCTCCTTTTCATCCAATTGAAAAATAAATCATTACTCATATATATGTATGGCCTACCGTCTCCATATTGTTTTGTAATTAATTTTCAATCACTACATGAATTGGATGGTAATAAGGACTGGACAAGTTAATATATATCATATCTATTAAAAATTGTGATTCTGAAAATAAAATAAATCATCCATTTTATTACTATTAGATCCATTAATAAATTATATTGTCACTTATGTGTATGTGTGGACTGGAACCTATATGAAGCAATGTGATTCATTTTTCAGGAATTCCATTTAATAATGATTATAAATATCTGTATAATGTATATATATGTTAATTATATTTTAGTTAAAAAAATTTATATTATATAACCATGTTCAAGACGCAAGGACTGAAACTATTAAACCAAAACATACAAGATAAATGAAATAGTTAGTACTTAAAAATTATGATCTAAATAAAGAACTATTAATAAATAAGTGTTAACATATTATAAGTGGACTATATATGATATTATAAGTATGTATATGTTTAAGGTATATAATTATATTAAATTTAAATTTATTATATATGATGTTGAAATCATATACAACGGATGTCAGACCTGATGTATGGGATATCATAACTCAATTTCTTTTCATTGGTTCATATTTCTTCTTCAACGTCTATGTTATGTCAAGATTATATATGTAATGATATCAGATAATTTTATATTGTATTTCCATTTGTTTTATATGTACTTAAATTTGTTTTATATAATAAATTACTTGATTTATTCTCTATTAAATGTTATTATATTTGTACTGTTTTATCTTTCTACTTTTCTTTTAATGAGTCATTTTCTATATTCAATACTTAATTATTTTGTGAGGTTATTATATTAACAATTTGATATTTTATACAATGAATATCACTATATTAATGCTATTTTATGTTTAATTTCAATTTATTTCATTCAAGGGGATTATGTTTCAAATGTTCTGAATGTGGTAAGGGTTTATTCTATAATCTATTTTAATTACAGATTGTATATTTTTAAATATCCATTTAAGGAAATTAAAAGATATTTATCTTTTGAAATACATATATTTTATTATTATATTTTTATCTATTAATTTTACATTTATTAATTTCATTTCCCCCTATTTGGTACTTAATATAATAAGTATTGTGCTTTTTATGAAATGTCAGCCATGTTTCATATTTTGTCTATAAGGTTTTTCTTCATTGTGCATGATTTTTAAAAATGTTTCAATAATATTCTTATTTACATTTAAATGATTTCTTATGGTAATTTTCAAAAAAATTATAATTCATTTACAAATCTTTAAAAAGAAACCTGTTTATCATTTCTTATATTCAATATTTTAAATATATTTATAAATTGTAAAAAACAATGTTCTCTTAATCCATATATATTGACTTCCTCTTCCCACTTTCATGATTACTATTTTAATTAAAACATACATTACAAATTTATATGGTTATTTTTAATGAAAATAAATTTCCAAATATTCTAGAAAGTTTTATATTTTAAATAAGTGTTTTCAAAAATAAAAGGGTATTTTACTCAAGAAATGTATCCATAAACTGTTAAATGTATTTTAATCTCTTTAAATATTATTTGAAGAATATTAAAATTTTCAATGGATATAATATAATGATATTATCCACTATGATAATCTAAATATCTTATGAGTATCATTTTATATTTTTGAATGTGGAATGATTTTGTCATTCCATATGCTAGTTTTTAAATACCGTTATTTAAATTTATTATATTTTTTATTGTGTATTCAAACCTTTTTATATGTTTAATTCCATGAATGTTGTAAGTGATGAACATGGCCTATTATATCCCCTTGATTCATTAATAGTATTAATGAGAATAACTAGTGTTGGAGTTTTTTGTCTTCATATCGAGTTATTTGTTAGTTCTAGGAACAAGTGCGTGTTTATGATGACTTTTCATATGGCATTGATGGTATGGTTATTATGTCTGGTGTTATGTATTTTAGAATTATAAAACTACTTATTTTATTCCATGAAATTATTTATGTTCTTATGTTATCCATGGATATATTCTCCTTTATGATATTATTTATGTGGTATATGTTATTATTTTTTAACTCTATAATATTGTTCATGCTTTATTTATTTTGCGTTAGCTTCTTTTGTAAATTTTACCTTACTGAGCATCTAATATCACCCTTTATTAATTTTCCATTTCCTTTTTATACTAATAATGGATCTATGAATGATTTTAAAGATATAATTGGAGAAATAATAAACCTCTCACTAGAATTTTGATGTTTTATTTATTCTTGTAAAATGTAATGTGAGTAAAATGTTTATTTATAGTCTACCAAGATGGATAATGTATTCAAACTTTGGGATGTTATCAATTTTATCATATGTCGTTGTAGTAAAATAACCATATGATCTAGGTTAATGGAGTAGGAGTCTTATAATTGGTATCAAAGAATGTTTATTAGGACCCTTCTTCACTAAATTTAAAAAAATAGATTAGGGAACATACTGTTATAATTGATTATAGGGATAAGTCTATATATATAAAAATATTATCACACATATATAAATTATGTTTTGTGTAGTTTTCCAAGAAAATACATCCAAATATGTATACCAGAAGGTTTATATGGTTGTGGAAAAGAAACATAAAGGGGCAAAAACACTAAAAGGGGTGGATTGGGAATTAAATCAACTATCACTAGTTTATGATGAGTGGAACTAAGAGAAAAAACCTATCTTGGCTTCCCCAAGGTATATTCTTTTGTTAATTCACATTGTTCCTTATAAACTATTATGATGAATGAGAGGATATAACAAAAAACAATGATATTCCATATTTATATGGGATAAATCAAAATTATCATTAGTTGATAAGTCTACGGTTGATCATTATCTTCAATGCCTAGATACCCCTTTATAGGTTTCATTTGATATGAGTTTAAAATGATTAATAATATTTTCAGATACATTTATGTGAATAAATCCCTTGGTATGAGTATGTATTTTACTGAAAATGTTATTTGATGAATAACGCTTTTATATTGTGTGGATATTATTAAATGTATAGATGGAATTAAGGGTTAATATTATTTTTTATTTTGTGATAATTATTGGTTATTGAAATTTGGGGACATATTTTTTATCATATAGACAATCATGAGATTCAAAATAGATTTAGTGACAAATAAAATCAAGTTATATCAAAATTTGGTCACTATATGTTTTAAGATACATTACATGATTAACGTTAAAAATATTATAATATTGGATGGGATTTCATTTTAGAAATAAATATTGAGTAAATATAGAAAATAATATATGTTTTTGTAATGGTTTTATGGTGATTCTAGTTATTTTGTGAAATTATAAGTATATCATATAGAATATATGATTATCATTATACATTTTGTTATGTGACTTTAAGGGTGATTAATTTTTCTTAGAGTTAGATATTATGTTTATATTGAAATAATATGTAATCGGATAATTCTTATATTTGGGTTTCAATGTGGTATTGAATATTTTAAAGACTTGTAAGGTTTTATTTATTTTTGGGTTTTTTTTAAGAATTTGATATTAATTTAGTATTTCTCAATATCATGGGTTATTCATATCAGATATCTCTCATCTTATGCTAACCATTTTAGTTTTGGTCAATATAGAGAAAAATTGGGCATAATTTTCTATATTTTTTCATATTATGATCTGTTAAAAGTCAATTTTAGTGATTTAGTGAAGAATAATTCACCTTAAATATTCATTTCATGGAATAATAAATGATATGGAAGAGAAAATTTATCAAAACACAACCAAAGGATTAAATTGTTCTTATGAAATGGAATAAAATCACGTAATTGTATTTTATCATGTTCACTATCGTGATGATAAAATAATCCCTAAATACTAGGGAAATTACATTGAAACAAAAATTCTCTCCATTTACCTTCACTTATAATGAATTTATGGTTGTATTTATCCCTTATAGATTTATGATTTTTTTTGATTAAATTTTTCATGATTATCTTCTCTATTACCCTCTATTTTTTTGGGATGTTATTTTTCTCCTCATGTCCATATTTTCACTTCCCTTAAATGTTATCCTTATTATGATGCAAATTTTGTGTTATTATAGATGACCTTCATATTTCTCATTTCATATATTCAGAATTTTATTTAATTATACCTTTTTTAATACATTATTAAAACAAAGGTATTTTTATGTAATAAAAATGTTTTTTCATTCATCGTTATTTGTATTTTATTCCTCTACCTATAATTGAAAAAATAAACCTTTTTTTAACACACATGATTTAAAATTATCACTATCCAATTTCTGAAATGGGTGATAGTGTAACACCCCATGATTTTTGAATTAACTTACTTTAAGTAAAATATTTGATAGTGTATGTTATTTGAAACACCGAGCTTAAATGAAGTGTAATATACTGTAGAAATATTATTATTTAATTAGTATTAATATGACATATCCATTGGTTCGGTGGATATGAATATGAATAAATGTATAATAAAATATATATTGAAATTTTTTCCTTAATAAAACTAATAAAAAATAATTCATTCATTATTAATTTTTATGGAATGAAGATAAATTGTTTTGAAGCTAAAAGATATGTTTTTTATAAAAATATTTTTATGTGGGAATTTTATTTTATCTGAATATATTAATTTATTTTCTATTTATAATTTATTATAATAAAATAGTTATATTAAATATCAAATTAAATGACTTATTATTAATTTAATTCTTTTTATTATGCATGGAATGATAATAAAGTCATTTTATGCTGCAAAAAACAGTTTCTTCAAAATGGTTTTTATTTAATTTTGTTCATTAATATTATAATTAATTTATGATAGTTATATAAATTTAAATTGATCAAAATAATTTTATTTTTTTGATTCATTGAGTCAAAATTATCATAGGTTTGATTTTTTTAAATTTTTAATAAATAGTAGATTTTTAGGGGATTGGAGAAAATGCTGATTTTAAAAAACTGTCACTTTTATGACTTTATAATGGTATATCAATTACATGAAAGATAAATATTTATTTATAATAAATATTTATTTTTTTAAGTATTATAAAGTATATAAAAATTTAATTTTGAACTCATAAATACATTTCTTACATTTTAGAAAGCTATATAATATATTTGCTAATAGAAAAACTTTTTTCATTGAATTTTTTTTATAAAGTAAATACAACGACCCTTTAGATATGGTTTTTTTGAAGATAAAATAATTATCCTTTTATTTAACAATAATTCCATTTTAATATGTAGTATACTTTTTTTTAAAATCATTGTATTCTTAAAACTAATATTTCTCTATAAATGATTTTCATTGAGTTTTATTAACTTATATTACAATTAAAATTATGAAATTTGTTAAAATTTAATGTTGTAAAATAGATTCCCTATTTAGAATCATATTAATTAATATTAGTTAATTTGTCGAACATATTTTTTTATAATGAATCGTAATTGTGGTAAATATTTAGCATCACGGTTAAGGGTAAAATGGATTAAAAGGGTATAAATAGTTGTATGAGGCTTCAAGTTAATATAAACACTTTATTAAACATTAAATTTTCTTCATATTTATAATTTAACCATATAATATTCAAACATATGACAATTTTGATCCACATTTATAGGAAAATGACTTTATATTATTTTTAAGTAATTTGAATTGTGAATTTTCCTTCAATAACAATAGGGTACACATCAAATCACTTCTTAACACCTCTTAAACCGTTAGGCCTGTAATATCCCAAACAAAAAATAAGTACCAAAATTATTCCCCTATAATATGAATCTATTTTTACCTTAACTGAACTACTTATAAGGAATAATGTGTATGTTAATGATGGCTCTCTGTCAAAGAGGTGTAATTCTTAACCAATTGTTTTTATTTTATATCATATTCTACCTCCCTCAAATATTGCATAACCATGATCATATAAAAACTTTTTTATATTATATTTAATGAATAATTATTATTATTTTTAAAACTCATTATTTAAATCCTTACCATCCAACAAAAATGAAAAATCACTTGTACATATGTATGACCTACCATCTCTAGGTAATGATGTAATTTGTTCTCCATAACCAGTTTAATTGGATGGTTATAAATATGGAACAAAAAAATATAAAAGATAATTATTAAATAATTATGATAATAGAAATATAATAAATTATCTACCTTTTTACCCTTCCACCCGTTAAGAAATGATAGTGTCACTCATGAATATGTGTAGACAACCACCTCTATAAAGCGATGTGATTCATTTTTCATGTCCTCCTTTCACAAAAGATAATAAATATGTATATAATAAATATATATGATATTTATTCATGATTGTAATTTTATATATTATGAAATCATTATCATCATTCATGGACCTAAACTGCTAAATCAAAACTTACATGAAAAATGAAACATTAACAACTCATAATCGAATATTTTAATAAAAAATTATTAATAAATGGTTATTGAAATATTTTAATTTGATCAAATATGATACTATATGTATTTATATTCTTATGGAATATATGTATAAAAAATTTTAATTTATCATACTAGAGGTAAAAATCACTATTAAAACAATCAAACCTCATGTAACGTGTTTCTTAACTCAATTTATTTTCATGGGGTGATATTACTTTTTCATTTTCAATGTTATACCAATATTATTATTTTTAGGACCTCAAATTATTTTATTTTTTATTTTAACTTGTTTTCTGTTGATTTAAATTTTTGTACAACGCAACTTCATTGATTAATTCTCACATTAGTGATATGATCTTTGAATGATTTTATCATCCCGATTTCATTTTTGAAAGGCATATAACCTATTTTCTAGTTGTTTATTTTTTATTGTTGTTATAATATAGTAATGATCCTTAATTAGGAAAAGACCACACTAGATGATCATTAATACCCAACCCCAGCATTGGATGATAGAAGGCCCAATGGTACCCGTAATGCTTCCCGGTTGGTTGTTAAGCTTGTGGTCATGAGATTGAGTTGCAGGGGAGGGGAATTAAAAACCCCTGCTGGAAGGGGACAGTTCCTACCACATGTTATCTAGTTTGACATGGGGTTTAGGGTATAAGGGACTACTATCTATCTATTTTGGTCTTCGGTGCGGATGATCCTCCAGTTTATACTTGGTAGAATCATGGATTGTTATAAAAAAAGTAACCTCTTTTTGTAACGATCCCAGATTAGGCCAAGCCCACATGGGACGCCCGACCACAATCAATCCCAACATTGGTAGATAGAAGGCCCTAGGTACCCCACTGCATTATGGCTGATATTATAAGGTCTCAGCCATAAACATTACTTAATCATGATAAAATTTAATAATTTAACTTTAATTCACTTCAATGATATTTTCAGGTTTATAGTTTTAGTGAATTTGGCCATAACTATTACATAACATATCAAAATTTACTAGTTATAATCTTCTACTAAATACCAATTTTTTCACAATAATAAAAATACATAAATAATATATTTATTTTTTTTAAAAAAATTTGTTGAATTTTTCCTCTCTCTTAACCTTCTTTATAACTTGAGAAAATAATTTCAAAAATCTGGGATGAGCATAAAAAATACAGTAAGTGATATAAAATAATAATTAAAACCATTATTCCATGACCATTTTAAAATCATATAAATATTTTCAAAAACTCATACTTTTGACCCATAAGTCATAAAATACATAGATTATATCATGTAATCATAATATTTCTACTAAGCTTCATAAGAATCCTATAACATAAAGGTAACTTGTGGCATCCAGATCATACTTTGTGTTTTTCACAACCACATAAGGAGTAACCTTTAGGGGTAAATTTGGAATACCCATCGTAATATATTCCCAAAATATCTTATGAGAGACATTAATGTTTACCTCTATAACATTACCCAATTCATTGGAGAGCTATCATGGTCTCAACCCCCCCCCCCCCCAAGGTTTTTCATGGACCCTATGACACCCCAAGATTTTATGAGATAGATTCTTTTTAATTTCATTGATGTCTTATGTTGTCCTCCTCATAATTATTATCGTGAACTATATGAAACAACGTATTATCTTGAATTATATGCCACAATATTCTTGGCATCCGTTACATGGATGAGCAACCATCTACGATTTCTTGCGTTGTACGAAATACCGTGTTTCACAAAACAATAATATATTATTAAAATATTATTATATAATGGGATATAAAATAGCTGTTATGAATAGTATTAAAAATATTTTTTTATTTTTTATAAAATTAAAATTTGTCTTATGTATTTTCTAGACATGATATAAGAACAAATTCAATTTATTAGATAAATGAAAGAATTTTACAATAAAATATAGTATTACCGCATTTTGATGGAACACCCATTTTATATTTAGTTTTTAACACATATATATTTTATATTTGACAAAATAAGCTAATTATTTTCAAGTGTAACATAAAAATTTACTTTTGTTTGTTTTTTGGTATTTTTATGAAAAAAATCATATTTTATTGAATAATGAAAAATACTACATTTTAAATGAAAACATCATTTTCCTCTAATTTATTTATATAGTTAATTATATTTTTAGTTGTTTTTAATGTTTAATGGGATTATTTTTTATCATTTATTATTATTTTGGTCATTTGAAGTAATTTCACATTTAGATGGGACATTAACACATGACAATCTTTTGATTAGTTTTTACTTCTTAAACATATACTTTTTTTGTTTTAACAACAAGAATTAATTTTAAAATAATTTAATCCAATTAGGTGTTTGGAATTATGAAAAACGGATTTAATAGTTGGAATCAGTGGGTCCAAATTACATTAAAATGTTACTTTTATTTTTAGTCATTATGAATAGAAAATTTAGTAAATATTTTTATTACCATGGTTAAAGATAAATTTGGTAATTAAAGTTAAAAATAATATTACAAAATTTACTTAACACCTTTCAAAATACTATTAGATGAATACATTAGAATTTTGTCATCTATGGTTCTAAATTGAATCACTTAATGGGCACTTTCCCATGAATATGACATGAATATAAAAAAATTAATTAATGTGACAAAATGTCACGGTCTCATTTTATATAAGTATATTAATTTTAATTTATGGATTATTAAGGAATAAAAAAGACTATTTGTTGTATCTAAACATAAAATTAAATTGACTACATCATAAATATTTATTTATAATTTCTATAGATTAAATAATTATCATTAATGTTGACTCAATAGTGATGTGAAAATTATTTTATCAATAGAAATATCAAAGAAATGATATTAAAAAATATAAAATAAATATAAATTGAGTGATTTAATGTCATAAAATAATTTTATATATTAATTTTATATGATATTTATGGTTTAAATTAGTTTTTTTTTTCAATATATAATTACATAATGATATTTTTTAAAAGTTAACTAATGAATTGTGTCAAAATTGACACTATTGACATTTTAAATATATAATAATTTATGAAATTATATAAAATTAAAAAATACATCATCCAACTAATTGGTATGATGTTACATATGTCACAAATTTTCCATTTATGGATCCTTTGTCATTTTATAGTGACTATATTAACCCTTAGTAAATAAAAAGACATGTTTCTATGGTAAGAGTTGAAGGAATTAATTAAGGGTAAATAAAAATTATAATGTATAAAATAAAACAAATACTTGTCTAAAAAAATATTGGATGAAATAAATTCAATAATTATGACAATATGAAAGGTTTTTATTTTTTAATGGACATTTTACATGAAAATAAATTATATATTATTTAAATCAATGATAGTTACAAAATATCACTAGCTGGTCTTTTAATATCTTTTATGTGTTCACATAGGGCCAAAATCAAGATTTGAACGAATATAAATGTCTCTTTTGATATAAATGAAACCATTTTAATTATATAAATTTATTTTTAATTTTTATAAGTTATATAATTACCTTAAAAGACTCTTAAATTCTAAAAAAAATATTTATTCAATTACCATAAAAATAAAATAAACGATTTTAATATTATTATTTTTGTTATATTTTGTATTATTTAATGTTTATAACAAATTTAAAAGATCTATAAGTTATATTGTATATTTTTTAAAGAATTATATTCGAATTCCCACTTTTTATGTTTGTATTTTAAGTGAAATTAAATGAACAGTATTAATTGGGAAATAATAATATCTTATTGAATTAATTGATTATTAAATTATTTAGAAATTAAAATAATTGTTAAATAATCACATGTGGATATGATATGGTCAAACTATATTATTATTTTATTTTATGGGACATTATTTATTATTATGATCTAGAATAGTCTTATTATATATTAAAATTTTGGGTGTTTCTTAAAGTGCCACTCTCCTCTCACAGAAAAAGTTACCTCCTCCCATAGTTCCTCAACCCTCCTCGAGGATTATATATCTACAAAAACCTAAAAAAATTTCCTATAAATATTATTAGTTAACTCTTGGAGGTCCTACTTTTCTAAAAAGTCCATCCCCTATATCCTAAAGAGCTGATCCATATGAAGTCCAATGAAGAAGAGGTAATTTCTTTACCAATTCAATTCAATTTATTTTCTTCTTCTTCTTCTTCTTTCTATGTTGATTTCATAATAAAGTAATAACTCTATTATATTATACATGATGAGATTTAATTGTAATTATATTACATCCTTATACCTCCTTTTATCTATCCTATGATTATTAATTTCCTTATGTGTTCATATGTACGGCTTACCGTCTCTACGTCATGGTGTAACTTGTTATTCAAAAATAGTTTTTTATAATGGGTATAATGATGAGTATAATAGATATAAGTACTGAATATAAAATTATAACTATTATCAATAATTTATATACCATCGAAATACATACCATTTAACCCTCAATAGAATGATATCATCACTCGTGCGTAAGTATGACCTACCGACTCTACGACGTGGTGAGATTCGTTCTCCACATTAACAATTCAATAATTATTATAAAATTTATATTAAGAGTTAAAATAATAATTATGAACTTAATTTGTTGAATTAAATACCTTATATTCATAAAAAACATGACTTACATGGAAAAATATGAATGGAAAGATGAAGCAGTAAACACCCGAAATAATGTGAATATTGAAATACCATTAACAAAATGATATTATATGATCATATATGATATTATAAATAGTGATACAGTCCTGGCATAACTTAATAACCTGATTTAAAAATTATACAGCAGGTTGACACACCTTCAACTAATGAAAATTATAAGATAAGGGATAATTTTGCAATCTCATTTATATCCGAGATTATACGTAATTATTTACTGGGGTTATATTAATCATCCATGTCAATTTTTCTAAAAATGTTATCATAAAATGTTAACTATTATTATATTAATTATCAAAGTCATTTTTACCAATTTTCTGCTATTTCTACATGGTATGGAAGTCATCTTTCTTTTTTTACCATAAAAGGAACTTTTTGACATTTTTGGTAAAAGTATGAGAATAATATTTGTTTAACATTTACAGCATGAATGGGTTATTATGGTTTCAGAAAAAAATATTTCAATCAAAATTTCTATACATTATTTTAGGATTATTTTCAAATAAATTATTTTCTTTTAAAATTGGGTGTCATTTTGTGAAAAGAAAACATTTTTGAAAAAGAAACGATGTTTTCCTCAGGATTTAAGTTCAAATGTTTTATCAAAATTATTTTCCATGTAAGATGACATAGGGTTTTGTTTATATCCATATTATTAATTTGATTTCATTGTGTCTGTGATGGAATTATTTTTATGAAAACCATTTATTTTATATGGTTTATGATGGAAGAATTCCATTTTATTTCATGGGTTATGCTATGATAAATGATTTATGTTTTTGTAGACCGTGTAATAATTATTTCATTATAAGATGGGTGAGACATATATCTCCCTCCAATTAATTGGGTAATGATTTATATCTCATGATATAGACATGACAGGAACGATAAGTAAATCCATTTCAGTAATACATGGTTTTATCGACATGCAAACCCGGTTCAGTAGAGGACATTGTCCTCTATTATAGTCTTAGAAATAATGACTTAGAAACTATACAAATCATATTATTTTATTAATTGTTTTAAACAATTACATGGTTTATTCTAATGCAATTTTATCATGGTGAATGTTTCTTTATGATATATACCTTACGTACTACCAAAATTTATTTCATAACTCGCGATTTTTCTTTTAAAAATTTATGTTCATGTTTTCACCTTATTATTTTATGTTTTATTTGAGGTTATTCATGTTTACCCCTTATAAGAATTTTAGCTCACCCTTTTTATGTTTTCTTTTTTTTTCGGGATATAAATAAATTTTTTAGGTAGGAAAAAAATAATATCTTTATGGGATATCTTGAAGACTATTCCCCAAGTTAGAAGATTATGCAACATGTTTCCAACATAAATAAACTAATACGGTCTTGGGTGTCAGTTTGTGTGATGTATTAAGTATTCCATAAAATAAATGTAATGTGCATGTACATCAGGCATGGGTCGTTATAGTTGGTATCATAGTGAGGATTTAGTTAACATTTGGAAACTAGGATGCGGAAACATTTTTTGATATCCCTTTAAATATTTATAAGGAATATCTAGGGATATCCCTAAGGGTAAGTCTAACTATAGGTTACTGTCCTATAATTATGTTAATGATCACGAATAACCCTGGATTAAACCTATGGTATTAGATATTGAAAGTACTACCCCTTT
This sequence comes from Viscum album, assembly GCA_963277665.1. Lineage (NCBI taxonomy): Eukaryota > Viridiplantae > Streptophyta > Magnoliopsida > Santalales > Viscaceae > Viscum > Viscum album. The sequence continues at coordinate 1,125,429,705 of OY728146.1, forward strand.
ATTATATTTTTTTCTGAGTATGATTTTGTCCTCTCACACTATTCTTTTGGTGTTTTAGATGATGGATGGAACCCAAAACAACGGTGTTAATGATCAATTCACTAAGATATGAAATTATTTTCCTCATAAACAACCAAATTTTATGGGACAAGAAATGGAAAATCATATTGCTATACTTATACAAGCTATGAATCATTTGGGACTTCCAAATGAGCATTGAAGGCAACAACATTCAATTGTGTCCTTCATGAGGCAGCATCAACATTCATTCAATGGGTATTCTAATTTATTTATTTCTATACAATGGATCAGTACCAATAAAAAGATATTTTATATAATTCAATATTTAGAACATGAAAAATTCATTTTTGTTGTTTATCATTTAGAAGGTGAAGCAGACTAGTGTTGGACGCTAATTAAGAATAAAAGGCAGCAAGATGAAATTGAATCCATGGAATGGGACGAGTTCAATAAGACATTTTTCAATAATTACTTCCTTATTATTCTTTGAGAAAAGAATTCAAAGGTGTTTCTTGAGCGTAATCAAAATTATAATGAATCTGTTGATATATATATAGGTACAATTTTACCATACATGCAATGTATGCTTCTGGGATTATCATCCAACCTAAAAGTAAAGTTGTTCGGTTTTTATGTGGCTCAAAAACATGTCTTCAAATGTCATTAGCTATAAGATAATTCAATAGATATGAATATATTATATGTTGTGATATCAAGGTCGAAATGTAATTTTGTGTTACATATAAATCTCGCAGTTTTAACAAAAAAGAAAAGATAGAGTTCAAAAAAAATCTCAAAATAATGGTGAAAAGAAGATGGATGTTTATTTATTCTGAAAGTGTAGAAATAAGAATGGTATATTTTTTTAAAATGGACTAGAAAAATGTTTTATGTTTGGAAAATAAGGTCATCGAGTAGGTGAGTACCGATGTAATGGGAAAAATGTTGCTAATTATGTTAATAGAGAACATACTACAGAGAATTAACCACCCACGCTTCAATGATAAAAGTGTAAGGAAATGGGGTATTATGCTAACCATTTAACTAACCCAAGGTCTAATGATGATCAATTTAAGAAACCCATTAAGGAAAAAAAGAAAATTAAAATAACATTTGATCACTATTATTGATATTGAGAATGAAAATTAAGTGGTGGAATGATTATGTGTTTAGGTAATGGGATTCCAAAATAGTGTTGTATGATCTCTTTTATATTATTACGGAATATTATAATATCTATATATTAGTCTTTTGTGGTTTCCAATAATTATATGGTACTGGTAACCATGAATGTTGATTGAAATATTTTGTAAAATCAAATGATATGTGCATAATGAAGGGATTAGGAGATAGTGAGATGTTTGATAGTGATATCAAGGTTTGAGTATATATAAATTTTGGTATTTTTGGTGTGTGCAAAGTGTTAATTTTTACAGAAATAATTTTTTCACTAACGTTCTATCGTAATTAATTTCATTAACATGTTTCAAGATAATACATTAATAATAAATTCACATGTTTGGAATGTCACAACCTAGAACTTCCAAATGAGACATGGGATACAAATGCTATGTCAAATTAGTTCAACTATTTCTAAAGTTTTATATTTTACATTTTTCAAAGAATTGTAATGTTATCCATTAATTTATATTATAAGGTATATTCTGGTTGATGTTTTTCATATTAATGAATTATCCCACTATATGTGGACTTATACATATTTGATACCCTATCCTACCCTTTTTGTTGAGAAGGATAGAATAACCTATCATTCTATCACATGACTTGCTAACACATCAAGAATGACAAATGAAAATTCATTTCTTTAAATAATATATGGGGTAGAAATTGTTTAGGGAATGATCAATGGTGATATTGTACTATAATCAAGTAAGAATTTCTTCTCATGAAATAATTCATCAACTTTAGGAAAAGGATCTTGAAACCAAAAATGTTATCCTAGTACCTTCTTATCTAATGAATTAGATGTTCCCTTAAATTACCAAAGATTTATGGATTTATGGTAGTTAACATTCTCAAACACTTATTCTCTGTCACTATTTATCAGAACATGATGGTTATATTTCTCTTCAATATCCTTATCTTCAATTCTCACCCATGTTCTCTTATGTGGAAACCTAGTGATGAGTTGATTTGGGTAACTGTTATGTTTCTAAATTCCATTTTTAAAATGAAGTTTTAGTAGAAATTTGTACGATGTGGGTTTCCATTATGGAATATTTAAATTATTATAACATTTATAACCCTGATGAATTTTGAGGGTGATTTTAATTTAAAAGGGGGTATAAAGTGACACCTCGATATTTTATAGGATATATTCTTTTTAATTTTTTGGATGTCTTGGTGGTACGCTACACTGATATTATTTTTCACTATACGCAACACCATATTAGCTTGTAGTATATGAAAAACTATTCTTGGATTTCATTACATGTAAGAGTGACCTTCCTCGATAGATTGTGTTGTACTCAATATTGAGTTTCACTAAACAACAATATATTATTAAAATATTATAACTTAATGGGATATAAACTATCCAGTGTGAATAGTAATAACAAAATTATAAATTTTATATAACATTAACATCCATATTAAGTATTTTATAGATATTATATAAGAACAAATTCAATTTCATTGATAAAAGAATTATTTTTCAAAAAATGCAGTTTGTCGCCTTTTGATGGTGCACCCATTTTAAATTTAATTTTTAACACTTTTATATTTTTAATTGAAAATTTTAACTTCTTATTTGGAATGTAAATATAAAAATTTACTTTAGTTGAATTTTTGGTATTTTTCTGATAAAATTCACATTTTAATGAATAATGAAAATATTGGATTTTAATTCAAAACTACATTTCCATCAAATTTATTTATATTGATAGATTATATTTTTAATTGGTTTTAAAGTTTAATTAGATTCTTTTTTATAACCTAATATAATTTTAGTAATTATAAGTAATTTCACAATTAAATGGGACATAAACACATAATAATCTGTTGAGAAGTTTTTACTTCATAAAAACTTGTTTTTAGGTTTTAAAAATGGGAATTAATTATAAATTATTTTCTTTTTATTCTGTGATTTGAATTATGAAAAATGGATTCTATATTTATAATCATTGGGTTCAAATTATGTTAATATATTACTTCTAATTGTGGAAATTATGAATAGTAACTTTAGTAATTTTTTTTATTACCATGGTTAAAGGTAAATTGGGTATTTAATGGTAAATATTATATTATAAAATTACCATAACACCAATAAAAATTCTATTGGATGAATAAATTATACCCTTATAATCTATTTTTATTAATTAAATAACTTAATGGCCACTTTACCATGAATATGACATGAATATAAAAAAAATTAATAAATGTGATAAAATGTTACACCGTCATTTTATATAAGTATATTAATTTTAATTTAGGGATTAACATAGAATAAAATAGACTATTGGTATTCTCTAAAAATATAATATAATTACCTACGTCATATAAATTTATATATAATTTTTATAGATTTAATATTTTTCATTAATGATTACTCAATAGTGATGTCGAAATTTTTTAATTTATAGAAATATCAACTAAATGATATAAAAATATTTTAAATAAATATAATTTGAGTGAATTAATGTTATATAATAATTTTATGTTTGAATTTGACTTGTAATTTATAGTTTAAATGAGATTTTTATAGTATATATTTATGTTATGATATTTCTAAAATGTTAACTAATGAATAGTTTCAAAACTGACAGTATTGATATTTTAAATAAATAACAATTTATTAAATTATATAAAATTGGTAAAAACATAAACATGGGCCAAATGGTTGGTATGAAGGTAAATATGTCACCAATGGTTCATTTATGGATCATTTGGAATTTTATAATGACTATAATAACCCTTAGTAAATTAAAAAACATGTTGTCATGGTAAGAGTCACTGGAATTAATTAAGGGTAAATCCACATTATATGGTAGAAAATAAAACCAAAATATGTTCAAAAAAATTATTATATGAATAAAATTAAATAAATATCAAAACATGATCTATTTCAAGTTTATTCATGGACACTTGTACCTAAAAATAAAATATTTATTATTTAAATCAACGATAGTTAGAAAATATCATTATCTTGTATTTTAATATCTTTTATGTGTCCACATCGAGCCAAAATCAAGATATGAATGAATATAAATGTCTATTTTGATATAAATGAATCTATTTTAAGTATATAAATTTATTTTTTATTTTTAGAAATTATGTAATTACCTTAAAATTTTCTTCCCTTCTAATACAATATATATTCAATTAATGTAAAAATAGAATAAATAATTTTATTAATATTAATTTTGTTATATTTTGGATTAGTTAATGTGTATAACAAATATAAAAGATAAATAAGATATATTATAGATGTTTTAAAGAATTATGTTACAATTCCCACTTTTTGTAATTGTATTTTAAGTCAAATTAAATGAATAGTTTTAAATTTGGAAATATTAATATCTTATTGATTTAATTTATTATTAAATTATTTAAAAATAAAAAAATTGTTAATTAATTACAATGGGATAATATAGGGTCTAAAATGTATTAAAATTTAATTTATGGGACATTTTTAATTATGTATATCTAGAAGAGTCTTATTATATTTTAATATTTTGAGAGTTTCCTAAAGTGCCCATCATTAGTATCCCTAAGAAGAGATCTGAAGGAAGTCCAACGAAGAAGACGTAATTAGTTTACCAATTAAATTCAATTTCTTTTATTATACCACTTCAACTTAATATGTTTATTACATAATAAATTAATAAATATAGTATATTATACCTGATGATATTTTATTATAATTATGGGAAAACCTTATTCCTCCTTTTATTAATCCTACAAATAACAATATCACCATTCATGTGTGCGTACTGTTTACCATCTCCACACCATGGTGTAATTTGTTATTCAAAAATACTATATTAAGATGGGTAAATTATGACTATAATGTATTTATGTAATTAATATAACATGATAATGATTTGGTATAATTAATGTACCATCCAATTATATACCATTTAACCATTAAGAGAATTATACTATTACTCGTGCGTACGTACGACCTACCGTCTCTACTATGTAGTGAGATTTGTTCTCCATGTTAACAAATCAAGAATTATTGTAAAACATATATGATGAATGAAAATAATAATTATGAACATAATTTAATGAATAAAATATATCGTATTCAAAAAACGAATGACTTATACAGCAAAATAAGAATGGGAAAATGAACTAGTTAACACCAGAAATAATTCTAATATTTAATTACTATTAACGAAATAATATAATAGGATCATATATTATATCATAAATTTTAATATGGTCCTCATATAATTTAATAACATGATCTAACCCTTATATATTATGTGACCACACCCTCAACTATTGAAATGTAAAATTTAAGGGATAATTTTGCAATCCCAATTTTATCTAAGATTACACATAAGTATTTACTGGGGATATATTTACCATCCATGTCCATTTTTTCAAAAAATGTTATCATAAAATGTTTACTATTATTATAAGAATGTTTAAATTCATTTTTATCCATTTTTTACTTTTACTATATGGTATGTAAAGAATATTTATTTTATTTACCATACGATTTACTTTTTGACATTTCTGGCAAAAGTACGAGGAGAATTTTTTTAACTTATATGACCAAAATAGATTTTTACAGTTTCATTACACCTTATTTCCATGAATATTCCTCTAAAAAATTATAATATTATTTTAAACTAAGTTATTTTCATTTAAAATAGGGTGGAATTTTGAAAAAATAAAACATTTTTGGAAAAAGAAAGGATATTTTTCTCAGGAATTAAGTTCAGGTGTTTACCAAAATAATTTTCCATCTTGGATAACGTAGGGTTATGTTTCAATCCATATTATTACTATGCTTTTTTAGTTTTAATAATGTAATTATTATTATGAAATCCATATATTTTAAATGAATTGTTATTGAATTATGTTTAAGAAACCCATTTTATTTCATGGGTTATGCTATGAGGAATGATTTGTGTTTTTGTGGAGCATGTTAGAATGATTTCATTATGAGATGGGTGGGACCTATATTTGTCACAACCTGCCTTCACCAAAAAGAGGGAAGGGTCAAAAGGTTTCCAAGCCCTTCCTTCTTTAAGTTGATGGAGAGTTAATGACCCCTGAAACCCGCCTTCTATAGGTCCCGGAGTGGCGACTAGCACCAAGGGTATGAGAATTTCACACAAATGGAAGGCATTACCCTTTTTGTTTTATAGGATCGAGAGATAAGATGATGAAACCCAAAAACACCAAGGTAAAAGAAAAGTAACGCCAAAAGTAAACCATTCCCACATGCATGTTCCAAAAGTAAAATCCACAAAGTACAAAAGTGACTACAAGGGTAAGTACCAAAGAAAGAAAACAGCAACTACGACTGCCCCAATGGTCCGAGCTAGTATAGTCCCGCGCGATCCCCGAAGTCCTCCTGGAAACCTTAAAGTAGGTTTACATGTGTAGGGTGAGCATACAAGTACACTCAGTAGGGAAAACCCTAGACTCTCATGCACAAGTGGGGGAACGTACTAATGTCCCGTGAGAAAAGGAGTAAACCAAACACCTATCAAGGTAAACTATCCACCAAAGCCTCACCAAGGCACACTCCCCAAATAATGAAAGTCAAGTAATATATATAATAAGAGCACATCGATGTTTGGGTACCTCGTGCCACTTTCCCACTGGTTATTGAGACATCCTATGCATCGAACCAATCCCTCCATTCTCACTACTATCCCACTGCCACACCCGCCCGCACACACCTAGGCCACAACCACACACAGTCCCACTGCCGAATCCTACCCGCAGACACCTAGGCCACAACTGTCACACATAACCACGCCTACAAACACCTAGGAAAGAACAACCACCACCATGACCGAAGACACCTGGGCAAGAAGATCCACTACCATGCCCGAAGACACATGGGCCTCATCCTGAAGACACTTGGGAAACCACCTACCGCACACACCTGGCCAACCCCCACACTACCCTGCCCGAATATTCATGGGATAATAATGGACCTCAAGCCATCACATCCTGCCCGAAAAAACTTGGGATATCCGTGAAAGGGAGAAGAAAAGGAGCTAATAACCATCCACTAATAATATTGTTGGGAAAAACACCATCCCCCATGAAATGGGGGTGTTCGGCACTAAGTGCTCAACTTGGGTGGGGCGTGAATAAGAAACACAAAACTACAAGTATGTATATATAGGTAACAATCACTCACCCAAGTTAGGTTTTTTCTTCAACCAGCCTAAAGGACACAAACAACACTCAGGTCCGAGTCATGACTCTCAGCAACAAACCCATTGTCCCTTTCTTGTTTTCATGTTCAGTAATAATGTTCAAATAAGTTTAAGCACTACTGGGTAACTAACACCATAAGCATAACAAAGGAAAAGAAACCATCCAAATGTAAATTAAGTATCCACACCCGGTTCTCTTGTAAAGTCACAACAACAAAGGAATAAGTGAGATCCCTCGAAGTGCTGGAACCAAAGACAGCCCGGAGACACTGCCCCATGTCCCCTCCCCCAAAAAGGGTTTTCATCAACAGAGGATCCCACCCCAATTCGTGATATAAACAAGGTAACCACTCGGTCTTAAAACGTACAACCACCAAATCCATAACAACAGGGGATCCCATCCCCAATTTCATAACCACCAAGAATATAAAAATAGGGGATCTCATCCCCTCCCAAATTTCCAGCAATCGTCCCATAATAGAAAACAACCAAAGCACTACCGCCAACATAAATCAGGGCCATGCCGGTATTTTTTGAGTTATACGATTTAACACACTCCATGATTTTAATTTCCGTGTGCTTTAACTGGGTTTATCACAGAAAAATATTTATCCTAGTGCTTCCAATTCATTTAGCCAAATATACATAATTAAACAAAAAACCTTACACATCAAGGGTTATCCACCACAAACATGATCCATTTAAACATAACTAGAGGTAAGGGTTCGTTAGTGCACAGACAACGACCACCAACGGCCTTGATTTTCATTAGGAATAAGCGGCACAATTCCGAAAGAAGATCATAATATAAAACATTATCAGCGATCACAGCCCCCCTTATTTTTTAAATAATCTGTTCATTATCTTTATTTAAGTCTGGTTTATCCAATTCTATAGAATCAAAAACACGCCCACCCCACATGATAGACAAAAGAGAGAGGCGAAGGAGAAATTCTATAATTGTTGATCAATGATCGACGCTTAGGTCCGGCGCAGAACTTCACGCATAGCGATGCGGCTCACCTGAATGTAAATCGCCTCGTCTGAACGAAGGGTACTCCTCGCATAGGGTGATCGAGAAAAGAAGAACCCATAGTGAACCCTTTAGTTTATAAGGGTCTGGGGCGGTTGAGATAAGAACGTGAAACCGCGTAAGGAGCGGGGGTCGGGGGTTGACCACGCGGCCCCACATGTTATTAAAGGGGTCAGGTGGTTTAAACCGATGAACACACCAGGTAAATTAATTAAATACTTAATTAAAACATTTATGGGTATTACCGGGCATTAAAACACACTTAAAGGAGTCAAAATAGGGTTTAAAACCCTAATTGCGCAAGGAGTTCCATTGGAAAGAACCCACGGGGTAGGCCAGAGCCACTGGTAGACTGAGCTACTAGTAGCCAGAGCTACCGGTAGGCTGCGGCTACCCATAGACCGAGATAACCCTAGGCCTGCTACCGATAGGCTAAGGATACCGGTAGGCCTACCATTACGCCAAGCTTCACCGAGATTCCCAGACCAGAAAACCCAACACGAGATTTTCACAAAGTATTGGACCCCAATAACCCGAGCCATTATATCAGATACCTCTTATACGATTCTCATCCTCGAGAATCAAAATAAACCAAAAGGTAATAGAGGGTCTGAACAACCACCTTTAAAGATACCTCTTAGAGTCAACCCATGCTAATGAAAAACACTTTCCTGTCAATAACCAAGCAACATACCATGTCAAACTGCCCAGGCATGTGGGTTGGGGAGTCTCCTCCCCCATGTCAAGATATTATCCGCTTTGGGAGGCACTGACTCACCCGCATGGGTTTAATCGCATCCACCTTAATGCGTCATGAATAGGGGTCGGGTTCTCTCCTCCCCCATAGCTAGGGCTTTTCACACACATTCAGAGGATAGAAAACCAGTACATTTCATAGCCAAAAAGAAAAAATGTTCTACCATAACAGGTGCAACAAGGAACAAAACTCAAAAAAACTATGGGTACTGGGTACGCATTTTTGCTTCCCTATCCCACGTACTCTCCTCAAGCCCACCATGTCTCCACAAAACATGAACCAATGGAATGGTTCTCCCATGAAGCACCTTCTCCTTGCGATCCTCGATCATCACTGGTCTCTCCACAAAAGCCATGTCGTCCTCGATGTCCAGCTCACCCCAATCAAGGATGTGTGAATCGTCGTGCAGATATCGACGGAGCTGGGACACATGGAATACATCATGTATCCTCAGTAGCGGTGGTGGTAACGCTAGCTGATATGTCACTTCTCCGACCTTCCACAACACTTTTAAGGATCCGATGAACCTGGGAGAGAGCTTACTCTCCTTGCCGAACCTCCGTTGCCCACGCCGAGGGGGATCTTAATGAAAACGTGGTCTCCAACCTCAAACTGCAATGGCCTCCTCCTGGTATCCTCATACGACTTCTGTCAGTCCTGGGCTGCCTTTATCCTTTCTCGTACGAGCTGAACCTTTTCTGTCGTGATCTGCAACACCTCTGGGCCAAGGATGCTTTCCTCTCCTACATCGGTCCAACACACATGTGAATGGTATGGCCTCCCGTACAAGGCTTAAAAAGGGGATATACCAATGGTAGATTGTTATATATTATTGTATGAAAACTCTACCAGGGGAAAGTATCGCACCCATGATCCCTCTGATTCCAGAACACATGCCCAGAGCATATCCTCCAACGTCTGGATGGTGCGCTCTGTCTGCACATCTGTCTGGGGGTGAAAAGCAGTGTTAAGGTGTAGCTGGGTGCCAAAAGCATGCTGCAAACCCCTCAAGACTTGTGAGGTAAAATGTGCATCCATATACGAGACTATAGACCTCAGAACTCCATGCAACCACACCACCTCATCCATGTACCTTTGCGCCAAATCACCCACTGCACTCGACTCCCGGATCGCCAAAAAGTTAGCTGATTTCGTCAATCGGTCCACTACCACCCAGATGGCGTCATATCCCCCTTGGACCTTGGGTAGTCTCATGATTAAATCCATAGTGATGTCGTCCCACTTCCACTCGGGGACATCAAGAGGCTACAGTAGGCCGCTTGGAACTCGGAGTTCAGCCTTCACTTGCTGACACACTAAGCACTTGGCAACAAACTCTGGCACCGCTCCCTTAACTCCGGGCCACCAAAAATGCCTCTTCAGTCCCTGGTACATCTTATAAACACCAGGTTGTACCGCTAGGGGTGAGTTTTAGAACTCACTGGAACCCTACCGTGCATCACATCTGGAACAGACAACCTTCCCTAGAAATGCATCTGGTTCTAACCATCCTCGGTCCATCCTTCTGGAGCATTGCCTTGGTCAACTCGGTCACGCATCACTTCGAACTCTGGGTCTCCCCACTAAGACTCCTCCACTTACTGAAATAGAGACGACTGCATTGTCATATGATATATGAAACCTCTACTGCTATCCATCCTCGCATCCAGGTGTAAGGCAACCAACTCCTCCATCACCTTCCAGGCGTCCGCCGACTCTTGAACCGCATACTTCTACAATCTCCTTCTCAAGGCATAGTCCACTACATTTCCCTTGCCCTCAGTATAAGAGATCTCGAAGTTGTAATCCTGGAGGAACTCCACCCATCTCCGCTGTCACAAGTTTAGGTCCCACTGGGAGAAGATATACCTCAAGCTTTTGTGATCTGTGAAGACCACAAAGCATTCTCCGATGAGGTAGTTCCGCCATAGCATTAGCACAAAAACAACCACTGAAAGCTCCAGGTCATGGGTGGTGTAATTACGCTCATGAGGGCGTAGCTACCTGGACCCATAAAAGATCACCCCTTGTCACTGCATCAACACAAATCCCAGGCCCTATCATGATGCATCACAGAACACCTCATAGGCTGCCCCTTCTTCTTGTAATCTCAGCACTGGGGCACTAACCAACTTCTCCTTCAGATAGCTGAAGGCTGACTCACACTTCTCACTCCACACGAAAACCTGGTCTTTCTTGGTCAGGGCTGACAAAGGGGTTGCTAATCGGGAGAAGTTAGGTATGAAACTCAAATAGTAACCTACCAGCCCAAGGAAACTGTGGACCTCTGCCACATTCTTAGGTACTGCCCAAGAAAAAAATACCTCAACCTTTGATGGGTCCACCGCTACCCCATGCTCGGACACCATGTGCCCGAGGAAGTGCACTTCTCGTGTCTAGAACTTGCATTTTGACAACTTACCATAGAGCTGGTGCTATCAGAGGACCTCCAAAACCGTCCTCAGGTGCTCTGCATGGTCCTCCTCTGACCTCTAATAGATCATGATATCGTCGATGAACACAACCACGAATCGATCCAAGTACTCCCAGAATATGGAGTTCATAAGCCCCATGAACACAGCTGGAGATTTCGTAATGCCGAAGGGCATAACTACAAACTCTAAGTGTCCATATCTGCACCTGAATTCCATCTTCAGGATGTCACTTTCCTTCACTCTCACCTGTTGATACCTAGACCATAGGTCTATCTTTGAGAACCATCATGGCCCCTTCAGCCGGTCGAAAAGATCGTCAATCCTTAGAAGAGGGTAGCTATAACGACGCATACTTTACATACATTTTTATTACTTCAGAATTGAAGCACACTTATTACAACATATAACAAAACCAGGAAAGGACCGTATATGTATAGTGTCTTTAGAAACTGGGAAACATAAACAACTGGTTCATAAAGCGTCTACACTGTCTCCCATTTATTTCATCATATCTATAGTCCCTTTTGGCATATCTTGCTTAATAACCTTTTTCCTAACCTGGGGAAAGAAAACATACAAAAGGGTGAGCTCCAATGCTCAGTAAGGGTAATCAAAAGAAATATCAATCACATCATATACATAAGAACATAACTTTTGGAAATCTTAACCTGTAAAAGAAATCATAATTTCATAACATGGGATAAATCATAGTAGTGAAATGTAATCCCAATAATCATAACTTAAAACATGAAACTTTGTGTCATACACACATAATAATAGATAAACATTTCTTATTAGTCAAGGATCATTTCCAAGACTATCTTAGTGGACAAAGTCCATTTTTGAACCGAGTTCACTCCTCGTTTCAGTCCTGTTTCACTGGACTGGTTTAACCTACCGTTCCAGCCATGTCTATCTCATGAGATATAAAATCGTTACCCAATACATTGGAGGGAGATATAGGTCCCACCCATCTCATAATGATACCATTCTTATCTATGCCACAAAATAATAAATCATACATCATTTCATAACCCATGTAATAAAAATGGGATTCTTAAACATCGTGACAACATAAAACAATTTATATAAGATAAAGGAATTCATACAAATAATTCCATCACAACATAATCAAATAAATTTAATAATAGGGATAGAAACAGGACCCTTCATTATCTTATATGGAAAATAATTTTGATAAAACACTTGAACTCCATTCTTGAGTAAAATATCCTTTCTACTTCAAAAACACATTTCCTTTCTTAACATGTCATACAATTCTAAACTAAAAGAAGTTGATTAAAAATAAACATTAAAACTTGTAAAAGATTCTTCTTGGATATAATGTTTTTAAAATCCATTCATGCCGTATATGTTAAAAAACATTCTTCTCGTACTTTTGTCGAAAATGTCCAAAAGTACCTCTTACAAAAAACGGCAAAAGATTCCTTTCATATATTTTACTAAAAACTCACCGAAGGGTAAAATTGGATTTAAACAATTTTAGGTGGATGGAAATAATATTACATATTGAGGAAACATGGATGTGGATAATAAAATACACCCCAGTAAATACTGAAGTATAAACAATCTCGGATAAAAATGAGATTGTGATATTTCCCTTACCTTAGGTCCGATATGCTTTGTACGTGTCTGATCCTCCTGTATAATGATTTAAATGATGTTATTGACTTATTCAAGAATCATAATTATTTTTATGTTATCATATATGGTCATATTCCTAGCTTCTTATTAGTAATATTTCATTACTACTTGTTATTCGGTTGTTTATTTCTTTTTGTTCTTATGCGTGTCTTGTCAAATAAATTCTTATTTTTCTTTTTAGTTTATAGATAACTAATTCCCAGAATGGTATTAGTGTAATATATATCATATTTATTCACTAAATTTATTTATGTAATCATTATGCAATGAAAATCATGTAGAACGAGTCGCATCAAATCGTGGAGACGGTATTCCGTACGTACGCACGAGTGATGATATCGTTCCCATGATCGTGGAATTGTATTGGAGTGTATGTATACTATTTCAGAATCAATATCACTTTAAAATAGTTATATATAGTCATTATTTACACCTTTATACCCATCCAAGTAAGGTGGTGGTGGAAAATAGATTACACCACGACGTGGAGACGGTATTCCGTACGTACGCACGCGCGGTGATTTCATTTTCCGTAGGATGGATAGATGGTGAAATAGGATTGTTTCATACTTATAATAAAATAAAAGTATATTATTGATACTGATTTTATTACTTCATAATTAAACAACTAATGAAGAATAAGTGGAAGAAGAAATAAAGTTGAAAGAATTGGTAACGGACATTACCTCTTCTTTGAAACGCTTCTTTGAGATATACATTTAGGGAAATAAAATTGGTCTTTGAAGAATACCAGGACCTCTATGAAGTCTCTAGGGAATTGGAGATAAGAAATTGGCAGGGGTTGGCCAAGCTTGAAGGCTCAAAGTGGTGTGAGGAAGAGGGGGAGGAGGTGCCCTTTTATAAGGGAGGAGAGGGGCTCCTTTGGAAAAACTAAAAATATTATTTTTTTATGAAGTCAAGTTCGGTTTTAAATAGCTCCAAATATATTTATTTATAAGATAAGGTGGGGATGGGTCCCAATCCTTTCATCCAATAGAATTTAGACAAGTTTAGGTTCCTATTTTATCCTTATCATTTAGATTTAACCTTAAGTAATATAATTTTACTTTTACCGTGTCTTCTTGTGTTCTTATACTATAAGGTTAATAAACTTACTATAAGCAGCCAAACGAACTCCAAGTTGTTTATTATTAATATATATAACCTTATCTAAGTCATTTGGCCGAACCTTAGATTTTTAGGAATAAAATAACAATTACTAATATAATATTTGTTTTAAAAACTATTTTATGTCAATTTTGACACTATTTAGTAATTGATTTTTGTAAAAATCATAACAGAATTATTAGATCAATAAAGTTAATTACATCAATACTAACATATCATATTAACCTAGAAAATTATTTTAATTCATAAAATCTCTCAAATAATATTTATTTGGGTATTTATAACATCAATTATGTCAATATTTCATTAATAAGATAATTACTGCATCGTCATTGTGTCATAAATAAGTTAAACTATTTAGAGTCTAAAAATAACAAATAAAATATCATTATGTAGGAAATCTTTTTATCTTTATAATGAATATTTATAGTCGAATTTATCTTATGTATAACCCTATATTAAAAATGATATACTTATTAAAATTTGATTTTAACTATTTTAACCCTTCTATAAATAAATTAATAATAAATGTCCTAATCTAATCCAAGTGGGCCTAAATGGTCATATTTTATTCCTAATGTTGTTTTTGGTCGAATTAAACTTATCCAATAGAATTAAGACATTTTTTAGGGTAATAATAATATCATTTTTACCCTTAATTACCCTATTTACTTTTAACCATGGTAAATAAAATTAAAAAGTTACTATTCACCAAAAATTATTTTCATCTCATTGAACCACATTTTACTTACTGACATCAACTGTGTCTCTCAGATTTTTTAAATTCCACTCACAGAAGCGGTAAAATTATGTTTTATAAAAAATTCAGTTTTTTAACTACCACTTAGTGGTTTCACTATTCATCAAAAATTGAAATTTTCAGAAAAATACCAAAATTTCACCCTAGGATAATTTCGATATTCCGAATCCAAAAATGAAGTCCATTTTGAAAAATAAAATTTATAAAATTTCAAAATGTTGTTATTAATATTCATAACGGCTAGTTTTAATCATATTTTAATAGCATATCATTGTTTAGTGAAACTCGGTATTGCGTACGATGCAAGCTATCGAGGAAGGTCGTGATTGCGTGTAAAGAAAGCCAAGCTAGTGTTGTTTGTAGTGAAAGATTCCTTTTATGATTTACCAAAACAAAAATATTTCTCATAAGAGTCTCAGGTGTTACATTCTACCCCCCTTAAAATGAATTTCGCCCTCGAAATTCATCAATTTGTAACAAACAAATGAGGATACCTCTCCCTCATCATATCCTTAATCTCCCTTGTAGCTTCTTCTAATTGGTGGTTCTTCCATAAAACTTTCACCAATTGAGTGGTCTTGTTTTGTAGGAATTTTTTGCTACGATCCAGAATCTCTATCGGTTGTTCTTCATAATAAGGATCTTGCTCCAGCGGTACAACTTCTGAGCTGAGTACAAGTGAAGGATCAGGTATGTACTTTCTCAGGAGAGATACATGGAACACATCGTGAACTTGAGAGAGATTCGGTGGAAGCGCCAATCGGTAAGCTACCTTCCCCACACGATCCAGTATTTCGAAAGGACCGATATACCTAGGGCTCAACTTTCCCTTCTTTCCAAATCTCATGACCCTCTTCCAGGGAGATATTCGTAAGAACACTTTATCATCCACTTCAAACTCTAAGTCTTTTCTTCGGTTGTCGACATAACTTTTATGTCGACTCCGAGCTGTTCTTATGTGTTTTTGAATAGATCTAACCTTTTCTGTCATTTCATCAATGAGATCAGGTCCTAATAGCTTTCTTTCCCCAACTTCATCCCAGCAAGTTGGAGTCCTTCATTTCTTTCCATAGAGAACTTCATAAGGAGCCATCTGAATACTGTAGTGAAAGCTATTATTATAAGAAAATTCCACCAAAGGAAGGTGTTGATCCCAACCACCTTTGAAATCCATAGAGTAAGCTCTCAACATATCTTCTAGAGTTTTAATTTTTCTCTCAGACTAACCATCTATCTGAGGTTGATAAGCAGTGCTGAAACTGAACTCTGTATCCAGAGTATGCTGAAGACTTTTCCAGAACATTGAGGTAAACCTCGGATCCCGATCAGATATAATAGAAAGTGGTACTCCATGCAATCTTACCACTTCCTTCATATATATCCTAGCAAGCTGATCTAGAGAGAAATCCTCTCCAATAGCGATGAAGTGTGCAGACTTTGTAAGATGATCAACGATAACCCAGATAGCATTATTGCCTTTGGATGTTTTAGGAAGTCCGATGACAAAGTCCATAGTGATGTTCTCCCATTTCCATTCGGGTATGGGTAATGGTTGTAACATCCCCTTAGACTTATGTCTCTCAACTTTAACTTTCTCACAAACCAAGCATCGAGAGACATATTCAGCAACATCTCTTTTCATGCCATCCCACCATAAGTACTATTTTAGGTCCCTATACATCTTCGTGCTTCCAGGATGAATGGAGAATGAAGAACTATGAGCCTCATCCAGCAGCTCCTTCTTTAATTCGGGGATGGGAGGATCACAATCCCAATTCTTGAACATTATTATCCCATCACAATCAAGGTTGAATTCAGGAACATTTCTCACCTTCTTTTGTAACTCGACATCTTCTTTATGTGCCTCATTAATCTTCACATGTATATATGGTTGATCATTCATTTGAGAAAGATACGATTTCCCCCCTTCCATTATAATTCCAACATCCATCCTTTGTAAATCCATAAATATTGGATCTTTTGTGATCCTCATCATGGATAAACTGGCAGGGTCTTATCGACTTAATGCATCTGCCACCTTGTTTGCTTTCCCAGGGTGGTAATGGATAGATCAGTCGTAATCCTTAATCAGCTCCAACCATCTTCTTTGGCGCATATACTTTAAACTTTTATGATTAGTATAAATGTCACACCTTTATCCATAAAGATAATGCCTCCAAATATTTAATGCAAAGATTACCGCAGCTAACTCCAAATCATGAGCTGGGTAATTTTTATCAGGTATTTTCAACTATCGTGAGGCATAAGCTAGCACCATATCATTTTGCATAAGAACACACCCCAATCCCTTCTTGGATGCATCACTGTAGATCACCAACCTTTCTCCACTACAAGGCAGTGTGAGCACAGGTGCACTGGATAACCTTCTTTTCAACTCCTTGAAATTATCTTCACATTCCTCCATCCAGAAAAACTTAACTCCTTTCTGAGTCAACTCGGTGAGTGGATTAGATAATCGTGAAAAATCTTTCACAAAACGTCGATAATATCCAGCCAAACCAAGAAAAATTTGGATCTCAGTTACTGTTGTTGGTATCGACCATCTTTTGATAACCTATGTTTTTGCTGGATCCATAGAAATCCCCTCTTTTGAGATTATGTGACCCAAAAAAGCAACTTTTTGAAGCCAAAATTAATACTTGGTAAATATGGCATCAATCTTCTCTTTTCTCAGGGTCATCAATATAATTCTCAAGTGATCTTCATGTTTTTCCTTACTCATTGAATAGACAAGAATATCGTCTATAAAGACTACCACAAACTGATCAAGATAGTCTCTAAAGACTCTATTCATCAGATCCATGAAGATAGTAGGGGCATTAGTAAGACCAAATGGCATCACTATAAATTCGTAGTGTCCATACCTTGTACAGAAATCCGTATTTGGTGTATCCTCCCTTTTGACCCTTAATTGATGATACCCTAAATGAAGATCAATCTTGGAAAAGTATTGAGCTCTGCGTAGTTGGTCAAATAAGTCATCAATGGGTGGGAGAGGATATTTTTTCTTGATAGTGATCTTGTTAAGTTCTCGATAATCAATGCAGAGTCTCATTGATCCATCTTTCTTCTTAACAAACAGAACAGGTGCTCCCCAAGGTGATGCACTAGGGAGTATGAACCCCTTATCAAGATTCTCTTGGAGTTGCTTCTTCAATTCCTGCAACTCAATTTGGGCCATTCTATAAGGTGTCTTTGAAATAGGCAAAGCACCGGGTACGAGTTCTATTGAAAACTCAACTTCAAGATTTGGTGGAAGACCCGGTAATTCCTCCGGAAAGACATCATCAAACTACCGTACAATGGGCATATTCTTAATCGTGAGTTTCTCACCAACCATTTGAGATAAATAACCTTTATTCAGTGGAATCAAGACCCATAATATGTAAGAAATTCCCACTAGAAGGTTATGTTCATCCTTGCATTGATAGACGATCATATATTGAACTGGAATATGAAATGTGACTTCCCTTCTTTGGAAATTGATATGAGCTCCATGTAGAGAAAGCCAATCCATGCCAAGAATCACATAAAATTCCACTATAGGAAGGATCACAAGATTTTCAGGATGCACTTTCCCACAAACTTCAATCGGAGAAGAATTATAAACTTTTGATGTGACTGTTGTGCCATTAGGTGTTGTCACAGATAACTCAACGTCTAATTGTTGAGGTAATACGGTAATATCCTTAGAAAATTTTTCAGAAATAAAGGAGTGGGTAGATCCAGAATCGAATAAAACATTTGTTACTTTAGAGTGGATGGTAAGTGTACCTTTCACTACATCGTTATCATACTCCACATCGCTGATAGAAATTGCATGTGACTTTCCTTTGTCTTTAGCCTTAAGAGTTTGTTGATGTCGACTATCATCATCAACCCTTGGATTTGGGCATTGATTGGCATAATGTTGCATCTCCTTGCACATGAAACATTGAAGTGTAGTAGGTTCATTTTGTGTATACCTTCCTTTGTTTGCATCATTAGACATCTTCTTCCCATCATTGCAGCATTCAAATGCCCTATGACCTTCCTTTCCACATTTGAAACATTTACTTGTCCCTTTAAGACAACTCCCTCCATGTTTCTTTCCACACTTTGAGCATAAGGGAATGCTCATCTTCTTTTCAGTGTGCTCTTTAGATTTTCCTTTGAATTCCATTTTCCTTTTCTTATCAAACCCATATGAATGATGGGTTACTCCAATATCCATCTCTACTTTGAGAGCACATCGAACGATTTCCTCGTAGCTATTGAAGTCCCTTATGGCTAACACCCTTCGAAGACTTGGTTTTAAGCCACTAAATAATCGATCGATCTTACTCTCTGGTTGGCTAATAATACCAGAAGCGTACCTTGCAAGTCTTGTAAAATTTTCTTCATAGGTACCAACAGATTCGTCATCCTTTTTCTTTAGTACAACAAACTCCTTCTCCATCTTTGATTGAAGAATACGAGGGAAGTACTTATTGAAAAATAAGTTCTTGAACTCGTCCCATTCAATGGACTCAATTTCATCCCTTTGCCTCATATTCTTAATAAGATTCCACCATTGATCAGCATCACCTTCCAAATGATACACTACTAAGATGACTTTATCTTGTTCAGAACATTGAAGAACTGAAAATATCTTTTCAGTAGTACTAATCCATTGTTCAGAAACTAATGGATCAGTAGACCCACTGAATGAAAGTGGACGCTGTCTCATGAAGGATTCAACAGAATGTTGCTCCTTACTTTGCTCGTTTGGAAGTCCTGCATGATTCATAGCTAGAGAAAGTTGTGTGAGCATGGCTACAAGATTTTTCATTCCATCTCCCATAATGTTTGGTTGCTCAGGGGGACAATCATTGCATTGCTCGTCGCATTCCGCATTAACACGGTTCCTTCGGGTTCCATCCATTGACTAAAACCAAGAAGAATAGTGTGAGAAACACTAATTATAATAGGAAAACCACATAATCAAGAATAAAATTTCACACTTAAGGTCTTATCCTAGGTTATTAATGGAAATTTTTAAAACACTAAGATTGTGTTCTATGCTTAGACTTCTCCTTAGGATTCTTACTAAGGCTTTCACATCCTAGTTTACAAAGGTTGACTATACCTTTCCTCTGATACCAACTATAACGACCCATACTTTACATACATTGTTGTTACTTCAGAATTGAAGCACCTTTATTACAACATATAACAAAACCAGGAAAGGACTGTATAGGTATAGTGTCATTAGAAACTGGGAAACATAAACAACTAGTTCATAAAGCATCTACACTGTCTCCCATTTATTTCATCATATCTATAGTCCCTTTTGGCATATCTTACTTAATAACCTTCTTCCTGACCTGGGGAAAGAAAACATACAAAAGGGTGAGCTCAAATGCTCAGTAAGGGTAAAAAAAAAGAAATATCAATCACATCATATACATAAGAACATAACATTTTGAAATCTTAACCTACAAAAGAAATCATAATTTCATAACATGGGATAAATCATAGTAGTGAAATGTAATCCCAATAATCATAACATAAAACATGAAACTTTGTGGAATACACACATAATCGAAGATAATAATTTCTTATTAGTCAAGGATCATTTCCAAGACTATCTTAGTGGACAAAGTCAATTTATGAACCGAGTTCACTCCTCGTTTCCGTCCTGTTTCACTGAACCGGTTTAACCTGCCGTTCCAGCCATGTCTATCTCATGAGATATAAATTCTTTACCCAATTAATTGGAGGGAGATATAGTTCCCACCCATCTCATAATGATACCATTCTTATGTTTGCCACAAAATCATAAATCATACATCATTTCATAACCCTTGTAATAAAAATGGGATTCTTAAACATCGTGACAACATAAAAGAATTCATATAAGGTAAAGGAATTGATAAAAATAATTCCATCACAACATAATAAAATAAATTTAATAATGGGAATAGAAATAGAACCCTTCATTATCTTAGATGGAAAATAATTTTGATAAAACACTTGAACTTCATTCTTGAGGAAAATATCATTTCTACTTCAAAAACACTTTTCCTTTCTTAACATGTCATACAATTCTAAACTAAAAGAAGTTGATTAAAAATAAACATTAAAACTTTTAAAGGAAGCTTCTTGGAAATAATGTTTTAAAAATCCATTCATGCCGTATAAGTTAAAAAAACATTCTTCTCGTACTTTTGTCGGAAAAGTCAAAAAGTACCTCGTACGAAAAACGACAAAAGATTCCTTTCATATCTTTTACTAAAAACTCATTGAAGGGTAAAATTGGATTTAAACAATTTTATGTGGATAGAAATAATATTAAATATTGAGGAAACATGGATGTGGATGATAAAATACACCCCAGTAAATACCGAAGTATAAACAATCTCGGATAAAAATGAGATTGTGATATTTCCCTTACCTTAGGTCTGATATGCTTTGTACATGTCCGAACCTCCTGTATAATGATTTAAATAATGTTATTGACTTATTACAGAATCATACTTATTTTTATGATATCATATATGGTCATATTCTTAGCTTCTTATTTGTAATATTTCATTACTACTTGTTATTCGGGTGTTTATTACTTTTTGTTCTTATTCGTGTCTTGTCGAATAAATTCTTATTTTTCTTTTTTGTTTATAGATACCTCATTTCCATAATGGTATTAGTGTAATATATATCATATTTATTCACTCAATTCATTTATGTAATCATTATGCAATGAAAATCATGTAGAACGAGTCGCATCACATCGTGGAGACGGTATTCCGTACGTACGCACGAGCGATGATATCGTTCCCATGATCGTGGAATTTTATTGGAGTGTATGTGTAATATTTCAGAATCAATATCTCATTACAATAGTCATATATAGTCATTATTTACACCATTATAATAATCCATGTAAGCTGGTGGTGGAAAATAGATTACACCACGGCGTGGAGACGGTATTCCGTACGTACGCACATGCGGTGATTTCGTTTTCCGTAGGATGGATAGATGGTAAAATAGGGTTGTTTCATAATTATAATAACATATCAGTATATGATTGATACTGATTTTATTACTTCGTAATGACACAACTAAAGAAGAAGAAGTGGAAGAAGAAATAAAGTTGAAAGAATTGGTAACGGACATTACCTCTTCTTTGAAACGCCTCTTTGAGACCTCCTTTTAGGGCACTAAAATTGGCCTTTGAAGAAGACCAGGCCCTCTAGGATGTCTCTATGGAAGTGTAGAGGAGAAATTGGAAGGGGTTGGCCGAGCTTGAAGGCTCAAAGTGGTGTGAGGAAGAGGGGGAGGAGGTGCCCTTTTATAAGTGAGGAGAGGGGCTCCTTTCGAAAAACTAAAAATATTATTTTATTATAAAGTCATGTTCGGTTATAAATAGCTCCAAATTGATTTATTTCGAAGCTAAGGTTGGGATGGGTCGCAATCCTCTCATCCGATAGAATTTAGAAAAGTTTAGGTTCCTATTTTAACCTTATCATTTAGATTTAACATTAAGTAAGATAATTTTACTTTTACCGTGTCTTCTTGTGTTCTTATACTATAAGGTTAATAAACATACTATAAGCAGCCAAACGAACCCCAAGTTGTTATTATTAATATATATAACCTTATGTAATTCATTTTCCCGAACCTTATATTTTTATGAATAAAATAACAATTACTAATATAATATTTGTTTTCAAAACTATTTTATGTCAATTTTGACACTATTTAGTAATTGATTTTTGTGAAAATCATAACAGAATGATTAGTTCAATCAAAGTTAATTAAATCAATACTAACATGTCATATTAACCTAGAAAATTAGTGTAATTCATAAAATGTCTCAAATCATATTTATTTGGGTATTTATAACATCAATTATGTCAATATTTCATTAATAAGATAATTACTGCATCATCTTTGTGTCATAAATAAGTTAAATTATTTAAAGTCTAAAAATTACAAATAAAATATCATTATGTAGGAAATATTTTTATTTTTCTAGTGAATATTTATAGAAGAATTTATCTTTTGTATAACCATATATTAAAATTTATATACTTATTAATCTTTGATTTTAACTATTTTAACCCTTCTTTAAATAAATTAATAATAAATGTCCAAATCTAATCCAAGTGGGCCTAAATTGTCATATTTTATTCCTATGGTTGTTTTTGGTCGAATTACACTTTTCCGATACAATTAATACATGTTTTAAAGTAATAATAATATAATTTTTACCCTTAATTGCCCTATTTACTTTTAAGCGTGGTAAATAAAATTAAAAAGTTTCTATTCACCAAAAATTATTTTCATCTCATTGAACCACATTTTACTTACTGACATTAACCGTGTCTCTAAGATTTTTGAGATTCCACTCACAGAAGCGGTAAAATTATGTTTTATGAAAAATTCAGTTTTTTAACTACCACTTAGTGGTTTCACTATTCATCAAAAATTGAAATTTTCAGAAAAATATCAAAATTTCACCCTAGGCTAATTTCGATATTCCGAATCCAAAAATGAAGTCCATTTGGATAAATAAAATTTATAAAATTTCAAAAATTGGTTATTACTATTCTTAACGGCTAGTTTTAATAATATTTTAATAGCATATCATTGTTTAATGAAACTCGGTATTGCGTACGATGCAAGATATCGAGGAAGGTCGCCATTTCATGTAAAGCAAGCCAATCTAGTGTTGTGTGTAGTGAAAGATTCCTTTTATGATTTAAAATAACAAAAAAAATTCTCATAAAAGTCTCGGTTGTTACAGTACCAATTCTTGATCATCACCTGATTCAGCCTCCTGTAGTCTATGCACAACCTGAGACCACCATCTGCCTTATTTTTGAACAAGACTGTATCACCCCACGGTGATGCACTCGGTCGAACATAACCCCTATTTATCAGATCGTCAATTTGGATCCGCAACTCTCGTAGCTCTGAAGGTGCCATTTGGTAAGGAGCCATCAAGATCAGACGAGTGCTGGGCTGCAGGTCTATCTCGAACTCGATATCACGTCGAGGGGGTAGAGTTGTCACCTCTTCAGGGAAGATGTCCATAAACCCACGGACGATCTCTGGCACTTCCACCATTTCAATATCTATTGACCCTACTGACAGCTCATCTAACAAGGAGAGGAGGGGTTCCTCTCACCTGTTGCCCTTCTGACTGCTCCGCTCGTCGGTGAAAACAACATGCCTACCGCCCATGTCTGAGAACACAACCCTTCTTCAGAAGTAGTCAATGATGGCACACATAGAGAATAGCCAGTCGATGCCTATGATGACATCATATGGTTTTATCTGTAGTAGAAGAAGATCCCTAACTGATTGATGTGGCTCTATCATCAGTCTGCATCCCTGAAAAACAATCAACAAGTCAGTCTGACCCCTGACTGGTCTGTTCAACACCAGGGGCATTGGGAGTCTCTCGGAATCTAGACCCAAGGCACGGGCTAGACTGGGTGCAAAAAAGGAGTGAAAATCTCCGGTATCGAACAAGGCATAAGAAAGTGTACTAAACAAACTTATCGTACCTCGAACAACCTCCGGTCCTGCTAGAACTGCTGCCTCTGCAGCGTGTAACTGTCCACGCCCAGCTCCTCTGCCCCTCGGCTGTCGGACACCTCCCCGACCATGCCCCGGTCGAGGTCCCTGAGGAGTGTCCTGAGGTTGGCTTCATCCTCCTATGTCTGCCCTCAAAGGAGCGGGACCTCATTGTCCCTGTTGCGGCTGCTGGAAAGGCTTGGATGGAAGCTGCTGCTGGGGTGGGTGGTGGGGCTGTCTGCCACTGTCGTACTGTGCCTGGTCCTGGAACTGACTCCGGAGATGTCCAGGGATCCCTCAGACGAAGCACCGCGGTCCCAGACCTGAAGGAAAAGGGCAAGGACCAGGGGATCGAAACTGAAACTGCTACGGCCTGCTCCCTGTCTGTCGGAACATGGAGGGTCCTGACGCTGGAGTCCTGGTGCTGACGGCCTTCCCCTTTGATGGTCCTAGCTAGATCCCCACTCGTGACACTCCTCCTAGAGCATGCATCCTCTCCACCACTTCGGCCTTTTTCTGGACCTCCAAGTATGTCGGAAGGGTAAAGGGGGTAACATCATACTGGGGGGAGGGTTGGAGTACCTCCTCCAAACGCCTTGCCCGAGACTCCTCGTCGGGAAAGAGGTCCGGAGAAAAACAATGGAGGTCCTTGAACTTGATCCCTAGCTCCCTCAATGACATAATCCCCTGTTGGACGGAGAGTAGCTCCTGTCTCTTTTCCTCATTCATTGTTGAAGAGAGGAATTCCATTCGGAACTCCCTCTCGAAATCAGCCCATTCTACCTTAGCCTCTCTCTTCTCCCCTAGGTAAAGCGTCCACCGCTAACATGTCGCTCCCCGCATCTGGCTGATAGCCAGAGGAACCCACTACTCGGTCGGATCCCGGATCAAGATGAAGGCTATCACCAGCTCCTCTAGCCAGCTCTCTGCCTTCATGTTAGAGGTGTTACCCTTATACTTCTCGAGGGTCTGTCGCTGGAAGGCCCAAAGAGTCCTCTTCCACTGGTCGTCCTCCTCTTCCCAGTCAGCTCTCTCCCGATCGGCCACGGTAGTCTGTGGGGCCTCGATCTATTATACCACACGTGGTATCCTTCCAGGTGCCATATCTACAAGGTAAACAATGAATTACTAAGACCAAGTAGTGCAGATTGTCGTTCATTAAAACTTCGTAAACTTTTCATTTATTCTTCATTCCCAAAATACCCCATAAACACAAGAACACAAGTCATTATTATGCATGTACCTTTCCTAGGGTCTCCCTACCCTGCAATCTATGTGGCCTCACATGGTCGTTCGGTAGGTCCAGAGTCCTTGCACCGGATCACGGGGGGCCATAAAATCCAGCATCTTAGCTGGTCATCCCTGACCTAATTCACGCACCAAGGTCACCCAACACTGTTGCCCTACCATCCAATGCAATCGTCACTCTGCCTAACTCCACACTCTATCCTCTCTCTCAACCATAATCTCTGATACCATTCTGTCACAACCCGCCTTCACCAAAAGGAGGGAAGGGTCAGCAGGTTTCCAAGCCATTCCTTATTTATGTTGAAAGAGAGATAATGACCCCCAAAACGCGCCTTCTATTGGTCTCGGTTTGGTGACTAGCACCAAGGGTATGAGAATCTCACACGAATGGAAGGAATTACCCTTTTTGTTTTATAGGATCGAGAGATAAGATGATGAAACCCAACAACACCAAGGTAAAAGAAACGTAAAGCCAAATGTAAACCATTTGCACATGCATGTTCCAAAAGTAAAAGCCACAAAGTACAAAAGTGACTACAAGGGTAAGTACCAAAGAAAGAAAATAGAAACTACGACTTCCCCAAAGGTTTGAGATAGTATGCTCCCATGCAATCCTCGAAGTACTCCTAGAATCCTGAAAGAAGTTTTATATATGTAGGGTGAGCATGCAAGTACACTTAGTAGGGAAAACCAAAGACTCTCGTTCACAAGTGGGGGAACGTACTGAAGTCCCGTGAGAAAAGGAGTAAACCAAACACCTATCAAGGTAAACTATCCACCCAAGCCTCACCAAGGCACACTCCCCAAATAACGCTAGTCATGTAATATATATAATAAGATCACATTGATGTTTGGGTACCCCACGCCACTTTCCCACTGGTTATTGAGACATCCTACACATCGAACCAATCCAGCCATTCTCACCGCAGTCCCACTACCACACCTGCCCGCACACACATGGGTAACAACCACATGCAATCCCACTGCCGAATCCCGCCTGAAAACACCTAGGCCACAATTGTCACACGTATCCATGCCTGCAAACACTGAGGCCAGAACAACCACCACCACGCCCGAAGACACCTGGGCTAGAAGATTCACGGCCATGCCCGAAGACACCTGGGCCTCATTCTGAAGACACTTGGGAAACCACCTGCAGCACACACCTGGACAACCCCCACACTACCCTGACCGAAGATTCTTGGACTAATAATGGACCTTAGGCGATCACAGTCTACCCAAAGACACTTGGGCTATCCAGGAAAGGGAGTAGAAAAAGAGCTAATAACCATCCACTAATAATAGTGTTGGGAAAAACACCCTCCCCCATGAAATGGTGGTGTTCGGCACTAAGTTCTCAACTTGGGTGGGGCGCGAATAAGATACACAAAACTACAAGTTTGTATATATAGGTAACAAGCACTCACCGAAGTTAGGTTTTTTCTTCAGCCAGCCTAAAGGACACAAACAACACTCAGGTCCGAGTCACAACTCTCGCCAACAAACCCATTGTCCCTTTCTTGTTTTCATGTTCAGTAATAATGTTCAAATTAGTTTAAAACTACTGGGAAACTAACACCATCAGCATAACCAAGGAAAAGAAACCAGCCAAACGTTAATTAAGTATCCACACCTAGTTCTCTTGTAAAGTCACAACAAAAAAGGAATAAGTTAGATCCCTCGAAGTACTGGAACCAAAGACAACCCCGAGACACTACCTCATGTCCCCACCCCCAAAAACGTTTTTCTTCAACAGAGGATCCCACCCCAATTCGATATATAAACAAGGTAACCACCCGGTCTTAAAACTCACAACCACTGAATCCATAACAACAGGGGATCCCATCCCCAATTTCATAACCACAGAGAATATAAAAACAGGGGATCCCATCCCCTCCAACATTTCCATCAATCAGCCCATAAAAGAAAACAACCAAACCACTACCACCAACACAAATCAAGGCCATTCCGGTATTTTCAGATTTATAAGATTTAACACACTCCATGATTTCAATTTCTGTGTGCTTTAACCAGGGATATCACAGAAAATAATTTATCCTGGTGCTTCCAATTCATTTAGCTGAATATACGTAATTAAACAAAATTCCTTACACAGCAAGGGTTATCCAACACAAACACGATCCATTTAAACATCACTAGAGGTAAGGGTTCGTTAGTGCACAGAAAACGACCACCAATGGCCTCGATTTTCAGTAGGCGTAAGACGCAA
Organism: Viscum album; assembly: GCA_963277665.1. NCBI lineage: Eukaryota > Viridiplantae > Streptophyta > Magnoliopsida > Santalales > Viscaceae > Viscum > Viscum album. The sequence goes on from OY728146.1 coordinate 1,125,457,922, forward strand.
AATTTCGAAAGAAGATCATAATATAAAACAGTATCAACGATCACAGCCCCCCCCCCTTCTTTATTTAAATAATTAGTTCATTATCTTTATTTAGGTCTGGTTTATCCAATTCTACATAATCAAAAGCATGACCACCCCGCATGTTACACAAAAGAGAGAGGCGAAAGAGAAATTCCCTACATGTGGGTCAACGATCGACACTTAGGCCCGGCGCGGAACTTCACGCATAGCGATGCGGCTCACCTGAACAGAAATTGCCTCGTCTGAACGAAGGGTACTCCTCGTAGAGGGTGAACGAGAAAAGAAGAACCCATAGCGAACCCTTTAGTTCATAAGGGTCTAGGGCAGTTGAGATAAGAACATGAAACCGCATAAGGAGCGGGGGTCGTGGGTTGAACACGCGACCCACACATTATTAAAGGGTTCGGGTGGTTTAAACCGATGCACAGACCAGGTTAATTCATTAAATACTTAATTAAAACATTTATGGGCGTTACTGGGCTTTAAAACACACTTAAAGGAGTCAAAATAGGATTTAAAACCCTAATTGTGCAAGGAGCGCCATTGGAAAGAACCCGCGGGGTAGGCCAGAGCCACCGGTGGACCGAGATACCAGTTGGTTGCAGCAACCAATAGACCGAGCTACCGGTAGGCTGCAGCTACTGGTAGACCGCGCTACCAGTAGGCTAGGGCTACCGGTAGGCTAAGGGTATCGGTAGGCAAACTGTTACGCCAATCTTCACCGAGATTCCTAGACCAGAAAACCGAACACGAGATTTTCACAAAGTATTGGACCCCAAGAACCCGGGCCATTACAATATCTCCCACCAATGAATTGGGTAATGATTAATATCTGGGCGGGATAGACATGAATGTAATGACATGTAAATATGGTTCAGTAATACACTGCTAGAACGGCATGAAAACCCATTTTAGTAATATAATTTGTCCACTATGACAGTCTTGGTGAAAATTCTTTGGCTACTATGGATCATATTATCTGGTTAATTTTTTGACAAAATTCCATGTTTTATTCCAATCCTATTTTATCATGGTTAATGTTCATTTAGGATATATTTCTTAAGTTAAACTATGATTTATTTTATAAATCGCGATTCTTATTTTAAAAAAAATCGTTTATTCACATTATTATATTTATGTTTTATTTGATGTTCTTCATGTTTACCCTTACTAAAGATTTGAGGTCACACTTTTTATTTTTATTTTCCCCAGGATAGAATGAAATATTTTAGGTAAAAAATAAGAGATATTTATGGGAGATTTTGAAGATCCTTCACCAAGTTAGAATATTATGTTCCATGTTTCCAAATTCACTAAACTAATACTATCATGGGCATCAGTTTGTGTCATGTATTAAGTATTCCTCAAAATAAATTTAATGTCTATGTACGTTAAGATTGGGTCATTATTGAATAACCCGTATTTGTTTTATTATCTAACCACCCGTCAAATTTGTAATACCATTACATAATCATAACACATAAAAGATTAAAATTATAATCATTTCACTCATCAATCACAGGAAATAAATTCAAGATATTGAAATATTCAATCCATTTCCAAAACCATTTAAAACTTTTAATAAATATATTTTTGAATCAAATTGTCACATAACACTTTGATACTTTTAAATGAAATTTGATAATTAACATTTTAAAACATTTATGTCCATACAGATAAATCCAAAACACCATTTTGAAAACATGGAAATTAATTATAATTAATTTACAAGAATAAATCATCAAAACATTAAAACGAGGGTTTTAGTTAGAAAGTCCCTTTCCCCTTGAGGAAAAGTTGAATTATAATCATTACAGAATATCCTTAAAAAACGTCAAATAGATTGAGAATATATTAATTCATGATATGATGTGTCAAAAGGGTTGTATAAACACCTTATAGGATTATAATGATACGTAAAATCAAGATATACCTCAATTAAAAATGATTGAGTTGAAGTCCCTTAAAACGATCGTATCCTTTGATTGAAGATAAATTAATGAAATTATGATGTGTGAAAAATATAATTACATCCATTATAATTATATTTTCCTTTTAAAACAATAAGTTCTCATTCATACATATTATTGTAAAAACATAACCAATTAATTGGATATTTATCACAATGATATGATATTGAGATAATATTTCACATTAAAATTCATATAAATGATGTAAGAATTTATCAATGGCGTCGTTATGTGTAGAAAAAGTATATACAAACAATTTTAAGTTGTAATTAAAACATAAATAAATAAATAGTGATTCCTCACATAATATTGGCATAATATAATCAACGATGAATGTGTAAAACCCGATGAAGGTAAATTGGGTTTAGAAATTCTCGTACAATGAGTCTGAATCGTCATGTACAATCATTATGTTCCTGAATAATAAAATTAGGTTAATATATACTTTATTTAGAGAATTTTTCTTGTTTTTTCTTTTGTATCACTTATTACCACCTTATAAAAATTACATAATTACTTATGTTAATATCGGTTGTTTTTGTCGATATTCGGTACTTGAGCCGAATATGAACTTGTTTTGATATAAATAGTCCATGTAGTAAAAATTAAATCATCAAAAGAATGGTATTAAGGATTAAAATATCATATATATATATATATAGTATAAAATAATTTATAACAGTCCATAACATTTGGAGATAAGAAATGAAATGCACCATTCATGGTCGTGGTAGGCCGTATGTATACGCGAACGCTACTTTCATTCCTTTTTCATTTTAAAAGATTAATAATCAAATGATATAAATGTATATTATAATATGAGTATTAAATTTTTTTCATCTATGTATCATAGGTCTAATAAAACCATCCCTTATACATTCCATGTATAGTATGAACAAGTCGTATCACTTTGAGGGGGTGGTAGTCCACACTTACTAAAATGAAATTATCATATTTACAAATCATGGAATGAATAAAGTTATGTTTTAAATAAAACATAAATAATATTATAAACAATATAAATACAATATATATAATATATAAATATATTTCAATCATAATGGACACCATGAATGGTGGTAGGAGAAAATTTAACAATCATCGTTTCGTGAGGCAGTATTTCGTCGTACATAGAAACAGTATGTTAGCATCCATTAGATAGAGGTGTGTGTAAGTTTAGTTCAAATAATTAACATTAAAAAATCCTAGTATATTTATTATACTATTTTTTTATATAATCAAAAAAAATTAGAGCAAAGGTAGTGCAGAATGAAAATAAAATAAAAGAATGTGAGATAAGACATTACCTGTAAATCGGGTTACTTCTTTTGATTTGAGCCAAAAGGATTTATTGTATTAACTTATGCCTAGGGTAAGGCTTATTGGTGGAAATTAGCGATTTTGGGAGCTTATTTGAGAATAATTTGGAAGAGACAAGTCGATATAGAGGTGTGAGTAAATGGGTAGAGGTGGTGGCCTTTTATAAGAGGGATGAGGGCCACTTTTGGAATGTCTTGAAATACTAATTTATTATAAATACTATTTCGATTAAAAATGGTTCAGAACATATTTAATTAGAATATAAGATGATTTATGTTCAAATAACCATCATCTATTAATTTTTAGGCATGTTTTTTATATTTTTCTATCCTTACCTTTTTGGTTTAACCCTTATTTTACCCTTTTTCATCTTATAGTGATATCGTGTTATTTAAACATTGTGGGTAAATGTAATTACTTTAACATTTAAAAAGTACCCAAAAATCATTTATGACATATTTTGACATATCTTAACCACTTTATTAAATAATATATTTTTATCAATTTAATATCATTTTATAAACTATTTTATATTTTATGTTATGAATTATGTCCATTTTGGACACTATTCATACTTGACTTTTTTAAAAATTCATAACAACATGATTCAACAGATAAAAGTTATTAATTAATCCTAACATTTCATATTCACCTATATAATTCTTGGATGACATTAATTATTTCATATAATAGTTATTTTAATAGTTATAATATCATTTATTTCAATCCTTTATTAATGAAGCAATCACTACATAATCATTGTGTTATAAATAAAATTATGTATTTAATCTCTAAAAATTATATATATAATATAATGATGTAGGAAACATTTTTACATTTCTAATTACTATTTATAGTCAAATACATAATGTATAGAACACCATTTAATTTTTTTTATTGATAAGAATCAACTTTATGTTATTTTTCTCTTTACATTAAATGAATTATTATAACATCTGATTATCTCTCCCAAGTGGCTCCATGGGGTCCCAAAATCGACCCAAAGATTCCCATGGTCAAAAATATTGCATAAAATAGTATTATGACATGGTTTAGGGTTGTTTATTATTATTATTATTATATTATTTTCTATCCTAATTTAGCATATTTATCCTTTAACCATGAAAAATAAAATAATTATTGAAGTAACTCTTCATAATATCCAAAAATAAAAGGTACATATTTTAAAAATTTAGAACATCTAATTCCAAATATAGAATCCATTTTTCCAAATTCAAAACACATAATTCATAGAAATTTATTTAAAATTAATTAACATTGTCAAAACAGTAATGCTAGTTTTTAAGAAATAATAACTATCAAAAGATTGGAGTGTGTTTATGTCCAATTTCAATGGGAAATTATTACAATATCAAAAATTTGGTAAAATGATAAAATATTAATCCAATTAAAATAACAATCTAACTATATAAATAAATTATATGAAAAAGCAGTTTGGAATTAAAATGCAGTATTTTTAACTATTCTTTAAGATATGAATTTCATTAGAAAAATACCAAAATCTCAACTGAATTAAATTTTGATGTTATAATTCTAAATAATAAGTTCACATTATAAAATAGAACATATAAAAGTCATAAAAACTATATTTAAAAATGTTTCTATGTTAAATGTAAGTAAAACAACCATTCATAAAAATATTAGTGTATTTTATGCTTAAAATTGGATTGATTCTTATTTTAAGCCTCTAAAATTCATTGGATAAATGCAAAATATTTTAACAAATATGTAAAATCATAAGTTATATAATTTTTTTCATTCCATATAGTAAAATTTCTAGGCATTAACTACAATTTAAAATACTAATACGATAATATTACTTTTTTGATATAACTCAATGTTCTGTGAAACGAAATATTTTAAAGATACCATTGGTTGAGTGATGGGTATGATATATTAAAAATTGTCCTCTTTAATATCAAATTAATATCTTATTCCAAAATATAAATAGAAATGAAAATTTATTATTCTATAAATACCTTTGTTGTTACATCATTCCCCCTTTTGGAAGTTGCATCTTTGCAATTGTAAAATTTTGCTCAGAATCATCATTGAAAATACCAAATTGGAAAAAGAGACAATAAAAATTTCACTTTAAAATAATGAAATATAATAACAATATTCTGACGAGATAAAACATTCTAGGATTCCATGTAGGAAAACACGAATATAGAAAAAAAAAACTAAGTGTCAAGTTCTGATTGAGAGTGATATAAAACATAATTATGATAAAGTTAACAACCAAAACCCCACAAACAAGTGATTGGTAAAATATATATTGATTTCATATTAGGAAAAGTAAACAGAAAACATTTTTGTTTTTATATTATTTTCATAAATGTGGGGAATTATTTTACTACATAGAATAAGAACATAACTAAATATACTTACTTATCATGTTGAGTTACATCCTTTAATAAATATCTACAACAAACTCATCTTTTCTCCAAACAATGAGTATTCATGATGACTTGGTCACACCTGAAGCACTAGAATCAACATCTAGAGAATCACATAATCCACAAAAGATAAACTATATATTCCCCATGACTTTATAAATTAACCCAAAACAAAAAAAGGTTTGTAAAATATCAAATAATCCCCCAAAAAATAATAATCCCTTGTAAAAATAAATACTACTCTTAATCTCAAAAATAAAACAAAAAATTACCAATGGTCAACAATGAACATTAAATAAACAATTGTCCTTAAAATTAATCGAAATAAATCAAACTAAAATTGAAACGAAAAAATTATAAGGATTTCATCAAAATGTCCTCTCTGATAAATCTTTACATGTGTCTCAAAATAACATCAAACACTCTTAAAGTCTCATAAAAAATTAATTAACCTAATCACATTTTCTCCATGATAGGTTAATCATTTCCATAAAAAACTAAAATATTCATTTTTCCACATTAAAAACATAGATTCATACAAAATAAAATTCAACCATTACTCCTCAAATTAAATCCCATAGTATTCTATTTTCTATATGAATATAGTGTTCCCAAATAAGTGAACATTTTTCAAAATAACATTTATCACTTAATCACCAAATTATTTTCTTATAACAAGGATATCCATTTGATAAAACATTAGTTCCCAAAATCAATATATTCTTGATCCATTAAATCATTTAATGAAAACGAATAAGTCATACTAACTAGGGACTTCATGTAGGACTATGGAAGTCAGTGTGCCCTGGTCAACCTTCGATTGTAGGATCAATTCATACAGCCTTGCCGGACACGATAGGTTGTCACCCATCTTGTAGGTTATCCCATTTTTAAAACACCAAAAATAACCCAAACATCTTTTATCCACATTTTTTCCTTAAACAACTCATTTTTATCCCAACTCATAATTACTTCAACATCTTAATTTATGAAGTCTTATATATATTGACATTTTTTTATTTCACCTCCTTGTGATAAATTAAAACTATTCCTAAAAGATACAACATCATACCTTTATCATAGTGTCCACCAAGTTTCATCATCATATTGTTAATGTAGATAGAAGGTCAATTCATTGAAAAAATGATTTAGAGAACCTTCAAAATCATTTGTTTCCTTTATCGAATTATACCATGTACAAATTGGTCCATATGGGTGTTAATAGATTAATGTTTTCTGAAAATAATCATGTAAAACATATAATTTCAAACCATCTGATAAAACATGATTTTTCTAAAATAGTCAAACAAATTTTGGGATGAAACATTGAATCAATGGTCTTTATAAAAATCCCTAAGTATGTTCTATAAGACTATATTTTAAAAGAAAATATAAATAGGTTGTTCAAGGGTCCCTTTAATCTATAGATTTTTCAAAATCATAACATGATTCAATATCTTTTCATAAGGTAAAATATTTGAAAATTCCTTGATAATATTTAAATTTCATGAAAATGTTAGAATATTTAGAAAATATGATTTTACTAAATACAACACATGATCCAAAGTTGTATCAATGTATAGTGGAGGTGTTTGATATCTCAAAAAACTACTTTCAAGTGATTTGTATGTTAAAAAAAATTTCACAATCATCCAAACATGATATTGCAGTCATTATTAAAAGAATGTCATTAGGAAGAGATCAGAATGTTGTTTGAGATCCTATTCCTTTTATTTGTAACTGACTTTCCTTGATCTAAATAAATTTATAAAACAATGATATAACTAAAATAATATACATAAATACTTTCCATGTGGTTTTCAAAAACTCATAATCTCTATAGTTTTCTAAACCTTTCCTCTGATATCGACTATAAGACCCCATCCCTAAATGTTACATAATCTTGAGATACATCAAAAATTCACATTGAAGATCTTTTCAAGTTCAGATTTTTAGATAATTATGTCATATATAATACATAACAATTGAAATTTTACAAGTATAAAATACTACTCACTATCAATTTCTTTCATAAAATAGAAACTCTTTAAAAATAAACATGTTATCATTTCATGTTTTGACAAAATAACATTTCCTCGATCCCATCCATGACTCTATTCTTCATTAAGTCATGTGAGAAACATTTCAAAAATGTGGGATGAGCATAAAAAACTAAGTAATGGATATAAAATAATAAATAAAACCATTAGTCCATGAACATTTTAAAATGATGACAATATTTTCAAAAAATGATACTTTTCACCCATAAAACATAAACTACTTAGTTTACATCATGTAATCATAAGATTCCTATAAAACTTCATAGAAATTATAAAACATAAAGGTAACATGTTGAAACCATATCATACATTGTAGCTTTCACATTCAAATAGGAAGTAACCTTCTTGGTTTCATTTGGAATACCCATCACATTATATTACCTAAATATCATAGGAGAAACATTAGTGTTTCCCTCTATCACCTTTCCCAATGCATTGAAGAGAAATCATGGGCTCACCTAACATAGGATTATCATGGAACCACCCATTTTTGATTTATCACATAACCACTCGTAAAATTTCCAAGTACCAATACATAATCATGACACATAAAATATTGAAATTATTAACATTTCACTCATCAATCATAATAAATCAATTCCAGATATTGAAATTTTTAATCAATTTCCAACACCATTTAAAACATTTAATAAATATATTTTTGAGTCAATGTGTTCCACACCACTTTGAATATTTTTAATGAAATTTGATAATTAACATTTTATGAAATTTATGTCCATGTATATAAATTCATAATACCATTTTGAAAACATGGACATAAAATACAATTATTTTATAAGAATAAATCATTAAAACATTAAAATGAGGGTTTTATTTGGAAAATCCCTTACCACTTTAGAAACTGTTGAATTATAATAATTAAAGAATCTGATTATAAAAATTAATATAGAACTATAATATAGTAATTAGTGATATGACTTCATATAAGGGTTTTATATACACATTATAGGATAATAATGATACAAAACATCAAGATATGACACAATGAAAGTAGATTGAGATGAAGTCCCTTACAAAGATCGTATCTATAGATTAAGGATAAATCAATGACATAATGATGTGTGATAAATTGAAATATACCCAATATAATATTATTTTCATTGTAAAACATTCAGAGGTCATTCGCAAATATTATTTGAAAAAGAAAACCAATGACTAGATATTTAACTCAATGTAATGAGATTGAGTTAAGATTTCCCTTAAAAAATTCATATAAATGGAATATGAATTTAACAATGGGGTGATTATGTGTATCAATATTATATCCACAAAAATAGAAGAGTAAATTAGAACATAAATTAATAAATAGTGATTCCACATATAATCATGTAATAATATAATCAAGGAAGTATAAGTAAAACCTAATGAGTGGAAATTGAGTTTAGAAATTCACTTACCCTGAGTCTAACATATCGCGTACAATAAGGAAGTTCTAGAATAGTAAACATAGATTAATACCTACTTTCTTGATAACATTATTCAAGATTATTATTACTTTTATATGACTTATTACCATGTTATAAAAATTACAATGTTTGTTAATATCGGTTGTTTTGTCTATATTTGTTTCTTGAGCCGAAAATGAACTTGTTTTGATATAAATTGTCCATGTAGTAAAAATGAAATCATCTAAAAAATTATATTAATGGTTTAAATATCATATATATACATTATATATGTATTTATAAGAGTCCATTACATTTGTAGATAATAAATGAAATGCACCGTTCATGGAGACTGTAGGCCGTATGTATGCATGAACGCTACTTTCACTACTTTTTCATATTAAAATAATAATAATTAAATGATATAAATTTAAATTATAATAAAATTATTATATTTATTTCATTTATGTCTCATATTCTTAACAAAACCATCCTTTATACATTCCATGTATTTCATGAACGAGTCACATCACTTTGAGGGGGTCGTAGTCCACACTTCCTGAAATGATATTGTCGTATTTACACATCATGGAAAGCATAAAGGTATATTAAAAAATTAAAATTACATTATAATATAGATAATATAAATATAATAAATATAATATATAAATATAGTTTCATCATACTGGAGACCATGAGAGGTGGTAGGGGAAAATTGAACAATCATCGTTGTGTGAGGAGGTAGTTCTCCGTACACAGAAACAACATGTTCATATCCATTAGAGGAAGGTGTGTGTATGTGTAGTTCTAATAAAATACATAAAAACATCCTATTATATTAAGGATCTATTTTATTATGTAATCAAAAACTAATAAGACCATAGGGAGGGGATAAGGAAAATAAAAGAAGAGATTTTGAGAGAAGACGTTACCTCTAAATCGGGTTACTTATATTGATTTTAGCCAAAGCCTTTCATAAATTACTTTATTACCAAGGTAAGGATTCTTGGATTAAAGGATGGATGTTGGGAGATTATTTCAGTTGAATATGGATGTTCCAATGGGCTTTAGAGGTGTGGGTAAGTGGGTATAGTTAGTGGCCTTTTATATGTGGGAGGAGGGGCACTTTAAGAAAGTCTTGAAATATTAATTAATTATAAATTAAATTTAGATTAAAAAATGTCTAAACTCATTTATTAAGATGCTATGATTATTTTGGTTCGAATATCCATCATCTAATAATTTCTAGACAAGTTTGGAAAAAAAATTATCCATTTCTTTGTGGTTTAACCCTTCTTTTAACCTTTTTAATATTACAACCTGAATGGCCTGAAGGCCTTTCTTATTTTATTATAGATAATTACCCTATTTTAATGGATGAAGGGGAACTCGTACATGACCCATAGGCCCAAGGAATAAGGCCTGAAATGACTCGCAATACATTACCTGAAAACCTAAAGGCATAATATGCCCAACACATGACCCATAGGCCCAACCCACAGAAATTTCCCCTCCCCTATCTTATGCATCATTAATCACCTAGATCCCCACCATGCATTGATGATATCCTATAATTGCCTCATAAAAAGATGTATGGTGCCTGGTCTCGATGGTAGTTTCCATACCCTCTCATTCTTCCAATCTGGTAGCTCTTCATCTGGTGACTGCTAGTCTTGTTGCTCTGATCCTCTTATGGGGCCTACTCTATGTGGATTGGACCACTCCATGAAATTTGTGGCCCGAAGGTCCTAAGGCCTGAAGACCTTTGATGAACAGAAGGCCCTGGAGACCCGTAGGCCAAAACCGGTGGCCCGAAGGCCCAAATCGAGTGACTATTTCTTGATGCTACAGTACTGAACAATTCCTGCTTTAGTAATGCTACATTACTACTACAGTGCCCCGGAAATTCACCTCTACCTAGTTACGAGCATGGGTCTCTTAGATAGAAAGAAGGATCCCTTAACACTTGGGTACGGGCTCGTTGGCTTTTAATATTATAGTGATATCATGTTATTTACAAATTATGGGTCAATATAATTACCACATCAGGTAAAAATACCCACAAAAATGTAATTTATAGCATATTTATAATTTTCTTAACCATTTGTCCAAGTATTAGATTATTTGGAATTTAATATCATTCTATAAACTATTTTATATTTTATGTTATGAATTATGTCAATTTTGGACATTATTCATACTTTACTTATTTACAAATTCATAACAACTTGATTCATTGAAAAAATTAATTAATTAATCCTAACATGTCATATTCACCAATTTTATTCATGTATGACATTAATTATGCCAAATAATAGTTATTATATTATTATAATATCATTTATTTGAATCATTTATTAATGAATCAATAACTACAACATCATTGTGTAAAAAATAAAATTATTTATTTAATATCTTAAAATTATAAATAAAATATCATAATGTAGGGAATATATTTAGGTTTGTAATGATTATCTATTGTCTAATAGATAACTTTTATAACCCAATATAAAAAAAATTAATAAGAAGATACATTTTTATGTTATTTTTCTCTTTAGATTAAATTAATTATTATAACATGACATTATCACTCTGAATTGGATCGATGGGGTCCCAAAATTGACTAAAGGATTCCCATGGTCGGATATATATCATCCAATATGATTAAGACAAGTTTTAGGGCAGTTTATGATTATTATAATATTATTTTTTACTCTTATTTACCAGATTTATCCGTTAACCATTGTAAATAAATAATTACTGATGTTACTATTCATAATGTCCAAAAATGAAAGGAAACTATTTACAAAATTTGGAACATTTGATTCAAAACATGGAACCAATTTTTCCAAATTCAAATCACAGAATTGGCAGAAATTAATCTAAAATTAATTCTTAATGTCAAAACCAGAAAGCTGATTTTTAATAAGTAGTATATATCAAAAGATTGACATGTATTTATGTACAATTTCTTTGGGAAACTACTTCCAATGACCAGAATTCGATTTAATGATAAAAAAATCTAATTACACTTTAAAATGAATTAAAAGAGCACTCTAACTATTTAAATAAATTTGATGAATGCCAGTTTTGATTTAAAATGTTGTATTTTACACTATTCAATAAAATATGAATTTAATTAGAAAAATACCAAAATTTTATCCAAAGTAAATTTTGATGTTCCAATTTTAAAGAATAAGTTTAATTTTAAAAACTAAACAGATAAAAGTGGAAAAACAATATTTAAAAATGGTTATCTAACAAAAGGTTGTAAAATAACCTTTTTTAAAAACAATAGAGTATTTTATGCTTAAAATTGTATTTATTCTCATTTTAAGCCTCTTAAAATCATTGGATAAATGTAAAAACATTTACCAAATAAGTAAAAACATAATATAGTTAATTTATTTCATTCCCACTAAAATAAATTCTAGTTGTTAACTACCATTTAAAAAATAATTCTATTATATAATTTTTCTATATAACTGAACGTTGTGAGAAAGGTAAGATTTCAGAGAAACCATTTTGTGTGTGTCGGGTGCACTATTGGGCAAAGTGTCCCATTTAACATATAATTAATATCTTATTCAAAAAATATTAATAAATATGAAAATGTATTATTATATATATATGTGGGTCGTTACATGGACAACATGTAGTAGAAATTATCCCCTACCTGGTGGAGTTTTTAATTCACCTCCCATTCAAACAGAACCCATGACCACAGGATTAAAAGCTGACAAGGAAGCGTAACAAGTACCATAGTAACGAACCATATTTTCAAATAGGGTATTTATTATCAATATTAAACTATAATACCATAAAAACAACTAATAACAATGTCAAATAAGGTCACAGATATCTTAGGGGAGTATAGTGCTCCTTCAGTTCCCAGTGATTGAAAATGGGAAATATAGACTCGGTCACATGGTTTCTATGCTACCATGTGACCCAGGGATCATGGTCATACGGTTGGATGTAGAAATGGGATAGGTCCAATCTAAATGGTATGTGCATGGCTCGGTAAACCATGTTCTTAACCATTTTGGGTTCCCATTCTCTACAGACAACCATATGTGGTTGGAGCGGGGTTTAGAAACCATGGTCTTTGATATTTTTGGGTGAAATTACTTTTTCCCCCAATTAAACTTTTATGAAATTTTATTCCATCTTTACTCACCCCAATGAAACAACACCCTTACATTTTCTCTTTTTAACTCAATAACACCTAAATATAGTATTTGATGTAGTTCCTCTATCCGGTGTCTGTTCTTCAATCCATCAGAAGGTTTGGATCTTTCTCAGTAACCTCCCTTAGTATCTCAACTACTACAAAAGGAAATATTATCATCCGTTGAAATATTTGGGTCTAGGTTCATTCACCCTCTTTTTAAGGATTTTGGTTTTCCACATATCTCTTCCAAAATGATCCGAATGTGAGGCTAATATTGAACGAGGAGTCATCTACGACCGTTAGGTTAGTGGTTACGTTTTTTTCCCTATCATTTTTGGTAATTTCATATTTATGTTGTCATGACATATGTCAGAATTTTTTGAGAATCCTAATTATATTTATTCTATTATATCTAAATTACCATTTTACCTAGAAACATGTTTATTGAGTATTATTAGGTGTTTTATAGTTTTCACATACCTTATATGGTCACCCCATAGGTGTTCCACCTATATTTTTCCCTTTTTTCCAATTGCTACAAATTTAATAGAACTCAATTTAGAATTAATCTTTGTTTTAAAATGAATGTTCTCTTCATATATGAGTATAACATGGGTCACAAAGAACCTCTTAGGCTCTTTTCCCTATTATAGTTTGAATTTCTCGAGTGGAAAATTTCTTTAATGTACATATCATCCTCTAAATGACCATTGGAGCCTTATGTGTTGAGTTTCCATGTCTAAATAAATGGGATGAATTAGTTTGGGTTAATGTACTATGTTGGATGGATTATTCCAGATAGTGGTATAATTTAAATTAATGGACCATGGAACCTTCCAATTTACACTTGAAACATATGACTTGTTTTCCAAGATTAAAATGAATTGAATGGATTAAATGGATGAAAAAATTAAAATGATTATACCATGAATTTGTTTATGACTTGAAAATGATTATTTAAATTCTATTTCGTAAAATTTATGAGAATTTGACTATAATGATATCTAAGAGGTAATTCCTCATATTTTGTTTGATAAATATGATTATGTCACTTCTATGTATATAGGGTATATAAAAGAAATGGATGAGAGGTAATTCCCCATGATAGTTATATTTTTAATGTGCCTTTATATAGGATATAATATGATGGTATTGGGTGTTGATCTAAGAGGGAAATCACACTCCCTTACATTGGGTAATGATTTAATAGAATCTCACCATATTAATACTTTTTGGGAAATGAGATTTATGCCCCACATTCCATGATATAGTGTTCCCATGGTGGTTCAGTGGCCTTCCTAAGTGTTATAGCATGATGTCTTTAACTCTTCATGGGGTGTAGGTAATGTACCCTATTTCATGAGATTTTAGGTTGATTACAATAGTTATGGATTTCTGAGTTACGCATCGGTCCATTTGAGTACTAGTATTCCAAGTATATGGTCATTAGGCATTCACATGAACATGGTTTATATAGGCGGATAAAATATTGCATTGTAATATATATATATATATATATATATGCAGAATATATATATTAACTATGCATACTTCTGTTCATCCATGAGCTAATGGAGGCAGACCCACCTCGTCTCCTATAGGAACCTTAGTGGGTTGGTTATTTATTTCAGTTTTGGTTTACTATTCTTCATATACTTGCAAACTTTTTATTTATGTTCAGTACTTTAATTAAACATAGAAACCACTATTTGGGGCCTAATGATATTCTTACCTCACACCCTAATCAGGTTGACTTTAGTACCTAAGAAGACTATCATTCTTCAAGTAATGATAATGGAAAAGGCCCTGTTATATGTTGCTGATTTTCTTACCAAGTTGAATCTTAGGATCAGATGATCTGGCATAGGATTGAGATGATTATCAAGTTATTTCTATTTTTTATATTTTTGTAGAACTATAGGGAATTATTTTATGTGATTGTTTCTTTTTGTATTACATAATTCCATGAAAAATGTATTGACACTACCACCGAGGCTTCTGTATCATTTTTAGTGGTTCAGTAATCTATTACTTCTGCTTCTTACTCATCCAGTTATTTTTTAAAATTCCACAGCTTATTGATTATGTTGGTTTTTATTATGCTTCTTCTAATGATTATATCTATTTATATCTGATGTTCTACTTTGAGATTAGGGTATTGTCTCCCCACTATATCACCCTTATACCCTCACTACTATTTGGTAACCTTTGAATTATGGGGATGCACACTTGAGGCTATGTGATTCACCAGATCAATGCATGAATTTAGTTGACCTTGGTTTAGGATGTTACAAAGTATTATCAGAGAAGTTCCTTTCTTTATTAACTTTTTAGAGACAGTATATCAGAGATTGGGAATTCTTAGAACATGGTTATAAGTGGTTCTTGGGCATCTAAAACACATATTCAGTGTAAAGTCTGAGTTAGCGTAACTAAGTTTTTTTGTTATGATTTATCCTATTACTATTGAAATTATTTAAATAATAGGTGAAACACATGGTTTTTAATGTTATATATATTGATGTTATTGAAATTATGATATCTTTATTGTGGACATATGAAATTAGGTAAATGAATTACAGGCATCATTATAGGAATAGTATTATTTATAGGCCATGCATTTTTTCATGTCACGCCTATTTTCAGTGTGCATTTTCTAGTTTCAAATTATAAATGCCTTAATATGTATTGAACTGAGCTAACACTTCTTACCGGTATTGAAAAACAGATATGATACATAAAGTGCTTACCTATAACTAACAGTGTTTTCCAGAATAGGTTAATGTAGAAATCATAAGCATTCAATTGTAGGATATTGTTCTATATACCATCGGTCACATGAGATGAAACGTGTTATGGTATAGGTTAAGTGGATTACAAATTTGGTTAAATGATAAGGGGGCCTTATGGATTTGAAATAGAAAACCATTTAATTCGTCTATTAAAATTGATTGAATATTTGAAAAGAAATAATTGAAAATGAATATGATTCAAAAAATTAAGAATAGTCATCTTATACATATATCTAACCCAAAGACATAGACCTAGATCGGAACATACTATTGGGTAGTGGGGTGTCACTTTTGTTCTTATGGATTGTTCGAATGGCCCTAGAACACCCAGATATGGGAGGGTAAATTAGGTTGTCAGATTTTTCTTTTAATATATAAGATCGTGTTCCCACATTGGTAGGAACCTACTAAACCTATCTGATAAGAATGTGTAGAAAAAAAAATCACATGGAAAGTAAATACATAACAATTTTACTTGGTTAACCATGAAGGGATATGTCAAGGATCATATGCCAACTGGTTTTCGGTCATACCAATGTCTGCTAATATTCACTTGTTGTGGAGTATAAAATTTTATCATAGTCACTTTGTGCTAGGAACACTGCCATTACAAGGTTTTAGGGACAACATAATACTCCATCAGATCACATTCATTGACTCCCCCTAGATCATTATATTGGGAAGAATCTAACCCATTTTTATCAATATAATGGTCCTTTAAATGGATTGGAACTTAACAATGCATCATTAACTATAGATGGATGCTCTGTTGAAGTTCTGTTTTTTACCCATAGATGAAGTTCACCTTTCAAAGTATCGATAGTATTGAACTACTCCTCTATAGACTAACCTTCTTCCTCCACATACTATACTACACTTCATATTATGTGTCTACCACATACAAGATTATTATACTACATTCATAAACTACCTCTACAATCCACCTTCATGTTCTACCTCTGTAAACTACATTATGCGAACAACCCCTAATCCACCTACTACCTCCACTCAGCGAACCATCTCCCCTTCACAGACTGTCTCTTCCTCCTCTCTTCATACTATAAGAAATCTTCAGACTAAGTTCTTCTTCCATGTATCGGATATCCTACATAGACAAGTCTTCAAAAAAAGGGCTTCTTCCTCTATGTATTATCTTCCATGAACTGTTCTAGACATCACTGAATTCCTTTTACATTTTTAATTAAATTCTATTTGGGATCTTCTTCCCATGAACTACTTCTAGATTTCAATAAATTCCTCTCGTATTTTTAATCTAAAATCCACACACTAATGAAAGGACTAGAGATTCTTATATAGTAAAATATATCTACATAATCTACTAAACTGAGATTTACCATTTTTTATTGCATTACTGCCTTTACTATGTACCTCAGATCTCTTGTAAACCACCTTCCTTATGTAGTCCATGTACCTCCATTCTCCCTACACATCAGCAAAAATCACCACCTAATTTCCACAAATGACGCCCTTTGTGTTTTTAAAAACTCCATATCAATTTCGAGAACAACATATCATCTCACAAATATTCAAGCCTTCAATATACAATGATCCTTCCTATGAACCGCAAGACTTCACTACAAACCTCCTTCGCTATGAAAACCATTCCTTCTATGTGGTCCGCATACTGTTCATGCATCTTCATTCTCGTTATTCCATTATGTATACCAAAACATGTGGTCGGAAAATCATTCCTAGAACATGGTTTGTGGTACATGGTTCCTTTTCTGAAACTCCTACTTTTTCAAAAAACAAACTCCTGATTTTGGAGCCTAAAAAGCTGGCATACACAGGGAAATTGAGCCACCTAAAATACATCCTCTTCATATTCTATATGATCACTTGACTTGAAAAATCATTGATCAACCCAATGATGATTGAAAACAAACAAAAACCATACTCTATTTCTAGAAAATAATATCCATGGTTCCAACAATATCCCCCTTTGGGTTTGATTGAAATGTACAGACAAATTCCATAAAGAACCAGACACTATCAAAACCTGATATTTGAAAATAAAATCATCCCACACTCTATTCTACATAATAAAATATCGGTGTAGAAAACAAGAGCATGAATTGGGTTCTCATGTCTTGGAATTCTTAAATATTTCCATATATAACTATGACTGTTTCCTTATAACACAAAATTCCTTTCTAAATTCTCATTCCATCCCTTATGTGACATTTTTGAATTTCTCTATTCTCCATCTTCCTACAACCAACATGAAAAAAAAATTTATTATCATTGATTATTTCCATTATCCCCCATTGGAAATAATCCCAAAAAATCAAAAAAAATCTTGAATATGTCAAATAAAACTCATCATATATCTATCTCTGCCATAAACAAGCAACACTTTCATAACCATATTAAAATAGTTAAAAAAAATATGGATGGGTATTTTTTAACCTCCTCATGCACAGGGAGGTGGCAGAACACTGAGTTTCAACCCATGCTCCTCGAACACATGTGCATACAATGGATTGGACAGTTTGTTAGCCACTTGATCATCAGTTCCAACATGATCCATTTTATCCATTCCTTGTTCTAGTTTTTCCTTGATACAGTGATATTTTATTTCAGTGTGTTTTTTAGAATGCTAATCATTATTCTTCATAATATCAATATCACTATTTTTGTCTAGGTGAATCACCATAGGTTGTTTAATCTTATCACCAATGTCACCTAGTTATTTCTTCATCTAAATAATTTGAGTGCAATACTTTCTAGCCGATATATTCATCTTCAGTGGTACTGAAAGAAGTGTTTTCATCTTTTTACCTCATATTTCCCACACATTTCTTGTCAATGAAGAATTTTACACCACTTGTGAATTTTCTATCCACCACATCTCTAGCCCAGTCAACATCAGAAAATTCTGAAAGTTCATTTTCATTTCCTACAGAAATTATAAGCCATATTTGTGAGTTCCTTGAATATACCTTATGATTCATTTCACTATAGCCATATGTTTTTTCTTTATATTAAACTGAAAGTGAGATGCTAAGTATATTGCAAAAAAGTATTTGGTCATGTCACAATCAAGTAAAGTATGATTCAAATGATTCTCTTATACATTGTGAGTTATACAATCTCCAATCTTCATGCTTTCATAGTTTTTTACCAACCACAATCGATGTCGATATTGATTTGGAATCATTCATATAGAATTTATTCAGGTACTCTCTTACATAATTTTCCTGGGAAATAAAAGTTTTGTCTTTACTCTGAATTAGGTGTATCCCTTAGAATTATGTAAGTTCACCAATAAAATAGATTTTAAATTCTGATTTTATGTGATTGGAAAGTTCATCCACTGATCAAATTCTGCTTCCTCCAAATTTAATACCATATACATATTCCAGAACCATGAAATGATCTTATTGAGAATTAATCACATATAGATTGTGATCTACCCCTCCCATTTTAAATTGGAGCTTCTTTAGATAAGAATCCAACTGAGAGTACCAGGCTTGTGGTTCCTGTTTCAAACCATATAAATCCTTCTTTAATCTGAAAAACGTCATTGCATCATTACCAAGAATAAATCCCACTATTTTTTCAATATAGACTTCTTCTTTAAGATCAAAATTTTAGAAAGTTGTCTTGACATCCATTTTATACACTTTGTATCCTCTTCAAGATTAAATGTAATGAAACAGTATGATTGACTCCAGTCTCTCCATCGGAGAAAATTTTTCTTCAACCTAAACTTCTTCGGTTTTTGAATAGATATTACAAAAATTCTTACATTATTTATGATCACATTTCCATTCTCATCAAATTTATTTTTGAAAATGCACTTCATACCAATAAAATTGTGGGTTTCAGGTCTCTTAACTAGATCCCATGTCTGGTTCTTATCGATCTAATCCAATTCCTCATTCATAGCCTTATCCCATGGTTCATACTTTGTAGCTTCATCAAATAAGGATGGTTCCAAAACTGAAAATACTGCATATAATGAATTATTCCTCATTTTTTTGTCTGTGTCGGTGTATTCCAATCCCCAATGATGTTGTAATGATCAATTTCTGCTCTATGATTTCTCTATTGGGGTTCATGGGAATTTTCTACAGTCATGGTTTCCACTTCTGATTCTTCTTCTTATTCAACATAATGATTTGATTCCTAAGTATTCTTTATGCCTTACTCTACATTTGAGTTTAAATCCAATCCATGTCCACATTCTTCCTCAACATCCACCACATCATCAGATGAATCTCTTGAGATACTAATTGTTTTATCTTCAATGATCTTCACATCACTACATTCTATAAATTTCCCAAGGGATTTTTTGAAACATTTGTAGGATTTTATATTCATTGAATGTATTAGTAATATTCCTTCATCGGAAGCACCACTACACTTGCCGTGATTTCCTTCTTTGTTTAAAATAAATCATTTACTTATTAAAAAAATAAAATAATTAAAATATGGATTTGCTCCATGATATAACTCATATGGTGTCTTTTCCCCCCATATAAATACTTATTCAACATTCATATAAAATACAAATTGAGTAGCCTCTTTCTAGTAAAGGTAAGAGATAGGACTCTCAATCAGCATAGTTATGTCTATACTATTCACACGTCGATTCCAGTGTGAAAACCTCCATTTTTTGTGGGGTTCTCATAGCATCCATCTAATGTTGTATACCATGTTTCTCTAGGTAATTTTGAAATTCAGAGGATGTGTAATCAACTCCATTATCTGACCATAAAACTTTTATTGTCCATCCAATGTCATTATCAACTATTCGGTGATAAGTTCTCATGCAATCAAGAACTTATCATTTACTATTTATAACCATCAAACAAGACTTTCTACTATAATCATCAATTAAAGGGATAAAGTATCTTTCTCTATATGTTCCGGCAACATTTATCAGACCACATACATCTGTCTGAATGAGATCAACAAGATTTGATGCTCTTTTCTTCTTTAAAAGATATAAACTGCACACTAGCCTTCCTCACAAGGAATCATCACATTTATTCTCCCATTCATTATTTAGGTATGAGATATCCAAGACAATATTTAGTTTACATATCTTTTCTATATATTTTTTATTGATGTGTCCCAAACTCCAATGCCACGAGTTTTTCTCTTGATCAACTGTCATGAAACAAATGTTCTCATTACTACAAACTTGAAATAAGTTCCCATCTGTTCCACATCCCTTCATGAGAAAATTATATTTTCTTCCTTTTATAATGCAACGCTTTTGGTTGAATGTCACCATATATCCTGAATCATAGGGTTGGTTCACAATTAGGATAGTGTGATGCAACTTGTCTGCATAAAGAACTTTTGTCTAATTTAGCTCACCATTGGCCAGTTTAGTACTTCCATTACATTTTATATTTAAAGAACCATTATTACCAACTATCACAATTCCATCGACATTTTTCTTGATATTCATTAATAGTTCTACATTACTGATCATATGGGATGAGCATACACTATCATGAATCCATGTTTTCTTGTTCTTGGTAGGTTTCAGAGCTACTTCTGCAAGGCTGGATTTTTTATTTTTCCTATCATTCTCCCATGAAATAGTAGATTGAGTGAAGGATAAAGATGTCCTTTGAAATCTCTCTTCCACGTGATTTGGTTCTTCGTAGTCATAATCTTCCTCTAGTGGAGAAAACCTATTTATAAGAGAAACAACATCTAATTAGCGATTGTTGACTTGCCTTTGTATTCTGTATGAATTGTTCTTTCCATTCCTCAACCTGAAATCAACAGCTTTATAGAAAAATATGGAACACTGAAAAAAATATCCATAGAAATTGTTTCATCTATTAGAATTAGGATATGAATTCATTATCCTCTATTGACTTCTTAGATCTTCCCCATTCATGTATATTTTTTCCTCTTCATAGTATGACATTATAAATCCTAGATAAATACAAGATTGAAATTTTATAAGTTTTAATTTCTTTTAACTTATATTCCTCTTCATGTTAGTTTCTATATGAGATTGGTTTCTCTGCCTATCATCTCAGGATACCTGAGAATAATTTTTAGTTCTCCTTTTAGTTTGAACTGAGGGTTTCTCCTTCAGCACTTCAGGGGACTTTTAAACTTGTCCAAATTTTAAATTTTCTCTATTTTGACTCATTTTATTTCCATTATTCTATGTTTCAGAATCAAAAATTATTCCACTATTACCTAAGATCATAGGTCTTTGGTTATTAAAAATCTTTTCAACTCCATCAGAACCATTCCTAGCTCTATCCAGAAACTCAGAATCTGAGAATTTTCTGAACTGAATTTTATTATTTGTTTCTTTTGAGATTTATATACATTCAAGTTTACTCCTGAGAGTAATAAATTATTCATATAAAAATTCTATATTATGGGACTTATCTTTTATTCTAGTGGTATTTTGATTGATGAAATTTCCCAATTCATCAATTTTGAGTTTTATTTCCACTACATCATATGAGATCTCAGGATTCAGGAATATAAATTAAGAAATCCTTCAAATCCTTTAATTTAAGCTTCAATCTGATAAACATATTCTGGTGGTTCTCCCCAAATTGTTCTCCACTTATTACATCTCTCACACTAATTCTTAGGCTTACAAAAATCTTCTTGTAAGTTGTAAATTAGTATCAAAATTAGTGGTCGACTGATTATCTCCATCAATGTCTTTTGATAATTTTATTTTTTAATTTTAGACATCATGTAAGAATGGTTCACAAACATAAATTATACTTCTTATTCCTCAAATAATTCATTTCCAGTATCTTCTTCACCACTGACAAAACTCTTTTGTTGTAATTTATCAATAGAATTGTAGTCCCTCATTTTGAAAAACCTTTTATGAGGATTCTGATATATCTTGTTTCTATTTATTCATTATCAATCATTATTGGGAAATGAGAGGCAATGTTCCCATATCTTCCATAATGAATAAATGACAGAGGTAACTTGCCTTCAAATTTACATGTACCCTTCTTGAAATTCATATAAATGGGAGAAACAATTTATTTTTCCTTAGTATATTTATCCAAAATATCTTCTAAAATTTTTATTTTTTCCATGGTTTTGGATTCCATTTCCTTGATTACACAAGTCATTGAATCTTTAGGTTTGACAATAATTCTATAAGACACCATAATACTCAATAGATCATCGAATAAAATTTTACAGATATCCCTTTCCTAATGTGCTGACACCTTTGAATTGTAAAGAGGTGGAAGTATTCTATGGACTTCCATTACTATATCAATGTCTATGATTTCATCCAAAAGTCATCATATTTCTCTAATAACTTTAGTAATTCAGCTAAAAATTGCATCTACATTTTCATCTTGATAAATTTTCAGAACATTAAACCTATTGTGAAAAAACATGGAGTTTTGTCTCCTTCACTTTGTTTTCTCTTTCATATATGTTTTCTATTTTTTTCCACATAAACATTGCTGAGGTAAAACGAATCACTTTTAGATATATTTGATCAGAAAGAGATAAAGTGAAGGCATTCTATGATTTGGAATCCACAACAAGAATTTTTCTGTATGTATCAGTCTTAGACATCCTAGTGAAATCAAGGACCTATATTCCTTGTGCACTCACAAACATGACATCCATTCCAAACATTCTAAGATGAGATCTCATCAGATTATTATAGATCTGAAATTTTGTTCTATAAAAGAGGTTAATCCCATGACATTTACTATATTCTACATTGTAAATATTATTGAAATATTTAACACCAGTATCCTTTATGCTCTGATACCACTTAGAGGACCCCAGAACACCCTGAGAGGGGAGGGGTGAATCAGGGTGCCAACTTTTTATTTTAAACTATAAGATCTTGTTCCCTCATTGGTAGGAACATGTTAAACCTATCTGATGATAAACTGAAGAAAACAAACAATCACATGCAATGTAAAGACACAACAATTTTACTCAGTTCACCACGAAGGGCTATGTCCAAGGATCATACACTAACAGGATGTTGTTCATACCAAAGTCCCCTAACTGTTGCTAGTTTTGGAGTATAAATTTTATCACAATAAATATATGCATGGAAAATTGCCTTTACAATGTTTTAGGGATATCACATTGCATCCCTTAGATCAGTTCTATTGACTACCCCTCGCTCACTATATTGGGAAGAATCTGAACTCAGTTTATCGAGTTGAGGGTCTCTTCTAGGATTTTCATAAAATCATGAAACATTAACTATATATGGATGCTCTATTGAAGTTCCTTTTTTTACTGACATATGAAGATAACTTTTCATCACACTGATAGTTCATGAACTACTCCTCTGTGAATTGACCTTCTTCCTCCGCATACCGTACTTCACTACGTACAGCGTGAGTACCACGTAAAATATCAGTATCCTTGTAACAACCCAAAGTTTAATGAATTTAACTTCCCTTATTACAATTAGGTAATATAGTATAATCACATAATATTACATATATAACACAATACATACCTTATAAATAATGAATGTGTAAAATAAAAGGTATCTCTTGAAGTTAAAGAATGTATAACGATGATATAGTAACATGGCCTTTGGAATAGTAATCTGACCCTTGTGAATAATAAACTAGACAATGTAATAATAACCTCAGCAATTGATGCACAAATTAAATTTATCCATCTTATAAGTGGAAATATGGTATAATTATATCATAGTAAATAGATATTTTAAGAATTATTAACAAAGTGTTGGTATTTTTTAAGTCATGTATATTTATTGACAATTTTAAGATTAATTTAATAAATTAAAAGAAAAATTATTTCCAATTTTTTTTTTCAAAAATAAGTATTTTTATGACTTATTATTATTTGATAATTTTTAGAGGCCATAATTAATTTTTAAAAGTGTAAAAAAAGAAGTTTTAATTTTAAAATTTGTATTTTCTAGTAAATAATTATTGTAATTTAAAATTAAATTTCACATATTTAAAAAATTATTTTCATAAAATGGAATTTATTTTTAAATTATAAATGCCAAAAACAATGGTTGGGGTGAATTTTTTGAACTTTTATGAAATACTTGAATTTTGTGAATAGTAAAATACGGTAATTTTTTGTATATATACATTATATGTTAAATACACTATTTATTAACTCATGGATAATGTAAGAACATTGGGTTCAAGATAAGATTCACATATTACAATTTTATATCACAATAATCAATAATATTTCTTCTCCTGGGAAAGATGATGAAATAATGAATAAAATATTATGAAAACCCTCCTCTCCCCAACTATAAAAACAACCCTCACCCCCTCTTCTCATCACTCCTCTCAAGCATTGTTCCTTGTCCAAATTTTGATCAAATCCCACAGTAATCTTCTCTCCCACTTTCATCATCCCTTTTTATCTTCAAAAGTCTAAATCTTATCCCTTGAAGAGGTTCTCAACGAAGATATATTCAACAGGTAAATTAATTTTTTTTACTCTTTTATTTTCTTTCAAGTTTCATTATTTTTTGTTTATTTCCTCACCTCATTTCATCCAAATGTTATGAAAACTAGAATACATTCCATGTACTAGAATTTTTTCATGTGAATTGAATAATTCAGCCTCATTTCTTCTTTCCCCTCCTTTTATACTAGAAATGGAATCACTATCCAATATGTGTTAATTTATCACCATCAAGGACAAGGAGTTTTCAATTTCTATTAATGTCTTCAATTATTGTCATGAAACCATTTTTATGGTTGATCTAGATTTTAATACTTATATTATAACAAATTTTTGGTTCTTTAATCTTTTCTTACACATTATATTAATTAAGAAATCAATTTGTGTTCTATGTGATCAACAAACCGCCAAATAACAAAAACAGTTAACATTAAAGTTTCTTATAATTATTCATCGTCACTTCAAATGAACAAATAAATTTTATGGAAATGTAATCTATATTATGTTCAATAATAACATATAACTCCAATTATAGAAAACCATTCTCATCTTATATGTTTATTCATACATGTATATAAGTAAACCAATCATGAAAACCAAGGAAACAAACACTCATAAACAATGAAATGGAACCTA
The DNA here is from genome assembly GCA_963277665.1 of Viscum album. NCBI lineage: Eukaryota > Viridiplantae > Streptophyta > Magnoliopsida > Santalales > Viscaceae > Viscum > Viscum album. The sequence goes on from OY728146.1 coordinate 1,125,484,150, forward strand.
TTATCCCATCAAAATTTCAGGACTAAAATTTATAACTTATTAATAAATCAATTTCATGTAAATGAGATTATTTAAATATTAATTAATGAACGTAATTTTATTATTCATGTTATCAAGATCAATGTAAGAACACTTTAAGACTTAAGGTAAGGGATTATACCTGAACCTCCATTATTCCTTAGGGGTGATCTATCTTTCTTTTTACCAAAATAAAGTTATCTATACATTTTTAAAACATACTCTAAATGATTTTAATATGATAAAAATTCATTTATCAGGATCCATTCGTCATTCCCTTTTGTTTATATACATGTTTTTAAATGATTCAATCCTCAATTCTTCTTGATAAGTAAGCCTGCTTTAAGGGAACATTCTAAATTCATACCCAATTTTAGGTACCCTCTATCTAATATTTTAATCTAAAATTGTTTTTATAGAATCAGTATTTTTATTATAAAATCCATATTTTATCAATTCTGGTTTTATATAAAATATCATTATCTTTTAAATTTTGTATTCTCTTTAGTATTTTACTTAAAATCCCACTAAAATGTTATAATGCTAAAATTTCTTAAATAATATTATTAAAAGTTCTCACTTATATTCAAAATAAATTACCATGATATATTTTATTAATTTCCATGTATGTTTTAATACCTTAATTTCATGGTCACTTGTATGATACACCAATTCATTATGCTTTATGATATGATTATGATAGTCATTTCCTTCAATGGGTGCCCTTATGTTAACATATGATTGGTTGTGAAAGATTATTTAAGTGGAAAGAATATTCGTGAACATGTTATGATGGGTTCATAATGATAAAACTCCAAATAATTGGTTATAGTTTAATCTCATGAGATATTATGTGCAATGGTATTGGCGGTAAGCCATAACTCGTGCTACCATGTGCAATGTTCTTGGTGGTTAATGGTGACTTATGCTACTCAATATGCAAAGACCCTTGACACGTGCTAAAGTCATGTTTAATTTTTCATCTAAATTACTATGATTCCATGTTTATATGATCCCATGTTTTATATGTAATGATTACATATGTTCCATGTCTTATTGTATCATTATTTAATGCCTTCTAACCCCTATGCTAAATCTTTACTCTTATGTTTATTTCATTACTGGGATTTTTAGCTCATTCATTTCTATATGTTATCCTCAGGTTAATCTATGAATATGTAAGTTTACCATAGATGTTTGAGGATATTTATGAAGACTAATTAATGAAATGTTATATTTAATTCCATTTTTTAGTTTTATACACCTAGTCTTCCAAGATACTATACTCCACGATTCTTGGCTTGTAATATGATGCTTTATTTTGCATATAATCGTGTAATGATATGTATAAATAGATGGGGTCTCTATAGTTGGTACCATAGGATGGTCTAGTTATTTTGGAGATTAGGAATATAGTTCTTTAGTATGAACAATAAGGATGAGACTATGAAAAAAAACATCCTTAAATTTGGTAAGTATATAGTAAGTGGTTTAACAAGAAAATATATCCCTCTCTAGATAAGAACTACTGGAGGTGGTTCTAGCACATATGTATCTTGGGGTAAATCCCAAAAATACCACTTTGAGGTAGACTTGAATGGGAACTGGTGCCCGAAAATGTGCCTTAATGCACACTTTGTTTGACATGGTCGAGGGATATTCTTTTGTAAATTCATAAGCTCAGTATGATTAAATATTAAGGGAACAAAAAAAAGAAGCCCATTATAATACCTATTAGGAAATATATCATTGATAACATAGATTGACAACTAGGAAATCAAACGTTTTGATATACTTTTCTTTTAATAGTTTACCCTTTCATATTTAAATTTTCCTTTTTTTTATTTTTAGCTAAGTATTAAAGCCCCTAATTGTATGTTATTTTTTATAGTTAATGGTGGAAAATAGAAGAAAATGTTCCAACAATCAATGTGATTGTGAATGAGAATATTAACCTAATGATTTTTTTGATATAATGGGGTTGGCTGATCAAAACATCATGATAGTACATGATGATCTGAATAATGATAGGAATAATAACTTGAATCATGTAACACACCCTCCTTCTCCAAGGAAATAGAATGTTTTAATAGAATCCTTCATGCGAAAAAGGCCTCCCATGTTTAGTGAATATTCTAACCACCTCCTCATGGAATAGTGGATTAACTCCATTTAAAAGATATTCTTTGTCCTCTAGTTCTTAGAAGAAGAAATATTCATATGGGTGGTTTATCATTTTTATGGGGCAGTTTATCGGTGGTGGAAACTGATCAAGAATATGATGTCCTACGAGAAAATTGATTCCATGGATTGGGAGGAATTCCAAATAATGTTTTTCAATAAATATTTCCCCCAAACACTTCATTCTAAGATGGAAAGATAATTCAATTGACATAAGCAGAAGGAAGATGACTCCATCGGGGAATAAGAAGCAAACATCACATGGAATGAAAGATACTCATACACCTTTATCATGAGTATTGAATGTAAGTTGGATCAAATCTTTAGAGAAATAAAGACAAGTCTACGAATGTTTTGGTGATTTGAGATTCTGATAGTTATGAGAAGATTTTTCTTTGTGCCCTCAAGGTTGAAATAGAGATCTGATACTGTCAATTGTCTTGAGGGCCTGTTGAAAACAAAAAGATGAATATAGAGTCTAGTATCAGTGGTTCTGCAAATAAATCACATAATGGAAGGAATATCAAACATTCCTCATGTAAAAATTGAGGGAAGAAGAATCTTGGGAACTGTATAGTGGGAGCTAGTAACTATTTAAAATGTGGAAAGATGGGATAACTAACAAAGAACCGTCGAAGGGTTATGTATAATTCCACTGACCTGGAAGAAGAAAGAAGGTTCAGATCAATTCTCATCATGTATTTTAGTGTTACAATTACAAGGATCATGGGCATTATGCGAACAAATTCCCTAAGCCAAGGGTTATTGGAGGAAATCAATAACAACCTTCAAGGAAAGAAGGAATGTATTATGTTATCACTACTACTGAGGTTGATCTAGAAATGGTGTGGTGATAGGTATTTTATTAATTCAAGAATAGCAAACATACTATTTGATTTTGGTTCTACGCATTCTTTAATATCTTTAATTTGAGTAGAACTACTCAAACACCACCTCCAAATTTGGAGGATAAGTTATCTGTGAGAAAAAAATGGGGAAACTACTATATCCGGGGTATATAACTCATCCTCAGTTAAAAATTGTGGACTGAACCACCCATAAAATCTCATCATAATTGCTTTAGTGGTGTTCTATGTAATATTGGGCATGTTTTGACTTTCATTATACAAATCCAATATCAACTATTTGGAATTTTAAAAAACATTATACATCTGAAGAATGCTGCAATTATTTATAAGTGTATGGAAGAAGATGAATATCCTTTAGAATCATTGTCGCAAGTATGGATATTACTTCCTTAAGAGAAAGCATTTCATGCTCAAATGATTGAGGAAAATGAGATGATACTTCTCAAATATATTCCCATCATGATGGATTACACAAGTGTATTCCCTGCAGAATTGTCTGGTCTACCTCCTAATTGACATGTTGAGTTCTCAATTGAAATTATTCTTGGATATCTTCCTATTTCAAAGACACCTTATTGAATCTCCACTGTAGAGATAGAAGAGTTGAAGAAGTAGTTATTTAAGAATCTAGAGAAATGTTATATAAACCAAGTGCCTCACCATGGTGTGAACCAATCCTCTTTTTTAAAAGGAAGGATGGATTAATGGCCCTATGCATTGATTATCATGAGCTCAATAAAATCATGATAAAGTGCAACAACCTAGATCTTCTTTTTTATGTATGAATCTCTCTTTCTGGTTATTTTTGAGAAAAAGAGGAGTTTCTATAAATTTTAGGAGTGCATGTCGTGTACTTTAAGTATATGTCGGGTACCCGATTTCCACGGGTGAGAGTGTACCGGCCGTGTTACGGGAGAGTAAAACTCCATGTGTGGTGACCTGGAGAGTGCCTAAAGAGGAGGCCGGAAAATTCATGTGCACACCGTGTACTTTTAAACTACACACAGTGTACTTTCTTTTTTTATTAAATTGAATGAGGTTGCGTCTAATGGAAAAACTCACTTCTTCATCGTTTGTCTCATCCAGGAGCATCTGTATAGCCATAGATATTTTATGAAACCCTGACTCATTGTCCGTTCTCTGAATCGACTTCTGTTTGTTGTGTTGGAATTGCATCGGTGAGTTCTCCTTTCTTCTTGAACTTCATATCTTGATTTATCCTCTCTCGCGAGATATCCTTGGTTGAACTTCATAAGCATTTTGGTACATCTACGTTGTTATATGGTGATTCAAAGCATGAGGTTCATTTATATTGTCTGTATAATGTCGAGGTGGTGGTTTGTTCCTTTTATTAGGAAGTCTTTGAATTTTATGTGCAAAAGTGCCCAATTACAAAGAATGAGGTATTGCATGTTTATGGTTTTTAGCCCTGTTTTTCCTTCTATGCCTTGATTTTTTGGATATTGGTTGTTTGTTTATGATTAAGGTTAATTTTTCAATGCTATGGTGGTTTTTCCAATGTTTTCTTTTTTTGACTGTTTGATCTAGATTTCCATGTTATGTTGCTTCCTTGATTCCCATGCTTAGTATTGTTAGGATTGAGTGATTATTATCTAACATGATATGATATGTTGTAGATTTTTTGTCCATGTAGTTCTTTAGGTTTACTTTGGTTTCCAAATATCATTTTTTCACCACTAACTTACGCAGGGCCATGAAAACCTGGTGTAGTTGACAAAAGGGAGAATGGACGTTGAGGTCTCCTCCAGAGTGTATGTTTACTGTTATGTTGTGAGACCATAGGGGGGTGAACTTTGTGCTCCCTCCATGTGTCGTTATTTTTCTCAATACAGGACACAGGGGTAATTGGGCATTGAGTTCTTCCTCAGCATGCCTATTAGTTTCTGATACGAGAACACTGGGGGAATTGGCTGTGAGTGCTTCCTCAGAGTGTGTTTTCTAAAGCTGAACCATAGGGGTTAGACTATGTGTACTTCCCAAAGGTTTTCTCATGTTTGTTTGGTTGAACTCGAGGTGTTAGGATATGAGAACTTCCCATAGGGTTATCTGATTTTGATTAGATACTTACTTGACATATGAAAATGAATGCAATTGAGTTTGTAGGATTGTTATTGTGTGTTCTTCCTTGTTTACTGGTTCATTTTGTTTATTACCTGTCATATATATTCACTGACTGTTAGGGAAATATATTTGGGTGGTTTCCTACTAGGATTAGTCTCACACACTATTTGGGTCATGATTTTAGTCCTAAACAGATTATATTACTGCAGGTATAGATAAGATCAAGTGCCCTTCAACTTCAGGTACATGATATCTATGGAGCTGGAAACATGGGACCAAGCTGAGGCTTTCGATGATGTGGAGCTGTTTACTGATTTTCATTTTTACTTTGGTTTAGTACTGTATTTTAGCATTGGAATTTGTTTGTTTACTATCCTAGACATATGTATCATGCATCATTTATATATGTGTGCTCCAGTTGTTTATTTCTTCAGTCTTCCACTATTTACTTATTCCATGATTTTACTACTATCTCTATTCTGGTCAGTTTTACTTCCATGGTGTTACTTTTCCAATGAGATCATGGTCTCCCCACTATCACACCCATGGCTCTCACTCTTAGTCAGTAGCCTCTGGCATCCAGGAAAATGCTCTTGAGTCCATGGGACCAACCGGGTATGGGGCACCTCTTGGCGTCTTTCAGAAATGGGGTGTTACAAAGTGGTATCAGAGGGTTATTTTCTTCTTAACATATTTGTTGGATCCTATATCTTATACTAGAAATGAAATATGTACTTGTTAATAATTTGTTCTTGGGAGTAGATGACCTGTGTACAAGGAAAATCCAATCTACCTCGTTATTGCAATTTTTTGGTTTTGAAATTTTAGAGTTGTTTTAATTTCACTGTTGGTTTATTCCCATGTTTTGTGTTGTTATCATTGATATTATTAAGGTTATATTTCTATTGAATCCTGATGATATGAGTTTACACCATCTCACGAATTATATAGTCACTTGATAGAAATCACATGCCATGCATTTCTGCCCTTCCATTTAGGGTGCATTAGTGATTGAATGTTGTTGTGACAGATGTTGTGTAAGATATTCAGTTTGTTGTGATATATTACTTGATAGAATACCTAATTTTTTTATAAGGTGATGGTTTGTGTATGTTTTTGTTTGAATGGATGCCAATTTTTTGGTTCATGAGGTGGTATGGGCACTCATAGATCGTAAATTAGTGGATCACTGTATTTTTATTCCTTGTGTATGACATGTATAAGATGCCAAGATTTGATTCATAGAAGGAATAGACCCTCACAGATCAAAATTTGGTACTTTAATGTTCATTTTAGTGTTTTTCTAGGTTTTGGAGTAGTTACAGAGGATTACTATCTGGAAAAAAACCCAAAATACACGATGTGTGATGATAAATACAGACCATGTGTCCTTCGGTTTGGGAAGGAACTAGTTTTCTTACGTACACATTTTGTTCTATATATACACGCTGTGTAGTATCTAACCATATCACTGGTTGTGTGGGTAGAGACCCGCGGTTGGGAAATCTTGGTGGGACACACCGTGTACCGAATGTACACGATGTGTTGTGTAGACCATGTGTCCACCCATGTGAATAATGACACATATGGGTGAAAACATAACTCATACAGGCTATGTCAATCTTGAAAACACCGTGCAGTGTGAGCTTTGAATCCAGCCGTGTAGCGAAAAACACGAGTCGATGAAATATTTCTAGTACACTTCGTGTCTGGAATAAACATGTCGTGTAGCATCAGTCATGTGACCGGCCGTGTAATAAACAACACTAGTTAGTGAAGTTCGTCCGGTACATGCCATTTCGGGAACTAACCTGTCATGTAGTCCTGTTCTAGGGAAATAGTGTGGCCTATATTTTAAGAACTCTAGAAGGGGAAGAGGATTCAAGTACATGTAATGTGGTAGGACAACACGCCATGTGTATGGGGCCTTACATGACCTGGGTTGTCAGAAGTACACGCCCATGTGAAGGCATAAGGGAACACACCATGTATTCATTTTACACGTCATTTATCCATGTTTTGAAAATTTTGGATGATTTATTTCTCTTATTCCCTTCATACAATTTTACATTTCAGTCCCTAATAATCTTGATCTAAGGTGTGTGCTTGACCTCACAGAGTCAGGCCACTGATACGTCCTCCGGTTGTCCTCTAGTTACAGGACAGTGATTAGACACCATATATGTCTGATTAGGGACTACCAATAGATCCTCCAGTTTTACCAATCTTGGCACCAGCCATCATTTCGGACAAGGGTGCTAAAACATAGTTCTTAGAGGTCTTTATGAGTTTCATGTGGACATTCCGAGGAGTACCACACTACTGTAAATAAGGCTATTAGCGACCGCCATTGGCGGTCGCTAAAGGTCTTTAGAGGCCACGCAGCGACCGCCATTGGCGGTCGCTAAAGGTCTTTAGCGGCCACGCAGCGACCGCCATTGGCGGTCGCTAAAGGTCTCTAGCGGCCACGCAGCGACCGCCATTGGCGGTCGCTGTTGCCTCGTCGCTAGAGGCCTTTAGCGACCGCCAATGGCGGTCGTTATAGAAGGCCGGCAGATCGGCCTTCAGCGACCGCCTGGCGGTCGCTGAAGGCCCTCTCCCGGGCACCCTATAGCGACCGCCATTGGCGGTTGCTAAAGACGGCCGGCAGATCGGCCTTCTTGAGCGACCGCCAATGGCGGTCGCTGAAGGCCCTCTGCCGGGCACCCTATAGCGACCGCCTATGGCGGTCGCTATTCTAAAAAAAAAAAATTTTAAAATTTTTTATTGAATTGAATATAAATATATATATATATATATATATATATATATTCATATATATACTATTAAATACAATATTTTAAATATATATATATATATATAATATTTTAAATATATATATATATATATAATATTTTAAATGTTTTAATATATATTTAATATATATATAATATCAAATCATTGTGCTTTAATAATTTAAAAACTTCGATTCAAGAAATAATCTCATTTCAGGTCGTTAGTAGCACGTTTTCTCCGAATGGGACCGCCGCACGCCGTTTTGGTGTTTTATGGCGCCGGAAACGTGTTTCCGGCCGCCGCGGTCACACGGCACCTCCGAATGAGATGTCATCTGGCCGACCATTTCACAATTCACGGCCCGGATGTTGTCGTACGGTTTCGTGGCATTCGGACGTCGTTCGAGTGGTTTTGACCCCCCAACGCGCCATTTCAGCGCGCGCCGCGCTGCTGAAAACGACACAATCGGACGTGCCGCGTGCACCGCACGTCCGATGGATGTGCGGCCTCCTCCTGCATCTCAGAAATAATATTTCTATCGTTCCTGTGCGGTTTCAGGTCGTTCGGAGCACGTTTGCTCCGAATTGGACCGCCGCACGCCGTTTTGGTGTTTAATGGCGCCGGAAACGCGTTTCTGGCCGCCGCGGTCACACGGCACCTCTGAATGAGGTGCCGTCTGGCCGACCATTTCACAATTCACGCCCCGGATGTTTTCGTACGGTTTCGTGGCATTCGGAGGTCGTTCGTGTGGTTTTGACCCCCCAACACGCCATTTCAGCGTGCGCCGCGCTGCTGAAAACGACACAATCGGACGTGCCGCGCGCACCGCACGTCCGATGGACGTGCGGCCTCCTCTTGCATCTCAGAAATAATATTTCTATCGTTCCCGTGTGGTTTCATGTCGTTCGGAGCACGTTTGCTCCGAATTGGACCGCCGCACGCCGTTTTGGTGTTTAATGGCGCCGGAAACGCATTTCCGGCCGCCGCGGTCACACGGCACCTCCGAATGAGGTGCCGTCTGGCCGACCATTTCACAATTCACGCCCCGGATGTTTTCGTACGGTTTCGTGGCATTCGGACGTCGTTCGGGTGGTTTTGACCCTCCAACGCGCCATTTCAACGCGCGCCGCGCTGCTGAAAACGACACAATCGGACGTGCCGCGCGCACCGCACGTCCGATGGACCTGCGGCCTCCTCCTGCATCTCAGGAATAATATTTCTATCGTTCTCGTGCGGTTTCAGGTCGTTCGGAGCACGTTTTCTCCGAATGGGACCGTCGCACGCCGTTTTGGTGTTTTATGGCGCCGGAAACGCGTTTCCGGCCGCCACGGTCACACGGCACCTTCGAATGAGATGCCGTCTAGCCGACCATTTCACAATTCACGCCCCGGAAGTTTTCGTACGGTTTCGTGGCATTCGGACGTCGTTCGGGTGGTTTTGACCCCCCAACGCGCCATTTCAGCGCGCGTCGCGCTGCAGAAAACGACAAAATCGGACGTGCCGCACGCACCGCACGTCCGATGGACGTGAGGCCTCCTCCTGCATCTCAGGAATAATATATCTATCATTCCCGTGCGGTTTCAGGTCGTTCGGAGCACGTTTGCTCCGAATTGGACCGCCGCACGCCGTTTTGGTGTTTAATGGCGCCGGAAACACGTTTCCGGCCGCCGCGATCACACGGCACCTCCGAATGAGGTGCCGTCTAGCCGACCATTTCACAATTCACGCCCCGGATGTTGTTGTACGGTTTCGTGGCATTCGGAGGTCGTTCGGGTGGTTTTGACCCCCCAACGCGCCATTTCAGCGCGCGTCGCGCTGCTGAAAACGACACAATCGGACGTGCCACGCGCACCGCACGTCCGATGGACGTGCGGCCTCCTCTTGCATCTCAGGAATAATATTTCTATCGTTCCCGTGCGGTTTCAGGTTGTTCGGAGCACGTTTGCTCCGAATGGGACCGCCGCACGCCGTTTTGGTGTTTTATGGCGCCGGAAACGCGTTTCCGGCCGCCGCGATCACACGGCACCTCCGAATGAGGTGCCGTCTAGCCGACCATTTCACAATTCACGCCCCGGATGTTGTCGTACGGTTTCGTGGCATTCGGACGTCGTTCGGGTGGTTTTGACCCCCCAACGCGCCATTTCAGCGCGCGCCGCGCTGCTGAAAACGACACAATCGGACGTGTCGCACGCACCGCACGTCCGATGGGCGTTCGGCCTCCTCCTGCATCTCAGGAATAATATTTCTATCGTTCCCGTGCAGTTTCAGGTCGTTCGGAGCACGTTTGCTCCGAATTGGACCGCCGCACGCCGTTTTGGTGTTTAATGGCACCGGAAACGCGTTTCCGGCCGCCGCGGTCACACGGCACCTCCGAATGAGGTGCCGTCTGGCCGACCATTTCACAATTCACGCCCCGGATGTTGTCGTACGGTTTCGTGGCATTCGGATGTCGTTCGGGTGGTTTTGAGCCCCCAACGCGCCATTTCAGCGCGCGCCGCGCTGCTGAAAACGACACAATCGGACGTGCCGCGCGCACCGCACGTCCGATGGACGTGCGGCCTCCTCCTACATCTCAGGAATAATATTTTTATCGTTCCCATGCGGTTTCAGGTCGTTCGGAGCACGTTTGCTCCGAATGGGACTGCCGCACGCTGTTTTGGTGTTTTATGGCGCCGGAAACGTGTTTCTGGCCGCCGCGGTCAAACGGCAACTCCGAATGAGGTGCCGACTGGCCGACCATTTCACAATTCACGCCCGGATTCTTTCGTACGGTTTCGTGGCATTCAGACGTCGTTCGGGTGGTTTTGACCCCCCAACGCGCTATTTCAGCGCGCGCCGCGCTGCTGAAAACGACACAATCGGACGTGTCGCGCGCACCGCACGTCCGATGGACGTGCGGCCTCCTTTTGCATCTCATGAATAATATTTTTATCGTTCCCGTGCGGTTTCAGGTCGTTCGGAGCAAGTTTGCACCGAATTGGACCGCCGCACGCCGTTTTGGTGTTTAATGGTGCCGGAAACGCGTTTTCGGCCGCCGCGGTCACACGGCACCTCCGAATGAGGTGCCGTCTAGCCGACCATTTCACAATTCACGCCCCGGATGTTGTCGTACGGTTTCGTGGCATTCGGACGTCGTTCGTGTGGTTTTGACCCCCCAACGCGCCATTTCAGCGCGTGCCACGCTGCTGAAAACGACACAATCGGACGTGCCGCGCGCACCGCACGTCCGATGGATGTGCGGCCTCCTCCTGCATCTCATGAATAATATTTCTATCGTTCCCGTGCGGTTTCAGGTCGTTCAGAGCACATTTGCTCCGAATTGGACCACGCACGCCGTTTTGGTGTTTTATGGCGCCGGAAACGCGTTTCCGGCCGCCGCGGTCACACGGCACCTCCGAATGAGGTGCCGTGTGGCCGAACATTTTACAATTCACGCCCCGGATGTTGTCGTACGGTTTCGTGGCATTCGGAGGTTGTTCGGATGGTTTTGACCCCCCAACGCGCCATTTCAGCGTGCGCCGCGCTGCTGAAAACGACACAATCGGACGTGCCGCGCGCCCTGCATGTCCGATGGATGTGCGGCCTCCTCCTGCATCTCAGGAATAATATTTCTATCGTTCCCGTGCAGTTTGAGGTCGTTCGGAGCACGTTTGCTCCGAATTGGACCGCCGCACGCCGTTTTGGTGTTTAATGGCGCCGGAAACGCGTTTCCGGCCACCACGGTCACACGGAACCTCCGAATGAGGTACCGTCTGGCCGACCATTTCACAATTCACGCCCCGGATGTTGTCGTACGGTTTCGTGGCATTCAGAGGTCGTTCGGGTGGTTTTGACCCCCAACGTGTCATTTCAGCGCGCGCCGCGCTGCTGAAAACGACACAATCGGACGTGCCGCACGCACCGCACGTCCGATGGACGTGCGGCCTCCTCCTACATCTCAGGAATAATATTTCTATCATTCCCGTGCGGTTTCAGGTCGTTCGGAGCACGTTTGCTCCAAATGGGACCGCTGCACGCCGTTTTGGTGTTTTATGGCGCTGGAAACGTGTTTCCGGCCGCCGCGGTCACACGGAACCTCCGAATGAGGTGCCGTCTGGCCGAACATTTCACAATTCACGCCCCGGATGTTGTCGTACGGTTTCGTGGCATTCGGACGTCGTTCGGGTGATTTTGACCCCCCAACGCGCCATTTCAGCGCGCGTCGCGCTGCTGAAAACGACACAACCGGACGTGCCGCGCGCACCGCACGTCCTATGGACGTGCGGCCTCCTCCTGCATCTCAGGAATAATATTTCTATCGTTCCCGTGCGGTTTCAGGTCGTTCGGAGCACGTTTGCTCCAAATTGGACCGCCGCACGCCGTTTTGGTGTTTAATGGCGCCGGAAACGCGTTTCCGGCCGCCGCGGTCACACGGCACCTCCGAATGAGGTGCCGTCTAGCCGACCATTTCACAATTCACGCCCCGGATGTTGTCGTACGGTTTCGTGGCATTCGGAGGTCGTTCGGGTGGTTTTGACCCCCCAACGCGCCATTTCAGCGCGCGCCGCGCTGCTGAAAACGACACAATCGGACGTGCCGCGCGCACCGCACGTCCGATGGACGTGCGGCCTCCTCCTGCATCTCAGGAATAATATTTCTATCGTTCCCGTGCGGTTTCAGGTCGTTCGGAGCACGTTTGCTCCGAATGGGACCGCCGCACGCCGTTTTGGTGTTTTTTGGCGCCAGAAACGCGTTTCCGGCCGCCGCGGTCACACGGAACCTCCGAATGAGGTGCCGTCTAGCCGACCATTTCACAATTCACGCCCCGGATGTTGTCGTACGGTTTCGTGGCATTCGGACGTCGTTCGGGAGGTTTTGACCCCCCAACGTGCCATTTCAGCACGCGCCGCGCTGCTGAAAACGACACAATCAGACGTTTCGCGCGCACCGCACGTCCGATGGACGTGCGGCCTCCTCCTACATCTCAGGAATAATATTTCTATCGTTCCCGTGCGGTTTCAGGTCGTTCGGAGCACGTTTGCTCCGAATTGGACCGCCGCACGCCGTTTTGGTGTTTAATGGCGCTGGAAACGCGTTTCCGGCCGCCGCGGTCACACGGCACCTCCGAATGAGGTTCCGTCTGGCCAACCATTTCAAAATTCACGCCCCGGATGTTTTCGTACGGTTTCGTGGCATTCGGAGGTCGTTCGGGTGGTTTTGACCCCCCAACGCGCCATTTCAGCGCGCGCCGCGCTGCTGAAAACGACACAATCGGACGTGCCGCGCGCACCGCACGTCCGATGGACGTGCGGCCTCCTCCTGCATCTCAGGAATAATATTTTTATCGTTCCCGTGCGGTTTCAGGTCGTTCGGAGCACGTTTGCTCCGAATGGAACCGCCGCACGCCGTTTTGGTGTTTTATGGCGCCGGAAACGCGTTTCCGGCCGCCGCGTTCACACGGCACCTCCGAATGAGGTGTCGTCTGGCCGACCATTTCACAATTCACGCCCCGGATGTTGTCGTACGGTTTCGTGGCATTCGGACGTCGTTCGGGTGGTTTTGACCCCCCAACGCGCCATTTCAGCGCGCGCCGCGCTGCTGAAAACGACACAATCGGACGTGCTGCGCGCACCGCACGCCCGATGGAAGTGCGGCCTCCTCCTGCATCTCAGGAATAATATTTTTATCGTTCCCGTGCGGTTTCTGGTCGTTCGGAGCACGTTTGCACCGAATTGGACCGCCGCACGCTGTTTTGGTGTTTAATGGCGCCGGAAACGCGTTTTCGGCCGCCGCGGTCACACGGCACCTCCAAATGAGGTGCCGTCTTGCCGACCATTTCACAATTCACGCCCCGGATATTGTCGTACGGTTTCGTGGCATTCGGACGTTATCCGGGTGGTTTTGACCCCCCAACGCGCCATTTCAGCGCGCGTCGCGCTGCTGAAACGGACACAATCGGGGGGCTGTACGGGGGTGCGGGGGGCTGTACGGGGGGTGGCGGGGGGCTGTACGGGGGTGCGGGGGGCTGTACGGGGGTGCGGTGGGTTGTACGGGGGTGTCGGGGGGCTGTACTGGGGTGGCGGGGGGCTGTACGGGGGTGGCGGGGGGCTGTACGGGGGTGTCGGGGGGCTGTACGGGGGTGTCGAGGGGCTGTACGATGGTGGCGGGGGGCTGTACGGGGGTGGCGGGGGGCTGTACGGGGGTGGCGGGGGGCTGTACGGGGGTGGCGGGGGGCAGTACGGGGGTGCGGGGGGCAGTACGGGGGTGCGGGGGGATGTACGGGGGTGCGGGGGGCTGTACGGGGGTGCGGGGGGCAGTACGGGGGTGCGGGGGGCAGTACGAGGGTGCGGGGGGGCTGTACGGGGGTGCGGGGGGCTGTACGGGGGTGCGGGGGCAGTACGGGGGTGCCGGGGGGCAGTACGGGGGTGTGGGGGGCTGTACGGGGGTGCGGGGGGCTGTGCGGGGGGGGGGGGGGGGCTCTACGGGGGTGCGGGGGGCTGTACGGGGGTGCGGGGGGGGGGGGGGGCTGTACGGGGGTGGCAGGGGGTTGTACGGGGGTGGCGGGGGCCTGTACGGGGGTGGCGGGGGGCAGTACGGGGGTGCGGGGGGTTGTACGGGGGTGCGGGGGGGCTGTACGGGGGTGCGGGGGGGCTGTACGGGGGTGCGGGGGGGGGGGGGGGGGGGGCTGTACGGGGGTGCGGGGGGCTGTACGGGGGTGCGGGGGGATCTCCGGGGGTTCAAAGGCCATCACATTGATTACAAAAGTGAAAAATAAAAGTGATAACATCTAATTAATACATATTTCTTTTATCGATACCATACAGAAATTTATAAAAAATATATTGGATAATACATAATCTATAATATCAGATTTATTGATCTGTTGGAATTAGTTCGACTTTTTCAAATGTAGAATCATTCAAGATTATCTGATAAAAAACTCAATATGTGTATAAAATATTTAAAAGACCACCATGGATGGTAATAATGCATTACTTAAATGAATAAATACAGTACATCAATGTCAACCCTACTAGTAAAAACAAAAAACATATCTCATGAATATATGGTGCGTCACGCGTTGCCATCACTGCTACCTCCTTCTGGTGGGCCAGGTGCCTACAACAAATAAACATTATAAATATTTTAATAACAAAAATAATTTAAATTAAATAAATAAATACGTTATATACCTGCGTCGTATGATCCCCTGTACCATCAGCTCGACGCACATATTCCCGCAGTGCTCTAACCTCAGCTGTCAATTGTGCATTTGTCTCCTCGGAAGCGCGCAGCCGTGCCTCAAAATCTGACATCTGTTGTGTCATATGAGCAACAGCAGGACCGACAACCGCAGCGCGTGACACTACAGAACGAGGAATCCCTGCTCCATAGGTCAAACCATAGCCATGCTCGTCCCGACCAATAATGCGATGAAAGATCTCATCCCGTCGCATGGGAAGCTGTCGCTGGTCCTCTGGAAGATGTTCTAACTCAGCTTCAAATTGATCCTGTGAAATATTTAAATATATATAAATATATATATGTTAATATAAAGATTTATGTAATTATTGGTAAGTACAGACACTTACTATCAATGCTGCAACCTCTGGATCATTGCGATCACGAGTCCTTATCCACACCGACATTTTATCAGTTGATGCACCTTGCCCTCGCAACTGTATATTAAAAGAATATAAACACAAAACCATATTAATTAATAAATTAAAAAATGAATAATATATACCTCATGTCGGATCTGAGACACGTGACGAGTCCCGAGCCTATGAGCTGGTCCCTGCAACGCTCGATTCTCTGAATGGCGTGTTGACACCTCCTACATTCAATTCATTCAAATTTCAAACAAATCACATATTCTTGAAAATATATATACAGAAAAATAATTAATATACAAACCGCAACACCCTCAGTAGACCAATATGCAACCAAGTCACGCCCCTGAGCTGGGAGGACACCTCTCGGGACTTTTTCCAAAATGTCAAGGGCACCCACATTTGGTACCCAGTGGTCCCTCTTCACTTTGCCTTTATAATCTTTCCACAGCTTACGGCATTTTCTCATACACACGGGCCGAAACTCTTCAGGGCATACTTTCAAATTTTGTTATAAGGAAAATAATCAAACATATTAGTATTATTTATAAATAGAAAATAAAGTAAAATTATTTTCTTACCTAAACCTCCCTCCATAGACGATCTAATGTGTCCTGAGGGATAGAAGCCCAATCACGCGTGGTCAATGGAAATCGATGTGGGTCACGTATGATATGACCCAGCTAACGAATAAATGCCGGGGCATTCGGTCCCACGGGATGAAATACCTCATCAAATTAATCATCTATCGTCGTGTCAGAATTCCATGATAATATGCCACGACCAGGGCCTCTCCTGTGAGAGGAAGAAGCAGCCGAGTCTGATCCTGTTGAAAACAATTTTATATATAAATTGACAAATGTTATATATATATATATATATCAATTACATAAAAAATATAGACAATGACATTCAAACATACCTCGACCCTGAGACGTAGATGCCTCAGATGGATGATGTGGATTTTCTGCCTCTTCCCCTGACATGTCTGCAGTCATACAAAATATCAGTAATGAGTCCAAAGTGTTTAAAAGATAAATTGGATTGTTCTTAATAAATCAAACTTGTACAACTGTTAATCAAACAAAAAATGGATTGAATAATTAGTTGTGAATGAATTTTAAAAAACCAGAAAGTTAATCAACCTAAATATTTATGACTGAATTAACATACAAAAGTGAGGATTAAAACTTATAAGGATTTATAAAATGATTAGATAATTTATGATATCCTAGGACATTCTACTGAATAGCGGGAAAACAATTATACCTTTCATTAAGCATGCAAATCGACCGTTTCTCCTTCAACAGCCGCTCTGACCCAATAAATATCTTCTTCACGTTGAACTACGGTATGTTGATCAAGTTGTTGGTAAACAAACGGAACAGTCTCGGGTTCATCTTCTTCAAATAAAAACACTCCTCGCCGAGACATTTTGACAACAACTTGCCAACTTGGATCTGAAGGCAAAGTAACGAAGAATACTTGTTCCGCTTGTGATGTCAAGATGAAAGGTTCATTCTCAACTCGTTCATTATTTCTGTATAACATATAGTTAAAATTCACCAATGAAAACTGATATTGATCGACTTTACATCCATGCACTGGATCAACCCAATTACACTTAAACAATATGTACTTCAAACCGTGTGTGTATACAACTTCAATGATGTCTATCAATTGACCATAGTAATAACAAGAATCGACAAAGGGACAACCGATTCCACTGTTTTGTATTGCTCGTTTGTCGTCAACATCTTTAATGCGAAATCGAAAACCATTAGCATCAATAGCTTTATAACGACGAGCCATTATAGATGGACCCTCGGCCAGTTGGATAAATACTTCAGGTAGCGTGGGGTCCCCTAACTCCCTCAGCTTACAAACCTACATAATTTATAAAAATCAATACTGATATATGCAGAAAGAATTAGTTTAATACTTCACTCATAATGAAAAACAATTTATACATACATAATCCTTGAACCAATCATGAAATGCCGCATAATGAGATTGTTGAATTTGCAACTCAGTCACACGATGCATCTCTTCTTTTATCTCATTAATGTGTTTCCTGCAAATGATTACGCGATGTTTAAAAGATCAACTTATGCAAAGAAAACATGTAAAAGTTATACAAGCACATTGATAAGATACTTACTGCATTAATGGTGCAACTGATGGAGTATTGAACAAGATATATCGATGTGCTTGTATCCACTCGATGTTGTCCATATAAAATGTGGTTCCTTCTCCAACTGGACCATCATGAATCCGAGAGGGCTTATCTAATTTTGTTTCAACATCCGTAAGATATTCTGCACAAAAGGTAGTACACTCATCCATCAAATAACCATTGGCTATTGATGCCTCTGGACGAGCTCTGTTGCGTAAAAATCTTTTCAATGTACTCAAATACCGTTCAATAGGATACATCCACCTGAATTGCACTGGACCAGCAGCCATTACTTCATCAGTTAGGTGCACTGTTAAGTGGACCATAACATCGAAAAATGAGGGGGGGGGAAAGTTTCTCAAAGTGAAAAAGCGTAAGTACAATTCGGTCCTGCAAACTTTTTAAATCACTCATTCGTTGATTTCTTAAACAAAGCTGTCTAAAAAAATTACTCATCTCAATCAAGGGCTGAACAACATTGGGGGATAAACAATCACAAATTGCGATTGGAATCAACTGCTGAAGTAATATGTGATTATCATGACTTTTCAACCCTTGCAATGTCTTGCTCGTCAGATTCACACACTTTGAAATATTAGAAGAGTAACCATCAGGCACCTTGACCATCTTCAAAATGGAAAGAAATGTCTCTTTCTCCTCTGTAGTCATCGAATACTGTGCAGCAGGCATATATGCCTTGTTTCCCTCAGCTAACTGTAAATGCAACTGTTTCCTTAAACCCATTTCTTCCAAATCACGGCGTGCATTAACATGGTCCTTTGACTTTCCACTGACACCTAAAATGGTCCACAATATGTTATCACAAACATTTTTTTCAATGTGCATGACATCCAAATTATGCCTCAACATGTTAGTTTTCCAATACGGAAGACTATAAAAAATACTTTTCTTTTTCCAATTGTGACTGCGCTGCCTACCCGCAGCACGAATATTACATACTGGAGGAGCCACCAAATCCTGAATTTCATATACCGTGCGGATGTTTTCTTCCTCAATCTACGATAACATTTCGACTCCTGTCATGATCTTTGGTGCTGGGCTGAACTCTCTAGAACCATCAAATGCCACTCTGTCCTTTCTGAACCTGTGCTGGGGAGGGAGAAAACGCATGTGACCCATGTATGCCCATTTTTTGGAATGTTTAAGCCATACAGATTTTTTACTTTTATTGCAACAAGGGCAAGCAAATTCCCCTTTCGTACTCCAGCCTGATAAATTTGCATAAGCTGGGAAGTCATTGATTGTCCACAATAAAGCAGCATGCAGTTTGAACATTTCATTCGTTTCGCAGTCATAAGTCATCACACCATCGCCCCAAAATTCATTCAACTCATCAATCAATGGCTGAAGGTAAACATCAATCTTATCCCCCGGACTTTTAGGTCCATCAATAAGAGTGGAAAGTAATATAAATTGTTGCTTCATACAAAGCCACGGAGGAAGATTATATGGAACCAACACCACAGGCCATGTGCTATGAGTTGCACCAACCATAGACTTGAATGGATTGAAACCATCTGCTGCCAATCCCAACCGGACATTACGAACATCTTTAGAAAAGTCGGGATGTCTCTTATCAAAATCCTTCCATGCATGAGAGTCTGCCGGGTGGGTTAACATGTCACTTTCATGAACTCTTTCTGCATGCCATCTCATTAAATTAGAAACTTTAGATGACATAAAAAATCATTTCAACCTCGGTTTAAGGGGAAAGTAACGCATTTGCTTTACGGCAATCGGTTTCCCCTGTATCGCAATCTGACTTTGATGAGTCTTATTTCCCCTGTTCTCTTTCCACCTGGAAGCGCCACAAACCGTACAAATATCCAAATGAGCAATTTCATTTCTAAACAACATACAGTTGTTTGCACATGCATCTATAGTCTCATATGTAAAACCTAAGTTCTCTGTCAACTTACGAGCATAGTAATACGACTCAGGAATCTTAGCGTCGACAGGAAGAACTTTTTTCAATAAAACCAAAAGCATGTCGAATGATGTGTCTGACCAATTATTCAAAGTCTTCAAATGCAACAACTCCACGATAAACGACAGTTTATTGTAAGAAGTACATCCAGGATATAATTCTATTTTCGCATCATCAAGTACTTCATAAAACCTCCTCGAATCACGATCTTCACCAGAGCAAAGATTTATCTCACCGGTCTCAAGATTCTGGATGTCAATGCCTTCATGATCAAACCCACGTACCATTTCAGTAAGCATTTCATGCATTGGATCAGTCATCCTTGCATCAACATCCATCTGAGCTGCTTCTGTATTTTGACAACGAACATATTCTTCTCCATGACGAGTCCAACTCTTATAATTTTTCAGAAATCCATTAAAGAAAAGGTTATCCCTCACAGTATCTCGTGTGAATTGATATCTGTTAGCACATTTTCTACATGGACAACTAATATAGTCACTTTCAAATCCTCTCGTGAAGTCAATAAACTGCATAATGCCATTGAAATATTCTCTAGACGTTCGATTTGGAAGATCAATCCAACTCTTATCCATAATAATATCTGTATAACAAACATTTACACAATACTTATTACATTTACATTTTTCAAATCAACTATATTCAAAATAAATATTAACCATTTGTTTATGAACCATTGATAAAATAATAATGTAACTGAAAGCTCATGTTACCTGATTGAGCTACAAACCTGAAAGGGAGGGGAGCCGAAGGTGGTGCTGCGAGGGAGAGGAGGCAGCGAAGGGGAGCCGGAGCCAAAGGCGGTGCGGCAAGGGAGGGGACGGGCGGCGCGGCGGCGGCGGGGAGCTGGAGGAGAGGAGGCGGTGAGGGGACGGGGGACGGACAACGAGGTGGGGGGGGGTGTCCGGGGTCGGGGGGGGGGGGGGGGCTGTCCGAGGTGCGGGGAGGGGTGTCCGGGGTGTCGGGGGCCTGTCAGGGGTGCGGGCAGGGGTGTTCGGGGTGCGGGGGTGTCCGGGGTGCGGGGGAGGGGGGCTGTCTGGGGTGCAGGGGGGCTGTCGGGGGTGCGGGGTGGGGTGTCCGGGGTGCTGGGGGCCTGTCCGTGGTGCGGGGGGCTGTCTGGGTTCGGAGGGGGGGTGTCCGAGTGCAGGGGGGGGCTGTCCGGGGTGCGGGGGAGGCGTCCGGGGTGCGGGGGGCGGTCCGGAGTGCGCAGGGGGGGGGGGGCTGTCCGGGGTGCGGGGAGGCGTCCGGGGTGCGGGGGGGCGGTCCGGAAGTGCGCGCCGGGGGGCTGTCCGGGGTGCGGGTGCCGTCCGGGGTGGGGGGGGGGGGAGGGCCGAGAGGCCGGAGGGCGGCGGCCGGAGGCCCGAGGGCGGCGGCCCGGAGGCCCGAGGGCGGAGGGCGGCGGCCGGAGGCCGGATGGCAGGCGGCGGGGGGAGGGGCGGGCGGGCGGGGGGAGGGCGGGCGGCGGGGGAGGGCGGGCGGCGGGGGAGGGCGGGCGGCGGGGGAGGCCGGGCGGCGGGGGAGGGGAGGGCGGCGAGGGAGAGCGGCGAGGGAGGGAGGGGGTTAGGGCGGAGGGAGATCGAGGGCGCGGGGGGGGGGGGGGGGGCAGAAACCCCCCGAATTTTTTTATGCAGGTTAGCGACCGCCATTGGCGGTCGCTAATGGTAAGCTATAGCGATCGCCAATGGCGGTCTCCCGAGTCTGGGGGGCTCCATTGCCCCCTTTTCTAGTAGTGCCACATCCTTACCCATATATGGAAGAGTTGATGTAGGTTTTCCAAAAGCAGCATCCTCCCACCTTCATATGGGAAGGAGGACCTCAGGTTGCATATTCATGGTTTGAATCCAGGCTCTCTATCTTTGAGCATCTGTATATGCCTTCAGATAATAGGGTGATGCTCGATACGTATATTCGTTGGGAGTCTTCCAAGAGATGGTGGTATGTGATCTCGCAGGTGGGATGCCAGCAGGTTATGGCGTGGGATGAGTTGTAGTGTGAGTTTTATAACTATTTATACCCGGAGACTTTGAGGGCCGATCGAGCCCGAGAGTTCATGAGTCTGGAGTAGGGTACTCTTTCTGTTATGGATTATTCTTCTCACTTCATAGAGCTTCATCACTTCACACCTATTTGAAGATGTGATGAGTTATTTCTGGAAAGGATATTTTAGGATGGTATCAGGAATGACAACTGATCTCTGGTGAACATATTTAGGTTGAATTCCATCACTTCTATAGTCAACCAGGTGCCGATCACGGAGTGAAATCTTAGGGATTTTTGAGTTGTGAGCCAGGGAGGTTCGGCATCTGAAGTTATAATCCCTCTTACTGGCAGTAGGAATCACCCCAGGGAGTCTGCAGACGAGGATATGAGGAAGTGAGACACATCTTCTGGTAGAAAAGTGGTGTGCTACCTATGTGGGAAGAGCAGGCATATGAGGCCACATTGACCAACAGACCCAGTGAAGTGCTGATCATGTATAAAGATGGTCCAACTTCAGCGTTTCTATCAGTTTTACTCATCGGAAGATGGTGATAGGGGTTCTTCTATGACTCCTCGTTTTAGAGCAGCACCACCAGTTTCTCATCAGTCGGGGAACAGGATCTCTTCTGGCCATTCAGGCCGAAGTGGCGGTTGTGGTCATGGTATCCAGTTGCCAGTCTTTTAGCAATAATAGGGCGGATCAGCTCAGGGTGGTCAGGCAGGGTTGCAGGGCCGCATTGTAGGTCAAACTTTGGTAGTAGAGGAGACCCAATAGAACCTGGATCACAGACCCTCTACCATTCTGGGTATGATCTTAATTAACTCATTTTTATCTTCTTCACTTTTCGATATAGGGGCTTCTCATAGATTTATATATGTTTCTGTTTTGGAGAGCATTGGGCTCTGTATCTTTTCTTCTGCTAATATCTTAATGGTAGACACACCATTGGGGACAATAATGGCTAGTATACATCAGTACAAGGACTAACCTCTCAAGGTTGGTGGGCGTCACTTCTTATGAGAACTTTATATCCTGGAGACGATATGCTATGATGTCATTCTTAGAATGGATTTTTTAGTTCCCCTTCTAGGAAGTTGTCAATTGATATCATCTTAGGTTGAGTTTCACATCACCAAAGGGTGGATATTTTCTTCATAAGGGGTGAGTGGGATGTCCGGGAGATTAGAGTAGTTCTCAGTCATCATGGGTTTGGAGGAGTTATTTCCCAGATTTCTAGTCTATATTGGGCTAACTAGGGGAATTTCTAAATGTAATTTCCTTCAGTGGTGGATCATTTCAGGGATGTCTTTCCAGATGTCTTTTCAGGTTTGACACAAGAGTGAGAGTTGGAATTTTCTATTGAGCATGTGACAGGAGCGGTACTGGTGTCTATTTCTCTTTTTAGGATGGCTACACTTGAGTTACAGGAGCTCATGAAGTAGTTGGAGGTGTTGTACGCAAAGGGTTTCATCTGACCCAGTACTTCTCTTTGGGTTTCAGATTTCCTATTTGCGAAGAAGGTGTACGATACCCTAAGTCATTTTGGGGAATATTTTATGATGAACTAGTTAACAGTTAAGAACCTATATCCATTATTGAGGATTTATGATATATTTGATCATCTTCGAGGATCCCGAGTGTTCTCAAATATTGACTTGAGATCTGGTTACCATCAGTTGCGTGTTAGACCATCAGATGTAACCTCTTACAACCTTCTAGAGTACATATGGTCTATAAAAGTATGTGGTTATGTCGTTCGGTTGGACAAACACACGTATAGTTTATATGGAATTGATGAACCGAGTGTTTCATTCATACTTGGATTCTTTCATGGTAGTCTTCATGAATGATATCTTAGTGTACTCTCACACTCAACACGACCATGATACACATCTTGAGATAGTTTTGAGTACACTGAGGAGAATAAGTAATATGATAGGCTCTCGAAATGCCATATTTTTATAGACAAAATTCACTTCTTGGGTCATGTTATCTCAAAGACAGCAGTATCAGTAGACCCTGAGAAATAGAGACATGTAGTTTCTTGGGAGCAGCCGAAAAATTTCTTTGAGGTATAGAGTTTTCTAAGGATAGATGGTTAGTAAATGAATTTTATATAGTACTTCTCACTCGTAGCAGCGCCACTGAAGGGAATGGATAAGAAGTGTGTGAAGTACTTGTGGTCAGATTATTGTGAGTCATCCTTTCAAGAGCTAAAAGGGAGGATTTATTTAGCATCGATACTCGTTCTTCCATAGTCAGGCAAGAGCTATACTCCTTACTATGATGATTCGGGTATCAGTTTGGGAGATGTGATTATGTAGGGAGAAGGAGTCGCTATGTATGGGTCTTGGAAGTTGAGGCCACAAGAGAGGAATTACCCGACGCACGATCTCGAGTTTGATGTAGTTGTTCATGCTTGACACCATGGATACACTACATGATGGGAGAGAAATTTTTTAGTTTTCACCAACCACAAGATTCTCAATTCTATATTCACTCAGGATGACCGGAATTTGAGACATCAATGTTGGGTTGAGTACCTTCAGTATTTTTACTTTGAGCTTGCCTGAATTCTTGGAAAGGGAAACGATATGGATGACGCATTGAGCAGGACGACTCAAGTACAGGCAGTTTAGGAGGCCAGTATTTAGTGGCAGCTTATGGCCCCGTTCTATGAAATGAATTTGGAGGTGAACAACAGACTGGGGAAGATGTTTGAATATTCTGTAGTTGTTACCTCTACTCTTCTTGATCGAGTACGAATGAGGAATCTATCAGATTCAGAAGGACTAGTCCTACAGGATAGTGTGTGAGGAGAGGAACCTATTCCTAGATGGATAGTAAGTGAGGATGAGATCTTCCATTTTCAGGGGCGCATAAGGGTGCCACCAGACATACGGGAGGAGATGATTTGGGACTTCAATTCCTCAGTTTGGGCAGTTCAACCTTGTGTCTGGAAGATGTATAATGATCTGCTCCATCAGTATTGTTGTCCAGGTATGAAGGAAGATGTTGTTTGTTTCTTCATGAGGTGTTCCACCTATCAGTAGGTGAAGTTGGAGCATCAGTGACCAGTAGGGCTTTTTCAGTAATTACCCATTCTTGAGTGGAAGTGGAATGATATGACGATGGACTTCTTGAAAGGGTTACCGAGGTCGCCTCGAGGGAATGATGCAGTTTTTTTGTCATTGATAGACTCGTGAAGGTTTCTCACTTATTTCCAATCAAGGAGACTATCGTATCATGCCTTTATAATGAATAACTTTTCAATACATTTTATAAACATAGGATCATTAAATTATAGTTTCTTGCAAATCAGGAACATAATACATGAAAACAACATAAAAAAATTCCTCTAAACCACTTGTATGGTTTCATCAAAGGTTCATCCAATGTATAATTACTGCATCTCATATCCTATAGACATACATCAAATGAAAGGGTGAGTAGAGGCCCCAGTATGTCACGACCCGACCCAACGGGGATCGAGCCGCGACTCACCAAACCCGCCTCCAATAGGCCAGGGGCTGGTGTCAATTGCCGAGTAGGATATCACACACATGGGAGACATTAGCCTAAGGTACTTGTACACACGCACCCACATTTTCCTCCATGAAACAATGAATAGATAGATAAAACTGAAAAGTAAATGCATGCACACAACTATCCCACAATTAGAGTATAGTAGTACAAAAGGGAAAAGAAGGGCCCACCAAAAGAAAACTACAAAGTGTCCAACCTACTCAGAAGGAGGGAAATGCTGCTAAAAGAACCACCAGAAAGCTCCTCAGCATGGCTCTAGTAAGACTCCACGGTCAGTCCCACTCACTCAACTCCACCTTCTCCCAGTCCTCCTCGGAACCCGTCGAAAGGCATGTGGTCTGCACAAGACACAAACATGTGCAGGCAAAGCCCGTGTAGGGGTGAGTATAAAAATACTCAGTAGGCATCCCAAAAACCCAAAAAAACAAGAGATCAGCAGAAAGGAAACCGTCCGCTCATCCCATCAATATGGAACCCATATGAGAGAGAAAATTTGTCTCGTGACCATCCCTAGCTAAACACAACTAGTCAGCTCAGCTCAGGTGTGTTCTCATACATACACCATGAACAATCCAGATATACACAGCTCACACACCAAGCCACATGAGCTAAAGACCTTATCACCAGTAACGGTTCACAGCTAGGAGAACTCACTCCATGAGCACTGCCATCGAGATAACACTCGTCCGAGAGATACACTCCATTAGGTCTCATACAAACATCTCAGACGCTCACCCGAGAGATCATGCTCATCAGATAGCGTCACTGAGGAAACCTCACAAAAACAAATAAACACCAAACTCCTCAGATAGGGTATCACTTTTAGGGTCCTCTAGGGGATACTAGAACCCACACCAGTATACAAATATCTCACTGACAGAGGATCCCTATTAGGGTCCGCTGGGGGTTACAACAACCCGATTTGGAATTCGTAGATCTCACAGATAGTGGATCACTCATAGGATCCACTGGGGGATACCACAACCCAATCTGAAGCTCGACAGAAACACGTTACTCAGATAGAGGGTCATCACCCATGTCATGATGGTCACGACGATACCAAAACCCCATCTAGTACATCTCATTGTGTAGGGGATCGAACTGACGATGACACAACCCTACCGAAACCACACGCTGAGTTGGGGATCGTATAACCAATGATACCACAACCCAACTATAATCCTCATACTGAGTAGTGGATCGTATACCAAACAATTCCACAACCCTATTGATCATGGACCACTACATAGAGAATCATATTCCCAATGATTCCACAAACCCTACGGAGTTAACCTGCTAGATAGGGGATCACCACCCATGGATAAGCAGTCATAGCGATACCAAGAACCCGATCTAGGGAAACGATGCTAGAGGATCCTACTCTGGGCCCACCGAAGGGATATCACAACTCTAACATATGAAACATCCCATTAAGAGGATCAGAAACCTATGAAAGGAATGTGATGTCGGGTGAACCCTTTTAGGAACAAAACAAGGGGGTACCCTCAACCACTGCTTGTCCAAACATCGCTAACCCGAGCAACCAACAACAACACCACACCGCGCACCTCCAAGGATGATACTGAGGCCAACATCACGATCCACACATAAAAACATGCAGGATAGGCTATTTACTCACCATAAATGAACACCCAGTGGAAAATGCACTATTCACTATAGCTATGTTGTGCGGGGGCCACACAACGTTCCTGAATCTCATCAAGCGGATCATACCACGACGATCCCCTGGAAAAAATACATGGAATACACTACTTGTTTGTCCGAAAGGGTCACCTAGTGAAGAAGTCACTATTCAACGAAGCCATCTCGGGTGGGGCCCATGCCTTGATTCCAAAACTCATCGAACAGATTTCACCAATGCATTCCTCTCAGAAAATCACTAAGGATTGACTATTCATCTGCCAAAATCAGACTCCTCGTGAGAAAGTTTTGTTTCTCCGAAAATGCCCAAGCCCGGCCTCATTGGGCCTGCACCCCAAACATAGTCCCAACACTCGAAAACCATCAATAAAAGTTCTTTGTAGCATCAGGGTCTCAACGCCACTGATAGCACGTCAATCGGATGCTCCGGGTAGATGATACAACGACCCAAAGTCGAATTATAATAAAATATTACTATTTTATTCGACATTTCATGCTCCCATGCCACGATCCCGAAACATAAAACTCCCAAACCTACATTTAAAGGTTTGAATCATTTCCAGGGTTGCATCGCAGCAAACAACACACAAATCCGACCTCCATATTGCAAGAAATGGAGGTTTTTAAAAACCCTGTGTAATAAAAATGGGTCGGACCGGCCTGAACCGGCCGGTCCCACCCTAGCCAGTGGCCCTCCACTTTGTGGGACTCCGTGCCACCGTTCTTCTCTGGCCTGCTGGGCGTGTCACCTCCCCAATCTTTCGTGGACTTTCGCGGGCCGCCGCGGGTCCGCCGGCGCAGGGGCCGTCACGACGGAGCCACGCCGGCCGACCGTCCGCGGACCGTCGGGGCCACCCCGGGGGTCCGTTTTGCGATCCCAAGGTACCGGTGCGACCCTTTGGATGCTATCATCCCTACTATGACAACAAAACAAATAAATTCATCGCAACAATAGGATCAGATTCTTAAAACTCAAACCGCCTACCTCGCAGGAGAAACGCCGAAGCATCAGGTGCAGAACGACGCCCGTGACCCATTGAAGCTCGATCTGATGACGATCGATGCTAAAAATAGATGATTTCAGATCGATTTGGAGAAAAAGCTGAGAAGTGATGGGGTTTTCTTCAGCATCGCATAAGAGGTGGGAGGGGGGATATAGGGTTTTCTTTTTCTTTTATTTAAAATCTTCATTTAAAAAACTACCCCTAACCAGACCTCTCGGTGAAGAGGAAATTAGGTCACCCCTTGGGTAAACACACCTTTCTGAATGCAACGACAGACTTGGAATTGTTATCCGAGACTCTATTTAGTATTTATTCGAGCCGACGTTCACAAATAAACATTTCCATTTATTTACGAAAACACCCCTGGTTGCTTTTCTAAAAACTGGCCCGCGCCCGCAAAGTTTAAACCCCTCCTAGGGTAAACGGCACGTTTTGGATGCTACCATGCCCTAAGATTCCTATTCTGAGCTACCTTTTAGGATATATCATGCCCCTACCACATGCATATTATAAAAATGCTTAATATTTTTATAAAATTAATTTCGGGCACACCGTTCCTACGAATCGCATGCCGTCTTCGCGCCTAGCTCTGG
This sequence comes from Viscum album, assembly GCA_963277665.1. Classification (NCBI taxonomy): domain Eukaryota; kingdom Viridiplantae; phylum Streptophyta; class Magnoliopsida; order Santalales; family Viscaceae; genus Viscum; species Viscum album. The sequence continues at coordinate 1,125,512,598 of OY728146.1, forward strand.
AATTTTTTTGTAGAAATATTAAAAAGTCTGACAGGGCCAAAAATGGAGTCGCTACATCCTCCTCCCCCCCCCCCCCTCTTAGAAATGTTTTCCCTAAAAAGACATAAGCACAAGGAAATTGACTGGACTATCAACTATGTCTCTCACGCCACCGAGTTCTCCAACAAACACTCATGCTCGAACAAGTAAGTTAGAGGGACTCATCCACCACACCTCAACTCTATATGCTTTGGGAGGCACTATCTTGCATGCATGGTTTTAATCGGGTCACAAAAATGCGTCTCAGTGGGGGAAGGATCCCTCTCCCTCATGCATTCGAAGCACATCGAACAACGCCCACACAAGGTCTTACCAATGCCCTGAACGAAACTCGAGCAGGCAATGGAAAGGGAAGAGTACTGCTAAACAGTTTATAACAAGCTACTGCATAAATTAGACAGGACACAAAATGCACCTCTATCCATCCGTGGAGCATCTGGGTCAAATGCCTCTAGGGCATGCAGTTGTCCACGCCCTCGGGCATAAGCTCCCTGATCCCGGTGTGGACCACCTGGGGGTGGGGGTGGTGGAAACTGATACTGCCTACCACCTCCTATTGTTATACCAGCTCCGTCCCCACGTCTACCACCCTACGAACCTCCTTGATTGACAGGCTGCCTCTTCCAAGGCAATGCATCGACCGCCTCCCTCTCAGCAGCACCATGGGTCAGAAAATCTCTAGCAAGATGTCCATGCCCGTCGCAAGTGTAACGCCGCCTCTCTTGCGGCTGACCAAAACTGGACTGTGAGCCCTGAGCCTCAGATCCTCCATCCTGGGGTCACCTCATGAAATTTCGGACACATCCAGACCCTTGCGTCTGCCACCAGCTTCCAGATGCCGATTTGAATAGTGAAGTCTCAGCTCTCGTTTGCCCTGCACTAACAAGAGGGATCTTCTCAGCCAAAAATCTATCCATCTCCAACGCTCGCTCCCGCACGACAGTATAGGCGCGAAGCCACAAGGAAACCCACCTTCCCAGATGTCTTTGTGCAGACCCTGCTCAAAGGTCCGAGTCCTAAATAAAGGGTCACAAACCTTTTCCAGGGAGTAGTGCGACAGGTCTGTAAACCTCACTGGGTACTTTGATACTGTCATTCCCTCCAGACAAAGCTGCAGAAGGTCATGTATCCGCATTGACCGCAACATCACCGAATAGAAATCATCCCTAAAGAGAAGCTAAAACTCTAGCCACGTGAGCGTCTCCTCATCATGGGAATACATCACTAGGCTCCACCATCGCCAGGCTGAACCATACAGAAGGATCGCCACTAGGACAACCATCTCATCTGGGGGTGTCCGCAAAAGGAGGAAAACACAGGGGACTGCTTCGATCCAGTCATCAGCTGCCTGAGGTTCTAGATCACCCCAAAAACTCAAAGGTCACTTCCTCTAGAACTCGTGCAGTGCACTCAGCCTCATCCTGCACTACCGGCACAACCAGCTGCTCGAAAGTTGGTGGATCAACTAGTGGACCGCCTGGATGGCCGTCCTCTAGACCTCCACCCTGGTACACAGCCTCTAGATGGGGCGGATCATCACCACAATCATGCTGCGGAACCCTTGCTTGATGTTGTCGTGGAGGCGTCCTGAAATACATTCAAGAGGCACCATGATCTAAGATTATATCTAGAGAGCTAACTCAGGATGGAAAAAGAACAACCCAAAACCCCACCTTATATGATGCATGTACCATTATGTCCCTGCGACCAATTTATGAATGTCCTGAGTCAAAAGGTAGGTTATCGGAGTCCTGGAGTATGGCTACGTCAGCCGCCACACCAACACTAGAGTCCATGTCCTGAATGCCGAACTCGAAACATCCTAACATTGCCGTTATGCAACCCAAACCAAACTCACAGCTAGAACGACTACACTTTGAGATCCCAAAGGTGGAACCTCCTCTGATACCACTCTTCCACGACCTGACCCAACAGGGCTCGAGCCACGACTCCCCAAGCCTGCCTCCAATAGGCCAGGGGCTGGCATTAAGCTCTGAGTAGGCTACCGCAAACATTGGAGGCATTAGCCTAGGTACCTGTACACACGCACCCACATAAACCTCCATGAAACATCGCAGAGATAGATAAAACTGAAAAGTAAATTCATGCACACAACAATCCCACAACCAGAGTATAGCAGTGCAAAAGGGAAAAACAGGTCCCACCAAAAAAAATACAAAGCATCCAACCTTCACAGAAGGAGGGAAACTCTACCAAAAGGACCATTGGAAAGCTCCAAGGCACGACTCTGGTAAGGCTCTAAGGTCAGTCCCACTCACTCAACTACACCTACTCCGGGTCCTCCTGGGTCACTGTCGAAAGGCATGTGGTCTGCACAAGACACAAACATGTGCGGGCAATTCCCATGCAGAGGTGAGTATAAAAAAACTCAGTATGCGCCCTAATAACCCAAAACCAAAGATAGATACTAAAAGGAAATAGTCCGCTCATCCCAGCTAGAGGGAACCCAGATGAGAGAGAAACTCTATCTCATAACCATCCTCGGCTGAACACAACTAGTTAGCTCAACTCAGGTTTATGCCCATATATACACCATGAACAATCCAGATATACTCAGCTCACGCACCAAGCCACATGAGGTACCGACCTCATCACCATAAATGGTTCACATCCAGGAGAACTCACTCCACAAGCACTTCCAACCAAATGAAACTCGTCCAAGAGATACACTCCATCAGGTTTCATACAAACATCTTAGATTCTCACCCGAGAGATCACACTCGTCAGATAGCGTCACTGAAGAAACCTCGCTGAAACAACATTAACACCAAACACCTCTGATAGGAGATCTCTCCTAAGGTCCTATAGGGGATACCAGAACCCACACCGGTATACGAAGATCTCATAGACCAGGGATCACTCCCAGGTCTGCTGGGGGTTACCACAACCCGATCTGGCTTTCGTAGATCTAACAGATAGGGGATCACTCCCAGGATCCGCTGGGGGATACCGCAGCCTGATCTGGCGCTCGATAGAAACATGTCACTCAGATAGAGGATTGTCACCCATGTCATGATGGTCACGATGATACCTAAACCCTATCTGGTACATCTCGTGTTGTATGGGATCGAACTGACGATGCCGCAACCCTATAGAAACCATGCACTAAGTAGGGGATCCTATAAACCACAATACCGCAATCCTACTATAATCCTCATGCTGAGTAGGGGATTGTATACCCGACAATGCCTCAACCCTACTAGGCATGGCCCACTGCGTAGGGTATCATATTCCTGATGATGCCACAAACCATATGGAGTTAGCCTGCTAGATAGAGGATCGCCACCTGTGGATAAGCGGTCACAACAATACCAAGAACTCGATCTAGGGAAATTGATGCTAGAGGATCCCGCTCTGTGCCCACCGTAGGGATGCCACAACTCTAATAGATTAAACATCCCATTAAGAGGATCACAAACCTATACAAAGGTTGTGATGCCGTGTGAACCCTTGTAGGAACTAACCAAGGGAGTACCCTCAACCACTGCTGGTCCAAACGTCGCAAACCTGAGCGACCCGCAACAACACCACACCGCGCACCTCCAAGGCCAATACCGAGGCCACCATCCTAATCCATACAGAAAAACATGCAGGATAGGATGTTTACTCACCCGAAACAGACCACCAGTGGAAAAGGAACTATTCATCGTAGCAAGCTCATGTGGGGCCCACACAAAAATCCTAAAACTCATCAAGGGGATTATACGATGATGATCGCCTCGGAAAAACACACAGAATCCACTACACGTTCATCTGAAATAGTCACCAGGTGAAAAAGGCACTATTCACCGAAGCCAGCTCGGGTGGGGCCCACACATCGATCTCGAAACACATCGAATGCATTGAACCAATGAGATCCTATCAGAAAGACACTCAGGATCGACTATCCATCCGCCAAAATCGGACACCTGGTGAAAAGGTTGTGTTTTCTCCAAAAATGCCCAAACCCAGCCTCATGAGGTCTGCACCCCAAACTCAGTCCCAACACCCGAAAACCATCAATAAACGTCTTCCATACCATCATGGTTTCAATGCCACTGATTGAACATCGATCAGATGCTTCGGGTAGAAGATAAACGGCCCGAAGTCGAATTGTAATAAAATATTATTATTTTATTCGATGTTTCAAGATCCCAGGCCACGATCCCAAAACATAAAACTCCCAAACTCACAAAAAATGGTTCACCTCGTCGCCAGGGTCACGTCGCCACAAACGGCATGCTAATCCGACCATTGGATTACAAGAAATGGGGGTTTTAAAACCCCCGTGTAATAAAAAGGGGTCGGACCGGCCTGAACCGGCCGACCCAGCCACGGTCACCGCCAGCCCGCCTTGGCCGGTGGCCCTCCACTATGTGGTGCTCTGCGCCTCCGTGCTCCACCGCAGGCTGCCGCAGGTCCACCGTCATCGGCACCGCCGCATCGGAGTCGCGCCGACAGTCCTTCTATGGACCGCAGGGGGCACCCCGGTGGTCCATTTTGCGATCCGAACGTACCGGTGCGACCCACGGGACGCGATCTTCTATGATAAAACAACAAAACGAATAAATTCTATGAAAAATGGGATCAAAGGATTAAAACTAAAACCACCTACCTCACTGGAGAAACGTCAAAGCTTCAGGTGCATAATGATGTCTGCGACGCCCTGAAGCTCGATCCCCTGACGATCGGCGCTAAAAACAGACGATTTTTTCTCGATTTGCCGATGAAATAGAGATGGAAAGGGGGTTGTCATCCACTGCGCATAGGAGGTGGGCGGGGGAGGATATAGGGTTTTCCCTTTTTTTATTTAAAACATCATTAAAAAAACACCCCCGAACAGTCCTCCCAACGCGGAGGAAATTAGGTCACCCCTATGGTAAAGGCGTCATTCTAAACGCAACGATAGACTTATAATTGTGATCCGAGACTCCAATCAGGAGTTATTTGAGACGAAACTCGTAATTAAACATTTCCAATTATTAACAAATATTCCCTTGGGATTTTTCTCACACAATTCCCACACCCGCAATGTTTACACCTCGCCTAGGGTAAACTGCACGTTCCGGATGCAACTGTGCCCTCAGATTCCCATTCTGAGCTACTGTTTAAGAGACATCAGACCCCCACCATGTGCATAGTATAAAAATACATAATATTTTTATGAAATTAATTCTGGTCCTCATAATCGCACATCGTCTTCATGCCTAGCCCTGGAATTATTTTTAGAAATGTTCCAATGTCTGACAGGGCCAAAACCCGAGTCGCTACACAGTAAGGGTTAATCAAGGGAATCAGTTTACTTGTGATGTCAATAAGAACTTGAATAAAAACCTAAAAACATGAGAAATGGAATTATATTCATATAATAATTAGAAGTACCTTGAATATAAATTGAATATGTGGCTACAACATTTTATATAGACATTCATGAACATATAACCAAGGTTTATCCCTAAGGTGTCAAAAAAATTACCAAGGTTATTCACCATGGTATCGTGAAACTTGTCATCTCTAGAGATTAATTTTTTACCCAATGCACTAGAGTGATATAAGGGTGAACCATTAATATTTATTTACTTTCATGTGATCCACATATAACCTAATCAAACATTTCATAAATAACGCATGGAGAATAAAATAAATGGGTTTCATTTCAAGATCGTGATGTTTTAGAAGTTCTCAAAAAATAAGATCATTATCCCATTTAGATCCCATGGAAAGGGAGTGAGGGTTATATGTATGTCAGTTCTAGAATCAAATACATCATATTTATATATTTATGAACACCCAAAGAATCTTAATAGGTCTGGGTATTCACATAAATAAAACAAGAGAATTTCTGGAGAGAAAGAGATAGAAATATTGAGGGGAAATCTCTATAGCTTAACGACTATATAACATGGTTTTCAAAAACATTGAAAAGATAGGGTACTAGAGTAAACCCCTCATAAATTACTTATAATACATTATAAATTAGGATGAACATGGAGATAAGAACATGGTAAGGAGGTTTTTATGACACCACATGAAAAGGGAACATGAAAGAAAAGATAAGACATGATTCCTTTCACGAAATATTTGCAGCCTAACAGTGTCACACAAAAAATCAAAAAACAAATTGAGTAGAGCATAAAGGGTCTTTCAAAAATTAGACAAGAAATGGTAATTAATTAGAACATATATGAACATACCCTCAAAAAAAATATATGGAAACTAGAAGACACAACATAAAATAAGTCGTGGCTTAAAAGAGGAGGCTGAAAGATTCCTTTACCTTGAAGAGTAACTTCGAAATCATAAAGGTAGGGACCTTGGGAGTCTTGAGGGAACTTTGGGAGGACTCTTTTGGAGGTAAAGAGATGATAAAATTGTTGGGGAGGGTTTTTAAATTAAATTAATGAGGGAATGTCTTGGTATTTATAGGATAAGTGAGGGAACAAAGCATTAATTGCCAAGGGACACCTCATCGGTGGTATTAGAAAAACTGTGGGCTTTCTCATGGTATTGGACACTTGAGACACCTCATACCTTATCTAACTATTCATAATTCGACCAGAATTATTACATAATTATTACGTCTTTAATGATGTCATTAAACCCCTGAAACTCAAAAATGTATTTTCACTATTCACTGAAAATTCAACTATTTCAGAAAAATCCCAAAAATTCACCTTGACCAAATATCAATGCTCTGATTTCAAAAATGAACTCAATTTTATGAAAATAATTTTCTTAATATTTTTAATTTAATTTTTTAAAAAAACTATTCACCTGAAAAAACAAATACTCTACCAATAATTTCTGAAACTGTTATCTACCTATTTTATTGAATCACATTAATTAATCAAAATGCATAAATTATATTAATACTATTTCATGTGAGGTTACTAGATACATATGGTCACATTACTAATCATAAGCATAAAATCACTATTTATAATTTACTATTCACCAAAAATTAAGTTGATCTTATTAGACTCTAAATTTCATTCTGAACACAACTGTAGTAGACCATTTTTTTAAAATCATTAAACATTTCTCATTATTTAAGGCTTACATAAATATTTTGAAATATCCTTTTTCCAAAATTCTTCAATAATATAAATCCTATATTTATCCAGACATTTGAGATTTACCAACATCGCCATAAGATGAAATAACCATTTTATTTATATCAAATGATTACACAAGGTAGTTACGGTCTTGTTACATAGCCCCTTACAACACCAGTATAGGACCTAAGTGTAAGGTGTGCTAAGGTGATTGAATCTGGGGAAGCTCAGCCAACATTGCCCGAGTGGTGATTTCTATTACCTTCAACTTCTATCCAAGGTGATTTTGTTCCAGATTCACACGATGAAGTTCGTCTTTGGTTTGGTCGAGAGGAAATCCCAGTGGTGCTACCACTTTCCCATGTTCCGTCAGATGGTCTTCGATTGGCCCGAGAGTTCTGGATGAGGCCATCAAATCTTCTTTCTATATTAATTATCCAAGATCACTTGTATTTATAAACAATAATCGCAACATTTTGTTTCCAACAGTCATATTTACCAACAGTTATATAACAGTCGAAACCCAACAGTCTCATTTTAATTATACTCATTTCATCAAATGGAACAACTTTATTGAGTATAAAATAAAATAATACACAAAATAAGGAAACAAAAATTTATTAAAAAGTTCATGTTGTTAAGTTCTTCCCCCCTTATGAAATTTTTTACCCAAAATTTTTAACTCATACCATCATAAGAGAAAATGTGTGGGTACTTCTGCCACATTGACTTCTCTGGTTCCCAAGTGAATTCTTCATATTTGTGGTTCCTCCACAACACCTTTACATGTTGGGTAGTCTTGTTACGTAGAACCTTGTCTTTATGACCTAAGATCTCCACCAGCTACTCCTCATAAGAGAGGTCATGTTCCAACTGTACCACATCTGGGTTTAGTACATGTGAAGGGTCAGGTATGTACTTCCTCAAGAGGGATACATGGTAGACATCATGATCATGTGCCGGATTTGGAGGAAGTAAAATCCAATAGGCCATTGCTCCCATGCGATCAAGGATTTCATAGGGGCCAATGTACCTAGGGTTGAGCTTCCCTTTCATCCCAAAACTCATGACTATCTTCCAAGGTGATATTTCAAGAAAGACCTTGTCACCGACATCAAACTCCCAGTCCCTTGGACTGTTGTCAGAATAGATCTTTTTCCAACTCTGAGCATCCATAATGCGTTGTTGGATGGAATGAACATTTTCTATCATCTCTTGCACAAGATCTGGCCCAAGAATCTTTCTCTCACCATCTTCATCCAAACAATTAGTTATTCTAAATCGTTTCCCATATAGAGCTTCATAGGGTGCCATTTGAATTCTCAAGTAGAAGCTATTGTTGTAAGAGAACTCAACTAAACGGTGATGTTGATCCCATCCACCTTTAAATTCCATTGAGCATGTTCGCAGCATGTCCTCGAATGATTGAATAGTCCTTTCAGATTGGCCATCAGTTTGGGGTAATAGGACGTACAAAAATTTAATTCAGTTCACAAAGCATATTGAAGAATTATCCATAATTTTGATGTGAACCTTGGATCACGATCAGATATGATAGAAAGTGGAATTCCATGAAACCTTACCACTTCCTTCACCTAAATCATGGCATGTTGATCAAGAGAAAAATATTATCGAATAGTGATTAAATGGGAAGTCTTGGTGAGACAGTCCACAATAACCCATATCACATTGTTTCCTATGGAAGTTCTCAGAATACCATTGACAATGTCCAAAGTGATATTCTCCCACTTCAATGCTGGTATGGGTAGTGGTTGCAATTCCCCTTTAGAAATTTGTCACTATGCCTTCACTTGCTGACATACTAGGGACATTGAAGTGTAGTCAACAATCTCCCTTTTCATATTATCCAACCAAAAATGATCACGAAGGTCCCTATACGTTTTTGTGATTCCATGATGTATAGAGAAGGTATAATTATGGGCTTCATCCGTCATATCCTTCTTTATTTTGGGAATATATGGAATACATAGTTTTTTACGGAATTTTAGTACACCTTCTTTATCAATACTGAACTCATGAAAATTCCCATCCTTCACAGCTTCAAACTTATTCTATAACAAAGGATGTGCTTTTTGAGATTTCTTGACCTTCTGTAGTAATGATGGTTGAGAAATCATTTGGGTTTGGGTAGATGATTTCCCTTCTCTTATAATTCCCATGTCCATCTTTACTAGATAATTGATCAAAGGATCTCTTTCAATCCTCATAATGGAAATAACAACTCAGTATTTCCTACATAAGGCATCAGTAACTTTTTTTGATCTTTCGGTATGATAATAAATTGAACCATCATAGTCTTTGAGAAGATAAAACCATCTAATTTTTCTCAGGATAAATTCCATTTATGTGAAAATATACTTCAATCTTTGATGGTCTATTTATATATAACAATTCTCCCCATAGAGATAGTGTCTCCATATCTTTAGAGAAAAAAACAACTACAGCCAGCTCCAGATCATTTGTGGGATAGTTTTTCTCATGAGTCTTCAACTGTCGAGATGCATAATCAATGACTTTGTCATTTTGCATGAGGACGCACCCAATCCCATTGAGAGACACATCGGTAAAAATAACGAATCCTTCTCCACATGAGGGAAGAGTTAACATAGGTGAAGTGACTAATCTCTTCATTAGCTCTTGTAAACATTCCTCACACTCCGTTGTCTAGAGGAACATGACCCCTTTCGAGTTAACTTTGTTAATGGATTATAAATTCATGAAATGTTTTTCGCAAACCTACTATAATATCCTACCAGTCCAAGGTAACTTCAAATCTCAGTTATTTTTGTAGGCTGACCCCACTCCTCTAGGACTTTTGTCTTTGTAGGGTATATTGTGATTTCTTCATTGGTAATAATGTGCCCCAAGAAAGAAACTTTTTGTAACCATAATTCACATTTACTAAACTTTCCAGAAATCCTCTCCTTCCATAGAGTTTGCAAAATAACCCATAGATGATATTCATGCTCCTTGAGAATTTTGGAATATATAAGAATATCATCAGTAAAAACTACCACAAAGTTATCAAAGTAGTCCTTAAAGATATTATTCATCAAATACATAAAAATAGTAGGTGCATTAGTTAGTCTGAAGGGCTGAACAACAAACTCATAATGCCTATATCTTGATCTAAAGGCTGTTTTTGTACTATCTCCTTACTTCACCCTCAATTGATGATAACCAGATTGATGATCAATCTTAGATAAGTATTGATCCCCACAAAGTTGGTCAACTAAGTCATCAATTATTGGAAGAGGGTATTTTTTTCCACTATGATCTCATTCAGTTCTCTAAAATAAATGCATAGCCACATTTATCCATACTTCTTCTTCACAAATAGAATGGGTTCTCCTAAAGGAGACACACTCGGTCAGATGAACCCCTTCTCCAAAAGATCTTGCAGTGGCTCCATTAATTCATCTAGCTCCAAATTTTCCATCATATAGGGGGTCTATGATATTGGATGAGATCCAGGAACAAGTTCAATAGATAACTCTACCTCTCTTTCTGGGGGAGGTCTAGGAAACTCTATATGAAATACATCAATGTATTCCTAGAAGATGGGGACACTTTCTATCCTTATACTCTTATCTCTTTCTTCTTCTTCACCAATAAACTCTACAAAGAAGGATATAGGGGGTTCTTTTAAAAAAATATTAGGTTGAGATATCTCTCCTTGGAAGATAACTGTATGTTTTCTATACAAGACTACTAATATTTCCTTGCTTCTGCAATTGATCTTGTCATTATACATTGAGATTCAGTCCATCCCGAGAATATTGTCGAATTACTACATGGGAATGACTACTAGATTTTTGATAATATTGTTCTCACTGAAGTAAGTAATAGTGTTTCTAAACACTAACGATGTTTGGATAGTCCCACCAAAATCTTGACTGATAACTCTACTTTTAGCAAATTAGGGGTTGAATCTAAATTCATTGCAAACATAGAAGAAATAAAGAATGCATAGAACCAGAATCAAACAAAGTATTTACTAGCTTTGAGAGGACAAAAATATTACCTACTACCACATCATTTGGAGATTCAACTTCAGTTGTTGTGATAGAAAAATCATGGCCTTGATCCCTTCTCTTTGGCTGAGGAGGATGGTGGTTCCACTCCACTGCCCTCGGATTTGGACAGTGATATGGAAAAGTGCCCACATTGTCCACACTTGAAGCACTGGACATCAAGTAGGGCTTGCACCATCTTCCCCTTATCGTCTATGTTTTTAAGTAGAGGTATCACCTCGCCATGACAATTCCTCGCAATGTGGCCATCTCTACCACACTTATAGAACTTCCCACTCTCGAGCATGTAGTTAGTCGAATGCTTCTTCACCCATTTATTACATGTGGGTAGTTGTACTTTCTTGCCTCCTCTTCCTTGATAGAAGATCCTCCCTAAGCCTGGCTCCAATGATATCTTCTTGTCATTTGATTTATGAGACCACTGCATCTCACCAAACAGTAGCTTGACTTTCCCCGCACTCTGCATGCTCTCCTCATAGTTATCATAGTCTCGGTTGGCCAGATTATTCCGCAGATGAGTTCTCAGTCCACCGAAGAATCTATCAACCTGAACATTTGGATACATGAAAAAGATATAGGTATACCGTGAAATCCTTGTGATGTTCATCTCATAACTTCCCATAGATTCATTCTCCTTCTGCTTTAGCTCAAGAAACTCCTTCTCCATTCCTGTTCTCATTAAATGGGGGAAATTCTTACTGAAGAAGATCCCTATGAACTCTTCCCAGTCCATAGCTTCAACCTCCACTATTTTCCCCGCATTTTAATCAGTTTCCACCAATGATCAGCCTCTCTTTCTAAGTGATAGATATCCAGGGTGGCCTTCTCTTGCTCTGAACTGCGGAGCATAGAAAAGATCTTCTCGATGGAGCAGATCCACTGCTCGGTAGTCAATGGGTCAGTCGACCCACTAAAGGTTGGTGGTCATTGATGCATAAAGGACTCAGCAGAATTTTTTCCCTTCACGGTGAGATCGGTCTCTCATCTTAATTAAAGTTATTTCCCATAACATCAGTCAATTGGTTCATCATTTGCATGAATGTTTCTATTCTGGCTTCCATCGGAGGGTCGTCAGCGCATGGTCCATTGCGGTCACCATTTGAACGGTTCCTCCTATTGACCTCCATTTTTCTAAAAGAGTAAAACCTTAGTGACAAACATATTTCATTTACGAATCTTTTAACTATAGAGGATTTTATATCTTAAACCCTCATGTTTAAACAATTACATTTCTCTACAATTCCATTATAATGATTCATACAAAGCTTTCGATTAACCAAACACATCCCCCAGGAGTGTCGTAACCAAGAGTGGAGGAAGGCTCATTGTTGTGCAGCAGTACCTATTCGAGTCTCTCTCAAAGCGGTGTTTTTGGGTTTTTCCACTAGGAACATTTGTGCCAGAGCCACCTCTACCAGTTCGTATCCTGACAGGGGTGTATTTTTTTGATAAACCACCAACTCTACACTCACCAAAATACCAGAAATTTTTCATATATTTAAACCTTTCTATAGGTTTATTCCTAATTTTTTCATAGCCTAAATTCCATAAAAAACTAAACCGTCATTTTATACAAAATATGGTATCCCGAATTTTTTATACATAACTTTACATCACATTTTACAAACAGAGGATCTATAAAGTCTAATGTCTTGAAAATCAGGAACATAATACATGAAAACAACATAAAACATTCTTATAAACAACTTTTAAGGCTTCATCAATGGTTCATACTAATTAAAATTACTACATCTCATATCCTAGAGGAGTACATCAAAAGAAAGGGTGAGAAGAAGACAAAGTAATGGGTAAACAACGGAATCAGTTTACTTGTGATATCAATAAGAACTTGAATAAAAACATAAAGACATGAGTAATGGAAGTATATGCATATCATAAGAAAAGAACATGGAACATAACATGAATATGTGGCTACAACATTTCATTTAGATATTCATGAACATATCACCAAGGTCCATCCCCAATGTGTCATAAAAATTACCAAGATTATTCACCACGGTATCAGGAAACTTGTCATCTATAAAGATTAATTCTTTACCCAATGCATTGGAGCGCTATTCGGGATCACCCTTAATATTTATTTAATTTAATGTGAGACACATATATAATAGTCAAATATTTCAAAAATAACCCATGGAGAATAAAATAAATAGGTTTTATTTCAAGATCTCAACGTTTTAAAAGTTCTTAAAAAAATAAGATCATTATGCCATTTATAACCCATAGAAAGGGACTGAGGGTTATATGTATTCCAATTACAGAATAAAATACATCATATTTATATATTTATTAATACCCAATGAAAATAAATAGGTCTGGGTATTTACATAAATAAATCAAGATAATTTCTGGAGTGAAAGAGATAGAAATTTTGAGGTGAAATTTCTGCAGATTAACGACTATATAACATGGTTTTAAAAAACATTGAAAATAGAGGGTACGAGAGTAACCCACTCATAAATAACATTAATACAGTATCAATGCAGAATAACCTGGATATAAGTGCATGGTATGAAAATTTTAATGACACTACATTAAAAAGAAACATGAATGAAAAAAGAAGACACGATTCCTTTTACGAAAAATTCAGCAACCTAACGGCGTCACATAAAAATTCAGAAAACAAATTGAAGAGAGAGGAAATGTTTTCTCAACAATTACACATGAAATAGAAATTAATTTGAACATATATTAACATACCCTAAACTAAAAGAGATGGAAACTAGAAGAAACAACAAAAAGGAACTCATTGATTAAAAGAGGAGGGTAAAAGATTCCCTTACCATAAAAAGTAACTTCAAAAGCATGAAGGTCGGGACCATGGGAGGATTGAGGGAACCTTGGGAGGACTACTTGGGAGTTAAAGAGACCATAACGTCTTTGGGGAGGATTTTTAAATGAAATTAATGAGGGAATGGCTTGGTATATCTAAGAGAAGTGAGGGAACAAAGCATTAATTGCCAAGGGACACCTCATCGGTGGTATTGGAAAAACCATGGGATTTACCATGGTATTTGCCCATGGTATTGGCCACATGGGACACCTAATAACTTATATTACTATTAATAAGTCTATAAGAATTATTACATAATTATTACATCCTTAATGATGTCATTAAACACCCAAAACTCAAAACTGTATTTTCACTATTCACCAAAAATTCAACTATTTCAGAAAAATACCAAAAATTCACCTTTACCAAATATTAATGCTCTGATTTCAAAAAATGAACTCCCTTATATGAGAATAATTTCCTAAATATTTTTAATTTAATTTTTAAATAAAAAACACTATTCACTCAAAAAAAACTAAAACTTAACCAACAATTTCTGAAACTATTATTTACTTATTTTATTGAATCACATTTCTTAATCAAGGTGCCTAAATTATATTAATACTTTATTAAGTGGGGTTACATGATCCATTTGGTCACATTACTAATCATACGTGTAAAATCACTATTAATAATTTACTATTCACCAAAAATTATGTTGATCTTATTAGACTCTAAATTTCATACTAAACACAAATCTAGAAGACCATTTTTTGAAAATCATTACACTTTTTTAATTATTTTAGTTTTACATAAATATTTTAAAATATTTTTTTCCAAAATTCCTCAATAATATACATCCTATATTTATCTGGACAATTGATATTTACCAACATCACCATAAGAAGAAATAACAATTTTATTTATATCAATGGATTACACAAGGCAGTTACGGTCTCATTACCCAGCCCCTTATAACACTAGCATAAGACCTAAGGGTAAGGTGTGCTAAGGTGATAGAATATGGGGCAACTCAGCCAACATTTCCCAAGTGGTGATTTCTATTAGCATGAACTTCCCCCAAAAGCGATTACGTTCCAGCTTCACATGATGAAGTTCGGCTTGTGTTTGGTCAAGAGCAAAGCCCAGTGGTGCTACCTCCTACCCAAGTTCTGTAAAATGGGCTTCGATCAGCCCGAGACTACTGGATGAGGCCATAAAATCTCCTTTCTGTAATAATTTTCCAAGATCACTTGTATTTATAGAAAATAATTGCAACATTTAGTTTCCAACGGTCAAATAATAGTCTAAACCCAACAGTCTAATTTTAATTATACTCACTTCATAAAATGAAATAGTTTTGTTGAGTATAAAATAATATTACACAAAAAATTAGGAAAAAAATATATTAAAAAGTTTTTGTCGTTATAGAGACCTTTAGTGTAGATGAGATGGGAAGTTTGTAAATCTAGTAGATTGTACTTATACATGGCATTCCAAATTCCATTATTTCAGATAGGGATTCACTTTTAACTTTTCAGGTCTGGTAGGGAATTCATCGTGCTTTGGGTACACAGGTACTTCTAAGTATAGCATTCCATCCCTAGACATATGGCTAGTCTGAGTGTATGATTCAAGTGCTTGAGGACATGCTTCAAGCATGGATCTTAGATTTTAGATGTTCTTGGGAGAAACACAATCCTTTTGGGGATTTTTCCTACTATAATAGTTTTCATGCAACTATTTCGATGGCACCTTTTGAGGCTTTGTATGGTAGGACAGGCCGATCACCCTTATGTTGGCTGGTGGCAGGATAGGCAGCTGTGTTAGGACCTCATCTTTTCCAGGAGGCCCCAGAGAAGATATGGTTGATTTGGATGAGGATGGCTACTACACAGTCTCGACAGAATACTTATGATGATCGATGGAGATGACCTCTGAATTTCGAGGATGGAGATCAGGTTTTCCTGCGTGTCACACCGAATTTGGGACACAAGAGTTTTAAGAAATAGGGTAAGCTTTCACCGAGGTACATCGGGCTCTTTGATGTGTCGGAGAGAGTTGGGCTGTTTTCCTATCAATTTCAGTTAACTTAGAGTTACTATGCTATGAATGATGTCTTCCACATTTCTCAGCATCGACGTTACTTCTCATACATGTCTCATGTTTTCCAACCCAAGGATGTTGAGATCAATGTGTACTCCTCATTTGAGAAGCATCCTATCAGGATTGTTGATTGAAATACGGAGGTTATTCGGGGCTGGTCTGGTCCTTTGGTACATGTTTAATGGAACCACAAGAGAGTATTGGATGAAACCTGGGAGGGGGAGGCTGAAGTATGATCACAGTGCCCAAAGCTGTTTGAGGACTCTTCTTCTACGCAACCTTGCAAGGGAAATTTGGGGATGAATTTCATTAATGGGGGAAGTTTGTAAGAACCCAAATCTTTTTTAGGTATGAATATTGTTTTGGTAGTTTTTGAGAAAAAGTGGAGTTTTTTTGAAATTATAGGAGTACACGCCCTATACTTTAAGTACACATCGTGTACCTGGTTTTTGCGGCTGACTGTGTACTGGTCATGTAACAGCAGAGTACATGGAAATGTTTGGTGACCTAGAGACTACCTAAAGTGAAGGCCATAAAATCCAAGTACATGCCATGTACTTTTAAAATACATGATGTGTATTTTTCTTTTTTCATTAAATGGATCAGGGTTGCGTCTAATGGAAATAACACAGTTCTTCGTTGTTTATATCATCCAGGAGTGTCCGTACGGCCGCATATCTTCTCTGAACCCCCGACTCATTGTCTGTTCTCTAGATCGACCACTTTTGACTATATTGGAATTTCATCAGTTAGTTCTCCATTCTTCTTGAACATCATCTTCTAATTTCTCCTATCTCGCAAGATATCCTTAGTTGACCATATTAAGCGATTTTGTAGATCTACGACATTCTAGGTAGATTTGAGGCCTGAGGTTCACATATATCATCCGTACAATGTCGAGGTAGGTGGTTTGTTCCTTTCTATAGATATTATTTTAATTTTATGTGCAAAAGTGACCAATACCCAAGAATGGGTTATTGCATGTTTAAGGTTATTATCCATATTTTTCCTTTTCTGCCTTGTTGGTTTGGATAGAGGATGTTATTTTATGAATAAGGTTAATTTTTCCATGCTATGTAGGTTTTTCCCATGTTGAGTTGTTTTGACTGTTTGGTCTAGCATTGCCTATTAGGCTACTTCCTTGATTCCCATGCCTAGTATAGTTAGGATAGAGTGATTACTATCTGACAATCTATGATATGTTGTAGATTGTTAAGACAAGTAGTTATTGAGTTTATATTGGGTACCATATATCTTTTGTGCACAATTGACATGCACAAGGCTGTGAGAACCTAGTTTAGTAGACCATAGGGAGAATGGACGATGAGGGCTTCTCTAGAGTGTCTGTTTGCTGTTACATTGTATGACCATAGGGGGGATGGACATAGTTCTCCCTCAGAGTGTTTTTAGTTTCCACGATATAGGCCATAGGGGAAATTGGATGTTGAGTGCTTCCTCAGAGTTCCTATTAGTTACTAATATGAGACCATAGGGGGAATTTATGAAGAGTTCTTATTCCAAGTGTCTTTGCTAAAGCTGAACCAGAGGGGTTAGATTGTGTGTACTTCCTAGAGGGTTGCTTGTGTTTGTTTGGTTGAACCAGATGGGTTATGCTGTGAGTACATCCCAAAGGGTTACCTTCTTTTTATGAGCTACTAAATTTATATATAAAAATGAATGCAATTGAATTTTTAGGATTGTTACTATGTGTAATTCCTTGTTTAATGCTTTATTTTGTTTATTTCCTGCCAAATATATTCATTGACTGTTAGGCACGAGTATTTGGGTGGTTGCCTATTGGGATTAGACACACACCCTATTTGGGTCATGCTTTTAGAACCAAATAGATTATATTTTTGCAGGTATAGAAAAGGGAAAACACCCTTCTACTTTAGGTACATAATTTCTATAGAGCTGGGGTGCATGGGATAAAGCTGAGACTTGTGATGTTGTGGATCTTTTGGCTGCATTTCATTTGTACTTGGGACTAGTATTTTATTTTAGTATAGTGATTTTTTTGGATTATTTCCTAGACATATATATCATGAATCATTTATATATGTGTACTCCAGCTGTTTATTTCTTCAGTCTTCCACTGTTTACTTATTTCATGCTTTTACTACTTCCATAATTGTTTTTTGGTTTACTTCAACTATATTACTCTACCAATGAGGGCATAGTTTCAACCCTATCACACCCAAGGCCCTCACTGCTAGTCGGTATCCTCTAGCATCCGGGAAAATGTGATTAAGGCCATGTGACCAACCGGGTATGGGGAGCCTCTGGGTGGCTTTCGTAACCAGGGTGTCACATAAAGAACAAGTATCCCCAGCATCAGATAGGTGACTTGTTCAATCAGATATGTGGTACTAGTTATTTATCTAAGGTAGACATTCTGTCAGTATGTCACCAATTATATATGAGGAAGGATGATATTCCCAAGACTTCCTATCAAATGAGGTATGAACACTATGATTTCATAGTGATTCCCTTAAGACTCATTAATTCTCCATAAGTATTGATGGATTTAATTAATAGAGTCTTTAGATATTACATTGACAAATTTTTCGTAGTGTTTATCGATGATAATCTGATATACTCCAAGGGAAAGGAGGAACATGATGATAATTTTAATATTATGTTGATGACTTTGAAATGCGATAAACAATATACAATGTATTGTAAATGTGGGGTTTGGATGGATGAAGTATCATTCTTGAGGTTTTTTATCACCAACAAAGGGATATATGTTGACCCTTCCAATATAAAGGAAATTGAAAAGTGGCCCAGGCCAACATCTTTAATGGCGATCAGCAGATTTCTGGTTCTGGCTGGGAATTATCAGCAATTTTTGAAGAACTTATCATGATTTTCAAACATAATGACCATGCATACATGGAAGGGGGTGATGTTTTTATGGACTCAATAATGTGATTAAATCATTAATATGATCAAAAATGGGATTATCACTTCTCTGATTCTCACACTACCAACAACTGGAGAACTTATTGTGGTGTACAGTGATGCTTTAAATAAGGTCTTGGGTTGTATGCTGATGAAAAATGATTAATTGATAGACTACGCCTCAAGGTAGCTGAAAATCTATGAGGAATACTATACAATGAGAGATCTTGAGTTGGAGGCTATGATCTTTGTGTGGAAAATCTTGAGGAATTATCTTTATGGGTAGAAGTGTGATATATATACTGATCAAAATAGTCTCAAATATATATTCACATATAAAGAGCTTAATATACACTAGTATAGATGGCCATATCTCATTAAGGATTATTACTTCACAATCCACTACCATCCTGATAATGAAAATAAGGTGGTGGATGCTCTAAGAAGAAAGGATCATGCATCTTTATCAATGATGAGAGTTGAGAAGGATCCAATCTTCTTAGAATTACAGAGGATGGACATGGGAATCATTAAAGGATGAACAAAATCAATCCTTTCTCAACTAGTTTCTCAACCATCCATCATGGACAAAAGAAAGTATGCTCAAAGAAAATATGTGTAAATTATGAAAAATGTGGAAGCTGTTAGAAATGGAAAATCTTTTGAGTTCATTATTGATGATAAAGAATTTGTAAGATTTCGGTCATGACCAGGGGTACCATTCAATCTAGAAATAAAGAAGGATATTTTGAATGAAGCACATATCTCAACCTTCCCTATTTTCCCAAGGATCACACAAATTTATCTAGAGCTCTAAGAGAACTTTTTGTGGGAAAATATGAAGAATCATATTTCTAAATACACATCAAAATTCATTTTATGTGAATAGGTGAAGGCTGGAAAATATGAGTCTAAGGGGATGATGTAACTACTACCCTTACTCACATAGAGGTGAGAGCACATCACCATGGATTTTTTCACTATAATTCCAAAGACATCCAGTGGAAACAATGCTATATGGTTTATTGTGGGTCATCTTACAAAGACAACTCAGATTATAATAATTAGAGAGGAATTATCATTGGATCAACATGAAGAGATATTTATCAAAGAGGTGGTAAGTTTGAAAGAAGTAATACTATATATAGTATCTAATGGAGACCCAAGATTCACCTCAAAGTTCTATAAAAGTCTCCATAATTCTCTAATCACTAAACTAAACTACAGAACGACCTTTCATCCTCAAACTGATAGAGAATTTGAGGAAACTATTCAAACATTGGAAGATATGTTGATAGCATGTTATATTAACTTTAAAGGTATGTGGGAAAAATGTATTCAACTGGTAAAATTTTCATACAACAATAGTTTCCACTCTATCATTTAAATGGAACTATATAAATCCCTTTATTGGAAAAGATGCAGAACACTGGTGTGTTGGGATGGTGTCTGCGAGCGTAAGCTGCTAGGACCTAAAATGGTTGAATAAATGCTAGAGAATGTGAAAACCGTTTAGCAGCACATCAAGGTAGCCTAAATTCAGTATATGATTTATACAGAAAGTCATCAACATGACCTTGAATTCAATGTTTGATACATGGTATTCCAACACATATCTATGTTGAATAAGTTCATGAGGTTTGAAAAAGAAAGGAAAGCTATGTCCCAAGTACATCGGCCCCTTCGGGATCCTTGATCGTGTTGGATTTGTTACTTATTGACTAGAAATTTTACCTGCCATGTATAATGTACATGATTTATTCCACGTAACCCTCTCAAGGAAGTACATACCAGATCCTTCATATGTACTCTCTTCAGAGGTGGTACAATTGAAGTAGGATCATTCATACAAGCAGCATCCTGCGAAGATCTTTTATCATACAGATAATGTTCTATGAAAAAATATTATTCACCTAGTCAAAGTGATACGACATAACCATAAGTATGAAGAGGAAACATGTGAACTAAAGGAGGATATTAAGGAAAATTACCCACACATGTTTGTGGCTTAGAATGTAAAATGAAATTTTGAGGGTGAAATTTCATAAGGGGGGAGAATTTAACTACCCAAAGTTTAATCCATGGAAATTATTTTTTTAAAATTATAAATTAATTTATAATCACATAATATTACATATAGAACACAATAAAACCATTACAAATAAAGAATGATTAAAATAAAATGTATCTCTAGAAGTTAATGAATGATTACAGATGAAAAAGTAACTTACCCTTTAGAATAGTAATATGACCCTTATGAATAATAAACTAGCCATTATAAAGGAACCTCCCAAATTAAAGCATAAATAAAATTTATTGATCTTATAAGTGACAATATTGTATAATTATATCATAGTGAATATATGTCTTAAAAATTATTAACTAAGTGTTAGTATTTTTGTATGTAATGTATATTGAATTAAAATTTTCTGATTAATATAATAAATTAAAAGAAAACTTATTATCATCACATGTATTTATAAATAATAATTTTTATAACTTTGGATTATATGGAAATTTTAAGAGACCTTAATTAGTTTTTCAATGTGTTAGAAAATCAGTTTTTATTTTAAAATTTGTATTTTTCAAATAAATTAATATTTTAATTAAAAATAAAAAATTTCACATATTTAGAAAAATATTTTCATAAAATGGACAATATTTTTTAATTCTACACTTTTAAAAATTGTTGAGAAGATGTTTTTTAATTTTTTAAAAGTGCATGATTTTTTTGTTAATAGTGAAATCTGATAATTTTTTGTATATATACTTTAGATGTTAAATGCAAAATTTATTGAGTCCTGGATACAATAAGAACCTTGGGTTAGAAATCACATCCACATAATATTTTTTTTGTCATAATAATTAGTACAATTTATTTTATTGAGAAAAATAATAAAATAATGAATTAAATATTGAGAAACCCCTCCTCCACACAATTATAAAAACAACCCCCCCCCCTTCTCTTCACTCATATCAAGCCTTGTGACTATTCCAAATTCTAATAAAATACCTCCCTAAGCCTCTATCACACTTCAAGCAAGAATTGGTATCTTAAAAAGGCTAAATCCTCTCCCTTAAAGAGGTTCTCAAGGAAGATATATTCAAGAGGTAAATTCCCCTTTTCATTCTTTTATTTTTGATCAAGTTCCATTCTTTTATTTTTCTTTCCCAACATCATTTCATTCAACTATCATGATAACTATATTACCAAACATGTATTTAAATTTTGTTAGGATAATATAATAAATCATCATCAACTCTCATTTCCCATCCTTTTATACATGAAATGAAAACACCATCTGAGATTTGTTAATTTCTCAAATTCAAGGATGATGGGTTTTCAATATCTATTATCGTCTTCAATCCTGTCATGAAACCATTTTTAGTATTAACCCTAATTAAAAAATTTATTATTTCTAATTAATGTATCTGGAATATTTTGTACCCCTGAGATTAAATTATAAAGTAATATGTGTTCGAAGTGATAAAAACTGTCAATTAACTCAAACAATTATCATTAATATTTTATATAATTATTCATCTTCACTTCCTATTACCAAATTAATTTTATAAGCATATAATATACTTTATATCAAATAATAATATGTAACTCTAATTATGTAAAACCATTCTCATCTTACATATTTATTTGTACATGTATATAAGTAAACCAATAATGAAAATCAAGTAAACAAACACTCCCAAACAATGAAATTGAACCTCTTATCCCATAAAAATGCAATGAATGAACTTCATAAGGATATAATAAATAAATTTATTGTAAATTATGCTTTGGAAATATTAATTAATGAACCATATTTTATTATTTAGGTCATTAATATCAATGGAATAGCATGTTCTGACTTAAGGTAATGGATTCTATCTAAACCTCCATTATTCTTTCCTGGTGCTCTATCTTTCTTTTTACCAAAATGAAGATGTATGTTTTTTTAGGAACATATTTTATATTATTTTTATATGATCCAAACTCATGAATCAAGATCTATTAATCATTCTCTTTTAGGGATATGCATGTTTTTAAATGATTCCCACCTCAATTCTTCCCAATAAGCAAACCGGTTACTATGGAACTTCTTGAATTATTACACAATTTCAAGTACACTCTATCATATATTTGATGATGGTTCTTTGTTATAAAATAAATATTTATATTACTAAAATATTCTTGGTTAAATTCTGGTTTAACGTAAAATGTTATTCATTTTTCTATTTTAAATGTTATTTAGTATTTTCCTTAAAACCACACTAAAATGTTTTAAAGCTAAAATTTCTTAAATACTATTCTTACATGTTTTCACTTATATTTGTCATCACATACCATGATATATTCCTATGAATTTCCTTGTATGTTCTAATACCTTTACATCATGGGCACTTGTATGATACACCCATTCATTATGCTTTATGACATGATTATGATACCCATTTCTTTCCACTACACCCTTAGGTTTACGTATGATTGGTTATGAATGATTATTTATATGGAAAGAATATTCTTGAACATGTTATGATGGGGGCACCCTGATATCAGTCCAATTCATTGGGTAATGTTTAGACTCATGAGATGTTATGTGCTATGGCCTTGGTGGTTAGCCTTGACTCATGTTACCATGTGCAATGGTCTTAGTGGTTAACCTTGAATTGTGCTCCTATATGTACAACAAGTCTTGAATCATTCTAAAGTCATGTTTTATGCTATTTCTACATTACTATGATTCTATGTTTTTATGATCCCATGTTTTATATGTTATGATTCTATATGTTCCATGTCTTTTTATATCATTGTGTCAGGCCTTCTAACCCTTGTGCTAATGCATTATTGTTATGTTTATTCCCTTACTAAATTTTTTTGATTATCTAATTTTTCATGTTATCCCAAGGTTATCCTATGAAGATGTAAGAATATAATGGAATTTGTGGGATATTAATGAATATATTATATAGAAATGATATATTTAGTTCCTTGTCTTCAGTTTTATGTACATAGACTTCCATGACACTAGACTTCACGATCCTTGGTTAGTAATATGATTCTTTATTAGGCTTAAAATATTTTAATTATATGTGTAAAAGGATAGGTTTGATGTAATCTTGCCTTCATGAATCACCTATGCGATCCACCTTCGTGTTCTACATCTATAAACTTCCCTCCATGAACAACCACTGCTCTGCATACTGCATCCACTATATAAACCATCTCCACTCTATGGATGTTCTCCTCTTCCTCTCTACATACTCCAAGAAGTCCACATACTGTGTCCTTACCCCACGTACTGGATCTCCTATGTATAAATTTCTTCATACAGAATGGCCTTCTTCTCTACATACTCTCTTCCATGAACTATTCTAGACTTCACTTAATTCCTATAAGATTTTTAATTAAAGTGTTCATGGGGTTTTGTTCCTTCAAACTACTTCGAGATTTCATTAAATTCCTTTTGTATTTTTATTCTTTGATCCACACACTAATAAATGGATTACTGCTCCTTATATAGTAAAATAGATCCACATAATCCACTAAACTATGATTTACCAAATTTTCATTGCATCACTGCATACCACACATCTCATGGGAACCATTTTCCTTACACGTTCCACGTACCGCTGTTCTCCATACGCCTCTGCACAAATCACCACCTCATTTCTGTATAGGATACCCTTTGTGGTTTATAAAAACTACACCTCCAATTGTTAAAATGATACACTATCCTGTGTACTATCATGTATCCCGCGTACAAAAAGCCTTCCCATGAACCGGAAGTCTTCACTGCAAACCTCTTTCGCTCTGTGAACCATTCCTCTTGCGTAGTCTGCATTCAATTCCTACTTCATGGTTCATGGTTCTCCATTAAACCTACCAAAATTCATGATCTAAGAACTATTCCTAGAACATGCTTTGTGGTCTATGATTAATTTTATAAATCTCTTCCTTTTATAAACTACAATACTTCTAATTTTGAAGCCCAAAAACTTGTAAAACACTAGGAAACTATGCAACCATCAATACTAATTCTTCTTGTATTGTAAGATCATTTGATATGAAAAATCCATTATCAATCCGTTGAGGATATACAAAAATCACAAACCATACTACATTTCCAATAATGAACTGCCTTGGTTCCTACATTTTTATGGTCTCTTCGACCATCTAGACAATGATTTTAAAGCATGTAAAGAGGGATAGTTTTTTACAAGAAATAAATAAATATATTCTTGTTTACTATTTGAAGTTTCTATACTTTACTAAAATATCTTATGAGGTGTTCATTTATCATTTTTATATTATTCCAAAATGACATCCTCATGTCATTCATCCTGAAGGCTGTGAAGACCACGTAGTTGATGTTCTGTTCCATGAGCATATAGTGGTTCTCCCTATAGATCCAAATATAGACCCTCTTACAATTATAGATATGGTCACTTATTTTCAGTTCTGTTAAGGGTTCATTCGTATGTTTTAGTGTATGAAAGGTGTAATTATACCTACCTCAGGTAAGGTAGAGTTGAGTTAGGAGTTTAAGTAGCATCATCCTCCCCCATTTTGGGGGATGGTGGACCTCATGTTGTGGAGTATTGGGTTGAAGAAATTCATTCAATATTCGATCATCTTGATATGACTCCAGATTAAATGGTCAATTTATTTCTCTATATTCTTTGTGATTCATCAAATTGGTGATGGGATGTTTTCACCCAAGTTGATCAGTATCATCATAAGATCTTGGTTTTCTTTCAGATCATCTTCTACAACTATTTCTTTCCCCATACTCTAAGGGATGATAGAGCTAGAGAGTTCATGAACCTGTAGAAGGGGATCATGTTAGTTATGGAATACTCTTATCCTTTCACAGAGATGCAATGGTTCTATCCATATCTTGTTACTGATGATCTTATGACCACCAAGCGATTTTAAGGGTGGGTTGGTATACGCCATTCAGTCGCAATTAAATGTGTTTAGGTTGAGGAGTATTTATAAATAAATCCACTAAAACCTACTTAAATATATTAATTTTAGTGATGTAGAAGATGAGAGTTAGGGTGGTTCAGCACCTTTTTCTATCAATGGTTATTCTGCTAGGAGAGAGTGGTATTCTGAGGCTAATCCTGAATATAGAAGTAGTTAGGATCCTCACGCATAGAGATTTATTATCTGCCACCAGTGTGGGAAGCTATAGAACATCATGTATTAGTTTCCATGAGATCCATTCAAGTGTAGAGGGTACAGTAGGGTGGTGAATATCAATTAATTTTTCAATAATTTCCCTCTAGTGCCTAGTTTGTAGGTATCTTCACCTACTTGACGGTTAGGATCAAGGTTAATAGGATCACGAGAGGTTGAATGATGGAATACCACTGGTAGATCGGGCTAATTTTGTGCTCAAGGTAGATGTTGTTAGACTTATGGTTCTTATTTCTAGAAGAGTAGGCATGCTTAGGTTAGATAGGGAGTGACTTAGGGGTGTGGTATAGGATATTTACATATACTCAAGTCTAAGATATAAGATAAGACTGTTGGACCTTCTACAATTCAAGGTACTATTTTAGTTTCCTCTCTTTTACTTTTTGCTTCATTTTCCAAAGGATTATATAACTCATTTATATTTGAGACTACAATGGGGATTCTAGGCCTTGATATTGAGAACTATCATGGAGTTATGATTATAGACAGTATGTTAGGTATCCATTCAGAGGGGATTATTAATTATAGGGATTTTCCCCTTGATATTGGTGGTTACCTTTTTCATTTGGAATATGTATGTCCTTAACATGATGGGATTTTATGTAATCATTTAGATGGACTAGTTTTTTCCTACAAATACCATCTTAGCTAATATCATCAGAGTGTGATATTACATCATCAGAGGGTATTATGCACATGCATGTGGGGGAATGGGATGTTCATGCTTCATGATTAGGACTCAAGCAACAATGGTTGGTTAATGTAACATCTCAAATCACCAATATTTTTCTCGGTCACCAAGGGTTATGACCCACTCCCTTTCCTCTAGTATTATATTTCTTTAGAGATTTATTTCTTGATGAATTTTCGGTATACCTATGGTGTGGGAGGTAGTGTTTACTATTGATCTTGTACTGGGATAATAATTAGTGGATATTGCTCTTTATAGTATGGAACCTAAGGACCTTCTGGAGCCCATGAATTAGTTAGAGGAATCTGGAGGCTAAAGGCTTTATATGCTCAACACTCCTCCCTGGAGTTTTCCAGTGCTTTTTTCCAAGATGGAATATGGTAACATTAGGCTCCATGTGGATTACCATTGTTTGAACCTTCCCATAGTAATGAATCGATATCAAATACCTAGAATAGATGACCTCTTTGATTATCTCTAAGGAGCTAATGTTTTTTAAAAAATAGATCTGAGGTGGGGTTTTCATTAGGTGTTTTCAGGTATTTAGAAAGAACTCTCCCAACATTAAAGAGTAGGTATGGTCTATATTAGAAATTGGTTATGTCGTTCAGACTCACGAATTCACCTTTATCCTTTATAGACCATATAAATCGGGATTTCCACCCGTATCTGGATTCATTTTTGGTTTTATTCATTCAATATACCTTGGTGTAATCATGACCAATCATGATATTTTCATTCTTTTACTAATCATGATTTTTTCCACCCATGCAGAATATGGTAGGGTGGCTAGTTATAGAATGGGATAGATCCATATTGTATGGTCTAAGCATGGAAAGTCAAACTAGGATCCCAATCGTGTGGGGTGACCCTTTTTTATAGACAATAATGAATGATTGGTGCACAATTTCGAAATTGTGTGCCTAGACCATGAACATTGATATTTTGGGGTGAACTTATAGTTCTTCCCCCACTTATCCTTTTATGTATTTTTCTCATTTTCTTCCTCCATTCAACAAACCAACACCCTTAATTATTCTCTTTTTAGCACAATAACACCTAAAGATAGTATTTTAAGCAATTCCTTTATCTAGTTTCCGATATTCTATTTTTTTTGAAGTGTTGGATTCATCTTAGTAAGCTCTCATAGTCTCTAAAATCCTATCAATGTTAATCTTTACACCTATTGTGCTATTTAGGTGTAGGATAATTTTCCATATATTCAAGGAATTTTACCATTTCTCATATCACGTTTAAAATAATCTGAGTCTATGGCTGATATTGAACAAGGAGTCATCTACGACCTTGAGGTAAGTGGTCACATGTTTTAACTTTTGATTTTTGGTCATTTAGTAATTAAGTCATCATGTCGTATGTTGGCCTTTATCAAGCATCCCAATTACACGGATTCTATCATGTCTAACTATCCATTTCACCAATACACATGTTTATTGAGTCTTGTTCAGTGGGTTATATTTTTCACATACATTATATGGTCACCCCATGGATGTGCTGCTTAGAATTGGCTATATTGTTCAATTGGTTCAAATTGAATGGAACTCAATTTAACTTTCATCTTGGTTTTTAAATGAAAGTATCCTTATTATATGAGTATTATAAGTGACCCAAGGTACCTATTAGGGTATTTTCCCTCTTATAGTTAGAATTTTTTATGTGGCAAACTGCCTTAATGTAAATTTCATCCTCTAAATGACCCTTTGAGCCTTATATATTGAGATTGCATGACTTAATGAATTGAATGAATTGGATAGGGTGAATGGATTATATAGGATTTATTATGAAAGATGGTGGAATCCTTTAAATGAATTGATCATGACATCTTCCGATTGAAACTTGGCCATAGTACTTGTTTTCCATTTTTAAAATTAATTGAATTTATTAAATAGCTGACATATATATGATGGTTAAACCATGCATTTTTTATGACATGAAAATTATTAATTTAAATTTTAATTCTTGAAATGAATTTCAATTTGATTATAAGGATGTAGGGGAGATAATTCCTCGTGTATTTATTTGAAAACATTGATTATGACACTTCCATGTATATTGACTATATGAAAGGAATTGATGGGAGTTAATTCCCCATTCCAGTTATAATTCTAATGAGCCTTTATAGAGGCTATGATATGATGGTAAGGGGTTTTAAGCTGCGAGGGAAATAACACTCCCTTACATTGGGTGTTGAGTTCTTGGCATCTCACACCAGTGATAATATATAGGAAATAGGATTTATGTGTCATGGTTCATGATAGAGTGTTTCCATGGTGGTTCACTCACCATCTCTAGTATTGTTTTATGATGTCTATAAATATTATTAGGATGAAGTGAATAGACCTTATTGAATGATATTTTATGATCATAGGACTAGTAATGGATGTCTGAGTTACTCCTCAGTCTAGCCCTGCACTTTTAATCTTTGTATATGGGCATTAGGCATCTACACTCACTTGGTTTATATTGGTGGATTCAATATATCATTACACTATATATAAATATTAATACTATATATATTTTAACTATGCATACTTCATTCTAGTCGTGAGCTAAAGTGGGTTGACTCACCATGTGTCCTATATAACCTGAGTGGGCTAGTTATTTATTTGTGCTTTGTATTACTATACATCTTCTACCTATACACTATTTAGTTGTGATCATTACTCAAATTAGATGTAGACACCTTTTGTGGTAGCCTACTAAGATTCTTATCTCATACCCTACTCAATCTGATTTTGGAACCTGAGAATACAATGTTTCTATAAGTAATAATAAGGGAAAAGGACCTATTATAGGATGTTTATTTTCTTAAATTGTTGGAGCTTAGGGGAAAAGAATTGGGCATAGGCTCGAGATTCTTATCGATCTCTTTCAGTTTTTTATGTCTTCTTGTACTACTATATATCATTATTGTATCTGATTCTATATTTTTGTTTTATATCATTCTATGACTCATGTATTGAAACTTTTATAAATGATTTTGTATCATTATCGGTTGTTTTTTTGTCTATTTCATCTATTACTAACACATCTAATTAACTATTTATGATTCTCTAGTTTATTGATTATGTATTTTATATTGTGATTCCACCATTGATTGTATCTATTTGTATCATATGTTCTACTATGACATGTGGGTATAGTCTCCCCATTGTACCACCCTTACACCCTCACTAATATTAAGTAGCCTCTAGCATATGAGGAGACATGCTTGAGGCCATGTGACCCACCAGCTTGGGGCATGGGTTAAGCAGAACCTCGGTTGGGATGTGAAAACTACCCCTTTGATCTTTAATATCATAAATTATTTTATATTAATTTTATATAATATTTCATTTGAAGTTATTTCCTTCAAAGGTGTTATGATTCAAAATCAACCAAAGTTATTTGGGGTTATTATACAATCTAATTTTTTTGAGATTATTTATATTTAAATTTACATTCAATAAAATATAAAAAATTTATTTTTTAAACTCCATATATTTTATTATTATCTAGTAATAAAAAAATTTATATTTTTTCTATCATTTTCCACTCTTTTTTTCTTAATCCGAGTAATGATACTTTTTTATGAAAATAAATCCTTGTTTACCCTTCAGTAAATGAAATTTTCCTTCAATATACAAGTTTTCTAAAAATGTTTAAAGGATGAAATTTTTTACATATGAGTGATTTTTTAAGTTTATTTTTTATCTCTCTATGATATTATTTAAAATATTAAAAATGATTTCATTTAGCAGTCCCCATATGGTGAATATTGACTTTCATCACAATGTGAGAAAAGAATGTTTTTGTCGATATAAACAGCTTGATAACATATTCCCCCCATCATGAAGACCCATTTAATTTAATATTCCATTATGTCTTTCCAATATTATTTTAAAATAATAAAATTCCTAATATTCTATAAATTTTTAGATTTTAAATAACTTATTTTAAGATGAAATTGGCATTTTTCTCAAAAAAAAATCCAGTTATATTTCAGTAGTATATTCAACTATGTTAGTATATTTTGTGGAATATTATACATTAATATTGATATAATCCAGTGATAACATCCACCATATTAATTTGTATGGATTATGATCATGATATATGATTTTTTTCTGGGGAGAAGTGTTTACATTTTGTATTCTGGTTTTCAAATACCAATAATTATATTCATTATTTATTATATTGATAATTCTCCACATTCTATATGGAGAATATATTAGACCTTGTAAGTGATTGGAGAGACCTTTTTTAGACCCTTGATACATCAGTAGGTCTCATGATAAAAACTATAATTGGTATTTGGTGTATGCATACCCAATTATTTCTGATGTCTTGGCATGATTCCTTGATCGTATGTTTATGATGTCCTATCATAAGGCCTTGATAGTACGGTTTTGGTGTTTGAAATTATGAATTCTATAATTTCAAAACTAGTCATGATTATCCATGTGAGTATTTATGTTCCTATTTTATCCATGGTTATATTCCCATTTTATAATATTAGTTATATGTAATAATTTATTATTTTTTATCTCTTCCATTTTATATAGGATTTATTGATTATGTGAAAGGTTTTATTATACACATTCACGTATTGAGCATCTGATCTCACCCTTTATATTTTCATTTACCTAGGATACCAATAAGGAATCTATCAATTATTGTAGAGATATAATAGAATAAATAATTAATTCCCCACTCCAATTTTAAAGTAGTATTACATGTTTTCATATGTAATGTGAGAATCTTTTATGTATCTAGTCTCCCAAGACCACTAAAATATTTTATCCTTCAATATGCGATAACTAGTTTCTTTTTCTAATAAAATAACATAACCACTAGATCTGGATCACTAGATTCATGGTATTATAATGATTCCTTTCCAAAATAAATATTTTTTGGGAGGAACGTTAAATAGGATTCATTTTTAGTGAAATATGGATCATGTCTTTCCAATGGTTTAGATGAATTTTAAAGTGTTTTCCTTTTTATTGGGTGAACATTTATAAAATTATTTATTATATATATATAACATGATTCTCATGTGATAAAATATTTTTTTTACATAAATGTAATCATCATCATCCAAATACCATTTGAAATCAATCCTTGATAAAAGAGAATCATAATTTTAGAAACATATAAGATCGTTATAAACATAGGAATTATTTTTATGTGAAAATAAAAAATAAATATATGTTAGAGTAAACCCTTATTAAGTAACAATCTATTGAATTTGTTTAACAAGAAAATTTGGATGTTTATGAAAATATTATAATGATTCACTCAATGTTTCCTTGGGACTTAACATTGTTAAGGGATTCATTTTTATAATTTAAACGAGTTAAATAAAATATTACATAATATTATCAAAGTGTTCAAAATAGATGATCTTAGAATTATTTGTGATGGTTCCGATGCTATATTAAATGTACATGTGGGTTATATTTCAAAATGTAAGATAACATTATTTTATGAGTCCAGTAATGTTTCTTCAAGTATCAAGTAATGGTTTCTAAAACATTAAGGATATTTCTTTTACAGGGGTTATTTTTTATAATGGAACTTCTCTTTTTTACTTAAAGGGGTTGAATAAACACCTTTGAAATTCCATGTCAAGTATTACTACTATAGAAATAAATAATTTTATTTTAAATGGTATTTGATGCCAAATATATATTTTAAAAGTTGTGTAAAATATTTGAAATTAAAAATCAGGGCACGAATTCAAAAAGGTAATAATTTTCATTCAGTTGATGAAGAAAATAATTTCAACATAAATGATTTAAATGTAATGGGATGTATCAATATTGGATGGATTTAAGTAAAGGATTTTTATTTTCATACTATTTTCCTTATATGATAAGAGTTTTTATTTGTTAATTTGTTTTCAACAATATGAGATAAGGAACTCTGTACATCTGGTTTGTGATTCAACAAGTTATCTAAAATGTTTTGAGAATAAAAAAAGTATAATTTGGTTTATCTTGGATAAAAGAGTTTATCTAGATGTCAGCTAAAATATCTGGAATTTATATTCCACAAAAATTAGTGTATTATTTTAAAGAATAATATTATTTTTAAGAAAATTCTTCCAATTGAATGAATAACATAAAAGATATTGTAATCTATTTTTTTTCTAAAATATTACATCTCAAATAAAAAAATATTTATTTTCTAATAAAAAAGGTGTTTGTGAATGTTACCATGATTAGATGAAGAGAATATAGTGTATAACAGGCTAGTGTCTGTAATTTCAGTCTTAGAAAAGTTCAATGTTAAAAAATAAATAGTATATGAGTCAATAGTAAAAGTGAAATATAGCATTAAAGGAAAACATTTGATGGATGTGGTTATAAATAATGATAATAATGAAATTAGAAAGATTTCTTAGAAGTTAATAGAAGTTATTATTGTTAGAAAATATGATGTTATAATGTTATGGAGTTTGAGTATCTTCAAGGAGATAAAAAATAGTAATATGACTCATAATTATCAAAATTATTCAAAATGCATTTATTCAAAAATTTCTCTCATTAAAGAGTTTAGTGTGACGGTTTTGTGATATGGTCATATACATATGTTGCAATAATTATAAGGATATGTAATGATTTAATCAAAATCCATGAATTTCCAGAAACATTTGGATGATCTGGTAATCTATAAGATATGATATGTTAGATAGGTATTTATGTATTGTATTTTTGACATTTTTATAGGGGTTTAAGAATACAAAAATATCATGTTATATAAAATGAAAGCATCATTTTAACATTCTATAACATTCTCTATTAATATATGTACTGATATATTCATCATGAAGTGAAATGATAATTGACCCCTCAAAGAATAACTTTGAGTTATGTCAAACCAATGTTCATCATGGAATATTATAGGTTATGAAGATATTTTATGGTTTTCAATAGTAGGATTCTTATATCAGGATATGAAATATACTACAGAGGAAAAAATGGGTTTTTTGCAATAGATGACCCATAAACTATACTACATGTAGTGTTACACACTATTTATATAGAGCATTAGGGATTTATGATTTATATTTGGAGTCCCCACTACCTTAGGTTGGAAAGATACTTATAATGAAAACCTCCATACATTAATTTTTTTATAAAATCATTGGGTCTTTGATATTCAAGGGTGAATAGGTGCATTGTTGATCATTTAATCAATTATAAATTAACCAACATAGTATTTTTATTATTGTATAAATAATATGACATATAGAACCTAAATTAAGATATATTGAAGAAGCTTATGTTCATACATAAATAGATCATACGATGTGAATTATGATTTTGGTGAGGGACATGTGATGTTATCACCAATAAAGGTGAATTTCATGTGTTATTTTCGTAGACCTATTCATTCTATATACGTAACGTTGATGGTTTATGAGTTGACTATATGGGATTGAAGTACTCTTCATCCCTTGTTCACAACATATCTTGGATAAAGGAATAATATTAAAATAAATACCTATATATGATTCTTCCCATTGAGTAAAGAGATACATGTGTTTATTAGAGTTAATGTAAAATCCATTTGTAGTTTGGGTAGAATTATTCATTTATTATAGAATTATCTTTTCTTACATTTATAAATTTTAGAATTTATATTTTTTGTAAAATTATATAGAGGCCCATGATATCATAAATTATAGTTTCCTCAATGGTGAATGATTTTAACTTAGAGAGATACCCTTAATGTTTTATAGATTTAATTTAAAAATGAGCTTTAGATGGGTATTCACAAAATGTTACACATGATGGGAATCATGGTGAAACAAGTGATGGATTCCCAAAAGTATTTTCGAATACATCCAAAATAAGTATTAGATATGGTTTCATAGGTTATTATATATAATATAATAAAAGTTTAAATTGAATAATGTCTATGTGACTTCAGTGTAAGTGGAAGATTAATTGATTTAGGCACTAAATATATATATATATATTTGTTTGTATAATGTTTATATGTTGATATTTTAGTGTATGATATTGATATTTCATATGTAATAACATATGAAAATTGAGGAATTCTATTTTTCTAGATAAGGGAATATCATTCAATACCATAGGAGGATAACATATTAGTGCATTGACATAGAATTAAATAATTAAGGTGTTGACATTTGAAAATTCCCATGACTATCATATATAAGTGTTTCATTAAACAAAACTCCTAGGGGATTCGTAATATCAGGAGATTAGATAAGTTATTTTAAACCACATACATAATTATTAAGTTTCAGAACACATGAGGATAATTTATGGACAACTAAAGTATATCTTAAGAGGTTATAAAAAGAGGAAAATTCTATAGTGTTAGTATAGCTTGATCCCCAAATATTTTTCAATACATACTACTTTTCATTAATTTTCCATTATATTTTTAGATTACTTGAATTTCATGGATGTTGATATGGTCCTAATTGATAATTGAGGGATTCAATATCATCCTATGGATACAATAAATAGTAGGGTTGCTTTTTATACATCGTTTGATCTTATTGAATCCCATATGATTGAAGACTATTGTGGATGTTTCTACTAATGTGAAGTACAATTTTTTTAAAATTTTTTATTTACATTACTTTAGTTTTAATGCATGGTTATTTTGGATTCTTGTTTTTACAATAACATATTATACTTAGTTTAAGTGTGAAAATATCCTAACAAACGCTATCATAGCTTTTAACATATATCATATACTAGTAAAGTTCATGGAGAAACTACCATCAAGACCTCAATAACCAAAAATCATATGTGAAACCTCGGATCTATATTATATTTATTAAAAATGATTTTCTATGATTGTGATTTTGGAAATAAAAGATTTTATTCCATTTTTTCTAAGGAGGATCAATTTTACTTATTGTTATCTCATGAATTATAATAAACCATATGGTGTTGTTATATAATGAGAACTCTGCCCAAAAAGTTAGAAGGACTAAAAGGAATTCTTGAACCCCATATGCTTGAAACTTGTGTTGGTTCATCATAAAAAGAAC
This sequence comes from Viscum album, assembly GCA_963277665.1. Classification (NCBI taxonomy): domain Eukaryota; kingdom Viridiplantae; phylum Streptophyta; class Magnoliopsida; order Santalales; family Viscaceae; genus Viscum; species Viscum album. The sequence goes on from OY728146.1 coordinate 1,125,548,486, forward strand.
ATTAGGAATGATTTACCTCTTACACAATGATAAACATTATTTATAGAAATAAAATCATAAAACATAAAACATGAGGTAAAAATATGATCTTAAAAAATAAATGATAAGACTACTGCATTAAATTTAATACAATGGAAATAGATATTGGAAAAAATATATATAATACCATAGTACAAGGAGTATAATGAAAAAACAGAAATCTAATGGAAAATCAATAAACTATATCCAATGAAACTTTTAATGACCCATGTTCATCAAACCAAGAATCTCCCCTATATGATTAATAGAGGTCATACAAACTAGAATATACCTATACATGTAAAAATATAGGTGTGAAATAAATAGACCAGCAGTTCTCTACCCAATGAATCTTTATAGTCTCTTTTGTATTATATCCTAAAAATTTCTATTTTGAAATACATTAAAAAAATATACATATTTTAGAAGTATATTCAACAATAAACAACAACACAATAAAACTATGATAAATACCTTTTATGTTTACTTCTAAATTGAAAAAATAACATATAGAAAAATTCTTTTCGTCGACCAAATACAGTACTTCCAAAACATTGTTTTAAAGTAGAACTTCAAAAAAATTATAAACACATATTTAGATATAAAAAATTAAAAACATGAAGTGGTTTAAAACATTCATATGGTTTTCCCAAAAAAAATTGAATACTAATTTCAATATAAACTAACCATGAAGTCTCAAAACAATATTTTCTAACCCATCAACATTAGAGTTTTAAAAACAACCCATTACCGAAGCCTTATAATAAAACACATATGATTTTTGAAAACAAAATTAAGAAGGAATTCTAAACTCATGAATAAAACAATTTTAAGGAACACTAATATCATACTTCAACATTCCTTCTTACAAAACCATTCATAAGTTTATTTAAAAATTATTCGAAAATTAAGACATAAATAAAGAAGAATTAAATCACATAATTTGGAATGACTATATAAATTCCCATAACAAGGACAAAAACAATGTGTATAGGTTCTAAACAATAATACTGAAAAGGGGGGTTAAAATCAAATAAAAAATTGATTTTTTTTATTATGAACCTAAATATGATCCTAGTTTCATGGGAATTATTCTAATAATCAAGTAGCAGAGTAAAAACTAGAAACAAAATCCATTATTTGGTACTATTGATATTTTACATGTCCCTGGTAGTATCTTCGGACAATCCATAAATAAAACCTCCATAGATCTTACTTCTAACACGGGGTAATAAAAATGTTCTTAGCACACATGGGATGCAATCCTCTCAGCAAAGATTATGTGGAATAATTCTAAAACATTATCTAGTTAACACATTTTTATGCTAGATAATTCACTTATTTATCCCTCAAAACTGTCATCAAGGAACCCCCATGACAATTAAAATTAATGTGATCTAAATCATTCATTGTATTCCTCAAATATGAAACATTTGAAAGAACTCATGTCCAACCACCTTCCACCCTCAAAAGGACTTCCCCAACCACATCAACACATAAACTATATATAATTATTCTTCAATATAATAAATTCACTCATGGAATCAAAATCCACCATGGGAATTACAAGAAGCACATGGTGATAAAGACGTTCTCAAACCTTTTCCTGAAAACTGAATTTTCATTATGTTATAAGTATAAATTTTTTTAGAACATGCTTAAAATGCCAATCATAACACAAAAATTTTCAAACATCACCAAATCAAATTTTTAGACTAAATTTTATTTGAAAAATTTTGAAACCCAAAATTGGAACTCACACTTCTTTTAAAACAACCTCTGAAATCAACCATGGTTATAAAATGTTATAATCATTTCACAGGATAGTTAACACACCAACTTTTAAAAAGAATAAAACCCCTTTAAATTATTTAAAATTCTTTAAACACCTCAACAACATGTTTTAAAATTAAATCGATCAAAACATGCTTTTAAAAATAGAAATATCATTCTAACCATAGATTTTAAAACCAATGAATCCTTCAAAATCCATTTATGGATTTTTACAAAAACAAGGCATGGATTCCAATTCCATGAAAAGGGATAAAACAAATTTTAATACACCTTGTCACCTCATGGGTCATATCTATAGTAATATAATTAATAAATAATCATTTTTAATTAAAAAAGAATATATCTTCATGAAATATAATGACACATTAAAGAAAAATATACCGTGGTTCATTGAAAATCAAGACAAAAGTCACCACCTTTAATGGTGAATGCTCCCACATTCTAAGAAATTCCCTCTACAATCCCTATATGAGAAAATAACCTTCATCTATACCATCTTAAACCATAAAATAGTCAAACTGTAGTATTAGGATTCATGGGAGGAATAAAAAATCAAGGATAAAAGGTAATATATTATAAGAAGTGGTCTGGAGGGACTTATCATTGAGAAATGCAATTCAATCGAAGGATGATTACAAAACAGTCAATGAATGGGAGAAACTAATAAAGCCTTAAAGTGGTTTGGTTGAGATTGAGGGGTGGAAGAGGGGAATCCAAATCCTAAAAATTGAGAATGGAATTTGGGTAAACTCACAAATTTTAAAGGACTGGGTAGGCTACATGGTTTTGTTGCACGGTTCACCAAACCATGCTCCAACCACATATAGGCCTCTCATTATAAAAAACCACTTTAATGGTTTACCTAGGAATCTAAACTATTGGATTAACCTTGCCCCAATAATTAAAATGGAACTATAAAATTAAATATCTTATTTTCACACATTTCTCACAGTTTACGAAACCATGTTCATGTAATTCAACCTCACCCTTAAATAAAAAAGTTCCTACATGGTTTACCCTTGAATCTATGAAGTTTATACTAAACCTTATGCTAATTATTATTTTTATTCATGCACAGAACAAAATTAATTAAAAATTTAACTCCGTAAGGATAACCACACTATTTCCTCTAAATTGTGCACTACATAAAAAACTCCAAAATTTACATGTTTTATGATGAATGTTATTTATAGCTTTAAAAATCACCAAATTAGATAGTAATAAATAAGAAACACTAAATAGACATGGTGGGTGGCAAATTATCCTTATTGTTCCACATTTTACCATTGAAAAATATAAGGTTCGTGTAAAGGACAACTAATGATGAACTCTAAAATGAATGCTCAAGAAAAGAGTAACATCCTCAAAAAATTTGAATAGTACTCTGACAAAAACTATAATTCTAATTTGAAATCGATCAAAAACCAATCAAAGAGAATCTCTTAAGAGACAGATACTAAACATTGGTCTCCCCACCAATTAGAACTAATACAAAATGAAAGAAATATAGGTGACCTATTTTCCAAAAAAACAATATGGGTAACCAATAATAACATTCAAAAAATCCCCCAAATATAATCCCAGACACACTGATATTTTTTGAAATATTTTTTTCAAATTAATTTAATCTTTTTAATATTTTTCATTTCATAAAACAATGAAAATAGTTTATTTTATATTGAAGAACTATGTTTGGATTTAATTATACAAAATACAAAGTTAATTGTGCACTCTATGAAACATAATATTTAACTTTCTTTACACGGAACGCCAATGTTAGATTAAATTACACACAATACTTACTTTCCTCGATGGCTTGTGTAACATGAAAGACCAAATTTTACTGAACAATAATATATTATAATATATTTAATTATTTAATATAATAAGATATAACCTAGCTGTTAAGTTGATGGTTATAAATATTATTAACTATTTTTGAAAAAACATGGTTGAATTCATTGGTTAAAAATTAATTATAAAATAGCATAAGAACCAATTGAATATAAATGAAATGTTTATATAAAAATTAATTTTACTCTCACAAAGAAATTTTATCCTATTAAACTAAATTAATTACTATTTTTAATGATATTAATGAAATATACATTTTATTTATTTAATAAACTATTTTATAAAATCATTTGACGTATTTTATAGGCATAATATAGTAACAAACCTAATATTACATAAAAAATCAATATTTTTATAAAAGTGGTTTTACAACCTTCTAATGGAGATTATATTTTCAATCATTTTTTTATAAATTTTATAAATATTTTATGTCAAAAGAAAATATATTTTTAAAGAGAAACATAAAAAAAACTGTGAGGTAAAGTTTTCACTATTTTTCTAGGAAGTTTCATTTTTTATAAATAGTGAATAATATTGAATTTTAAATAAAAAATGATTCTCATTTAATTTATTTATATGGTTAAATTAAATTTAAAATTTTTTAATGACTAATTAAACAAATTATACATAAGTTATTCTAATTTTGGTCTTTGGGATCAATTTCCATTTGAAATTAGGTATAAATTTTTTTCAATATTTTGAACATTTTTACATTAAACCCCTGCATTGACATCCCATTTGTGGTATTAATTTTAAATTAATTACTCCAACTTATTTTATAATAATTTTTAATAATTGATTCAATATTTAGAATCATCATAATTTGTAATGCCTAATAATGTCAACATAGTTTTTGACCAAAAATATTAATGAATGTAATTAAAATTAATTATAATGATTAAGAGGAACATTTGCTTATTAAAGGATTAATCCTTAAACATTAGGTCCAAATAACCTATAACATTTTAAAAAAAATCCATTAGATCAACATATTTTGACCCTATACTCCCTTTTATATAATTTGATTCATTATTAGAGCTATTTTTCATAATAATGGTGTGGGTGGAATTCCCTTTACAAAAATTTACAAGATTGATAGATTATAAAAACACAAAAGAGAGAAAAAAAGCCTTTGAGTGGTCATATCCCAATTCCTCGGTGCACCTAAGATTTTTTCATGGGTGTTTTCTCCCCCCTCCTTCCATGTGCTCGGAAGTTAGGCACTAGCCTTTCTAGATCTCATCCCGGTGGTGGAGGGGCTCAACAACAGCTTCTTAGAGATCTCTTCTCTAAGACGATGATGATGACCGCTTTGGTGTGGTCCTGGTTTGGCTCGAACAGGCTCTAGATCTCTTATCTTGGTGACGGTGAGACCTAGCAATGATTCAATGGTCATTTCTCAGCTCGGCAACGGATTTTTTGGCACACTCCAGTGGTTTGGTCTTGGCATCAGCTCCCGTTGGATGTTTGGCTTGGGTATGGTGATGACAGGATTCGATGTCTTCTATTGTCTTAGCATCAGATTTGTTGTGGATTGGAACTAGATTCTGGAATCGAGTTCGGTTGTCGGTTGTCTATAGGATTTTGGCATATTCTAGTAGAGCTAGACATCTGCTCTAAAGCAGCTCAAAGGGAGGGTGGTTTGGTTTGGATTGGTTCATTTTCATTTTTTTTCTGCACTGTTGGTATTTCTTTCAGTGGTGTTGTCATCAGAGGTGTCCTGGTTCTTCCTGCTGGTCTCTTCGGCCTTCTGTGGTCTAATTTGAAATCTGGAGTGGCTTCTTCCACGGCTTCAATCTGATCTTCTCTAGCCGAGAGTGGCATTTCCGGCTCAGACCCTCTCGGTTCCCCACATCAGTGATGCTATATCTATATTATGTTGGATCTTCCAGTCCTTGGTGATGAAGATTTGGCTTCATCTCCTTGGTTTGTATTCCTTTTCGGTTTGTTGCGAATGTGTTTGAAGGGTGCCTTGGGGTTGCGTAGAGGTTCATATGGTTTTGGTCCTAGCTGTGTTTTCTATGGAAGCGTTTATCTTGGCTCTACCCTTTTGTTTGTTTACTGACTCTATAGGTTTTTTGTCTATCTTTAGGATTTTGATGGTTTCATTGTAAGTTGTGTTTTTTTTGGTTCGATCCTTAGGTGGGGAGATGTGTAGCTAGACATGATCCTTGGAATAGTCCTAGAAGAGGATACAGAGCTAGTTTTTCACCTTTGCGGTGATTTTTGAATTTAGTTAATTGATATTGTATGGCATTATCTGTCAGATCGGGCATGTGCTTTGACACAGGACACTTGCTTGCCGATTAGTCTTGCATCTTTGGAGTGCTTCATGTTGGTTTTATGCTACGGAGGGGATGCTATGTTTTTCAATTTGGTTGTATCTCTTTTTTTACTTCGGGTGTGATTATCCTATATCCATTAAGTCCTCATGTTTCATCCTTATTTCTTTAAAAGGAGGACTTATCAATAATAAAAAATATTTTAAGTCCTTCCAGCTGTCAGATATAAGAATGAAACTCCTCCACTCTAGAAAGTCACACACCCCTCCAACTTCCTCACACATCGCAAGACAATTTCACATGAAAAATATCATAAAAAATAGATCATAAAAATACCTAAAATCAAACTATAATCCTCACCTTGGTAATAAATCCTTCCAAGGAATCTATTTTTTACACACCAAGAATGAGTTCCCTGAGTTAGAGGTAACATCTTTCTTCAAGATCTTTAGTTTTATTATCATTATACCCCCCTAGACTCTTAATATTACATGATTTTATGATATAATAGGTATCTTAAATATACTTATATGTTGTTATTATATGTTTTACACCGACAATTACACACAATTATTTCTAATGGTCAATAAACATACCATTCTAGTCTGTGGTGCACTACTGACTCACGTGATGTTGTTGTTCATTTTTCATTTTCCACCTCTCTTGGTTGGTAATTATGATGTAAAATCTGCATGTATATGATATATATATATTATATTTATTATTTTTTATTATTTTTTATCAATTAAATAACAAAAACATTCTTTATATCTATTTTTTGCGAATATGATAACTTAGTTTGTGGAAGTGTGGACTAACGCCTTTTCAAAGTGATGTGATTTGTTAAATATCTAAATGGAATGTATTAGGGGTTATTTTAGTGAAATTCTATTATATTTCTGATATAATATTCTAATCTAATTATTATATATACATATATATCACTTACTTACTTTCTTTCAATATGATAATTAAATAGAAATAGTGTTCGTGCGTGCGTGCGTACGTCCTACCGTCTCCAGGAATGATATATTCTATTTCATAATTTTATAATTCATAGATTATTCAAAATAAATACATAATTAATATTAATTATATTTATATCATGCTTTACGCTATTTAAATCCTTATATAAGTAGGAGGAACACAAATAAAAAACTAAGACACGTGCGAAAAACAAAGAGGATATTACCTGAAACGTAACCTTGACATGGAAGTGTTAATAAGTGGGTAATATAAATCCATATATGTTATTAGATATGGGAATATGGATATTTAAAATATTTATAATAAATATTTATTTATTATATTGGATTTTTAATGAGTATGAAGAGATATAATAATTGAGGTAAGGGAGTTTCATCTCACGTTTTATTTCTGTGAGATGCATGATTTATTCACCACTCTTTTCATTTTTTTGGTGTGTATGCATTCCATGTTTGAATTATAGGACTATTATAATTTTATTTATTGGTATTTATATATCAATTTTATTACGTTTCTTTGATGGGGGTTATGTTTTAAAATTTACTAAATCGGTAACGTAATTTTGTCTCAATTTTCCTTCTATGAGACACATGCCATACTATGCACATATATTTTTTCTATGAGGTGTATATACTGAAATTTTACATTTTATATCATAAATAAAATTATTTTCATGAAATTATAATCCTAATTTTATGTTATTATTTCCATTATTATTTGATGTTACCAAATTGGTAACAATTTGTAGCTTAAATCTCATCATTTATAGATATTTTTTATGATTTTACTTCCATTGATGGGATATTATGATCTATATCTCAAGAACACTCAGGAAGTTTTTTAATCACTATATATTCACGTTTTATCAATGTAATGGCGCCAATTTTTTACTCAATGGTACTTATGAAAATTAATATTTTTTTATGAAATTCCCACTTCATTTCTCCTTTCATTAAGAAATTTGTGATCTTTCAAAACAGTATTTTCTAAAAAAAAATTAAAAAAGTTTTACTGTTACCATATTATTTTTAAATGAAAATTTTACCAATGTTTTACATTTTTAGAAAAATGGTTTTAAAAAAAGAATATTCTTGTCATTTTATAGTCAAGGTACTTTTCTAAACTTTTAATGTGAAAAAGTAATGTTTGGTATGTACGAACTTAACCACCATCATGACCACCATTTACTTGAAGATTTATTTAAAAGTTTATGGATTTTTCATTAAAGAGAATATTTTCTTAATATTATATAATTTTTTTGAATTTAATGTTGTTTTCAATGAAAACATTTTTCAAAAATTCTTTATGTTCAAAAAGTGTTTTAATTGTGTATAAAATATTCCTTTATATATTTAAAAAAGTTTAATTTAAAAGAAAATTATTTAAATGATTTAAATATCTATTTACATGTTTTCATATCATTTTCAACAAAAAAAAATTCCAAATTTTTATGTTTTTTTATATGTTTTCAAGGGAAAGGTGTTCGAAATCATTTTAAGATTCTTTATATGTTTTTAAAGATGTTTTCAAGGAAAAATGTTTTTAAAAAGGATTTATGTTTTAAAAACAATATCTCAAATAATGAAAGATATTTTCGTCATTATATGTGTTAAATTAAATGGTAAAGATTTCTTTATAATAAAATGATTTGTTAAATGATTTTCTAAAGAAATTATTTTCAATTAAATTCTATTTTACTTATGAAATTTTTAATGTGGTCATTAAAAATCCTTCTCTATATAAGATGAAATAATGTGTGATAGTCTATCACGTACTGGGATATGATCCAATAATAACATTCATATACTTTATTTAATGGTTTATGATTTTTTGGAATGATGTTTATGACACTTGTTCCTCTTCCACATGTAATATATTTTTAAAACATGTTTCTTTTCACAGGTTATGATTTGACAAAATTATTGTGAAACCTTTCTATTTTTAATAGGTTATGATATTATTACATGTTTATGACAACCATTTAATTTTATGGGTTAGTATAAAATTGTTTATAATCTTATTCCACATATATTTATGATATCTATATAAGATAGGTTGGAGATATATATACTTTTAATGCATTGGTTAAAGAGTAATATATCATAATATAATGATGGGGATCAAGTATATGGGCCTAATCCACTATGTAAAGAATATAAAAATTGATCCCTTATAAGGAAAATAATACAACTTGGTATGTTGATGTGTCACACCCTGTAGGTGTAGTCCCCATGAATATGGGAGGATGGGGAAACCTGATCCACTATGGGAAGATGGTGAAACCCAATCCCTTATAAATAAAGGAATATGATTGGGGATGGTTTTGTGTCCTACCTAGTATGTATAGTCCATATGATGTTCTCTGATAAGTCTTAAAAATGATTCTTAACATATAAGTAATTATTTTACATGTCCATGTGTATGCCACAATTCTATGTCTTATTCAAATCTAATTATTTCATGGATAATTCTCTGAATTCTCTTATGATTCATGCCTTATGAACTGCTAACCTTTATTCCATGATTCATTTTGATGATATTTTATTCATAGGGTATGATATTATAATTATATAATCATGTCCTCATACCCTTATGATAATTTTTGTTCTCACATATCTCCATTGTTTTCAATTACTGAGCATATGAGCTCACCCCTTTTTATAGTTCCTTCCCTTGGTTATATTGATATACGTTATCTATGAGGTGTCTAAGTGGGGTTCCAATCATGGAGAACCAAGTGGGATATATTTTTTTCATTCATTTACCGATCTCTATGTTTCTATTATTCCAAATGCACTAAACTAATATGGTATTTAGGCATTTTTTTATGTAATGTATTAATTATTCCACAAAATTATGTAATTTCAATATACATTAAAACTATATTATTATATTTATTATTAGAGAGAAGTTTTAGTTATCCTTTACAAACTAGGTTGAGAAAACATTAGTTATATTCTTTGGGATATTTATAGGAATATGTATAGGGATGATTCTAAGGATAAGTCTAAGGAAAAGGAAATGTGTAGGAAAATGTCATGGAATCTTGGTAAAGGATTGAGCGAATGGTTTCCTTAAAATAAACTCTTTTCTGGATACTATAAGTCGGTATGGTTTTAGAATAGATTTACCTAGAAATTAAATCTCTAATAAGGTTCATCGGGCCAGCCTTGAATGTAACCTAGTACACGATAACGTGCCTTATTTTGCACCCGGTTTGACACTCTTAGGGGATATGCATTGAGAATTCTCAAACTCGTTACGAACCATAATGAAGGATTTAAGTTGAAGATAACTATGAATAACTGAGGATAAACATAATATTTCATATATTAAATGTGTAAGGGTCATTATTTGGACATCTTATATGTAATTTTTCATGATTATGTGGTTTCTAGATATATTAAGTGTTTCTCACCCTATGATTTCTGGATTTAGTTAATAGAAGTAAGTTGAAGAAACAATATGAGATGTAGATAGTATGGTCATGATGAAAATAAATTTACTAAGTGGAAATATACTAAAGAGTATCATGAAGATTCTAGATTATTGTTTCTACTAATCAAGATATAGAGATAGTAAACAAAATGTGAAAGGTATGGGATGTTCTACCTATATTTTTTATATTAAATGTATGAATAATGATTAAATGGAGGATGGGGAACCTTAATAAATGATTCATATTACATAATCTAGGAAATATATATCAAGGAATAAGTTTATGAAACTGGATGAATGATGTATTTATAGTAGGTAATTCCATGATTATGTTTTATGAATCATAAAATATATAAGTATTTTCAGTATAATTTTTCATTAAGTATTGAAAAGGATATTTTGAATGGTGTTGAAGACATAGAAAAGTGATTTAATATAAATTTGATATTTTTATTAATGGAAGTTAACCATTAATATGACCATTATATAGATAAATATTTTTTTATCATAGATAAAGAGATGTTTTTTGGATAAATTAAATTGTATAGTATCAATGACCTTAGAACCAATTAATGATTTTTTAAAGTATTATATGTCATCATGGATGGATATTACAACATTATATATTTCTGTAATATATCATGTAATATTTTGAATAAGGAAGCATGTATGTTTTCTGAAATAAATTATGATATTCAGGTTATATCAATGTCTAAATAGAATTTACAATAAGGGTATTCACATGTTTGGAATGTGGAAAACAAGAGCTACTTGGTGATTTATTGGGGGTCAATGTTATGATTATTTCATAACATTCATTCTAAATATTTGAATTTTTATCTTTTATAAGGGATAAAAGGTTAATAATTTATAGAAATTTTATGTTAAACATTATTTGAAGTATTTTTTTATTGAGGTTGTATGGAAAAAATTCATCAAAAGGATATTTAGTGATAAACCTTATTTTAAGGATATATATTATATTTATTTGGAAATTATGTCAATGTTGTTTTAAAAAAATAAACCTTAAATGTCGAGTGGAAACCCATCAATTACAGAAAAGTCTAAGTCTTTAACCCATGAATGAAGGATGATTAGGGTTTCATGTCTACCAATGACCTATGTGATATCCTGATTAATGTGTGATTTTTTAGTTAAAAATTTTGTTGACTAAATGTTATTGATGACATAAAAGTGTTAATTTCTAGGTTTAGAGATTAATTTATTAGCCATATTTATTTATGGGAATAGTTAGATTCATATAGTTATACTTTTCACTCTTTTATGGGCCTTAAGATTCATTAAAAGTGTATTTTAGTGCATCAGAAATCAAAATTAAATTTTGGATATCAATTTCATGAAGTAATAGATGAATTAGAAATTTATAGAATCATAACCAAGAAATTAGATTTTTTTTATAGAAATATATCACGTAAATTTCCTTATATTATTGGTCAATAAAATTATTAATCAATATTAATAAAATGATCAAAAAAATTTCTTCCAAATACCTAAATTTGTGTTCAACATATGACCTTTTAAATAATCATAGATTTATGACTCTAAGTATATCAAAACTCCATTAATAATCAAATTATTTTTTATTGATGACCTAAATATATCCCTATAAATTTTACACTTTTCCTCAATGTCCATATTTTCACTTTCCTCTAATATTCTCCCATTTTTAAACCAAGTTATGAGTTTCTATGGGTAGGTTTCATGTTTCTTACTTTTCTATTTTAATGTAATTTTTAAAATTCATTTTTATTATGTAGGTTTCATTGAAAGTAACTTACATATATTAATCCTTTTATACCCAAATTAATTTAAAGGGAGATATTAAATTTAAGCGGGGTAGAATGTAACACCCTGAGATTTGAAAAATATTTTTTTCGGATTAATTTAATAATTTTGTTATTTTTAATTTCATGGAATACTAAAAATAGATTATTTTATTTTAAATAACTATGTTTTGATAAATTTATAGACACCACCATGTTAATAATGAACTACACACAACATAAATTTTTTTTTTCTCTAAAAAACATGGAGGTTTGTTACGTTACATGTAAGATTTCTTTTCCTCGATGACTTGCATACAATGTAAGATCGAGTTTTAATGAAAAATAATATATTTTTTAAAATTTTATTATTTAATATAATAAAATAAAACCTAGCTATTAAGTTTGATTTTATGAAAATTATTAACTATCTTATGAAAATAAATTACTTAATTCCTTGGTTATAGATTAATTATAAAGGAAAATAAGAACCAATTGAATAAAAAGGGAATGTTTTTATAAAAACAACTTTTATGCTCAGAAACAAACTTTTTCCAAATAATATAAACTAATTACTATTTATAAATTTATATTAATGAAATATATATTTTATAAATTCAATCAAATTTTTTTAAAAATTTTCTAATATATTTGATTGGAATAAGATCCGAACAAACCCATTATTACACATAAGAACCTATATTTTTATAAAGTTAGTTTCACTGCTTTCTAATGGTGAAAATATTTTAAATATAAAATTTTTAACTTATATAAATTGTATAGGTAAAAATAAAATTAATTTTTTAAATATAAACATAAATATTAGTTTAGGATAATTTTTTGGTTTTTTATATGAATTTCTTATTTTTTGACGAATAGTGAAAAATACTGAATTTTAATTGAAAACTAATTTTTTATCAAATGTATTTATAAGGATAAATTATATTTATAATAGGTTTTAATGTATTATTATATCAAATTTTCATATATTTATCACATTTAGTTCATTTGAATTAATTTCAAATTGAAATTAGATAAAAAAACCGAGGATTCTTTTGAACATTTTTACATTAAAACCACTAATTTTCATCCCAATTGTGGGATTAGTTTTAAATTAATTTCTGCCACTTATGTGATTGGAATTTGGAAAATGGATAAAATATTTTTAATCAACATAATTTATAATTTCTAATGAGTTCAATAATGTTTTTGAACAAAAAATTTCATGAATGTAATTAAAATTAATTACTATGATTAAGAGGAAAATTAGTTTAAAATAGACTAAACCTTAAACTTAAAGTACAAAATGACCAAGAAACATGTCCAAAATTAATTTTACAGAATAAATTGGATAATAACATCCCTTTTTTAGAATTGTATCCACTATTTTATCCACTTTTCATTGGAAAAACGTGGGTGGAATTCCATTTCCAAAAATTTACAAGAACGTCACTCCTCCACCACTTTAAAAAGGCACTCAACCAAACCACATCCTTACACCTCTAAAGACACTTTTTTATAGAAACATATATACCCAAATATCTCCTCAACATCCTTTAACTAATCCTATAACACTCCTGGTGGGAATAATTATATCTAAGGATTAACTTTCCTGCAAACTACAAGAAGTTACCCAGGTAAGAGGTAACATCCTTTCTCAAGATCTTTAGTTTTATTTTAATTCTCTACACCATAAACTCTTTTTATTTCATTATGAAATAATAAAATATGTATCCTAAATATACTGATATATTTTTATTATAATGTTTTCTGCCTAAACATACACACACATCCATATAATGGGTAACAAACTAACCATTCTTATTTACAGTGAACCACCGCCTCACGGGATGATGTTCTTCATTTTTCCATTACCACATATCTTGGATGGTAATTATTATATGAAATATATTTTTATATTATTTATATTATAATTATGAGTTATATATTCTTCTTTAACTTTTATATAACACATACCTTCATGATTTCTAGTTTGTGTAAATATGATAAACATTTTTTGGAAAGTATGGACTATAGCCTTCTCAAAGCATTTTGATTCGTTTACACTCTACATGGAATGAATTAAGGATGGTTTTAGTAAAAATATATGATATATATGTTATAATAATTAAACTATTATTTGTATATATAAATACATATATGTGATTTCATTTCCCTCTTTCTATGTGATAATTAAATGGGATTAGTGTTCATGCATATGTAAAGCATGTCATCTCCATGAATGGAGTATTCCATTACATATTTTTTTTAATAGATTATTATAAATATATATATTATAAATACACTATATTTATATCATTTAATACATTCTGTAAATAATGATATAATTATTAGGATAAAAAAATATAACAAATTAAGACATGTGTGAAAATAAAGTGGATATTACCTGAAACCTAACCTTAACATGGAATTCTTAATAAGTAGGTAATATAAAGATGTAAATGGTATTATTTATAAGAATATGGTTCTATTTAATATTTATAGTAAACATATATTTATTATTCTGAAATTATCAATGAGCATGAATAGAGTCAATAATTAAGGTAAGGGAGTTTCATCTTTTTTTTTTGTGGGATACATGCCTCATTCACCACTTATTTCATTTTTTGGTGTATATACTGACCATGTATGTAACCTATTGTTACAATAATTATATTTATGGGTATTTATTGGTGTATATACTGACCATGTATGTAACCTATTATTACAATAATTATATTTATGGGTATTTATTGGTGTATATACTGACCATGTATGTAACCTATTGTTACAATAATTATATTTATGGGTATTTACATATATATTTTATTATTTGTTTCAAGAGGTTATGATTCAAAATTTACCACATCAGTAAAGTAATTTTGTCTCAATTTTTTTTCTTTGAGACAAATGGAATTTTATGCACCTATATTTTTATATGTGGTGTATATACTACATTTTTACATGTTATATCGTGAATATAATTATTTTAATGATATTTTAAGCTTCATTTAATTTTATTATTTCTGTTGTGATTTGAATTTTACAAATTGGTCACATGTTATAACATCAACCTCATTGTTTATTGTGATTGTTTATGATTATTGTTAAATTGATGAAATATTAGGATCCATATATAAATAAATCCCATGAATATTATAACCCTCTAGATATGAATTTTATATCAATGTAATGGTTCCTTTTTTTCACTCTTTGGAACATAAGATAATAAATAAATTTTTTTATGAAAATCTAACTTCATTTTACTTTTTGGTTGGAAATATGTGTTCTTTCAAAATCGTGCTTTCTAAAAATGGTTTTTTTGAATTAATAGTACCCTATGAGGTTTAAAAAAATTACCCAAGTTTTAACATTTTAATAAATGGTTTTATAAAATAATCTTCTTGTTTTCTTCTAGTCAATGTACTATTTTAAACTTTTATGGTGGGAAAGGAATGTTTAAAATATACAAAATTACCAACCATTATAACCATCATTTTCTTGAAGCTTAATTTATAATTTTACAAGGATATTATTAAATAAATTTCAAAATATTCTGGAAATTGTTTTGATTTTAAGTGTTTTTCAAAGAAAATGGTTTTCAAAAATTATTTATGATCAAAAAGTGATCTAAGTGATTTTCAAAGAATTATTTATATGTGTTAAAATATTCATTTGAAAAGAAAATTATTTTGATTATTTCAATATTTATATACATGTTTTCAAATAATTTATAAAGAAAAATGTTTTCAAAATGATTTCAAGTTTATTTTATATGTTTTCAAGGAAATTATTTTCATTTTTTTTAATATTATTTAAATGTTTTGAAGGTTATATTCAGAGAAAAATCTTTTGCAGAAGTTTTTATGTTTTAAAAATATATCTAAATAATAAATTATATTTTCCTCAAGAAATGTTTTAAATTAAATGGTAAATATTTCTTTATAAAAAAAAGGTTTTTGGAAATGGTTTTAAGAAAAGTGATTTTTACTGAAAGGTTATTTTCCTCAAGAAATGTTCCATGTGATCTTTCAAAATCCTTCTAAATCAAAGATGATATACTCTTTGATAGTTTATCCTTTACTGAGATATGACCATATAACTCCATTCATATTCATTCTTGAATGGTTTTTTATGGAATAATGTTTATGACAATCATTCATCTTCTACCGATTATATGTTTTTGAAACTTGCTTCTTTTCATGTGTTATGATTTGATGAAGTGATTATGAAACATGTATATTTTATATAGTTTATAATTTATGACTACTTTTTTATGAAACTGTTTTATTTTAGGGGTTTTCATAGAAATTTTTATGATCTTGTGGCACATGTATGTATGATTTCATTATGAGATGGGTGGGACCTATACTTTCATCCAAGGAATTGGGTAAAGAGTTATATCTTATGAGATATTGATGGGAATCAATTCAACGGGCTTTATCCACTATGGGAATATGGGGAAACCTCATCCCTTACATGGAATGTATTGTTACTAGGGATGGTGGTGTGTCCCACCCATTACTTGTAGTCCCCCTAAAGATGAGAATATAGGGAAACCAAGTCCACTCTAGAAAGATGGGGAAACCTTATCACCTATGGGAATGTGGATGAACCAAATATACTATTAGAAGATGGGTATACATGATCGCTTTATTTATAAATGACTATGATTGGGGATAGTGATTTGTCTCACCTAGTAGGTGTAGTCCCCACACTACCAAAAAACTGGGTTTCTGCAGTGCCACCATTTATCAGCACTAAAAAAGCACCGATAAATGAGGGGCCATTAACAGCGCTAAAAAAAGTGCTGATAAAGGGAAACATTTAACAACACTAAAAAATCACTATTAAAAGTGACCTTTTATCAGCGCCTTTTTTAGATTTGATAAAGCCCCCCTATGAGTAATGTTTTTAGCGCTATTAAAGGGGACTCCATTATCAGTGATTTTTTTAGTAGTGCTGATAAACAAGGGGCCTTATCAGTGCTTTTCCCTAGTGCTGATAAATTTTATATTTTAAAAAAATCATGAAAAATAATATATTGTTATATATGTATAAGTATATGGATATAAATATAATATATATATTTTAAATTTTTTTTGATAAGTATAAATAGACTATTACTTTTAATATATAGAGAATTTTGTGCAAATGGATTTAAAATATTTTAAAAAATATTATTAACTAATAATTTTCAAATTATAATCAATTAATAATTAATTAATATCAATTTGAAGACACAAAAAAATAAAGACAAAAAGATCTAATATAAGTTAAAAATGTTACTAAAACATCAAACAACCATAACTTATGATGCGGTTGTCTGTTTGAGCTCTAAAACATATCAAATCGAATCTTGTAATGATCTCTATGTGGCAGTGACATAAGAAAACCTTCTGTCACATTTTTTAAGGCACAAAAAGGCCCATAGTATCTCCAAAATTGAGTTTTTAGTTGGGATACACCAATTTCTTAACATTCAAACTGGTATAACTTCTGAACCAGATGTCCTCTAGGCCTCTACCAAATATCATATCAAATATTGATTACATTTATTCGATTTTACTGGTTGTGGTGTTAAAGTTGACTTTATGATTAGTAGTGATGGTCTTTCTAGCATTCTATATATTTTCAAATACACATATATATGTATTTATTCGTAAATATATATATGACTATGTGTGTGTGTGTGTCTTTTTTTATGTATGTGTTGTATATATGTATTTATGTATAAATTTATTTATTTATAAGCACACATAAAAACATATTTTATTAATGTTTTTTAAACTAATCATATAAATATATATTAATATACAAATAAATATACATATAAAAAATTATAACTTACAACAAATATATAAATAAATAAAAATATAAATTAATATATAAATATATATATACTAAAATATGAATAAATTTATATTTATTAATATAACTAAATATATTTATATTAATATGAATCTATATTAATATAAGAATATATATAACTATATATATAAATAAATATTACTATATATATATAAATATATATATATTAAAACAGCTAAATATTTTTATATTAATATGAATCTATAATAATATACAAATAAAAATAACAATATATATATAAATATATATATTTATATGTATATTTATATATACAAATAAATCTATATATATATATATTAATATATGAATAAATATATATGTATTAATATAAATAAATAAATTATTTTTAATATAAATCTATGTTAATATAAGAATAAATATAACTATATATATAAATAAATGTAAATATCATTAAGTAGAAAAAAAGAATAACTTAGTGGTATAGGTGCAGGCGTGCAAGGGGGGAGGTCTCGGGTTCGAGTTCAGTTGAAATTTGTGAGGGGTGCATGGCCATGTGGGTATGTGTGGGTAAGGGAAGTGCATGGGAGAGTGGGAGGGGGTCCTCCCAGCACTGATGATGGGGGGGTTCAAGTGCTATTAAAATCTCCCCCCGCATTATATATTCTTTTTAGTTTTTTAAAAAAAATTAATTTTATCAGTGCTAAAAAAATTGCTGATAAAAGACCTTTTGATCAGTGCTTTTTTTAGCACAGATAAAAGGGGACATTATCATCGCTTTTCTGAGCTCTGATAAAAGGGACCCCCTTTATCTTCACCTCGATTAACAACACTTATTTAGCACTGTTAATGCCCTTTTCTAGTGCTTATAAAGGCCATATTTTTAGTAGTTCTATGATGTGCCCTGATAATTTCTATAAATGCGTCTTGACTTATTGGGAATGATATTGTGTGTTCATGTGTATGCAAAAATTCCATGTCTTACTCGTATTTGATGATTTCATAGATAATGCTTTTCATTACATTATGATTCCTGACATATGAACTACTAACCTTTATGCCATGATTCATGTTTATGATCTTCGATATGTTGGGTATGATATTATCAATTTATGATCATATTATTATATCAATATGTTCATATTTATGCATACATATCTCCCTTGTTTACCCTTACTGATCATATGTGCTCACACATTTTTATTTTTCCTTCCCTAGGTTTTAAAGATATATCTTTATTTATGGTGTGTCTAGGATGGGTGTTGTTCTTCGTGAATGTAGTGGGTGATAATGTAGTCCACTCATGATTCAAAAATTACTAAATAAATATGTTCTTTAGGAGTGTATTTATGTAATGTATTAAGTGTTCCTTAAAAATTATGCAATGTCTATGTACATTAATATTGGATTATTGTAGAATCACTAGGAAACATTGATCTTATCCAACCACAAACAATCAATTCAAACCCACCAATAGCAATAAACCTCATAACATCCCAAATTATCACAAAATTGGATCACCAATCCCATGGTTTCCCAAAACCAAGGATCATATATACTGGGACCATGCCACATAATGAAATAGAAAGGATCTAAATAAGGTTAAAATCCATAACATGAGTGTTTTTATATACAAAATCCATATAATAATATCCCTTACTGATTAAAATGGAAAACAAAGCCAATAGGCATCTATGATATAATTGGAAACAAAACTATACCCCTAGTAACCCAAGTATGCAGCCTAGGATCTTCCTGTGTCCAATACATTAAGAATAACTAGCCCATTAACTAAACCATGAAAGGTAAACAATAAGAATCAAAAAAATGATTCAATGTTGTTCCCCTAAAGAACCAATATTCCTACATAGAAACTAAAAGTCACACAAGAACATACCTATAAATATTTTCTAAAGATACAACTACTCCAAACTCAATTACCATAAATCCTAAAACACGTCATCATCCAAAAAAAGATACAACCAATCAAATTTGGGATACACAAAATGATGTCCACACATCCATCTCAAACATCTCTGATCTCTATAAAATAATCATCCCCTAAACTAGTCCCCATATAATAGTCTCAAAGAAAAATGATCCTCTCTAGTTCCACCATAAAACCATAGCTTCTGGATCTAAACCACTTGGCCTGCAATATTACAAATCCTGCTCAATAAATTTACATGGACTCAATTTACTCAATTTACACAACTAAGAGCAGAGAACAAAACATTCAATTTCATTCAGATCTAAGGATGTGTGAAATCTAGAAGGAGGGGGTACCCACATGACAAACACTCTACCTTTACAGTAGACCTTTCTGGGGGGCTTACTCTACAAACATAGGATATGATCTAAACCCAATAATTTCTCTTAAATCAAACCAAGTAATCCCAAAATCATATAAGGTAAAAATTAAATCACACATTTTTCTACTATAAGATATTATTTTTCTAAACACGCATATTTTAAAATGATGGGACTTATAAAAAATATCCCCAAAACTCACTTTGAAAACCAACAAACCATTAAAATTTTTCCCGCCTTTCAAAAAAAAAATATAAGCCAATTTTAAATTTTAAAACCCAAGCCCAAACTCTAATTTTTCATTTCAAAACTCTTCTAAAAAAATTCCTACAATACAGCCAAATCATATTTTAATAAAAACAACCCCAAATATTTCAAAATAAAAATAATAAATTGATATTTAAAATAATTACAAATCGTTAACCCCTTCCAAAAATTTGATGAGGTTAGAAAAACAAACAAGACACAAAATACAATTCACGTGAATTACTGATTCCCCTTAAAATAAGAAAAATACCTTTCAAAATGCCATTTTTGTGAAAAATATTCAACCTTTTAAACATTTAAAAATACCATGAGAAATTGATTGAAAAATAAATCACACTTAATAACACATTCCATATTTTAAAATGAAAAAAAGTTCAAAATCATTTCATTAATCTAAACTCATATTAGAAGCATTCTTTATGTCACTTATTAAATTTGAAAAAAAACTCAAAAAATATTGTTTTAAAACACAAGAAACCTATTTTTCATAAAACTTTAAATCATATAAACAAAGGAAAAACAGAATCCTCATCTGAAATCTAAAAAAGGATATAAATTTCAACACACAACCCATCGACACCCTCTTGGATGGTAGTAAACAAAGTGTAACTCCACAACCCCAAATCTAATAGGCTTATTAATGAATAATATCTCTAAGTAGGCATATCCCATAACTTGGATGCGTTATCCTAAGTAACTATATGCTCACAAACATATATATAATCCCATAAAATAATAATTTCAATGAAACAAAATAGATACTAATGAATTCATACATCTAAATACAACCATTAAAGTACCAAAAAATGTAAATTAAAAAAGGTTTCGAAATACAAGTGCACAAATCTAGAAAAGAAAAATTAACCTTCTCCCAAGGAGAGGACTTATTTCAATTGTATCACTGATATAAACTGTGTTATTTCCCACCCAATGTCTACTCTATTGGATCTTGGTTCTACAAAGAAACCATTAAAAGTCATGTCATGTTTATAAGACATAACAAGTATGGGCAGATCTCATATAGTAATAACTATAAAAATACCCCATAGTACACCCCAAAATTACAAAAATGTAATGAATCAAGAGTATTAAACTCAATAATATACACGTATTGCAATGAAGATATGAGACATAATGATAATCAATATTTGATATATACTCATAACAGACTCCAACACTCAAGAGTTCTCAACCACACTGTTATCCATGAGAATCTTCTAGTGGAATCAAGGTAATGATCATCTAGGAGAATCCACTCCATGATCCATGTTTTCATTAATGTGACTCAATTGAGAGGTTTTTCTTGTCAGGAATCACTAAATATGTTCTCACTAGAACTCCAAAAATCACATTACATTGATAGGGTATCACACCTATGACCACTATAGGGATGCCACAAATCCAACTTGATCAATATGCTAGATAGGGGATCAGTTCCCTATGTCCTAGTGGTCAAGAAAATACCGTAAACTATTCCTAGGTAAAGAATACAATAGAGGATCCCACCCCATGATTTGTGGAGGGATACCATGAACACTATATAATGCAGAACCCATAGAGGGGATCATAATCTTATTCTTAGGATGTAATGACATACAACACCCTCATAGGGATAGACCAAAAGATCACACTCAACTGAAGCTGGTTTATATTAAAGAGACATATAACCTCATGTTTTCTTAAAATAAGTACATGGAATGTACCTAAAGTACATGGTGTCTCTCCTATACAAAGGGACATCTTGTATCTCTTCACCTCACATGGAATTAGACATAAATATTCATGATGTATCATCTAGGGGCATATGGTGTATAAAGGATTGTTTGATACTTGTAATTATTCCTATTCATTCCAGTGTACATTTGGTCATATCTGTATTATTTGGTCAACCATGTATACTTGGTCATGTTTGAGTACCAGGTCGTGCCCATGTACTCTACCTATACATGTGTCTTAGGCTATGTCTATGCTCATGTACCCTTCAAAGTATAGGTTGGGCCATCACCACCAGGTAAAATGGTGCGTTACATGTTTCACACAGCTAGTGGTATTTTTCTCTACATGTAATCCTTAGTGCCAAAGAAGAGGTACTAAATGAAATGATTTATTTACATAAAATGCCTTGTAGTTAGAATTTTTTTAGAAATCCTAGTTTATTCTCTGCATCTCACCCACATCACCAAAAATGTTTGATATTCTAAAAATAAAGTTGATAATAATGTATATAGAGTTGATCAAGCCTCACTGTATCTGGTGTCTAGAATAAAATCGTCAACCCACTCAAGTCACAAATTTCATTTCACCATGTCATCACTGTGGAAAAAACCAAGAACGTAATAATGATCAGTCTAATCCTGATCCACCTCCAATCATCTTATTCTACTTTCACACCTTGATCACACCCTTGATTGTGAACTAAACCCATAGAATCCATCCATTGTATCAAAATAAAAGTCATGATATGATCAATAATTGTGTATTCAAAAACCTATAGCTAAATAAATTATCAATGATGAATGTGGAAAGAAATAGATATTGAATGAAATCTCATTCATTGTTCAGTTTTACCTCAACTTTCTTCTGTTAAAACTAAGAATGAAGCTAAAATAATAAATATAAAATAATAATTTCCCCAAATCCTCGGTAAATAAACACAAACCTACAACACGATTAGCCCATGAATCAATTTGATATTGGATTTGATTAAAATTAATCATAAGATAATCAATAGGAAAATAAACCAATGGAAAAAATTACCTACCTTTTTTTGGGATCAATCACTAAAAAATAAATAATCGTCATTATCATTATTTTTCATATCTTTGAATCCCATTAGTGAAAACAATCTATAATCTATTTTCATTCACAATGCTCTCCTAAAATGTATCCCTTATCAATCTGAGGGTCATGTAGCAAACCCTATAAACTAGATATATACCTATATTCATATAGTGTAATTATTTTTATTCTTTAATTAATTAAATATATTTATTTTATTTAGTCATTTCACTCATCAGGAACTAAATCTAAAACCCAACACCGAAAACGACTATGTCATTCATTGGGTAAACCCATATTTCAGACTCAACTGTACTTATATATTTCTAATCTGAGACTCTATTTATGAGTTATTATACTATTTTAGTAAACAAATTGTGCATAATATAATATATTTAATATTTATATAATATCAATACTGAGCCTCTCCGAGCCTCTAAATCATACAATGTCCCAATACCTTTTACAATATTATTACCTATATTCCAAATCCTTACCTTGAAAAAATACATTAAATTCTACCCACCATAGGGATTATCATCCCAAAAGGTGAACATAATACACAAAAAGTGTGGGTACTGAGCTCACAATTGGGTTTCCAACTCCCATGTTCTCCCTTATAGATTCTCATGCACCACCAGATAAACAATAAGGGAATTTATCACCCACATAGGATCTTAACCTACTAATCATTATTCTCTAACAGGTACTCTATAAAGGTAGAATCATCCTCTATATCCATATTTCCATAGTAGATAACATGTGATGGGTTATTCAGATACCTCCTCAGTTATGGCATGTGGAAGACATCGTGTACGTGGTCTAACAATGGCGGTATGTCTATGTATTATACCACTTTTGTGATCCTATAAAATATCTACAAAGGGTCAATAAATCTTATAGAAAACTTGTTACCAAGACCAAATCTATGTAATCAATGTCAGTTTGTGACATCTGGAAACACATGGTCACCCTCTTTAAACTAGAAAATCCAATTGGATCGGTTCTTATAGGATTTCTGATGACTCTAGGTAGTTCTAATACATTCCTAGATGATATATTTCTTCTCTATCATATATGTCATCACCATTGTACCCATGAGTGTTGAAAAATCTAGATTAGCGAAACATAGTGGTAACCTATAGGGTCACCTTTAAAAATCCTTTAATGGTGTCATAAAATTGGTGTAATGGTATTTTTTTGTATGAAAAATATATCATGGGTAGATGATCCTCCCAACTATATCCAAAGTCTGACATGAAACCCGAAACATGTCCTCCTAAACCTAAATGGTCCACTCAGTTTGGTCATCAGTCTGGGGGTGAAACACCATGCTCAAAATTAAGTGATTCCGAAATACCTCATGAATTCCTCTATATAATTGTGATGTGAAGTGAGAATCATAGTGTAAAACAATCATTGAGGGAACTCTGTGAAGTCTAATTATCTATTGTATGTAATGTAATCCCAAGATATTAGCTGAAATATTATTTATGATAACTTAGAGTTGTTCAATATGGTGTGTTGTTATTTGATTTCCAATATAGAATATTTTCCTCTATAAAATCATGTGGGCCCCATCGCAAGTGCATAGATATACCATCCCACATCTAATATGGCACCTCAGGTTGTTGAGATAAAACTAAATAAATTTGGTGACCAAACTTCTCTATCTAAAATGTGAGGCACTGAGAGTCAAACTCCACTACACACCTATTCATACCTTTCCACCCAAACATATGTTTAAGGTCTTGGTAAAAAATTATCATACCTGGATTTACTACCATGTGGGTGTATGAAACTCCCTCATTACCTCATCAGAAAATGTTACTTGTTTCATCATTTTCCACTAAAAAGGATGTTATTCTCCCCACCATCATGAAATAAATCAAGAGCACATCCAATAGATATTTGGGTACATAAGGTCTCATAGTCAATATCTCCACACTGAGCCTGCATAACAAGGATTAGAAGTAGTGTTGTAAAAACCTATGACTATAGTTAAGTTACACCAACCTCATCCACTAGGGACAACTGCTTCAAGGATAAATAATATATCACATCAACCAAAAACTATGAATAAGATCTCTTACTAATAGAATATACCTCTATGATCCCTTTCCTAGGAGTATAGATATTTTAATCTAGTATTTTACACATAAAATGACATGATTTTTAGAGTAATAAAAACCAATGGTCAAATATTCTATCATAATTATAAGACTAGATAATTGATTAGAAAAAATGAAACTAAAAATAAAATTTTATTTACTCTCTGTAATGAGATTCTAACAGCCTTTGAGATCATATAACTACATAGTATAACCTAAGGAATACATACACAAAATATATGAGCCAAAAATATTAGTAAGGTAATAAACATGGATATGAAAGCATTAAATTTGAGTTAGAAGACAAAAAATGATTAAATAAAAGAAATGAATCCTGAATAAACATATAGAAGAATAACATATATAACATGGAATCATATTATCATGGAATTATTGGAATTTTGGACGAAATATATAACATTACATAAACATGATTCATGGATAATAACTAAGTCTATATCACATGGTGGAAAAATTCCCATAACGGATTACGATTACTCTTTAATCCCATAAATAATGTCTAATGAGTGAAAAAATTACCCAATGTATTGGAGATATATCTCTTCACACCCATAATAACATGATCATGCATATTTTTTTCCATATAATGAATAAAATATCAAAAATAAACATAAGGGTTACCCATGGAAATAAATGGGTTTCGTAATCATGTTATAAAGCATAACCAAAGGATGTATAATAATGTTATACATAGAAAAAAGAATTTAAATCATTCCTAGACATTCAAAAATGGTATATAATAATATATCATTAATAATGATGTTCGACTAAACTGCATACAAGAAAAATAGTGGTAATCATACTTTATAAATCTACCACTTAATCACAGTTTTTTATTAAAGAATAAAAAGTCTTAAAGGAATAATTATTTACATAAAAATAGAAAGGAACTATAATATATATTAATGATAAAAAGTGTTATTTTTATAAAATATTGGTTTCTTTAATTACTTTATTTATTGTAAATGATAATGGGTAAGAAATATAGAGGTTCACTTTACATGTTTCTTCTTATCGTGAGAAATTAGGAAGGGAACCTTCTAAAACATGTATTTCCCAACCAAAGATATATTAATTGAGATAAATACATATATTTGGAACATATTATATTAATTAAGTATAATTATATCAGAATAATAATAAAATTTGATAGGGTAAATAGAGAATAAATGAAACCTAAAGGAAAAAATGGAGGTTCGGAGATATCCCTTACCTTATGTCTAAATGTGTTATGAACATGAATTTAATGTATTATATAATCAAATTTGACTCATTAATAATTTACTTAAGAACCTATTCAACTTATAATGTATTTATTATAATTTTATTAATTCATTTATGTCCATTTTGATGAGTTATAATGTTTAATTTTCATTGGTCTGAGAGTGTTTGTTTCTCAGTTTCATGGTTGGTTAACTGGTGTATATTTATGGATGGTCTTGAAAAATGGGAATATTACAATATATCTGAAATTATATGGTATTAATTAACATACTAATGTTTAAAATTCCCTATATATAATTTTTATTTCTGGTATTAGGGTGATTCATTTTATTAAACTATAATGAAAAATGTTTAGTTTTTTTTGGGGGTTTTTACTGCCATCAAAAACTAGTATCATTTTATTTTATTTTATGTTTATATTTTGATTAATTAATTTTAAATAGGATATTATATACATATGAAAATCCATATTAATAATAATAATGGTTTTATTAAAAAAATTAAAGGTTGTAATGGAAATTGAAAACTCAGTACCCATGGTGATAATAAACCATCATAATTTGGACAATAGTTTTCTTTCTTTGAATAAGAGAACTTGAAGAAAAGTATGGAAAGTGTATATTCCATTATCTATATAATATTACATTATATAAATAATCCTATATTTATTATTCTTTTATGGATGATGTTTTTTGGTATATGTTAGGTGAAGAAAATTATTTAATGATTGAGGATTGATAATGTTACCTGTTGAATATCACATCCTTGAAGGACCCATTAAAGAACTCAAAATTGGTGTTTTATTGAGAAAAAATTCTCTTGGACATGTATAAGAGGCTTTTTAAAGGTAATTTTATAGAGTTTTGAATTTATCCAAGGCATAGATGGTGTGATGAGAAAGGGTGGTGATGGTGGTATTTATAGGAGGAGGAGAGGGGTGTTTTTATTTTAATATTCATTAGTTTATTATTTTTGCACAAAAATATTAGTAGAGTTTATTCATATAAATAAATAAAATATATAGTGAATTATTCTATTACCCAAAGTGTTCTTATATCATCCATGATTCAAAAATTCGTGTATTTAGCTTATACTGTTAAATATTGTAAATAATCATACATCACTATTTACCAAAAAATCAACTATTTTTAAAAAATCCAAAAAATAATACTTAACCATTTTTTAGAATGTATACTTAAAAAAGGATTCAATTTGACGAAAATAAATGTATAATTATGTGAATTTTAATTTTTAAATAAAATCATCATTTTTTGGAAGAATACCAATGTTTTTATTTTAATCGAATTTATGACCCTTTTTAAAATTAATTAAGGTCTCAAAAAGATATATTATATTTATAATAAAACATTATAATAATTTATGGTTCTATCTTATGAAAATATTTTTTTAAATCATTGTTGTAATTATAAAATTGTAACCAAACATTTATGTTTTCCAAAAATACCATCACTTGATTTATCATTTTTAAAAAAATTATTTACTTATACAATGATATAAATATATCACACATTCATTTATAAAATACAAAAATTTTATTTATTCTTTAATATGTTAGGATTCTATTCTAATGGTCATATTTCTATTCCTAACATTCATATTACTATTCTAATTGTTAGGTTTCTATTTTGTTCATTATTATTCCTTCACTTATATTTTTTTAAAGGTTAAATATAATTTATTCGTCAAAATAAATATTATATTATTAACATTATGTTTAATATCTACAAAATTGTTCATGAGTGCTGTCATTCTAGTGAATCGAGAAGATCCAAATTATCATATTCTCATTTTTTTTATAATCTATTTATTGTCCCTTTGTAATATTTGGAATTATTATTTTTTAGTTGTTGTCTAATGTATAAGAATATTCTTTTCTATGTGAGGTATGAGATTTTATAAAATATAATATAATTATAATAAGGAATATTACATTGATAAAAATTTGTGTTCATTTCACTCTTCACCCATTATGAAATTCCACTCTCGAAATTTTGTTTTACATACTAATGTGAAAATAATTTAGAGTACTTATCCTTCATTTCTTCCTCAGTTTCCCATTCCACCTTTTCATACTTAATGTTTTTCTATATTACATTGACTAGGTTAGTGGTATTTTTTGTATAACATCATCTCTACGATCCAATCTCTTCATCAACTTCTCCCTAAAAGAGTGTTCATTTTCAGATGTACCGCCTCTGAATTTTTTCATTTACGAATCTGGTATGTACTTCCGTGAGAGTGATATGTTCAATTCATCATTAATTTAGAAATTTTTGGTGTAATTGAGAATCAATAGGCCATATCTTTGACCCCATAATGAATCTTTAATGCATCAATATACCATGGCCATTGCTTTCCTATATTCACAAATATCATAACACTCTTCCATGGAGATATGTGGAGGAATACCTTACCACCAACCTCAAACTCTAATTCTCATTGATGATTATCTTTATAGCTCATCTATCAACTGTGGGTATCTTGGATATACTTCAAGATGGTCTTCACCATCTCTTCCATTTTCCTAAACCATTTAATGTCTAACAATCTTACAATAACTAACTTCATCCCAGAATTTAGGTGTTCAATATAATTTCCCTAAAATGAATTCATATAGATACATTTGGATTCTTGAGTGGAAACTATTTTTGTAATCAAATTTTAATACATTAATATGTTGGTCCCATCCTCCATTTAAGTATATTAAGCATGCTAACAACATGTCTTGCAGTGTCTGAATAGTTGGCCCTAAGTGGGAATCAGATCGGGGGTTATAATTTGTACTAATGTTTAGTTCAATGTTTATAGAATGATAGAGTATTTTCCAAAACTTGTAGGTAAATATCATATCTTTATCAGATACAATAGATAATGGGACCCCATCCAGTATCACCACTTCCCATATTTATATTTGTGAATGATGAACATGAGAGAAGTCCTCTCAAATTAAGATAAAGTGAGATATCTTTATAAGATGGTCCATAAGAAACCATATAGTATTATTTACTATGTATTAATTCATAAGTCTTGTGAATATTTTCATGGTGATGTTTTTCCATTTCCAAATTGATATGGGTAATGGTTTCATCATCCCCTTATATTATTTCCTCTCATCTTTAATTTTTTGAATACTAGGCACTTTGATGTAAATTCAGTGATCTCTTTCGTTATAATGTCCCACGAAAAGTGCTCTCGGAGATCTTGATACTCCTTTATGATCCATGAGTAGATATAGAAGGTTTGGCTATGTGAATATTTCAAAATCACCCTCTATATATCATTTTTTTGGTATAAGTAGTCCTGAGGAAAATATTATGACTCATTACTGATAAATTTTGACTTTTTAGGATCTCCCATTTTTTATAGCTTCCATATTCTTCTGAATTATCATATCATCTCTTTGATCACCATTTATATTCTTTAAAAGGGATTTTTAGAAATATCTTTTGAATGTGATGATGATGTACCATCATTTATGATTCCCTTTCCATCTTTTGTAAGTCTGAGAAGATTAGATCCTTATAAATTTTCATCACCGATAATGTGAAAAGATCATATCTACATAGATTATCCAGTGCATTATTTTCCTTACCATGATGATGGTGAGTTGATAAGTCAAAATAATAGTTGAGCTATAACCATATTCACCAATTTATTTGAAGCTCAATTTATATAAATATATATTTAAGGCTCTTTTGATCAGTATGTATCTAACACATTTCCCCAAAGGGATAATGTTTCCATATTTTGAATGTAAATATCACGGCTACCAACATTAGATCATGTGCAGGATAGTTCTGCTAATGAATTGTCATCTTCTTGAGGCATCTTCATTTACATTACCATTTTAAATAAATACAAATCCTAATCCCTTCATTGGTGAATCACAATATACCACAAATATTTCTCCACTTCTAGGTATTATATGTACTAGTAAACTGATAATCTTCTTCTTCAACTATTTAAATCATTCCTCTCATTCACTTATATAGACAAGCATTACTCCCTTCTGAGTCATCATGGTTAGCGGGTTTTAGAATTGTGAGAATTTCCTCAAAAATATTTTATAATATCTAGCTAGACAAATGAAACTCAATATCTTCATTACAAATATTGGCATGGTCCACTATTTGATTTCAATTTTTAGAAGGATCTACTCATATCCCTTTTCTATTATAACATGCCCCACGAATGATAATTCCTCCAACCAAAACTAAAATTTACTATACTTTTCATATATTTTATCCTTTGGAAAATTATTTTTCATAGTATTCAAATGTTTCTCATGCTCTTTCTTTATCTTGGAGTATATAAGAATATCAATTATAAAGACTACAAAAAAAATTCAATGTAATCTCTAAACACTCTATTCATTTAGTCCATGAAAACCATTGGATAATAAGTGAGTCTAAAATGCATAACTATGAACTCATAATTAACATACCTCATTCAAAATTATGTCTTGGGAATATATTCCTTCTTCACATTTAATTGGTGATATCCTATCCAAATTTCCATATTGTGGAAATACATTCCCCATATAGTTGATCAAACAATGCATCTACCCATGTCAGGGGATTTATATTCCTAATCATGATTTTTTGAGCTTATGTTAATCAATGCATAGGACCATTGGTACATACATCTTCTTGATGAGGAGAACTAGTGCACACCATGGTAAATCACTCGATAATATGAAACCCTAGTCCATATTCTGTTGTAACTACTTCGTTGGTTCATCAAATATCAATAGTGTCCATTCTATAAGGATTCCTTGATATTGGTAGAGATCCATGTCTAATATAAATTTTGAACTAAACCTATTCATCCAGAGGAAAACTTTGAAATTATTCTGAGAATACATCAGTGTATTCCATCATAATGGGAATCTCTTCAATCATGATCCTCTCTTTTATCTAAATCATTTTATATTGATATACTTTCTCATAAAGAAATAGTATCCACAATTGAGCTGATGATTCTTGAAAAGATTCATCCTTCTCCATACACTAATATAGAATTGTGGGATGCCTATGGATGTGAAGAGTGATCTCCCTTTCATGATAGTTGATATAGGATTTGAATAATGATATAAAATCCATGACCAATATGACATTAAACTACACAAATGAAAGTATAAAGAGATTTTTAGGAGGTTCTTCCCACAAACATTAACTAGGGAGGAGTTATATACTTTATAGGCAATATTTTCCCCATTATTTATTCTCATAGATAACTCAACTTCTATATTTTTTGTTGGTTTTTGAATAGTTCAACTAAATATAAAATATATCAAAGAATTCAAATAACCATAATCAAATAGCGCATTCACTATTCTGGAATGAATAACCAATTTACATGTCACCACATCATTTTTGGGATCCACCTCATCATTAGTGATATCATACACCATTCCTTCCATCATTGGAGTTTATTTTTGTTGATTTTCCCTAGAAACCCTTGACTTAGGGCATTGGATTGCACAATGACTATGTTTACTATAGTTGAAACAGTTTACTACTTGATGAGTTTTGATCTTAACCATCCATTCTTCTTATATATTAGTGGGATTCTTCAAATACCTTTAGGAATAATTAACATTATTCCCTTATCTTCAACATTGGAAGAATATTTTTGTCCCCTTTAGACTATTCTCAGGATTCTTCTCCCCACAATTTTAAAATGGGGGATGTTGGTTTTTCTTTCCATAATTATATTTTTCTTTTTATCCTCCTACATTAAACTCCATTTTCATATTTGTATCTCAAAGACCATGAAGAAAATGAGAGAAACCAATCATAATTTCAAATTTAAGGGCACAACATACAATCTCCACATTACATTCAATGTCTCAAATTGCCAAGGCTTTTTATACACTTGGATTTAATCCACTAGTGAAGAGGTCTGCCTTGATTTATGTGTCCATTAAAAATATGGAGGCGTATTTTGAAATCCTTGTGAATTTTGACTTGTACACAATGATATATTCACCTTCCCTTTGATTTAGTCTGAGGAACTCCCTCCTTGTCTTCACATAAAGAGTTTAGGGAGAAATATTTACTGAAAAATATTTTATTGAATATTTAAAAATACCTAGAATAAATTTCATCAATGGATTTTGTTATTGATTAGTTTACACCATTGATCAACTTCCCCATCAATACGATAGACCTCCAGTATGAATTTCTATTCTTCTAAGAATTTGATAATAGATAATATTATCTCAATGGAGTTAATCCAATGTTCCACAATGAGGGGATCATAATATCCAATAAAAATAAGAGGTATTTTTCACATAAAGGATTCAAACACAACATGATATTTCTTATCATGAGGGAATTAAACATGATTCAAGTTATTATTCATAACATTAACTAGTTAATCAAGTACATTCATGATGTTTTTAGCTTCTATTCCCATAAATTTTTTCATCTCATTAGGGAAATCATCACACTGCCTATAAAATTGAATAATTACACATGTTCTCTAATATCCTTTCATTAAAAAATAAAAATAAATAAAATATAATTAGTTGGGCATGAATACGTAGCTAATTACAATATTAAAAGGAAAATATGAACATATAATGAATCTAAAAATAAATGAAATTTATTTCCTAACTTATCATTCCCTAAGTTTAAAACTAGGTTATGCATGGTTTTAAAATTATCCCTTGGGTTCTTGATAAATTTATCCTTTAATAATACTCAAAAATAACTAAATAATGCTATGATACAAACTATAGAGACCCTAGTATTTTACATATAATATTACATGACTTTAATCATAATACAAACCATGTATTGAATAGTATAGTGTCTTTAGTTGAATATGTAAATTATTATAAAACATGAATCTAAAAATAAAAATAGTGTTTATTTAATCTCCATAATGATCTCCTAACTCCCTTTAAGATAATATAACTATATTGGATAACCTAGGGAATATATAGAAAAAAGATATGAAAAAAACTGAGTATGTGAATAAACATATGAGTGAAAGCATAAAAGATGAGTTAGAAGACATAACATGATAAAAAAGAAAGGCATGTATTATTAAAAACCCAAATGGAAGAATAACATATCAAACATGGAATCAAATAATCATGTCAATGCTAGAATGTGGAAACAACATGTTACTTGACATAAATATGATTTCAGGCTAACTACCAAAACTATATCTCATTGTGGAAAAATTCCCATAATGAATTAGGTTTACTCTCTAATACCATAAATCTTGTATCACAAGAAAAAAAATTATAGAATGAGTTGATGTTTTATCTGGGTGCACCCATCATAACATTTTCATGCATATGTGTTCCACATGATGAATCAAACATAAGGGAGATTCATTAAAAGAAATGGGATTCATAATGACATCATAAATCATAACCAAAGGGTGTATCATAATGGTATACATGAAAGTAATAATTTAATTCATTCTTGGAAAATTTTAAGCTTGAAAAAATAACTGATCATGAATAATGATTTTTAACAAAAGTTGAAATAAAAAAATGGTTAGTTTACATTATAAATGGTCCACTGAAGTGCAATTTTTTGAAAAAAGAATAAAGAGACATTAGTGAACAATTATTTACAAGAAACTAGAGAAGAACTAACATTTATTTTCATAATAAAAATGGATATTTTATAAAAAAATATTGATATCTAGAAAATATTTTTTTAGTGTACTTGAAAATGGTTAAGAAACAGATAAGTTCACCCAACGCAGTCATGCTTATTAGGGGGAATTGTTAAGGAAACCTTTTGAAACACGTATTTCCCGATAAAATAATGTTTATTTGGTATATATAAACATTCTTTGAAAATATTTATTAAATTCCTGATATGTGTATAAGAATAATGAATAATTTATTTTGAGTAAATATAGATAATTATTAACCCAAAGGGAAAATGGTGGTTCATAGAGTTCTCTTACCTTATGTATGAATGTGTTTTGTACTTTCACTTAACATAAAAGATAATAAAATTATAATAATTACTAATTTTATTAATAACCTATTAAATATATATTTTATTTATTTTAATTTTATAAATTTCATTTATAACTATTTCTATGAGTTAAAAGGATTATTTTTTGTCATTCTAGGAGCATTTGTTTCACTGTTTCATGGTCGGTTAATATGTTTATATTTATAGATGTTCTTGTAACATCGGAATATTAAAAAATAAGTGAAATTATATGGTTTTAATGAACCTATAAAATTTTTAATGGTCACATATATCATTTATATTTCTTGTACTGGGATGATTCATCTTATATAGCATTAGTGAAAAATATTTTGTTTATTTTGGAGGTTTTTAAAGCCATCACAAACTAGTATATTTTTATTAAATATTGCTTTTATATCATGGTTTCAGAAAATTAAATAAGTTAAAATATAATTTTTAAAATATTTTTTGGTCATAATAATCGTTTTATGACCATTCATGAAGTTGTTAATCGAAAATAAAAACTCATTATACATAAAGACGGTAAACAGTCATACTTTGGAGAAGAGTTTCATTTCATTAAATTAGAAGATATAAAAAACTGGGTGAATATAATATACTCCATTTGAAATATAAAAAATCATTATATACATGACACTAGACTTATTATGTTTTATGGATTATGTATGTGACGATAATGGCGAAGAAAAAAATAAATTAAATCAAGCTGTTTGTGACAGTTACCACCAGAATATCACCTCCTTGAAGGAACCCTTAATGAACACGGAATTAGCCTTCTTTTGACACTATATTCTCTAGGAAAAGGGGAAGTGTCTTGGGAGTTTAATTGGATAGAATATTGACATGTTATATGTCTTAAATGTTTTGATAATAAGGGGTTGTGTGTGTTGGTATTTATAGGGGAGGAAAGGGGTGGTTTTGATTATTATATTCATTATTTTATTATTTTAGCTCAATTATATCAATAGTTTTGATTTATATAAATAGATGTAGAAAATTGAAATGGGGGATTCGTGATAAAGGGTTCTTACATCATCCATGACACAAAAATTCATGTATTTATCATATAATGTTATGTACCATAAATTATCGTATTTCACTATTCACCAAAAAAATCTACTATTTAATAAAAATACCAAAAATTCACCCTAACCTTTGATCAACAAGAAGTATTCAAAAATTGAATAAATATCATGAAAATAATTTTCTAATTATGAGAAAATTAATTTTTAAATAAAATTATCATTTATTCATAAAAAATTACTAAGTTTAATATTATAATCAATTTTATGACCCATTAACAAACTAATTAAGATCTAATAAAATAGTATTATAATTCTAATAAAAATAATAATAATTTATGAATCTAATTTATGAAAATAATTCTTTTTAAATCATTATATTAATTACAAAATTGTAAATTAATATTTACGTTTCACAAATATAACAACACTTAATTTATCCTTTTTTAAACAGTTATTTACATATACCATAATATAAATATATTATATTCTCATTTATAAGACACCTAAATTTTATTTATACACTAATAGGATATTTTTCTATTCTAATGGCTAGATTACCTTTCCTAATGGTTATATTACTAATCCAAAAGTTAGGTTATTGTTCCATTGATGTGGGTTCTGTAATTTTTAAAAATACCTATTATTTCATTCACTATTTATTCACTTGTATTTTCCCTCAAAGTTATATATAATTTCATCTTATAATTAATATTATATTATTAACAATCTATTTTATTTCTACATCTTTTTTGTGAGTGAGGTCATTCAAGTGGATCGAGAATATCCAAAATATCCTATTCTCATTATTATACTTTCTATTTATTATCCTAATAAAATATTTGGAATTATTATTGGTTTAGTTTCTATATAATGTATAAAAGTAATGTTTTTTTGGTTTCTCTATGGGATGTGTGAGAATTATTCTATTTGAAATGATTATAATATGGGGAATTCTATTGATAAACATTTTGGGTCGTTACATTCTCCCCCCTTAAAAAGTTTCACCTCAAAATTTCATTTTAAATTCTTTTGTGAAAACATGTTAAAGTAATTATCCGTAATTTCTTCCTCTGGTTCCTATGTTTCCTATTTATACTTATGTATTCCCAACATTAATATGACTAGGCTAGAGGTCTTTTTACATAAAACATTATATCTACATTATAGGATCTTAACTGGACTCCCCTCATCAGAGAGGACATTATCTAGATCTACCACCTATGGATTGAGTACATGTGAGAGATCTCTTATATACTTCCTTAATAGGTTTACGAGGAATACATAATGTACATGAGAAATGGTTGGTGGAAGTGAAATTTCATAGTCACAACTCTGACCCGGTCAAGAATCTCGAAGGGGTTGATGTAACTGAGACTTAACTTTCCTTTCTTCCCAAATCTCATGACCATTTCCCATAGAGATATGAAAAGGAATACCTTATAAAAAACATCAAACTATAAATCTCATCGAGTATTATTTTCATATCTCATATGTTAACTTTTGGCATATCAGATATGTTGTTTGATAGTCTTCAGCTTTTTTTCTTTTCCTTGACCATTTTAGGTCTCAAAATTTTATACTCACCAAGTTCATCCCAACATGTGGATGTTATACATATTTTTACATAATAGGCTTCATATGGATCCATTTGGATTCTTGAGTGGTTTTAATTATTGTAAGATAATTATACTAATGAAATATTTTGGTCACATCTTCCATTGATGTCCATTGAGAATGCCCTCAATGTGTCTTCAAGTGTCTGAATAGTCTGCTATGACTAGACATTAGTTTTGGAGTAATAATCTGTTCTAAATTCAATTTAGTTTTAGATCATGTTGGATAATTTTCTAGAACATGGATGTAAATATCAGATCTTGATCATATATAATCGATAATGGATCTCCATGAAGCCTCACCACTTCATTGATGTATATTCAGGAAAGATTATCAAGTGAGAGGTCCCCCTGAATTGTGATAAGGTGAGAGATCTTTTTATGATGGTCGATACTAACCCTTGTATCATTGTTTCTTTTTTATTTATTCATAATTATTGGGAATTTGTTCCATGGTGATGTTTTCTCATTTTAATTTACATATGGGTATTGGTAGCATCATCCCAATAGAATATTTCCATTCATCCTTCACCTACTGACATTGTACAAAATTTTATGTATGTTTACTGACCTCCACATAATGCATTTATAAATCCTTTATATTCAATAAATGGTATTTTTGAGAAATCATTTGTGAAATGAATGATGATTTACCTTTTTATATTATATCTATGTCCATCCTTTTTAAGTATAAGAATATTATATCCTTTTTAATTATTTACATTGAAATAGTTACCAGATACTTTCTATGTATAGAATCTTCCACTTTATTTTCTTTTCCCAGAATGTATTAAATTTTGAATGGATAATCCTTTATGAACACTAACCATCATCCCTCATATATATTATGATCTTTTTTTGTTAATATATATAAAGGATCTTGTAATTCGTGTATATCTCTCTCTTATACCCATAAAGAAAATGTATCCATATTTTAAATATCAAGATCATGGATACCAACTTCAGATCATGTGTGGGATAGTTCTAATCATGAATTTTAAGAATTATTGAGGAATATGATATTACATTATCATTTTGTTTCAGTACACAACCTAATCCAAATATTGATACATTGTTGTATTCCACAATGAGTTCTCCACTTGTGGGTAGTGTAAATTATAGTGCAGTTATAAGCCGCTTCTGCAAATCATTGAAGCGGTATTCATATTCACTTATCCAGAAAATATTTACTCCCTTTTGATTCAGCTTGGTTAGTGGGTATAAAAATATGGGAAGTTCCTCACAAATTTTCGGTAATACCCAGATAGACCAAGAAAAAT
The DNA here is from genome assembly GCA_963277665.1 of Viscum album. Taxonomy (NCBI): domain Eukaryota; kingdom Viridiplantae; phylum Streptophyta; class Magnoliopsida; order Santalales; family Viscaceae; genus Viscum; species Viscum album. The sequence continues at coordinate 1,125,587,095 of OY728146.1, forward strand.
TTGGATCTCTCTTAAAAATGTTTCCATAGGCCACCCTTTGATTTCCTTTGTTTTATAAGGATCAACTGATATCCATTTACCAGTGATAACATGCCCCAATAATGATAGTAACTCCAAAAAAACTCAAAATTATAGTTCTATTCATATAGTTTCTCCATTCGAAAAGTATTTAAAATTGTATTTGAATTCTCCTCATGATTCTCCTTGCTATTATATTACATAAAAATATGATCTATAAATTTTACAAAAAATTTGTTGAGGTAATATCTAAAGACTATTTTAATTATGTCAATAAAAATTTCTAGGGAATTATTGAGGCTGAAATAATTCACTATGAACACATAATGTCCATAACCCCTTCTAAAGGAAATATTAGGAATATCTTACATTATTAATATTAATTAGTGATATCTTGACTGAAGGTTCAACTTAGAGAAATAAATTTTCCAACATAGTTGATCGAAAAACCTATATATATATATATATATATATATATGGTAGGGGATATTTGTTCTTTTTTATAATTTTGTTGAGCTCATAGTAATTAATGTTGAGATTCATTGATCTATCATTTTCTTGAAAAAGGGGACTATGGAAACCCACATTGAAGCACATGAGCATTGGAAACCATTATCTAGATTCTCTTATAACTTCTTCTTTAGTTCATCCAACTCACTAGTTGTCATTATCTAGGTAGGATTTTATATTAGAAATGATGTATGTATAATATCAATTGACAACTCATCCTCTTAGACTTGAGGAAGACCAATAAATTCTTTAGTGAACACATCAGGGTATTCCCTCACAATAGGCATGTCTATGAGCATGATCCTATCATTTTTCTAAATAATTTGAGCTAGATATGATTTCTTGTAAGGAAATAATATCCACAATTGAGATGATTATTTTGGATGATATTCATCCTCCTTACACTTGTACAAAATTTGGGGATGCCTCATGATGTCAATAGTGATCGCTCTTTACTGACAGTTGTTGTTGGATTTGTATAAAGATAGACAGTCTATGCCCAATATGACATCAAAATCCCCCAAAGGAAGTAAGGAGAGGATTTTTTGGGAGGTTTATTCCACAACCATTAATCGGGTATGAGTAATATACATTAGATGCAATAATTCACTTATTCATTGTTCTTATAAATAACTCAACTTCCATATTTTTAGATGGTTCCTTAATAGTTCTACTAAACTTGAAATACATGAAGGAATGTGTATGTTCTTGAATGAATGACCATATTACCTATCACAAAATCATTTTTTGGCACACTTAAGTAGTAGTGATAGAAAATTCCCTTCCTTTCTACCTTGTATAGTGTTTTTATTGATAGTATCTAATAACCCTTGTCTTGGTGTATTGGATCTCATAATGCCCTTGTTCTATGCAAATAAAACACGGCATTATTGGATTAGTGTTTCTTTGAACCTTCCTTTATTCTTCCACATTATTGGGATTGTTCAAATCCCTTGAGTAATTATTTTCCTAATTCCCCTCTCTTAAACATTTAAAGCACCTCATGGTTTCCTTTAGATAGTTTATAGGATGCTTGTTCCCACACTTTTGGCATGTGGGATGTTGGGTTTTCCTTCCTTAATTATATTTTTCTATTGATCCTCCCATATTAAACTCAATTTTACCCTGCTTATATCTGATACCATGAGTCCACTAAGAGTCACTAATCTCTATTTAAACCAGAAGGGAAAAATGAACATTATCCTCATAATTTTATAAGTCTTGAACCACCACTGATTTTCATATAATTGAATTTAATCTGCTAAATAAGAGGTCCACCATGTGGATGAATATCATTAATTTTCCTCATATTCCCCAATTGATGAATCTCCGTTTTATTTAAGTATGAGAAGATCCCTCTACATCTTAAGATGGTGAGTTTATGGAAAATTTTATTAAAAAACATTTTCTCAAATCCTTTCCAATAAATGGTGTCAATTTATTCCTTAGGCTTTGTGTTTTTGATCAGTATCCAGAAATGATCAACTTCCCCCATAAAAATGATAGAATGCTTGTATGAATATAACTAATTCTTCTTATTAAAGAATAATGAATATCCTCTCAATGTAGTTAATTCATTTCTCCATTATGATGGGATCAGAAGATCCACTATGGTTATGAGGTATTTGCACATAATGCATTCAACCACAACTTTCTCTTTCTTAGAAGGAGGGAGTTACACAACATTAAAGTTATTATTCATAACTTTAGATAGTTGATCTAGTACAATCATAAAGTTGTGAGCTCCCATTCTTGTAAGGCCCTAGCATTAATCATTACATAATATTAAATTATGTTAATAATTAACATTGAGATCTTTTCAGGTTTGGAGCTTTAGAGAATTAGGTCATAAAATATACAAAACAGCTTGATTGTTACATGTAGAAACTTTTACTCAGTATACATTTTTTCATGAAATAAAAACAGTAAAGAAATAAAACATGTTTAGTTCCATGTTTTAAATAGCATGAATTTTCCTTGATCCCATCCTTGACCCTATTTATCTTTATGTATTATGAAAAACATTTCAATACTAGTTATGAGCATAAAAAGCTCAGTAAGGGATAAATAATGAAGGAAAACATATAGTTTTTAAAATACAATTAAACCATTAATAATATATCATAAAGTAATACATTTAACCATTAAGAAGTAGTAAAAACACTTCACTAAATATAATCTCATTTCATACCCTTTTATAACCCAAAGAATAACACAAATCCCATAGAAACAAATATATAGCATATAAATGTTACTTGGGACCTAAACATACTTAAATAGAATAACCATATGGTCGAATTCTACACATATTAATAAATGGAATAGTCATACCACTGACTTCCATACATATCAATAAATTTAATAGCCATACAGATGACATCCAAACCTAATGCATTAGATGTTATAATGTAACCACCTATCCTTGATTTATCACGGAACCACCCATCATTTGGTTTATCATGTAACCTCCCTCCAAATGTCAATGTACCATTATATACTCATAACACATAAAATTATACAAATAACAACATTTCACAAATAACATTTCATTTTCAATAACACGAAATTAGTTTAAGATATTGAAATAATCAAACCATTTAAAAAACCATTTTAAATATAAAAACACCGAAAAAGGGAATAAGATATTTTGGTTCCTTTTTAAAACATTAAGGCCTATAGAGGAATCCAAATAAAGATTATGGCAGTAGAAAGGTCATTGTCACTGGAAACATTAAAAAAATTCCTTTTTTAATTTAGTAAAATTATTCATAAAAAATTCCCTTCGAATGAATGTAAAATTCAATGGGTTTTATTATACACTGTGTCAAAGAAAGAGGTGTATATTATCAAAACATGCCTCAATGAAATGAGTTTGAGATGAAGTCCCTTACAAATATTGTACCATTAAATTGAGGATAAATAAATGACATAATTCTGTGTGACAAATATAAATAAACCCAATATAAGTGGATATTAAGTGTAAAAAAATTAGAGGTCTCTCACACATATTTATATCATAACAAAATCCAGAAGTTGAATTTTAACACAAAGAAATGAAATTGGTTTAAGAAGTTCCCTTACAAAAACTTGGCAGCCTAACGTTGACACATAAAAATTTAGAAAATGAGTTGATGATAGTTAAAATAGTATCTCATCACATGGACCTAAAATTTACAGCAATAAGGGTATATAACAACATATCCCTACATAAGATAATGGAAATTAAAAGACATAACATAAAAGAATTCTTTGACTAAAAGAGGAGGTTGAAAGGTTACCTTAAAACGATAATTTTATAAATAAAATATATTGATTATTTTTATTAACTACAAGTTCTCATAAATAAAGTAAATTTTTTTTCTAAAATAATCATAGCATGAAATAATCAAGTAGTATAAGTTTATCCAAATGAATGAAAATTGGTTTAAGAAGATCACTTGCCTCGTGCCTGAATTGACTTCTTCATTCTTTGATTTCTTGAATAATAAACATAAGTTAATTGGGAATTTCTTCTGAAATTTTTTTATGTTTTTTATTCTTTTTATATCACCTATTACCATTCTACATCAATTAGTTAATTGTTTGAGTTAAAATCAGATATTTTGTTGATGTTCGGAACTTGAGTAAAAATGACCTTGTTATAATTACAAATTGCCCATGTGGTCATATTTCCATTATATCCAAAATGATATCCATGATTTATATATCATATATATCATATATATCATATATATCTAGTATGTATGTATTTATAATAGTTAATAACATATTAAAATGAAATGCACCATTTATAGAGACGGTAAGCCGTACGTATGCATGAACACTACTTTCATTTTTTTTCATTTTTAAAGGTATGAAAACCAAATGATACATAAGTATATTATAATTACAGTATAATATTATATTTTATATACATTACATAATTTCCTTAACACCATTCTTTATATATTCCATTTATGGCATGAATGAGTCATATCAATTTGAGGAGGCGGTAGTCCGTACTTCTTCAAATGAAATTTTCGTATTTATACAACCTGAAAAGCATAAAGGTATGTTATAAATGAGAATTAAAGAATCATAGAGAAAAACTAAATATCATATATATCATATATAATTACAATTCCATCATAATGACCACCATGATATAAGGTAAGGGAAAATCGAACAATCATCGTTTCGGGAGGTAGTAGTTCACCATCCACAGAAACAGTATGGTCTATACCCATTAGACAGAGGTGTGTGTAAGTATAGTTTTAATCCTTATCATAAAAAAACCTAGAATATATAGTATAATATTGTTTTTATATAACCAAATAATAAGAAGATCATAGTTATTTGTGAAGGAAAATAATAGAAAATAACTTGAGCGAAGACGTTACCTTTAAATCGGGTTACACCCTTTGGTTTGAACCAAAATGATTTATTGAATCGCCTTGTTCGTAGTAGAATAATTCTAGGAGTAATGTATGGATTTTGGGAGCTTATTGAATAAGAGGTTGGATGATCCAAGAGGCTTGAGAGGTGTGAGTAATGGGTTAGAGGTGATGTCCTTTTATAAGGGGGAGGAGGGGCTCTTTAAGAAAGTTTGAAAGTAGTATTTTATTATAAAATGGTTTTCTGTTTCAAAAGGAACAAAACTCTTTAAATTATAATATAATATTAATATAAGTCTAAAAAAAATTAAATAAAAATTGGATAGGGTTTGGATATTTTTTAATCCTTATATTTTTTATTCAACCCTTTTTTACTCTTATTGTTTCATCAAGCATTTAACACTTTGAGAAACAAAATATTTACCAAAACATGAAAAATAATCAAATAAATAGTAAATAATAACATTTAATACTTATGATAAATATTTGGATGAATCATATATTTGTTATTTTATTTTATAATATTTAATGAAATATTTTATATTTTAATATATGAATTATTTCGATTTTGACGCTATTCATATCATGAATATTTAAAAAACATATAACAAATTTATTCATTAAAAAACATCATTTATTAAAATATAAGAAGTCATTAATATCCCTAAAATTCTTTTATGGCCTAAAAATTTTCAAAATTAATTTATTTTTAATATTTATAATCTCATTTATTTAAAATATTCATTAAAAAGGTAATCACTACATCATCATTGTGTCATAAATAAAGTTATTTATCTGATGTAAAAATATTATAAATAAAATACCATTATGTAGAAATTTTTTTTATATTTCTAATGACTATTTATAGTCTAAAATATAACTTATATAACCCCCTATAATTTTTTTTCTTAATGATATATGTTTCTGTTACATTTTCCTTAACTATAAATTAATTTTTATAAAGTGTCATTTTAATATAAAGTTGCTCCATGGGGTCCCCAAATCAGCCCAAGGATGACCATGGATAGGCATTTGTCATCAATTATGGTTAGAAAACATGTCAGGGTAATTTAATATAATTATAATTTTATATTTTACCCTTATTTAACAAATTTACCCTTTCACTATGGTAAATAAAATATTTACGGAAGTTACAATTCATAATGTCTAAAAATAAAAGTTACCTATATAAAAAATTTTGATCTCATTATTCCAAATATGGATTCCATTTTTTAAAATTCAAAATAAATAATTTTCAAAAATTAATTTAAAATTATTTCTTGTTGTCAATACCAAAAAACATGTTTTTAAAAAGTAAAAACTACTAAAAGATTGACATGTGTTGATGTCCAATTTTGAAGTGGAATTACGTATAATTAAAAATATTGGATTAAAAGGAAAAAATATAATCTAAATACACTTTAAAACCAATTTAATGTAAAATCTATCTATATTAATAAATTTTATTAAAAAGCAATTTTCAATTAAAATGTAGTATTTTTCATAATTTCTAAAAATTGAACTTTATCAAAAAAATACAAAAAATTTAACCAAAGTAAATTTTTATATCTATATTCTAAAAAATATTTTTATTTATTCAAATGAAACATATAAAAATAAAAAACTAGATTTAAAGAGGGTTTGCCATCAAAAGTTGATAAATCTACATTTTAAAGTATATTGGAGTATTTCATGCTTAAAATCGGATTCATTCTTATTTTAAGCCTATAAAACTTATTGTATAAAAACCAACATGTGTAATTATAATGTATTTAGTTATCTTAAATCCCATAAATACAATGTGTATGCCTTAACTACCATTTAAAAATAATTTTATTATTATATTATTTTTCGGTATAACTCAAATTTGTGTGCAACATAAGATTTCAAAGAAACCTGTTGTTGCATATTGAGTACGCTAACGAACAAAGTGTCCTATTTAAAAAAAATTATTATTTTATCCAGAAATATTAATAGATATGAAATATTATTATTCTAAAATTCCTGGGTCATTCCATCCTTCCCCCCTTTTGAAAATTGTTTCCACACAATTTTAAAATTGGGCTTGGAATCTTCATTGAAATTACCTCATCAAAAAAAGAGTCAACAAAATAGTCACTTTAAAAGAAAGAAGGGGAAGTGAAAATGTCGCCCGAGATAACACATACTAGGATTACATGTAGGAAAACATGGATATGGAATAGAACCTAACTCTCATTGATTAATAAAGAGTGATAGAAACTTGATCATGGAAAGTTAACCACAACAATACCATAAATTTGGGGTTGGGTAAATGTCAGATGATAAAATAAATCATATAATTTTTTTCATTCAAGATCCTTTTCATGGAGTTGAATAATTTTATTACTTCCTAGAATAATATTAGGAGGAAATATACTTACTTGAAATGTAGTGTTTCATACTTTCATCAAATTTAAACCAAAATATCATCATTTATCCAAACGATTAGTATTTGAGATGACTTGGTCACATATGAAGTTCTATAATCAACTTCTAGAGAATAAAATAGTCCAAATAAATAAACTATATATTTCCCATGTCTTTAGACATTATCCAAAACCAAAATGGTTAGTAAAAGATGAGATAATCCCCACAAAGGAAAATCCTCTTATCTCTATGTTTTAAAAAACAATACCCAAGGTTAATCAAAGACCATTCAATAAAAACTATCCTTAAAATTCTTTAAAATAATCCAAACTAATATGGAAACCCAAATTTAGAAGGATTTGATCACATAGTCTTCTATGATAATTCTTAACATTTATCTACAAATAACATCGACTATACATAATGTCTTATAGTAAAAAATAATTAACCAAATCACATATTCTCTATGATAAGTTAATAATATCCATAAATAACCCAAATTTCTATATTTTAATAATAACAACACATATTCTTCCAAAATAAAATTCCTTTGTAACTTCTCAAATAAAATACAAATGTATTCTATTATCCTTTGGCATATAGTGTTTTCCAAATAGAAAAAGTCTTCGAAAGTAACCTTTATCACTTAATCACCAAATAATTTTCCTATACTAAGGATGTCCATTTGATAAAACATAGGATCCAAAAATCAACTTATTCTTGATCCATAAAATCATTTAACTGAAAAAATCATACTAACCATGGACATCACATAGTTCAATGGAAGGCGATGTGCCCCTGTCACCATTTAGATATGGGTTCCATTATAGTGGACTTGTCGGATGTGATTGGTTGGCACCCATCCTATGAGTTGTACTTTTTATAAAACCATGTGATTCTTATAAAATTATTAAAAATAAGTTAATTTCCTAAAAAATAACCATAACCTATTTAATCATGAAAGGTTATCTAATAACTATCATTTTGCATCCAAAAATGTAATAACCATTTATCACCTAAAAAATATCATATCAACCCCTAAGGTTCTTCATTATGTCCACAAAAGAAAAAATTATTCTTTCTTGAATAAAATTTTCACATATCAAACTATAGGTTTACACATAAAAGACAATTTCTTCCAAAGTAATCCCATCATCAAAAGCATCTTAATATATTTAACAATTTCATCATCCTAAAATATACCATAACTCTTGAGTTTATTATATGTATACATCTTACTCATTCAATGTTCTTCATGATACATTGACCATTATTTTCCATCTTATTTTTTAATACTTCTTTTCTACAAAAAATTCATGAATCATATACAAATATTCAATAATGTCAAAACATCAGCTATGAAATAATCCATACCTTTCATTGGTCATTGTCATTTTTCTCATCCTTAATTGGAATGGCATTAGGTATTGGTAAACATATATTTGTATGGTCCGGCTAATCCCATTCCCGAACCATTCTCATAGGACCTCTATTTGTATAATGATAATGAAAACCTCATTTAAAATATTCAACTTATCCTTCAAAAATGACTTCTTTCCCATTCCTAGAGTCAACCAGACTCTTCCTTTATACATAGTAGTTTCTTTTTTTATGACCTTCATTTCCAAATTTATATAATCTTCATATCCCATATAATCATTTTTTTAGGTATTTCATTCCACATCATTGACACATTGGTTTTTGAATATACATACCTTTATTATTATTACCTGAACTTCTATTGGGATTCATTTCTAACATACATGATGCCTTAGAAAAATCACCAAGGTTCATGTGGTCAATCATGACTCTAGATGGTTGGTTGAGAATAACCATAATAGTTATCATTGCAACTCCCATTTCATTCGGTTTATTATTCATAAAACTATCATATTTCTCTTCACATCCATTGTTACTTTGGTGCCTACTAGATTCATCCATTTACTAAAACCAAAATTTTCAGTGTGTGTATATCATTAAAATCATAATATACTATCTTATGAGGTGGATATATACTAAGATATACTTATTCATGTCATATTAAACTCATTCGATTTATCTAAAATAACTATGACTCTTTCTAATATGTTAAACATTATGGTTATGTCACTTATGCTTAAATAACACCCTAACCTCAAATGTTATCTAAACCGACCTCTGATACCAACTGTAAGGGCCTATCCTTAAACACTAAATAATCTTGAATTATGTTAACAATTCACATTGAGGATATTTTCAGGTTTAGATATTTAGAGAATTAGGTCATAACTTATACACAAAAACTTGATTATTACATGTAGACACTTCTACTCAGTATCTATTTTTTCATAAAATAAAAAATATAAAAAAAATGAAACATGTTTGGTTCCATGTTTTAAATAGCATGATGCTTCCTTCATCCCAACCTTGACCTTATTAATCTTTAAGACAAGTGAAAAACATTTCCAAACTTGGGATGTGCATAAAAAATCTCAGTAAGGGATACATAAATAAGGAAAATTGCTAATTTTACAAAACAACAAGTAAACCATGAATAATTTATCATAAATTAATACATTTCACCTTTATGAAATTGAAAAAACACTTCACTGAATATATTCTCATTTCTTACCCTTTTGTAACCAAAATATTACCACAAAACCATAGAAAGACATATATATATCATATAATGGTATCTTTGAATAAACATACTTAAATGGAATAACTATATGGTAAACTTCCACATATATCACTAAATGGAATATCCATACGACTGACTTCCTTATATATCACTAAATGGAATAGTAATATGGCTGACTTCAATACCCAATACATTGGAGGTTATAACGTAATAACCTGTCCATGGTTTATCATGGAACAACCCGTCATTTGGTTTATCACATAACCACCCATCAAATGACTAAGTACCATAATATAATCATAACACATACAATATTGAAAATAATAATATTTAGCTAAAAACATTGCATTTGAAATAACAAGAAATCACTTCAAGATATTGAAATAATCAATCCATTTCAAAAACCATTTTCAATAGGAAAACACCCAAAAATGGAATAAGATCTTTTTTTCATTTAAAAACATTAAGTATTATAGAGGAATCCAAATAATGATTACATAATTGGAGAGGTCTTTGTCACTGCAAGTGTTAAAAACATTCCTTTTGTTATTTAGTAAAGTGATTCTTAGAAAAGAAATCGCTTTGAATGAAATTAAAAGTCAAAGGGGATTATTATACACCATGTAAAATAAAAATATGTATATTATCAAAACATGCATCAATGAAATAATATTGAGATGAATTCCCTTAAAAAATTTGTACAATTAGATTAAGGATAAATCAATGACATAATTATGTGTAAAAAATATAAATACACCCAATATAAATGGATATTATGTGTAAACAAATTATGAGGTCATTCACACCTATTAATAGTATGACATAATCAATATGTATAATATTAACCCAAAGAATTGAAATTGGGTTAAGAAGTTCCCTTAAAAAAGTTTGGTAGCCTAACAGTGTAACATAAAAATTCACAAAATGAGTTTATGAAAGCAAAAATATTATCTCATCACATGGACATAAAATTTATAGCAATATGGATATATAAGAACATATCTCAACTTAAGATAATATAAATTAAATTACATTACATAAAAGAGGTATTTGACTAAAAGAAGAGGGTGAAAGGTTCCCTTACTGAGATCCATTTGTAAATAAAATATATTGATTATGTGTATTCTCTATAAGTACAGATAATGAAGTTATAAATTTATTTCTCACATAATCATAGCAAGAAATAATCAAGAAGTAGATGTTTAACCCAAATAATGGAAATTGGGTTAAGAAGATCCCTAACCTCATGTTCGACTAGAATCATTCATTGTTTAATTTCTTGAATAATAAAATTATGTTAATTTTTAATTTCATCGGAAAATTTTTATATTTTATTATTCCTTTTATATCACTTATTACCTTGATACATCAATTAATTAATTATTTGAGATCATATCAGACATTTTGTCGATGTTCGGAACATGAGTCAAAAATAAACTTGTTATGATTACAAATTGTCCTTGTGGTCAAATTTCCATTATCTCCAAAATGATATTTATGATTTAGATATCATATATATCATATATATTCATTATATATGTATTTATAATAGTCTATATCATATGAAAATGAAATGCACCATTCATGGAGAAGGTAAGCCGTACGTACGCATGAACACTACATTCATTTATTTTTTTTATTTTTAACGGAATGAAAAAAATGATACATAGGTATAATATAAATTCAGAATAATATAATATTTTTTTATGTTACATAAGTTCATTAACATCATCCATTATAGTTTCCATGTATTGCATGAACAAGTCATTGTCACTTTGAGTGGGCGGTAGTTTGCACTTCCTCAAATAAAATTATCGTATTCGTAACCATGAAAAGAAAAAGATATGTTATGAATGATAATTATAGAAGCATAGAGAAAAAATAAATATCATATATATCATATATAATTATAGTTCCATCATAAATGGCCACCATTGGATGTGGTAGGGGAAAATCGAACAATCATCGTTTAGGGAGGCATTAGTTCACCGTCTATAGAAACAGTATGTTCTATACCCATTAGATGGAGGTGTGGGTAATTATAGTTTAAATAATTAATATAAGAAAAAACAAGTATATTGAGGTTACTTTTATTGTTATGTAATCAAAAATAATAAGATAAAAGATATTAGAGAAGGAAAATTAAAGAAAAAACATGAGAAAACACATTACCTTTAAATCGGGTAACTCCCTTTGGTTTGAACCAAAAGGATTTCTTGAATTTCCTTTTTCCTAGGGGAATGATTCTAATAGGAATATAATGATGTTAGGAGAATATTGGATTTTATTTTTTATGATCCACGAGGCTTGAGTGGTTTGAGTAATGGGTTAGAGGTGATGGACTAAGAGGTGAGGGACTCTTTAGGAAACTTTGAAAGTATTATTTTATTATAAAATTATTTTCGGTTTCCAAAGGTTAAAAAATAAATATATCAGAATATAATATTAATATTAGTTTATTTAAAATCATCCAATAATAATTGGATAGGTTTTGGATATTTTTTAATCCTTATATTTTATATTCAATCACTTTTTACTCTTACCATTTCATCAAGAATTTAACACTTTAAGAAACAAAATAGTTACCAAAACATGAAAAATATCCAAATAAAGTGTCAATAATAAAATTTTAGACTTATGATAAATATGTGGATGAATCTCATAATTTTTTTAACTTTATAATACTTAATGAAATATTTTATATTTTAAAGTATGAATTATGCCAATTTTGACACTAATTATATCATGAATTTTTAAAAAATATATAACAACATGATTATTTCAAAAAGACTTCATTAATTAAAATATAAAAAGTCATTATTATACCTAAAATTCGTTGATGGCATAAAAAGATTCAAAATAAATTTATTTTAATATTTATAATCTCATATATTTAGAACATTCATTAAAAAGGTCATCACTACATCATTGTTGTGTCATTAATAAATTTATTATTTTGATGTCTAAAAATTAGAAATAAAATATCAAGATGTAGGTAATATTTTTATCTTTATAATGAATATTTATAGTCAAAAATATCACTTATATTACTTCATATAAAAATTGTTTTTCTAAAAGATATATGTTTATGTTGCATTTTCCTTAATATTAAATTAATTTATACGAAGTGTCATTTTCACTTAAAAGTAGTTCCATGGGGTCCCCAAATCGACCAAAGGATGCCCATGGTAGAAAAAGAATCATCAAATATGGTTATAATATGTGTTAGGGTATTTTTATATTATTATAATAATACCTTTAACCCTTATTTGGGAGATTTACCCTTTAACTATGGTAAATAAAATATTTACTAAAGTTACTTTTCCTAATGTATAAAAATAAAAGTTACCTATTTAAAAAAATTTGACCGCCTATTTCAAAATATGGATTCCATTTTTCTGAATTCAAAATACATAAGTTGAAAAAATGAATTTAAATTTAATTCTCATTGTCAAAACCACAAAGTGGGGTTTTAAAATGTAAAAACTACAAAAATATTGACATATGTTTGTGGCCAATTTAAAAATGAAATTACTTATAATGACAAAAATTGGATAAAAAGGTAAAAATATAATCCAATTACACTTGAAAACTAATTTAAAGTACAATATAACTATATAAATAAATTATATTAAAATGCAGTTTTGAATTAAAATGTAGAATTTTCACTATTCCTAAAAAATGAACTTTATCAGAAAAATACAGAAAATTTACCAAAACTAAATTTTGATGTCCCTCTTATAAAGAATAAGTTTATTTTTTCCAATGATACATATAAAATTGACAAAAACTAGATTTAAAAGGTTTTCTTCATCAAAAGGTGGTAAATCAACCTTTTAAAGAATATTTGAGTATTTCATGCTTAAAATCAGATTCATTCTAATTTTATGCATCTAAAATTTATTGTATAAAAACCAACATGTGTAATAATAATGTATATAGTTATTTTCATTTCCCTAAATATAATGCCTATGCTTTAACTGAATTTTAAAATAATAATAATATTATATTATTTTTTGTATTACTCAATGTTCAGTGAAACATATGATTTCAAAGAAATTCGTTGTTGCGTGTTCAGTGCGCTATCAAACAAAGATCCATATTTAACCTAAAATTAATATCTTATTAATAAATATTAATATGTATTAAAAATTATTATTCTATAAATACCTGATTTGTTATATCCTTCCACCTTCTGGATATTCATCCCTCACAATTTTAAAATTGGGCTTGGAAACTTCATTGAAAGTCCTAGATCGGAAAAAGTGTCAATAAAACTATCACATTAAAACAAATAAATATAAGTAAAAAGGACACCAGAGATAACACATAATAGAATTCCATGTAGGAAAAAATGGATATGGAAGAGAAAATAACTCTCATAGATTAAGAGAGTGATAGAGAACTTGATCATGGAAATTTAACCCCCACAATTCCCTAAATTTGGGGTCGGGTAAAATTCTGATAATAAAAGAAAGTGTATACCATTTTTTACTCAATATCATTTTCATGGAGTTGAAGAATTTTTTTACTTCATATACTGATATCATAAGGAAATATACTTACTTGAAAAGTAGTGTTTCATCCATTAATCAAATTTAAACCCCAAAATCATCATTTATCCAAACGATGAGTATTCAAGAAGAATTGGTCACATCTAAATCACTAGAATCAACTTCCAGAAAATCACATAGTCTAAAAAAATAAACATTATATTTCCCATGTCCTTATAAATTAACCAAAACCAAAATGGTTAGTACAATATTAAATAATCCCCCCAAAGGATAATCTTTTAATCTCCAAAATTCAAAAAACAATACCCAAGGTTAAACAAAGACCGTTCAATAAAAAAATTTCCTCAAAATTATTTTAAATAATAATAACTTATATGAAAACCGAAAAATCAGAAAGATTTGATCAAATAGTCTTCCATGATAAGTCTTAGTATTTCTCTACAAATAACATCGACTATACTTGATGTCTCACGCTGAAAAGTAATTAACCTAGTCACATATTCTCTATGATAATTTAATCATTTCCATAAAAAACAAAATCTCTATATTTCAAAAATAAAAACATGGATTCTTCAAAAATAAAATTCTTTCGTTACTCCTCCAATTAAATTTCAAATTATTCTCTTTTCCTTAAGTATATAGTATTTCGAAAAGAGAAAATGTCTTCCAAAATAACCTTTATCAATTAATCACCAAACAATTTTCCTTTAATAAGGATATCCATTTTATAAAACATAAGTTCCCAAAATCCCCTTATTCAATATCCATAAAATCATTTAACTAAAAAAGTCATACTAACCTAGGACATCCCATAGTTCAGCGATAGGTGATAAACCCATGTCGCCCTTCGGCAGTGGGTTCGATTCCAGTGGCCTTGTCGGATGTGATGTGTTCTCACCCATCCTATAGGTTGTCCTTTTTCTAAAATCACATAATTCTTATAAAATAATAAAAAATAAAACAATTTATCCTCAAAGGTTATCTAATACCTTTAATTATGAATCCTAAAATGTAATAACCATTTATCTCCTAAAAAATGATCCTACGAACCCCTAATGTTATCCATTATGTCCACACAATAAATAATAATTCGTTCTTGAATAACATTTTCACATATCAAACTATAGGGTTACAATTACAAGAAAATGTCTTCTAAAGTAATCCAATAATCATAAGAGTCTTAATACTTTTAATCATTCCATCATCCAAAAATATATAATAACTCTTGAATCCCTTAAATATAGACTTATTACTAATTCAACATTCTTCATGATCCATTAACTGTTATTTTCTAAATTATTCTGTAATACTAATTTTCGACAAACAATATCATGAATCATATCCTAAGATTCATTAATGTCAAAACATCACCTAAGAAATAATCCATACCTTTCATTGGTCATTGCCAGTTTCCTCATCCTGAATTGGAATGACATTAGGTATTGCTAAAAATATATTTTTATGGTCCTAATGATCCAATTAATAAACCATATTTGTGGGAAATCTATTTGTATAATCATCATGCACACTACATTTAAATCATTCAATTGATCTTTTAGAAATAACCTCTTTCCCTTTCCTAGAGTCAACTTGATGCGTCCTTTTTCTGTGGTAGGTTATTGTTTTATGAACTTAATTACCACATGTATTGAATCTTCCAGACCCGTTGAATAATTTTCCGAGGTGTTTATTTCCACATCCTTGACACATATGTTTTTGAATATACTTACGTTTATGATTATTACCTGAACTTCCATTGGGATTTTTTTCGCACATAAATGATGCCTTGAAAAATCACCAAGGTTCTAGTGGTAAATCATTACTCCAGATGGTTGGTTGAAAATAACCACAGTAGTTATCATTGAAGCTTCCATTTCATTTAGTTTCTTATTCAAATAACCATCATAGTTTTCTTCTCATCCATTGTTACTTTGGTGAATGCTAGATCCAGCCATTTACTAAAATAAAAAATATCAGTGTGAGTATAGCAGTTAAATCATAATATACTATCTAATGGGGAGGGTAAACACTAAGATATACTTATTCATGTTTTCTTAAACTCATACAATTTATATAAAATAACTATGACTCTTTATAGTTGTAACACCTGAGACTTTTATGAGAAATATTTTTGTTTTTGTAAATCATAAATGGAATTTTTCACTACACACAACACTAGCTTGGCTTACTATACACACAATCGCAACCTTCCTCGATATCTTGCATCATACGCAATACCGATTTTCACTAAACAATGATATGCTATTAAAATATTATTAAAACTAGCCATTATGAATAGTAATAACCACTTTTTTGAAATTTTATAAATTTTATTTTTCAAAATGGACTTAATTTTTTGATTCGGAATATCGAAATTAGCCTAGGGTGAAATTTTGGTATTTTTCTGAAAATTTCAATTTTTGATGAATAGTGAAACCACTAAGTGGTAGTTAAAAAACTGAATTTTTCATAAAACTTAATTTTACCGCTTCTGTGAGTGGAATTTCAAAAATCCGAGAGACACGGTTGATGTCAGTATGTAAAATTTGGTTCAATGAGATGAAAATAATTATTGGTGAATAGTAACTTTTTTATTTTATTTACCACGGTTAAAAGTAAATTGGGTAATTAAGGGTAAAAATGATATTATTATTACCCTAACACATTTCTTCATTCTATTGGATAACTGTAATTTGACCAAAAACAACCTTAGGAATAAAATATGACCATTTATGCCCACTTGGATTAGATTAGGACATTTGTTATTAATTTATTTAAAGAAGGGTTAAAATAGTTAAAATCAAAGTTTAATAAGTATATCATTTTTAATATATGGTTATACATAAGATAAATTCAACAATAAATATTCATTAGAAAGCTAAAAATATTTCCTACATAATTGTAGAGACCCGAAGCTTGACGTACATGGACATTACATTACTTTAGCAGAATACTTAATACATAACAAAAACAGACACACAAGGACCGTAATAGTTTAGTGTCTTTGTAAACTTGGAACGTAATCTTATAATTGTGGTGAAAGATATTCAACATCTCCCATAAAGATCCTTCCCTTATTTTTCTTACCTAAAACCTTCTTTTATATCCTGTGAAAAAGAAAACATAAAAAGGGTGAGCTCAAATGCTCAGTAAGGGTAAGCATGGGTAAAATAAAACATACCATATTTGAACTTAAAAACATGAACATAATGTTTAAACATCATAAGCTTGAGAAATGACATAAAACATGGAAGTACGTAAGGCATAGATCATAAAGAAACATTAAGAATGAAAACATAGCATGGGAATAAAACATGTAATTATGGCATCCATTAAGCACATGTAATGATTTCCATAGTAGCCAAGGCATTACTGCCAAGACCATCTTAGTGGGAAAAGTCCCTTTCTAAATCGAGTTCACTCCTCGTTTCAGTCATGTTTTAATGAACCGGTTTAACCTATCGTTCTTTCCATGCCTATCTCATGATATATAAATCTTTACCCAATGCATTGGAGGGAGATATAGGTCCCACCCATCTCATAGTGAAATCATTCTTACTTGTGCCACAAAATAAACTTAAAACATTCATCATAACCTAATGAATAAAATGGGTTTCATAAGCATCATCCCGTCATCACATAATCCATATAAAACAAATGGATATTTCATCATAAGAAAATTGAAACCATGTAAATCATAGAGACATTATACTTGAAACATACACATATGAAATAATTTCATCTTAGATAGAAAATGGTTTTTATAAAACACTTGAAATGAATTTTTGAAGAAAATATCCTTTCTTCTTAAAAATCAATTTCTTTTCACAAAACATCATGCAATTTTAAAAGAAAGAGATTTTGTTGAAAATAGTCATGAAATATTTTGGAGGAAGCTTCATGAAAATAAGGCTTTATAAAACCATAAAAATTCATTCATGCCGTATAAGTTAAAAAACATTCTTTTCGTACTTTTGCCGAAAAAGTCAAAAAGTACCTCGTAACGTAAACAAAAGAAAGATTACTTACATACCATGTAGTAAAAGTCAAAAATGTGTAAAAAGGAATTTAAACATTCATGAAAACACTTTTATAAAACATGGACATGGATGATAGAAATAACCCCAGTAAATACTTACAAATATGCAATCTCGGATAAAAATGAGATTTGCAAAATTATCCCTTACCTTAGGTCTGATTTGCTTCGTAAGTGTCTGAACCTCCTGTATAATGATTTAAATAATTTCATTGACTTATTAAAGAATCATACTCATTGTTATGATATCATATATGGTTCATTTATGACTTTATTTTACCCGTTCTTTTGTAAATTCCTTGTTAAAGAGCGTTTTGGGTAAAATCGTTTCATTTGTCGTCCGTGTTTTGACTTGTAATTATTCATATGATTACTTAGATCATGATTACTTAATTCCAGAATATAAAACATGATTTATATATAATATATATTCAGAATATACATATATATAATAGATTAGTAAATGGAAAGATATACACCGTTCATGGAGACGGTAGGCCGTACGTACGCATGAACGATGTTTTCGTTTCCTTATTGAGTTGAATGGAATTAAGTAGATGACATACATATATATACACATAAATCCAGTATCATTATTATCTCATATATTTCATGATTACTTATTATATATACTTTATAATCATTCATGAATGGTTAACATGGAGAATGAATCTCATCACGTTGTGGAGACGGAAGTCCGTACGTACGCATGAGCGATGATATCGTTCTCATGATCGTGGAATTTTATTGGAGTGTATGTATAATATTTCAGAATCAATATCACTTTACAATAATCATATATAGTTTTTATGTACACCATTATACCCATCCAAGTAAGGTGGTGGTGGAAAATAGATTACACCACGGCGTAGAGACGGTATTCCGTACATACGCACGCGCGGTGATTTCGTTTTCCGTAGGATGGATAGATGGTGAAATAGGTTTGTTTCATACTTATAATAACATATCAGTATATTAGTGATACTGATGTTATTACTTCATAATGAAACAACCTAATAAGAAGAAGTGGAAGAAGAAATAAAGTTGAAAGAATCGGTAACGGAGATCACCTCTTCTTTGAAGCGCCTCTTTGAGATCTCATTTTAGGGCACTAAAATTGGTCTTTGAAGAATACCAGGACCTCTAGGATGTTTTTAGGGAAGTGTATAAGAGAATTTGTCATGGTTTGGACGAGCTTGAAGGCTCAAAGTGATGTGAGGAAGAGAGGGAGGAGGTGCCCTTTTGTAAGGGAGGAGAGGGGCACCTTTGGAATAACTAAAAATATTATTTTTTTATAAAGCCAAATTTGGTTTTAAATAGCTCCAAATTGATTTATTTCTAAGATAAGGTGGGTATGGGTCTAAATCCTCTCATACAATAGAATTTGGACAAGTTTAGTTTTCTATTCTAACCTTATCATTTAGTTTTAACTTTAAGTTAGATAATTTTACTTTTACCGTGTCTTTTTGTGTTCTTACACTATAAGGTTAAAAAACTTACTATAACAATAAAAAATAACCCTAAGTTGTTTATTATTATTATATATAACCTTATCTAAGTCATTTGGCCGAACCTAACATTTTTAGGAATAAAATAAAAATTAATAATATAATATTTGTTTTAAAAACTATTTTATGTCAATTTTAACACTATTTAGTAATTGATTTTTTTGAAAATCATAAAAGAATGATTAGTTCGAAAAATGTTAATTAAATCAATACTAACATGTCATATTAACCTATAAAAGTATTTTAATTCATAAGAAGGCTCAAATTAATTTTTTTTGGGTATTTATAACATCAATTATATCAATATTTCATTAATAAGATAATTACTGCATCATCTTTGTGTCATAAATAAATTATATTATTTAATGTCTAAAAATTACAAATAAAATACCATTATGTAGGAAATAATTTTATCTTTCCAATGAATATTTATAGTCGAATTTATCTTATGTATAACCTTATAATAGAAATTAATTACTTATTAAACATTGATTTTAACTATTTTAACCCTTCTTTAAATAAATTAATAATAAATGTCCTAATCTAATACAAGTGGGCCTAAATGGTCATATTTTATTCCTAAGTTTGTTTTTGGTCTAATTACACTTATCCAATAGAATTAGGACATGTGTTAGGGTAATAATAATATCATTTTTACCCTTAATTACCCTATTTACTTTTAACCGTGGTAAATAAAAGTAAAAAGTTACTATTTACCAAAAATTATTTTCATCTCATTGAACCACATTTTACTTACTGACATCAACCGTGTCTCTCAGATCTTTGAAATTCCACTCACAGAAGCTGTAAAATTAAGTTTTATGAAAAATTCAGTTTTTTTAACTACCACTTAGTGGTTTCACTATTCATCAAAAATTGAAAGATTCCAGAAAAATACCAAAAATTAGGCCTAAGCTATATTTGATATTATGACCTCAAAAATTATGTCTATTTAACCAAATTCAAAACATATCAGTTGCATTAATTAATTTAAAAGTTAATTTCCGTCATCAAAACAAATAGCGTGTTCTTAAGAGATAATAACTATCAAAAGATTGACACTTGTTTATGTCTGGTTTAAATGTGAAATTACATCCAATGACCAACATTGTATTAAATTGTAAAAATATATTCTAAATATACATTAAAACCACTCAAATTAATAATTTATCACTCTTAATTATTTCGATTAAAAAGGTTGTTTTTAATTAAAATTTAGTAATTTTCACTATTCATCAGAAAAATGAAAGTTATCCGAAAAGTACCAAAATTTCACCCTAAGCTAATTTCGATATTCCGAATCCAAAAATGAAGTCCATTTTGAAAAATAAAATTTATAAAATTTCAAAAAGTGGTTATTACTATTCATAATGGCTAGTTTTAATAATATTTTAATAGCATATCATTGTTTAGTGAAACTCGGTATTGCGTACGACGCAAGCTATCGAGGAAGGTCGTGATTGCGTGTAAAGAAAGCCAGGATAGTGTTGTGTGTAGTGAAAGATTCCTTTTATGATTTATCAAAACAAAAATATTTCTCATAAAATTCTCGGGTGTTACATTCTACCTCCCTTAAAATGAATTTCTCCCTCGAAATTCGTTGGGGTTATAAATGGTTTACTACTCGAAAGTTTCTTTAATAGAATCCCACATCGTAAAAAGGAATACCAAAACCAATCTTTAAAAAAAAAAGCATGAAACGTAACGGTTACCCAAATAAACTAATCACTGGGTTTCCACATAGGTGAAAATATGGATATGGAAGAGAAATCTAACCATCATGTTCTAATAGAGAGTGGTAGAGAAAATGGCAATGGAAAAGCCCGCAATCACAAAGCCATAAATTTGTGATGATCTAAGGTACCATCTTATTCATCATATATAAGAGCACTAGGACAAAATTTTTGGTTTTCAAGATCATTTCCCTAAATTTGATGAAATTGGAATTAGAAGAAATACTTTCGTTTTTTTGGTATAGTCTCACCTTTGGTCGTTCTTTGGACAATTTCCACTTCAAATCTTAAAGAAATGAAGTTGAATTTGTCATTCATGATGTGTTAGTAGATCATGTGATAGAATGATGGGTCATTCCATCTGTTTCAAATAAAAGGTTAGCAAAAGTTATCAAATATACATAAGTCCATCTAGGGTGAGATTAATCATATATGGTTCCTAAAATGGACTTATACTTCTTATATTATACTTATTAATACAATAAAACTAGTTTCTACTAAACAGGGACTTCCTGTAGGCCAGTGGTAGGTGATAAAGGCCAGTCACACTTCGGTTGTGGGTGTGATTCCCACAGCCTTGTCCGACGCGATGGGCTGTCGCCCGTCCTGCAGGTTGTCCTTTTTCTAAAGCTATATTACTATAAAATCTCATCAATAATATCGAAAAAAGTGCTATCCTAACTTATGTCCAACATAATCCATTCCAATCTTTAGACTTATCTAAAATACTTCGGTCCATGCTCATAGTATAATGAAAATTATTACTTGAAATGTCACATCACAATCACATGAATGCCATCATTTATCCCCCATATATCATAAGATATATCTTGTTGGTCAAATTACAAACATGTGAATACCTTAATCATGTATTCTCTTGAATAATGAATACCCATTTAACCTTAGTGAAAACATGAATGCAGTCAGAAGTTAACTCTTTCCACATACCAAAATCCAAAAATTCGATATACTCAAACCATGATATAACCTTCTCCTTATATCAGTCATGATCTCATGAATACAGTCAAACATTTCATTTTCTCGTTTTCCTTTCATTATGCACATATCATCTTTTTTTCCAAAAATATCTCAATCACATTCTATGGTTACTGGGACCATTGAAAACCACAATAGACCAATACATAAATATTCCAATTTTCCACGATACTATATACAACATTATTTTGGAATCCCATTACATAAACACTTAATCATTCCACCACATCGTTTTCATATTCAACATCGCCAATAGTGATCGCATGTGACTTCCCTTTGTCCTTTGACTTAAGTGGTTGCTCATGCCGATAATCACTAACCCTTGGATTAGGGAATTTATTAGCATAATGCCCCATTTCCTTACACTTTAAGCATTGATGTGTTGGTGGTGCGTTCTCTGCAGTCTTTTCTTTATTCACATCATTAGAAACCCTTTTTCATTACTTCGACACTCAGCTGCTCGATGACCTTCTTTTCCACACTTAAAACATTTTCTAGTCCCTTTAAGACAATCTCCACCATGGTTCTTTCCACACTTTGAGCATAAGGAAACATTCATATTCTTTTCACCATTAATTTGAGATTTCTCCTTGAACTCCATCTTTCGTTTCTTGTCAAAACTATGAGATGGATAAGTAACACAAACTTCCATTTCTACCTTGATAGCACAACGCACAATTTCTTCATAGCTACTGAAGCCTCTTATAGCTAATGCCCTTCAAAGATTTGGTTTTAAGCCACTGAAGAATCGATCAACTTTACTTTCAGGTTGGATTATAAATCTAGATGCATACCTTGCATGCCTTGTAAAATTCTCTTTGTATATACAAACGGATTCATCATCCTTTTGCTTTAGTTCGAGAAACTCCTTCTCCATCATTGTTCGAAGAATACGAGGGAAGTACTTATTGAAAAATAAGTTCTTGAACTCATCCCATTCCATGGACTCAATTTCATCTCTTGGCCTCGTATTCATGATAAGATTCCACCATTGATCAGCTTCAACTTCCAAACGATATACTGCTAAGATGACTTTACCATGTTCAGAACATTGAAGAACTGAAAATATCATTTTAGTGGTAATGATCCATTGTTCAGCAACAAGTGGATCAGAAGACCCACTGAAAGAAGGTGGACGTTGCCTCATGAAGAACTCAATAGAATATTGTTCCCTTATCTTCTCATTTGGAAGTCCAAAATGATTCATATCTTGTGTAAGTATAGCAATAAGATTTTCACTCCATCTCCCATAACATTTGTTTGTTCAGGAGGACAATCATTTCATTGTCCACTACATTGATCAACACGGTTCCTTCGGGTTCCAACCATCGTCTAAAACCCAAAAAGAATAGTGTGAGAGGAAAAAATCACGCTAGGGAAAACAATATAATAAAGAGGGAGTAACTTCAATATCTAACATCTTGGGTTACCGTAATTCTAGTACTATAACATATACTTATACTTAACCTTAGGGACATCCCTATACATACCTTAGAAATATCTCTAGGGATCTCACTAAAGTTCTCGCATCCTAGTTTCCAAAGGTTGACTAAACCTTTCCTCTGATACCAACCGTAGAGACCCGAAGCTTGACGTACATGGACATTACATTACTTTAGTGGAATACATAATACATAACAAAAACAGACACACAAGGACCGTAATAGTTTAGTGTCTTTGGAAACTTGGAACATAATCTTCTAATCGTGGTGAAAGATCTTCAACATCTCCCATAAAGATCTTTCCCTTTTTTTTCTTACCTAAAACCTTTCTTTATATACTAGTGAAAAGAAAACATAAAAAGGGTGAGCTCAAATTCTAAGTAAGGGTAAGCATGGATAAAATAAAACATACCATATACATTTGAACTTAGAAACATGAACATAATGTTTAAACATCAAAAGCTTGAGAAAAGACATAAAACATGGAAGTACGTAAGCCATAGATCATAAAGAAACATTAAGAATGACAAAATAGCATGGGAATAAAACATGTAATTGTGGAATCCATTAAGCACATGTAATGATTTCCATAGTAGCCAAGGCATTTTTTCCAAGACCATCTTAGTGGACAAAGTCCCTTTCTGAATCGAGTTCACTCCTCGTTTCAGTCATGTTTTACTAAACCGGTTTAACCTGCCATTCCAACCATGTCTATCTCATGAGATATAAATCTTTACCAAATGCATTGGAGAGAGATATAGGTCCCACCCATCTCATAGTGAAATCATTCTTACTTGTTCCACAAAATAAACTTAAAACATTCATCATAACCCAAAGAATAAAATGGGTTTCATAAACATCATCCCATCATCACATAATCCATATAAAACAAATGGATATTTCATCATAAGAAAATTGAAACCATGTAAATCATAGAGACATTATACTTTAATCATACACATATGAAATAATTTCATCTTATATGGAAAATGGTTTTGATAAAACACTTGAAATGAATTCTTGAGGAAAATATCCTTTCTTCTTCAAAATCAATTTGTTTTCACAAAACGTCATGCAATTTTAAAAGAAAGAGATCTTGTTGAAAATAGTCATGAAATATTTTTGAGGAATCTTCATTAAAAAATAATGCTTTATAAAACCGTAAAAATTCATCAGTGCCGTATAAATTAAAAAACATTCTTTTCGTACTTTTTACAGAAAAGTCAAAAAGTACCTCGTAACGTAAACAAAAGAAATATTCCTTACATACCATTTAGTAAAAGTAAAAAATGGGTAAAAAGGAATTTAAACGTACATGAACACACTTTTATAAAAAATGGACATGGATGATAGAAATAACCCCAGTAAATACTTACAAATATGCAATCTCGCATAAAAATGAGATTTGGAAAATTATCCATTACCTTAAGTCCGATTTGCTTTGTAAGTGTCCGAACCTCCTGTATAATGATTTAAATAATGTCATTGACTTATTCCAGAATCATACTCATTGTTATGATATCATATATGGTTCTCTTATGACTTTATTTTACCCGTTCTTTTGTAAATTCCATGTTAAAGAGCGTTTTGGGTAAAATCGTTTCATTTGTCGTCCGTGTTTTGATGTAATTATTTATATGATTACATATATCATGATTACTTAATTCTAGAATATAAAACATGATTTATATATAATATATATTCAGAATATACATATATATAATAGATCAGTAAATGGAAAGAAATACACCGTTCTTGGAGACGGTAGGCCGTACGTACGCATGAACGCTGTTTTCGTTTCCTTATTGAGTTGAATGGAATTAAGTAGATGACATACATATATATACACATAAATCCAGTATCATTATTATGTCATATATTTCATTATTACTTATTATATATACTTTATAATCATTCATGAATGGTTAACGTGGAGAATGAATCTCATCACGTCGTGGAGACGGTAGTCCGTACGTACGCACGAGCGATGATATTGTTCTCATGATCATGGAATTGTATTGGAGTGTATGTATACTATTTCATAATCAATATCACTTTACAATAATAATAACTAGTTATTATGTACACCATTATACCAATCCAAGTAAGGTGGTGGTGGAAAATAGATTACACCACGACGTGGAGATGGTATTCCGTACGTACGCACGCGCGGTGATTTCATTTTCCGTGGGATGGATAGATGGTGAAATAGGGTTGTTTCGTACTTATAATAACATATCAGTATATTAGTGATACTGATGTTATTACTTCATAATGAAACAACCTAATAATAAGAAGTGGAAGAAGAAATAAAGTTGAAAGAATCGGTAACGGACATCCCCTCTTCTTTGAAGCGCCTCTTTGAGATCTCCTTTTAGGGCACTAAAATTGGTCTTTGAAGAAGACCAGGACCTCTAGGATGTTTTTAGGGAAGTGGAGAAGATAATTTGGCAGGTTTTTTCCGAGCTTGAAGTCCCAAATTGGTGTGAGGAAGAGAGGGAGGAGGTTCCCTTTTATAAGGGAGGAGAGGGGCACCTTTGGAATAACTAAAAATATTATATTATTATAAAGCCAAATTCGGTTTTAAATAGCTCCAAATTGATTTATTTAGAAGCTAAGGTGGGTAT
Source organism: Viscum album (assembly GCA_963277665.1). Lineage (NCBI taxonomy): Eukaryota > Viridiplantae > Streptophyta > Magnoliopsida > Santalales > Viscaceae > Viscum > Viscum album. Next base: position 1,125,613,860 of record OY728146.1, read on the forward strand.
GGGTCGAAATCCTCTGATCCAATAGAATTTGGACAAGTTTAGTTTACTATTGTTACCTTATCATTTAGTATTAACTTTTAGTTAGATAATTTTACGTTTACCGTGTCTTTTTGTGTTCTTACACTATAAGGTTAATAAACATACTATAACAAGCCAAACGGACCCTAAGTTGTTTATTATTAATATAAATAACCTTATCTAAGTAATTTGGCCGAACCATAGATTTTTAGGAATAAAATACCAATTAATAATATAATATTTGTTTTAAAAACTATTTTATGTCAATTTTGCCACTATTTAGTAATTGATTATTGTGAAAATCATAACAGAATTATTAGTTCGAAAAAAAGTTAATTAAATCAATACTAACATGTCATATTAACCTATAAAATTATTGGAATTCATAAAAAGCCTCAAATTACATTTATTTGGGTATTTATAACATCAATTATATCAATATTTCATTAATAAGATAATTATTGCATCATGTTTGTGTCATAAATAAATTAAATTATTTAATGTCTAAAAATTACAAATAAATTACCATTATTTAGGAAATCTATTTATCTTTATAATTAATATTTATAGTCGAATTTATCTTATGTATAACCTTATATTAAAAATTATTTACTTATTAAACATTGATTTTAACTATTTTAACCCTTCTTTAAATAAATTAATAATAAATGTCCTAATATAATCCAAGTGGGCCTAAATGGTCATATTTTATTCCTAAGTTTGTTTTTGGTCGAATTAAACTTATCCAATAGAATTACAACATGTTTTAGGGTAATAATAGTATCATTGTTACCCTTAATTACCCTATTTACATTTAACCGTGGTAAATAAAAGTAAAAAGTTACTATTCACCAAAAATTATTTTCATCTCATTGAACCACATTTTACTTACTGACATCAACCGTGTATCTCGGATTTTTTAAATTCCACTCACAGAAGCGGTAAAATTATGTTTTATGAAAAATTCAGTTTTTTTAACTACCACTTAGTGGTTTCACTATTCATCAAAAATTGAAAGATTCCAGAAAAATACCAAAAATTAGGCCTAAGCTATATTTGTTATTGTGAACTAAAAAATGATGTCTATTTTACCAAATTCAAAACATATCAGTTTCATTAATTAACTTAAAAATTAATTCCCGTCATCAAAACAAATAGCGTGTTCTTAAGAGATAATAACTATCAAAAGATTGACACTTGTTTATGTCTGGTTTAAATGTGAAATTGCATCCAATGACCAACATTGTATTAAATTGTAAAAATATATTCTAAATATAATTTAAAACCACTCAAATTTATAATTTATCACTATTAATTATTTCGATTAAAAAGGTTGTTTTTAATTAAAATTTAGTAATTTTCACTATTCATCAGAAAATGAAAGTTATCCGAAAAGTACCAAAATTTCACCCTAAGCTAATTTCGATATTCCGAATCCAAAAATGAAGTCCATTTTGAAAAATAAAATTTATAAAATTTCAAAAAGTGGTTATTATTATTTATAACTGCTAGTTTTAATAATATTTTAATAGCATATCATTGTTTAGTGAAACTCGGTATTGCGTACGATGCAAGCTATCGAGGAAGGATGTGATTGCGTGTAAAGAAATCCAAGCTAGTGTTGTGTGTAGTGAAATATTCCTTTTATGATTTATAAAAACAAAAATATTTCTCATAAAATTCTTGGGTGTTACAATAATGATATTTTATTTGTAATTTTTAGACTTTAAATAATTTAACTTATTTATGACACAAAGATGATGCAGTAATTATCTTATTAATGAAATATTGACATAATTGATGTTATAAATACCCAAATAAATATAATTTGAGACTTTTTATGAATTACACTAATTTTCTAGGTTAATATGACATGTTAGTATTGATTTAATTAACTTTATTTGAACTAATCATTCTGTTATAATTTTCACAAAAATCAATTACTAAATAGTGTCAAAATTGACATAAAATAGTTTTTAAAAAAAAATATTATATTAGTAATTGTTATTTTATTCCTAAAAATCTAAGGTTCGGACAAATGAATTATATAAGGTTATATATATTAATAATTAACAACTTGGGGTTCGTTTGTCTGCTTATAGTAAGTTTATTAACCTTATAGTATAAGAACACAAGAAGACACGGTAAAAGTAAAATTATCTTACTTAATGTTAAATCTAAATGATAAGGTTAAAATAGGAACCTAAACTTGTCTAAATTATATTGGATGAGATGATTGCGACCCATCCTCACCTTATCTTTGAAATAAATCAATTTGGAGCTATTTAAAACCGAACTTGACTTTATAATAAAATAATATTTTTAGTTTTTCCAAAGGAGCCCCTCTCCTCCCTTATAAAAGGGAACCTCATCCCCCTCTTCCTCACACCACTTTGAGCCTTCATGCTTGTCCAACCCCTGCAAATTTCTCCTCTCCACTTCCCTAGAGACATCCTAGAGGTCCTGGTCTTCTTCAAATACCAATTTTAGTGACCTAAAAGGAGGTCTCAAAGAGGGGTTTCAAAGAAGAGGTAATGTCTGTTACCAATTCCTTCAACTTTATTTCTTCTTTCACTTCTTCTTCTTTAGTTGTTTCATTATGAAGTAATAACATCAGTATCACTCATATACTGATATGTTATTATAAGTATGAAACAACCCTATTTCACCATCTATCCATCCTACGGAAAACGAAATCACCACGCGTGCGTACGTACGGAATACCGTCTCCACGCCGTGGTGTAATCTATTTTCCACCACCACCTTACTTGGATGGGTATAATGGTGTAAATAATGACTATATATGACTATTGTAAAATGATATTGATTCTAAAATATTATACATAAACTCCAATACAATTCCACGATCATGGGAATGATATCATCGCTCGTGCGTACATACAGAATACCATCTCCACGATGTGATGCGACTCGTTCTACATGATTTTCATTGCATAACGATTACATAAATGAATTGAGTGAATAAATATGATATATATTAAAGTAATACAATTATTTAAATGAGGTATCTATAAACAAAAAAGAAAAATAAGAATTTATTTGACAAGACACGCATAAGAACAAAAAGTAATAAACACCCGAATAACAAGTAGTAATGAGATATTACTAATAAGAACCTAAGAATATGACCATATATGATATCATAAAAATAAGTATGATTCTGGAATAATTCAATAACATTATTTAAATCATTATACAAGTGGTTTGGACACGTACAAAGCATATCGGACCTAAGGTAAGGGAAATATCACAATCTCATTTTTATCCAAGATTGTTTATACTTCAGTATTTACTGGGGTGTATTTTATCGTCCACATCCATGTTTCTTCAATATGTAATATTATTTACATCCACCTACAATTTTTTAAATCCAATTTTACCCGTAGGTGAGTTTTTATTAAAAGATATGAAAGGAATCTTTTGTCGTTTTTCGTACGAGGTACTTTTTGACTTTTCCGACAAAAGTACGAGAAGAATTTTTTTTAACTTATACAACATGAATGGATTTTTAAAACATTATTTCCAAGAAACTTCCTTTACAAGTTTTAAAGTTTATTTTTAATCAACTTCTTTTAGATTAGAATTTTATGACATGTTAAGAAAGGAAAAGTGCTTTTGATGTAGAAAGGATATTTTCCTCAACAATGGAGTTTAAGTGTTTTATCAAAATTATTTTCCATCTAAGATAATGAAGGGTTCTGTTTCTATCCCTATTATTACATTTATTTGATTATGTTGTGATGGAATTATTTTTATGAATTCCTTTATCTTATATGAATTGTTTTATGTTGTCACGATGTTTAAGAATCCCTTTTTTATTACATGGGTGATGCAATGATGTATGATTTATGATTTTGTGGAACGCATAAGAATGGTATAATTATGAGATGGGTGGGACCTATATATCCCTCCAATTCATTGGGTAAAGATTTTATATCTCATGAGATATACATGGCTGGAAAGGCAGGTTAAATCGGTTCAGTGAAACAGGACTGAAACGAGGAGTGAACTCGGTTCAGAAATAGGCTTTTTCCACTAAGATAGTCTTGGAAATGATCCTTGACTAATAAGAAATGAGTATCTATGATTATTTTTGTATGCCAAAAAGTTTCATGTTTTATGTTATGATTATTGGGATTACATTTCAGTACTATGATTTATCCCATGTTATGAAATTATGATTTCTTTTGCAGGTTAAGATTTACAAAATTTATGTTCTTATGTATATGATGTGATTGATATTTCTTTTGTTTACCCTTACTGAGCATTTGAGCTCACCCTTTTTTATGTTTTCTTTCCCCAGGTCAGGAAGAAAGTTATTAAGTAAGATATTCCAAAAGGGACTACAGATATGATGAAATAAATGGGAGACAGTGTAGACTTGTTATGAACCAGTTGTTTATGTTTCCCAGTTTCTAAAGACACTATACCTATATGGTCCTTTCCTGGTTTTGTTATATGTTGTAATAAGTGTGCTTCAATTCTGAAGTAATAACAATGTATGTAAAGTATGGGTCGTTATAGTTGGTATCAGAGGAATGGTATAGTCAACCTTTGGAAACTAGGATGTGAAATCCTTAATAAGAATCCTAAGGATATGTCTAAGCATAGAACACAATCTTTGTGTTTTAGAAATGTCCATGAATAACCTAGGATAAGACCTTAAGTGTGAAATTTTATTCTTGATTATGTGGTTTTCCTATTATAATTAGTGTTTCTCACACTATTCTTCTTGGTTTTAGTCAATGGCTGGAACCCAAAGGAACCGTGTTAATGCGGAATGCGATGGGAAATGCAATGATTGTCCCCCTGAGCAACAAAAAATTATGGGAGCTGGAATGAAAATTCTTGTAGCCATGCTCACACAACTTTCTCAAGCTATGAAACATGCAGGACTTCCAAACGAGAAAAGGAAGGAGCAACATTCTGTTGAATCCTTCATGAGACAGCATCCACCTTCATTCAGTGGGTCTACTGATCCATTAGTTGCTGAATAATGGATTAGTACTACTGAAAAGATATTTTCAGTTATTCAATGTTCTAAACATGATAAATTCATCTTAGTAGTGTATCGTTTGGAAGGTGATGCTAATCAATGGTGGAATATTATTAAGAATACGAGGCAAAGGATGAAATTGAGTCCATGGAATCAGACGAGTTCAAGAACTTATTTTTCAATAAGTACTTCCCTCGTATTCTCCGAACAAAGATGGAGAAGGAGTTTCTTGAACTAAAGAAAAAGGATGATGAATCTGTAGGAACCTATGAAGCAAATTTTACAAGACTTGCAAGGTACGCTTCTGGTATTATTATCCAACCTGAGAGTAAGATCGATCGATTCTTTAGTGGCTTAAAACCAAGTCTTCGAAGGGCGTTATCCATAAGGGACTTCAATAGCTACGAGAAAATCGTTTGATGTGATCTCAAAGTCGAGATGGAGATTGGAGTAACCCATCAGTCATATGGGTTTGATAAGAAGAGGAAAATGGAATTCAAAGGAAAATCTAAAGATCACACTGAAAAGAAGATGAGCTTTCCCTTATGCTCAAAGTGTGGAAAGAAACATGGATGGAGTTGTCTTAAAGGGACAAGTAAATGTTTCAAATGTGGAAAGGAAGTTCATAGGGAATTTGAGTGCTGCAATGATGGGAAGAAGATGTCTAATGATGCAAACAAAGGAAGGGTTACACAGAATGAACCTACTACACTTCAATGTTTCAAGTGCAAGGAGATGGGGCATTATGCCAATCAATGCCCAAAACCAAGGGTTGAGGATGATGGTCGACATCAACAAACTCTTAAGGCTAAAGACAAAGGAAAGTCACATGCAATTTCTATCAGCGATGTGGAGTACGAGAACGATGTGGTGAAAGGTAAACTTACCATCCACTCTATAGTAGCAAATGTTTTATTCGATTTTGGATCCACCCACTCCTTTATTTATGAAGAATTTTCTAAGGATATCATCACATTACCTCAACAATTAGACGTTGAGTTAGCTATGAAAACCCCTAATGGCACAACAGTCGCATCAAAAGTTTATAATTATTCTCCGATTGAAGTTTGTGGGAAAGTGCTTCCTGAAAATCTTGTGATCCTTCCTATAGTGGAATTTGAGTTGATTATTGGCATGGATTGGCTTTCTCTACATGGAGCTCATATCAATTTCCAAAGAAGGGAAGTCACATTTCATATTCCAGATCAATCTATGATCGTCTATCAATTCAAGGATGAACATAACCTTCTGGTGGAAATTGATTCCATCTTATTGGTCTTGATTCCACTAAATGAAGGTTATTTATCTCAAATGGTTGGTGAGAAACTCACGATTAAGAATACTCCCATTGTACGGGATTTTGACGATGTATTTCAAGAGGAATTACCAGGTCTTCCACCAAATCGTGAAGTTGAGTTTTCAATAGAACTCGTACCAGGTGCTTTGCCTATTTCAAAGACACCTTATAGAATGGACCCAATTGAGTTGCAGGAATTGAAGAAGAAACTCCAAGAGAATCTTGATAAGGGGTTCATACGCCCTAGTGCGTCACCTTGGGGAGAACCTGTTCTATTTGTTAAGAAGAAAGATGGATTAATGAGACTCTTCATTGATTATCGAGAACTTAACAAGATCACTATCAAGAAAAAATATCCTCTCCCACGAATTGATGACTTATTTGACTAACTACGCGGAGCTCAATACTTTTCCAAGATTGATCTTCGTTCAAGGTATCATCAATTAAGGGTCAAAAGGGAGGATATACCAAAGACGGCTTTCCGTACAAGGTATGGACACTATGAATTTATAGTGATGCCATTTGGTCTTACTAATGCCCCTGCTATCTTCACGGATCTGATGAATATAGTCTTTAGAGATTATCTTGATTAGTTTGTGGTAGTCTTTATAGATGATATTCTTGTCTATTCAAAGAGCAAGGAAGAACATGAAGATCACTTGAGAATTATATTGCACACCCTCAGAAAAGAGAAGCTTTATGCCAAATTTACCAAGTGTGAATTTTGGCTTCAAAAAGTTGCATTTTTGGGTCACATAATCTCAAAAGAGGGGATATCTGTGGATCCAACAAAAATAGAGGTTATCAAAAGATGGTCGAGACCAACAACAGTAACTGAGATCCGAAGTTTTCTTGGTTTGGCTGGATATTATCGACGTTTTGTGAAAGATTTTTCATGATTATCTAATCCACTCACCAAGTTGACTCGGAAAGGAGTTAAGTTTGTATGGACGGAGGAATGTGAATACAATTTCAAGGAGTTGAAAAGAAGGTTATCTAGTGCACCTGTGCTCACACTGACTTGTAGTGGAGAAAGGTTTGTGATCTACAGTGATACATCCAAGAAGGGATTGGTGTGTGTTCTTATGCAAAATGATATGGTGATAGCTTATGCCTCACGACAGTTTAAAATACATGAGAAAAATTACCCAACTCATGATTTGGAGTTAGCTGCGTTAATCTTTGCATTAAAGATTTGGAGGCGTTATCTTTATGGAGAAAGGTGTGAGATTTATACTGATCATAAAAGTTTAAAGTATATTTTCACACAAAAGGAGCTGAATATGCGCCAAAGAAGATGGTTGGAGATGATTAAGGATTACAACTTCTCTATCCATTACCACCCTGGGAAAGCAAACAAGGTGGCAGATGCATTAAGTCGACAAGACCATGCCAGTTTATCCATGATGAGGATCACAAAATATCCAATATTTATGGATTTATAAAGGATGGATGTTGGAATTATAATGGAACGGGGGAAATTGTATCTTTCTCAAATGAATGTTCAACCATCTATACATGTAAAGATTAAAGAGGCACAGAAAGAAGATGTCTAGTTACAAAAGAAGGTGAGAAATGTTCCTGAATTCAACCTTGATTGTGATGGAATAATAAAGTTCAGGAATTGGGTTTGTGTTCCTCCCATCCCCGAATTAAAGAAGGCGCGGCTAGATGAGGCTCATATTTCTTCATTATCCACTCATCCTGGAAGCACGAAGATGTATAAGGACCTGAAAGAGTAATTCTGGTGCGATGGCATGAAAAGAGATGTTGCTGAATATGTCTCTCGATGCTTGGTTTTTCAGCAAATTAAAGCTGAGAGACAGAAGTCTAAGGGGATGTTACAACCATTACCCATACCCGAATAGAAATGGTAAAAAATCACTATGGACTTTGTCACTGGACTTCCTAAAACATCCAAAGACAATAATGCTATCTGGGTCATAGTTGATCATCTTACAAAGTCTTCACACTTCATCGCTATTAGAGAGGATTTCTCTCTGGATCAGCTTGCCAAGATATATGTGAAGGAAGTGGTAAGATTGCATGGAGTACCACTTTCTATTATATCTGATCAGGATCCGAGGTTTACCTCAATGTTATGGCGAAGTCTTCAGCATACTCTGGATACAGTGTTGAGTTTCAGCACTGCTTATCATCCTCAGACAGACGGTCAGTCTGAGAGAACAATTCAAACTCTAGAAGATATGTTGAGAGCTTGCTCTATGGATTTCAAAGGTGGTTGGGATCAACACCTACCTTTGGTGGAATTTTCTTATAATAATAGCTTTCACTCTAGTATTCATATGGCTCTTTATGAAGCTCTCTATGGAAATAAATGCAGGACTCCAACTTGCTAGGATGAAGTTGGGGAAAGAAAGCTATTAGGACCTGATCTCATTGATGAAATGGCAGAAAAGGTTAGATCTATTCAACAACACATAAGAGCAGCTCAGAGTTGACAGAAAAGTTATACCGACAACCGAAGAAAAGACCAAGAGTTTGAAGTGGGTGATAAAGTGTTCTTATGAATATCTCCCTGTAAGAGGGTCATGAGATTTGGAAAGAAGGGAAAGTTGAGCCCTAGGTATATCGATCCTTTCGAAATATTGGATCGTGTTGGGAAGGTAGCTTACCAATTGGAGCTTCCACCAAATCTCTCTCAAGATCATGATGTGTTCCATGTATCTCTCCTGAGAAAGTACATACCTGATCCTTCACATGTACTCAGCTCAGAAGTTGTACCACTGGAGCAAGATCTTTCTTATGAAGAACAGCCGATAGAGATTCTGGATCATAGCGAAAAAGTCCTATGAAACAAGACCACTCGATTGGTGATTTTTTTATGGAAGAACAACCAATTAGAAGAAGCTACATGGGAGCTTGAGGATATGATGAGGGAGAGGTATCCTCATCTGTTTGTTACAAAGTGACAAATTTTGAGGGAAAAATTCATTTTAAGGGGGGTAGAATGTAACACCCGAGACTTTTATGTGAAATATTTTTGTTTTTGTAAATCATAAAAGGAATCTTTCACTACACACAAAACTAGCTTGGCTTTATTTACACGCAATTGCGACCTTCCTCGATAGCTTGCATCGTACGCAATACCGAGTTTCACTAAACAATGATATGCTATTAAAATATTAGTAAAACTAGCCGTTATAAATAGTAATAACCACTTTTTTGAAATTTTATAAATTTTATTTTTCAAAATGGACTACATTTTTGGATTTGGACTATCAAAATTAGACTAGGGTGAAATTTTGGTATTTTTCTGGAATTTTTCAATTTTTGATGAATAGTGAAACCACTAAGTGGTAGTTAAAAAACTGAATTTTTCATAAAACTTAATTTTACCACTTCTGTGAGTGGAATTTCAAAAATCCGAGAGACACGGTTGATGTCAGTAAGTAAAATGTTGTTCAATGAGATGAAAACAATTTTTGGTGAATAGTAACTTTTTAATTTTATTTACCACGGTTAAAAGTAAATAGGGTAATTAAGGGTAAAAATGATATTATTATTACCCTAACACATGTATTAATTCTATTGGATAATTTTAATTCGACAAAAAACAACCTTAGGAATAAAATATGACCATTTAGGCCCATTTGGATTAGATTAGGACATTTATTATTAATTTATTTAAAGAAGGGTTAAAATAGTTAAAATCAATGTTTAATAAGTATATCATTTTTAATATAGGGTTATACATAAGATAAATTAGACTATAAATATTCATTAGAAATCTTAAAATATTTCCTACATAATGATATTTTATTTGAAATTTTTAGACTTTTAATAATTTAACTTATTTATGACACAAAGATGATGCAGTAATTATCTTATTAATGAAATATTGACATAATTGATGTTATAAATACCTAAATAAATATAATTTGAGAATTTTTATGAATTCCACTAATTCTATAGGTTAATATGACATGTTATTATTGATTTAATTATCTTTTTTTGAACTAATAATTCTGTTATGATTTTCACAAAAATCAATTACTAAATAGTCTCAAAATTGACATAAAATAGTTTTTAAAACAAATATTATATTAGTAATTGTTATTTTATTCGTAAAAATCTACGGTTCAGCCAAATGACTTAGATAAGGTTATATATATTAATAATAAACAACTTGGGGTTCGTTTGGCTGCTTATAGTAAGTTTATTAACCTTATAGTATAAGAACACAAGAAGACATGGTAAAAGTAAAATTATCTTACTTAATGTTAAATCTAAATGGTAAGGTTAAAATAGGAACCTAAACATGTCTAAATTATATTGGATGAGAGGATTGCGACCCATCCCCACCTTAGATTCTAAATAAATCAATTTGGAGCAATTTAAAACTGATCTTGACTTTATAATAAAATAATATTTTTAGTTTTTCCAAAGGAGCCTCTCTCCTCCCTTATAAAAGGGAACCTCCTCCCCCTCTTCCTCACACCACTTTTAGCCTTCAAGCTCGGCCAACCCCTGCCAATTTCTCCTCTCCACTTCTCTAGAGACATCCTAGAGGTCCTGGTCTTCTTCAAAGTCCAATTTTAGTGCCCTAAAAGGAGTTCTCAAAGAGGCGTTTCAAAGAAGAGGTAATGTCTGTTACTAATTCTTTCAACTTTATTTCTTCTCCCACTTCTTCTTATTTAGTTGTTTCATTATGAAGTAATAACATCAGTATCACTCATATACTGATATTTTATTATAAGTGTTAAACAACCCTATTTCACCATCTATCCATCCTACGGAAAACGAAATCACCGCGCGTGCGTACGTACGGAATACCATCTCCACGCCGTGGTGTAATCTATTTTCCACCACCACCTTACTTGGATGGGTATAATGGTGTAAATAATGACTATATATGACTATTTTAAAATGATATTGATTCTGAAATAGTATGCATACACTCCAATACAATTCCACGATCATGGGAACGATATCATCGCTCGTGCGTACGTACGGAATACCGTCTCCACGATGTGATGCGACTCGTTCTACATGATTTTCATTGCATAATGATTACATAAATGAATTGAGTGAATAAATATGATATATATTACACTAATACCATTCTGGAAATGAGGTATCTATAAAATAAAAAGAAAAATTAGAATTTATTCGACAAGACACGCATAAGAACAAAAAGTAATAAACACCCGAATAACAAGTAGTAATGAAATATTACCAATAAGAAGCTAAGAATATGACCATATATGATATCATAAAAATAAGTATGATTCTGGAATAAGTCAATAACATTATTTAAATTATTATACAGGAGTTTTGGACACGTACAAAGCATATCGGACCTAAGGTAAGGGAAATATCCCAATCTCATTTTTATCCGAGATTGTTTATACTTCGGTATTTACTGGGGTGTATTTTATCATCCACATCCATGTTTCCTCAATATGTAATATTATTTCCATCCATCTACAATTTTTTAAATCCAATTTTACCCTTCGGTGAGTTTTTAGTAAAAGATATGAAAGGAATCTTTTGTCATTTTTCGTACGAGGTACTTTTTGACTTTTCCGACAAAAGTACGAGAAGAATGTTTTTTTAACTTATACGGCATGAATGGATTTTTAAAACATTATTTCCCAGAACCTTCCTTTACAAGTTTTAAAGTTTATTTTTAATCAGTTTATTTTAGTTTAGAATTTTATGACATGTTAATAAAGGAAAAGTTTTTTTGAAGTAGAAAGGATATTTTCCTCAAGAATGGAGTTCAAGTGATTTATCAAAATTATTTTCCATCTAAGATAATGAAGGGTTCTGTTTCTATCCCTATTATTACATTTATTTGATTATGTTGTGATGGAATTATTTTTATGAATTCCTTTATCTTATATGAATTGTTTTATGTTGTCATGATGTTTAAGAATCCCGTTTTTATTACATTGGTTATGAAATGATGTATGATTTATTATTTTGTGGCACACATAAGAATGGTATAATTATGAGATGGGTGGGACCTATATCTCCCTCCAATGCATTGGGTAAAGTTTTTATATCTCATGAGATAGACATGGCTGGAATGGCAGGTTAAACCGGTTCAGTAAAGCAGGACTGAAACGAGGAGTGAACTCGGTTCAGAAATGGACTTGGTCCACTATGATAGTCTTGGAAATGATCCTTGACTAATAAGAAATGATTATCTATTATTATGTGTGTATGCCACAAAGTATCATGTTATAGGTTATGATTATTGGGATTACATTTCACTACTATGATTTATCCCATGTTATGAAATTATGATTTCTTTTACAGGTTAAGATTTCCAAAAGTTATGTTCTTATGTATATGATGTGATTGATATTTATTTTGATTACCCTTACTGAGCATTTGAGCTCACCCTTTTGTATGATTTCATTCCCCAGGTCAGGAAGAAAGTTATTAAGTAAGATATGCCAAAAGGGACTATAGATATGATGAAATAAATGGGAGACAGTGTAGACGCTTTATGAACCAGTTGTTTATGTTTCCCAGTTTCTAAAGTCACTATACCTATACGGTCCTTTCCTGGTTTTGTTATATGTTGTAATAAGTGTGCTTCAATTCTGAATTAATAACAATGTATGTAAAGTATGGGTCATTATAGTTGGTATTAGAGTAAAGGTATAGTCAACCTATGGAAACTAGGATGTGAAATCCTTAGTAAGAATCCTAAGGATAATTCTAAGCATAGAAAACAATCTTAGTGTTTTAGAAATGGCCATGAATAACCTAGGATAAGACCTTAAGTGTGAAATTTTATTCTTGATTATGTGGTTTTCCTATTATAATTAGTGTTTCTCACACTATTCTTCTTGGTTTTAGTCAATGGCTGGAACCCGAAGGAACCGTGTTAATGCGGAATGTGATGAGCGATGCAATGATTGTCCCCCTGAGCAACCAAACGTTATGGGAGCTGGAATAAAAAATCTTGTAGCCATGCTCACACAACTTTCTCAATCTATGAATCATACAGGACTTCCAAACGAGCAAAGGAAGGAGCAACATTCTGTTGAATCCTTCATGAGACAGTGTCCACCTTCATTCAGTGGGTCTACTGATCCATTAGTTTTTGAACAATGGATTAGTACTACTAAAAAGATATTTTCAGTTCTTCAATGTTCTGAACATGATAAAGTCATCTTACACTACTGGAAAACAGAGTTTTCCCAACACTTATATCCCAACGGTTTACTAAACCGTTGGGAATATCCATCTATACCAATAGTTTCTGATAACTGTTGGTATATATGGTTTTTTGGAATATTTTACCAACGGTTCATCACAACCGTCGGTATAGGGGTGTTTTTACCAACGGTTCAATGAGAACCATTGGTAAAAGTGGGATTTTGGTGACCTTTTACCAACTGTTCTCATTGAACCGTTGGTATAGGTTTGGGATGGAGTTATATACCAACGGTTTTTAAAAACCGTTGGGAAAACTTTCCCCCAAATTTCCAGTAGCTAATCCTCTCCCCCATTCGCGATCCAGAGCCCTAAACAGGAGCGCTTGGGCGATTTTGGAGGTGCTTCGGGTTCTCTTCCTCCATCCCATCCAAGGCTGAGGTATTTTTTTAGTTTTTAGTTTCTATTTTGATGTGGAATGAGACCAATTTCTATTCTCATATTCCAGCCGAATTTCTGTTCTTGCCCAATTTATGTTTCCGTTCTTTATTTACATTCCATGCATATTCCATCCCATATAGATTACATTAGACAGTTGTCTAATTTTTTGATGTGCCTTTTATGTTTCATTACCAATAAATTTTTAGTATATGTTATAAAATTCAATAACCTATTTAGTTTTAACATTCATTGTTACTTTATTATCATGTTTTAATAATTTATATTAATATTCTTTTCATATATTCCATCATTGAGTGTTTTTACTTGTGCAATAGAATTCCAAGCTCATTTTACTTCATAGTGATTATTTAGATTTCAAAGTGTTTTATTTTTCATGTTAAATTTATTAAAAAGTTTTGGGGACTAATTAAAGTTATTAGATTCCTATTTCCATGCTTCTATGATTGTTAAGAATTAAATGAAATATGATGGTTGTAATTAAATGAAAGTCAATGTTCAATTTTTATCATGTATGGGTGATTAATAAATTGGAATGTGATGAACCATATAATTGAACCATTGTTGATGCACATTATATACCAAAAGGTTATTGAATAAAAGTTATTCTTGTGAATTTCGTTACATCATAGATAAAAATGGTTGTAGTTATATGAGAGATACCTCTGATGGTTCTTTGATCATTGTTTTATGGAGAATGAATGGTTTAGGTTCGGTATTAATAGTAGCTTCCAGTGAGACCATTTTAGTATAAGGGGAAACGAGATTATGATCTACAAGGGGTGATTGAGTTGGTAGAGACCAAACATTGGACAGTGCCGCCACTCCCATGACACCCCGCACCCCCCCTGGACACGCCACACCCCCCTTGGACAGTCCCGCCACTCCCATGATCCTCATCCTACTCCTCATCCTGATCTACTTGAAGAAGTTAAAGTATAATACTCATATACTCCCAACAAGACCCTTAAGGATTATGTATTCCTTGATCCACTTCCAATATCTTACTGGTCAATCCTTGAATATAGGCATTAGAAATTTTGTATCTTATTTTCTTATATACACTGTATTTTGTTGTATTTCTTAATATGATTCTCATATAGAGTAATGTGTCAGTTATTCTTTTATATAGAGTAAAAAATTGTCATTTACGTAAATATTTTTTTGATTAAACTTTAATATTATTGAATTGCTTTGAAATGACTTATTGCGATTTTTTGACAGAATGGATAGAAGTTAGATGTATGAAACTGATTGGATTTCAACAGATTTTCAAAATAATTTGAAAAGCTTTCTAGATTTTGAATTTGACAAGGCTTCAGATAGTGGTCGCATACACTGCCCATGTTTTAATTGTGTTGGAAGACCTTGGTTGGGCCGTGAAGCAGTTAGCTATCATATAACCAAATATGGATTCCAAACAAACTATTATGTGTGGTATCACAATAGAGAGAAAATGGAATCTCAAAATACTGATGATCCAAATGATAGGACTGAATTGGATAGTTTGATATATGATCCGTTTCCATTTATTCGACATCATGAGAAGGAAAGGATGTCTAGCCAAAAAGATTTCGATACAAGCACACATGATGCGTCTAATGAAAATGATGATTTTGATAGGGTGAAAAAATTGAACGATGTTGCGACGACTCCAGTATATCAGCAATGTGATAAAATGAAAAAGTTGGAATTTTTTATCCGATTGTTTCATGGGAAAACTATGTATGGGATTTCAAATACTGCAATTTATTACATTCTTACCTTCTTGAAGGACTTACTTCCAGATGATGCAGATATTCCCTCAAACCACTATATGGCATGGATGTTGGTTGATGAACTTGGATTCTCAAAAAAAATCATGCTTGACCGAATGATTGCAGCTTATTTTGGGAGGAAACTGCTGAAAGAAATGATTTTATAAAATGCGGAACCTCCCGATGGAAGCCAAAAGATGATGGAACACCATCTCGTGTGCCAAAAAAAGTAATGTGGAACTTTCCATTGATCCCTAGATTACAGAACCTTTTCATGTCTGATGAAATATCCGTAAAAATGCGATGGCATGACACCGAGAGAAAAAAGAATAATGAAGAGTTGGTTCACCCTGCAGATGTATTTGCATGGCAGAGATTTGATGCTCGATATCCTGAATTTGCAGCCGACGTGCGTAATGTGAGACTGGGTCTTTCATGTGACGGTTTTAATCCATTTGGGTAGATGCTTACTTCGCACAGCACATGGCTGGTTTTCATACACATTTATAACCTTCCCCCTTGGTTGTGTATGAAAAAGACTTACACTTTCTTGAGTATACTGATATCTGGCCCTTCTGATCCAGGCAATGATATAGATGTATACATGCAACCTTTACTAAAAGAGATGAAACTTCTTTGGGATGTGGGTGTTCCCACATACGATGCATGTTCGAAAGACATATTTCAGATGCGTGCTGCACTTATGTGGACTATCAATGATTTTCCATCTTATGCAATGATATCTGGATGGAGCACAAAAGGAAAATTTCCATGTCCTATTTGTATGAAGAATACTTGATCGAGAAGACTTAAATATCATCGTAGTTTTAGTTTTATGGGACATCGACGATTCTGGACAATGAACCATCCATATAGAAACAATTGTCGAAGATTTGACAATACCATGGAGAATGATGATCCACCTCAGCGTATGTCTGGAACTGATGTGCTTAATGAATTGAAAGATTTCAGTTATTCATTTGGGAAGAGTGTAATGAAATCTAGAAAGAGGAAAAATGTTTCCAATGATACCTGTTACAATTGGAAGAAGAAGAGTATATTCTTTGAGTTGTCATATTGGTCAACCAACTTGTTACGCCATTGCTTAGACGTAATGCACATTGAAAAGAATATATGTGAAATGTTTCTTTCGATTCTTCTAAATGTCAAGGGGAAGACAAAAGATGATTTACGATCTCGGTGCGACTTGGTAGATTGGGGGATCAGACCAGAATTGCATCCTACCTGTATCAGTGAAAATAAATGGCAAGTTCCATGTGCTTCTTATGTGATGACTCCTACTGAAAAAAATCAATTTCTGGAAGTGGTAGAGACTATTAAAGTTCTTGATGACTATTTAAGCAATATATCAAAACGGGTCAACAGAAAAGAGTTGAAGTTGAAATCTTTTAAGACTCATGATTATCACGCCCTTTTGCATGAGTTGATTCCAATAGCAATCCGTCATCTCTTGTCCAATAATGTTAGAGTCTCAGTTATTCGGTTGTGCTATTTGCTTAGAGATCTTTGTGCTAAGAGGTTGTCCAAGTCCCTCGTGCAAAAACTGTTGGCAGAGACACCATTAATTTTGTGTGAGTTAGAGAAAATATTCCCTCCATCATTTTTTACATGCATGTGGCATCTGACTGTCCATCTTTCGACCGAAATACTTCTTGGAGGACCCGTTTCTTTTCCTTGGATGTATCCAACTGAATGAAACATGTGTAAATTGAAATCATATGTTCGGAACAGGAATTATCCCAAAGGTTCTATTGTGAACGGTCACTTGGATCAAGAATGTATGGATTTTTGCTCGATGTATTTTTCTGATCATACTACAAGATTGAACAGACCAATGAGAAATGAAGAAGAACAGTATGAGAAAATTAAACGCAGTTTTCCATCACTTCCTCATACAGGAGGAATTCCAGGATCATATACATTGACAACATTAAGCCTTGAAGAGCGATAGATGGCACATCACACAGTTTTGTTCAATTGTGATTTGTTTGATGAGTATATCAAGTAAGTTAATTGTACATCTATCTCTTATATTATCTCTTGTAATTTTAAATATTTGTTAAACTATTATTATTTTTATCTATAGGGAACATAAAGAATTAATATATAGAAATCATCATTATTTATCTTTGAGAAAGTAGGAGACTTTGCATAGCAAAGGGTTTTCTGCTTGGTTGAAATTGAAGGTAAAAATATTTCTGTAATAACTAAATAAAAATAATATTTAATTAAGTTTACTATTTATTTATATTTCAGGTATCGAGTTTGCCTACAAACTCTGTTTCTGAGGAAATAAGAGCTTTGGATTTTGGTCCTAATACCATGGTTCGTGCTTGTAAATCACTTGTGATCAATGGATACAAATTTATTATCACTGAACGAGCAAGAAACATGATAACACAACATAATGGTGTTATGCTAACTGCCACAACAGACTGTTATGCCAGTTCATCGGACACTACACCTCATTCTGAAAATGTTGCTTATTATGGTGTCGTGGAGAAAATAATAATTTTGGATTATTACTCGCATGGTCGAGTCACGATGATGAAATGTCAATGGTTTGATTCAATGACGAGGCAATGCACCTTTATTGATGATTTTGGATTTCGAGCTATTGACATGACTCGCACTCTTGCCACCGATGAACCATATGTATTGGCAGTAATTGTGAAACAAGTTTTTTATGTCAAAGATCATCGTCATCCTAAATTCGGTGTAATTATTGAAGTAAATCCCAGACATGTTTTTGATGATGGTGATTATGAAGTTGACACTATCCCTACTGCAATTGGATGCAATCCGTTTATTACTTATGATGACCCCAACAGCTCAATTGTCAGAGTTGATTGTGAACCTGAAGTTGTGGTGGGAAATATATAGAATCATACAGTCGTGTTCTCACCTACATGTTTCACCTACATCATTCAGAGTGTGTATCCTAGTACTTACCTTCATAACACCATAAATCTTCTATTTCATTATGTTCTTTTTATCATAATGGTTTTTCTAATTTTGTTTTTTTGGTTACACATTAGTTATCTGTTTCTAATTACTTCCATATTTGTTTTCATTGTAGGAAATGACACCCATTGAAGAGAGGCGGCGGAAAAAGATGACAGATAATAATCGTCGCATGGTACAGATGGGTGTTCCTCCACTCATCCCTGTTGTGAGAATTTTATTTCAAATATAAATATTTCAATAACTTATAGTATCATGTGTTTACTTTTCGATCAAACATTGTTTTAGGATCCACCCCCTAGATGACAGATATCTGACGAGGAGCCTGATATTGCTCCCAGTAGAGAGGTTGGTGGTAGGAGGGGGTGGTGTTAGATATGGACGATCATCTAGTGGTCCCGGTACTGAGGCCGGTGGTACGAGGGCTCGTGGGGCGAGAGATAGACGACCCACTACCACAGACGTATCTTATACACCCTATTTTGATCCTGGCGTGTCTTCAGGGACATATGAGATATTTAGACCTCCGATGTTTACACTACCAGCTGGCCAGACGTCTATGCCATCATCTTTTTCTTCTGGTTCATTATCTCCGAGCTATTATATTCCACCTTCTTTGACTCCTGCTGCGACACAGTATGTGGCTGAGGAGCATACACTGAGGGACACTCCACCTATACAGGATATTCCTTCAGCTTCCGCACCCATTGATCCGACTACCACAGGTATATTTATATAAATCTATCAAATTTTTATACCAAAATTTATTTTTATTATAACTTGTATTGATATTATTTTTCTTTAATAACAGATTCATCTACAGATAGGAGGCGGGGGAGGGGGCGTACTCGCTTGCGTGCGGTATGGAACCACCAGACACAGTTGATGGTTGAATAAAATGTTGATGGACAAATGATTGAGAAATCCGGGCAGCAATGTCGGGGTTTTTTGGCGACGCTAGCCAGATACTCTGATATCATTCCGATCAGCCCTCTCTCTTGGAGACATCTGCCACCCGAAGTCAAGGATAACGCGTGGGCACAAATATGGGTAAAAAATCTATTGGATTTAATGTATTATATTTTTGTATTTAAATGAACTAATCAATTTGGTTTCAGCTTCGGTTTGACTTCCCTGATGGCGAAGGTGCACGACCAGTGCGTTTAAAAGAGCTAGGAGATCTTTGGAGAGCTTATAAGCATGAGCTGTATGTTGGCTGGTGTGATAGAGTGGGCACGGAGTTAGAGACATTACCTATCATGGATGACTGCCCGATAGAGCAATATCGCTAAATGATTACCCATTGGGTGACTGCCAAACTTAAGGTATTAATCTCATTTGAGTTATTTAAATGAGAGTTTTCATATTTTTCATTAATATAATCTTATTAATTATTAATCATTATTTAGGAATATTCTAAAAAAAACAAAAAAAACATTGATTCAAAGAAATACCTCCACACTTTGGGGCACAAAACTATGGCAGATCATGAGAGGCAGCAGGTACGATATAGTTGTTTATAATTTTTTTTTAGGACTTTCCATTTTTAGTGGATCCTACTTAAATTATGTGATTTATTGAATAATGAATATATGATTATACTTTCACTTTATATTGTTTCAATGTCATTACATAAGCACAAAATGAATATTGAAGGACGTATCCCTCGAGAAAAAATGTTTTGCTCGAGTAGAAGAAAAAAAGATGGAAATGTGGTAAATGAACCGACCCAAGAGAAGATTATAAGTTTTAATTTGTTTATTTCAAAGTTTAATATCTAATTTTAAATTTAATAATCTATTAATATTTTTTACAGGCTGCTTTATAGGCTCTTGATTCCTAGGAGCCTGACAATTTTGGGCCACACGATCATTTATATCAGGTTTTGGGAGATGAGCACTCTGGTCAAGTTCGCTGCTGACCTGGTAAGAATATAGTCCCAACGAGGTATTGGTCTTCTCCAGGTATCCATTATAGTACCACCGAGTTGGAACAGGTCAAGGAGCATGCAAGACAGTCTGATAAAAGGGTCACAGAGTTGTAAGTACAAGTTCAAACAAGAGACAGAGAATTTATGAAACTGATGAAAGAATTATCTTCATCACTTCCACCAGAGGCTAGTGCGGCTTGTCAGACATTTATGTCGTCGATGGGTGCATCATCCAATGCACCAGGCGACAGCTCTAGTGGCGATCGAGATGATGACGTTCCTGGTGATGATGAGGATGCTAAAGAGGAATAGGGCGAGGATGAGGATGTGGACGAGGGCGAGGATGGGGCTGAGGGCGAGGATGGGGCCGAGGGCGAGGATGATGCCGAGGACGATGATGAGGCCGACGCTGAGCATGCGAACGATGACGAGGACGACGACGAGGACAGAGATGGAGGAGAGGATGAGGCTGATGATGATAGTGGTGATGGTGATGGTGATCAGAGGCAGATTGATCCATTACATTTTTGAATTCTGTATAACTCTATATTTTGGAACATGGTTTTCCACTTTGGGGTTTTCCTCTGCTTCATAGGGATGTTGCATTCAGATTTTGTTTTTTGCACTTGATTCATATTGTATGATTAGTCTACTACCTAGACCTTTAGTATTCCTTGGTATTGTGATACTCATTTTTCTATTTTTTTTACTTAGCTTTCTTAGTTAGCCATGTATTTCATGTTTATGCATGTGGAAAATGATATGGAAAATGTGCTTTGAATTAGTGGCCAGCACCACTCAAAGTGTCTAACTATTATTTGAAATGGACAGGATTTTAAGTGAAAACAACAACTGACATACGAAAAACAGACCAAACTCATTCAAATTCTATTTAAACTATAGGACAACGATACATCGGTCATATGTGACGTGTACGAGTCAACCCCGCCTCAATCTGAGGTCCGGTGTGGCCGGTACCACTCAAAGTTTGTCACTTTTCTTTGAAATGGACAATGGTTTAAGTTAAAACAACTGACATATGGAAAATGGACCAAACGGATTCAGATACTGTTGATACTTTATGACATGTATCCATGGGTCATATGTGA
Source organism: Viscum album (assembly GCA_963277665.1). NCBI lineage: Eukaryota > Viridiplantae > Streptophyta > Magnoliopsida > Santalales > Viscaceae > Viscum > Viscum album. The sequence continues at coordinate 1,125,635,569 of OY728146.1, forward strand.
TGTGTACGAGTCAACCCCACCTCAATCTGAGGGCCGATGTGGCCGGTACCACTCAAAGTTTGTCACTTTTCTTTGAAATGGACAACAGTTTAAGTTAAAACAACTAAAATACGAAAAATGGACCAAACTCATTCGGATACTATTGATAATTTAGGACATGTATTCATGGGTCATATGTGACGTGTAAGAGTCAACCCCGCCTCAATCCGAGGCGCGGTGTGGTCGGCACCACTCAAAGTGTCTAACTTTTATTTGAAATGGACAGGATTTTAAGTGAAAACAAAAACTGGCATACGGAAAATAGACCAAACGCATTCGGATTCTGTTTAAACTATAGGAAAACGATCCATGGGTCATATGTGATGTGTAAGAGTTAACCCCGCCTCAATCCCAGGGCTGGTGTGTCCGGTACCACTCAAAGTGTCTTTATTTTGTTTAAAATGGATGCGCTTTTAAGTAAAAAAAACCACATATGGAAAATGGACCAAACACATTCGGATACTGTTGATACTTTAGGACATGTATCCATGGGTCATATGTGACGTGTACGAGTAAACCCCGCCTCAATCCGAGGCGCAGTGTGGCCGGCACCACTCAAAGTGTCTAAATTTTATTTGAAATGGACAGGATTTTAAGTGAAAACAACAACTGGCATACGGAAAACAGACCAAACGCATTCGGATTCTGTTTAACCTATAGGAAAATGATCCATGGGTCATATGTGACGTGTACGAGTCAACCTTGCCTCAATCCGAGGGCTGGTGTGGGCGGTACCACTCAAAGTGTGTTTCTTTTGTTTAAAATGGATGCGCTTTTAAGTAAAAAAACCACATACGGAAAATGGACCAAACGCATTCGGATACTGTTGATACTTTAGGACATGTATCCATGGGTCATATGTGACGTGTACGAGTCAACCCCGCCTCAATCCGAGGCACGGTGTGGCCGGCACAACTCAAAGTGTCTAACTTTTATTTGAAATGGACAGGATTCTAAGTGAAAACAACAACTGGCATACGGAAAATAGACCAAACGCATTCGGATTCTGTTTAAACTATAGGAAAACGATCCATGGGTCATATGTGACGTGTACGAGTCAACCCCGCCTCAATCCGAGGGCTGGTGTGGCCAGTACCACTCAAAGTGGCTTTCTATTGTTTAAAATGGATGCGCTTTTAAGTAAAAAAACCCACATACGGAAAACAGACCAAACACATTCAGATACTATTGATACTTTATTACATGTATCCATGGGTCATTTGTGGCGTGTAGGAGTCAACCCCGCCTCAATCCGAGGTACGGTGTGGCCGGCACCACTCAAAGTGTCTAACTTTTATTTGAAATGGACAGGATTTTAAGTGAAAACAACAACTGGCAGATGGAAAACTGACCAAAGGCATTCGGATACTATTGATACTTGAGTAAATGTATCCATTGGTCATATGTGACATGTAGGAGTCAACCCCGCCTCAATCCGAGGGTCGGTGTGGCTGGGACCACTCAAAGTGTCTTTCTTTTGTTTAAAATGGATGCACTTTTAAGTAAAAAAAAACCACATACGGAAAACTGAACAAACACACTAGGATACTATTGATACTTTAGTAAATGTATCCATGGGTCATTTGTGATGTGTACGAGTCAACCCCGCCTCAATCCAAGGCACGTTGTGGCCGACACCACTCAAAGTGTCTAACTTTTCTTTTAAATGGACAACAGTTTAAGTTAAAACAACAACTGACATATGGAAAACCGACCAAACGCATTCGGATTCTATTGAAACTGTAGGAAAACGATCCATGGGTCATAAGTGACGTGTACGAGTCAACCCCGCCTCAATCCGAGGGCCGGTGTGGCCAGTACCACTCAAAGTGTCTTTCTTTTGTTTAAAATGGATGCGCTTTTAAGTAAAAAAACCACATATGGAAAAATGACCAAAAGCACTTGGATACTGTTGATACTTTAGGACAACGATCCATGGGTCATTTGTGACGTGTACGAGTCAACCCCGCCTCAATCTGACGCGCGGTGTGGCCCGCACCACTCAAAGTGTCTAACTTTTCTTTGAAATGGACAACAATTTAAGTTAAAATAACAAATGACATACAGAAAACCGACCAAACGCATTCTGATTCTATTTAAACTGTAGGACAACAATCCATGGGTCATATGTGACGTGTACGATTCAACCCCGCCTCAATCTGAGGTACATTGTGGCCGAGACCACTCAAAGTGTCTAACTTTTCTTTGAAATGGACAACAGTTTAAGTTAAAACAATAACTGACATACGGAAAACCAACCAAACTCATTTGGATTCTATTGAAACTGTAGTACAACAATACATGGGTCATATGTGACGTGTATGAGTCAACCCCGCCTCAAACCGAGGGCTGGTGTGGCCGGTACCACTCAAAGTGTATTTCTTTTGTTTAAAATGGATGCGCTTTTAAATAAAAAAAATGACATACGGAAAATCGACCAAACACTTTCGGATTCTGTTGAAACTTTAGGAAAATGAATTATGGGTCATTTTTTCTGTTTACGAGACAACCCCACCTCAATCCGAGGCTCGGTGTGGCCGACACCACTCAAAGTGTCTAACTTTTATTTGAAATGGACAGGATTTTAAGTGAAAACAACAACTGGCATACGGAAAACCGACCAAACAAATTCGGATTCAGTTGAAACATTAGGAAAACGATCCATGGGTAATATGTGACGTGTACGAGTCAACCTCGCCTCAACCCGAAGGCCGGTGTGGCCGGGACCACTCAAAGTTTGTCACTTTTCTTTGAAATGGACAAGAGTTTAAGTTAAAACAACTGACATACGGAAAAGGTACCAAAGGTATTAAGATATGATTGATACTTTAGGACATGTATAAATGGGTCATATGTGACTTGTACGAGTCAACCCCGCCTCAATCCGAGGGCCGGTGTGGCCAGGACCACTCAAAGTGTCTTTCTTTTGTTCAAAATGGATGCACTTTTAAGTAAAAAAACCACATACAGAAAGCTTACCAAACGTAGTCGGATACTGTTGATACCTTAGGAAATGTATCCATTGGTCATTTGTGACATGTATGTGTCAACCCAGCCTCAATCCGAGGCATGGTGTGGCCGACACCACTCAAAGTGTCTAACTTTTATTTGAAATGAACATGATTTTAAGTGAAAACAACAACTGGCATACAGAAAACTGACCCAACGCATTCGGATTCTATTGAAACTTTAGGAAAATGATCCATGGGTCATATGTGACATGTACAAGTCAAACATGCCTCAATCTGAGGGCCGGTGTGGCCGGGACCACTCAAAGTGTCTTTTTTTTAAATGGATGCGCTTTTATGTAAATAATACGACATACGGAAAACTGACCAAACGCTTTCGGACTTTGTTGAAACTTTAGGACAATGATCCATGGGTCATTTGTGACATGTACGAGTCAACCCCGCCTCAATCTGAGGCGCGGTGTGGCCGGCACCACTCAATGTGTGTCACTTTTCTTTGAAATGGAAACAGTTTAAGTTAAAACGAAAACTGACATACGGAAAATAGACCATAGGCATTCAGATACTGTTGATACTTTAAGACATGTATCCATGGGTCATTTGTGACGTGTACGAGTCAACTCCACCTCAATCTGAGGCGTTGTGTGGACGAAACCACTCAAAGTCTCTCTTTTATTTCAAAAGGAAATCATTTTAAGTGAATAAAACTGAAATTTACACTCATCAATGATAGTCGCAAACTCTTTTTCATGAGTTGGGTAGTTTCACTCATGGGGTCATAAGTGACGAGACTCCTAAGAAAATATCTTTTCACCATATATTATAAACAATACATGTTCAATGAAAAATTCATCACAAATCATTACATACCCAAACCTAGTATCACAAAAAAAGGGATTTGAGTCAATTTGAATGTCTTATTCAACTCTAATAGATATTTATCAAACTATTCTTCCTATTAGAATTTGATGGGTGAGGTGAATTACCACCGGATGATTGTTGTCATATGTGTTTTTTTGGGCTATTTTAGGTGTTTTTTATACTGTTTGAAGTCTGTATGTGGATTTTGTGATATTTTTTATGCAGGTGTATAGTGGAGGGTATACTGGAGGGCAGTTGTGCACTGTTTTGTTATGCAGGTGTATGGTAGGGCTTCTGGAGGGCTTCCGAGGGCTGCTTCTGGGGGCTGCTGTGCAGCAGCTCTGGGAAAAGCTTTACCAACGGTTCTGAACTGTTGGTAACGAGTTTCCCAGAATTCTCAAACACATATACCAATGGTTTAAATGAAACCGTTGGTATAGGGCTTTTCTCACGGCTAATTGGCCAACGGTTTGGAAAACCGTTGGTATACCCTATACCAACGGTTTTCCAGCCTATACCAATGGTTTATAACTGTTGGTATAGGCTACTTTTCCAGTAGTGTTAGCAGTGTATCGTTTGGAAGGTGATGCTGATCAATGGTGGAATCTTATTAAGAATACAAGGCAAAGGGATGAAATTGAGTCTATGGAATGGGAAGAGTTCAAGAACTTATTTTTCAATAAGTACTTCCCTTGTATTCTCCGAACAAAGATGGAGAAGGAGTTTCTTGAAATAAAGGAAAAGGATTATGAATCTGTTGGTACCTATGAAACAAATTTTACAAGACTTGCAAGGTATGCTTATGGTATTATTATCCAACCTAAGAGTAAGATCGATCATTTCTTTAGTGGATTAAAACCAAGTCTTCAAAGGGCGTTAGCCATAAGGGAGTTCAATAGCTACAAGGAAATCGTTCGATGTGCTCTCAAAGTCAAGATATAGATTGGAGTAACCCATCAGTCATATGGGTTTGATAAGAATAGAAAAATGGAATTCAAAGGAAAATCTAAAGAGCACACTGAAAAGAAGATGAGCTTTCCCTTATGCTCAAAGTGTGGAAAGAAACATGGAGGGAGTTGTCTTAAAGGGACAAGTAATTGTTTCAAATGTGGAAAGGAAGGTCATAGGGCATTTGAATGCCGTAATGATGGGAAGAAGATGTCTAATGATGAAAACAAAGGAAGGGATACACAGAATGAACCTACTACACTTCAATGTTTCAAGTTCAAAGAGATGGGGCATTATGCCAATCAATGCTGAAATCCAAGGGTTGATGATGATGGTCGACATCAGCAAACTCTTAAGGCTAAAGACAAAGGAAAGTCACATACAATTTCTATCAGCGATGTGGAGTACGATAACTATGTGGTGAAAGTTACACTTACCATCCACTCTAAAGTAGAAAATGTTTTATTTGATTTTGGATCCACCCACTCCTTTATTTCTGAAGAATTTTCTATGGATATCACCATATTAACTCAACAATTAGACGTTGAGTTAGCTTTGAAAACCCCTAATGGCACAACAGTCGCATCAAAAGTTTATAATTCTTCTCCGATTGAAGTTTGTGGGAAAGTGCTTCCTGCAAATCTTGTGATCCTTCCTATAGTGGAATTTGATGTGATTCTTGGCATGGATTGTCTTTCTCTACATGGAGCTCATATCAATTTCCAAATAAGGGAAGTCACATTTCATATTCCAGATCAATCTATGATCGTCTATCAATGCAAGGATGAACATAACCTTCCATTGGAAATTTCTTCCATCTTGTGGGTCTTGATTCCACTAAATGAAGGTTATTTATCTCAAATGGTTGGTGAGAAACTCGTGATTAAGAATATTCCCATTGTACGGGAGTTTGACGATGTCTTTCCGGAGGAATTACCGGGTCTTCCACCAAATCGTGAAGTTGAGTTTTCAATAGAACTCGTACCAGGGGCTTTGCCTATTTAGAATACACCTTATAGAATGGCCCCAATTGAGTTGTAGGAATTGAAGAAGCAACTCTAAGATAATCTTGATAAGGGGTTCATACGCCCTAGTGTGTCACCTTGGGGAGCACCTGTTCTGTTTGTTAAGAAGAATGATGGATCAATGAGACTCTGCATTGATTATCGAGAACTTAACAAGATCACTATCAAGAAAAAATATCCTCTCCCACGCATTGATGACTTATTTGACCAACTACACGGAGCTCAATACTTTTCCAAGATTGATCTTCGATCAGGGTATCATTAATTAAGGGTCAAAAGGGAGGATATACCAAAGAAGGCTTTCCGTACAAGGTATAGACACTATGAATTTAAAGTGATTCCATTTGGTCTTACTAATCCCCCTGCTATCTTCATGGATCTGATGAATAGATTCTTTAGAGACTATCTTGATCATTTTGTGGTAGTATTTATAGACGATATTCTTGTATATTCAAAGAGCAAGGAAGAACATGAAGATCACTTCAGAATTATATTGAAGACCCTGAGAAAAGAGAAGCTTTATGCCAAATTTACCAAGTGTGTATTTTGGCTTCAAAAAGTTGCATTTTTGGGTCACATAATCTCAAAAGAGGGGATATCTGTGGATCCAGCTAAAACAGAGGTTATCGAAAGATGGTCGAGACCAACAACAGTAACTGAGATCCGACGTTTTCTTGGTTTGGCTGGATATTATCGACGTTTTGTGAAAGATTTTTCACGATTATCTAATCCACTCACCAAGTTGACTCGGAAAGGAGTTAAGTTTGTCTGGATGGAGGAATGTGAAGAGAATTTCAAGGATTTGAAAAAAAGTTTATCCAGTGCACCTGTGCTCACACTCCCTTGTAGTGGATAAAGGTTTTTGATCTACAGTGACACATCGAAGAAGGGATTGGAGTGTGTTATTATGCAAAATGATATGGTGATAGCTTATGCCTCACGACAGTTGAAAATACATGAGAAAAATTACCCAACTCATGGTTTGGAGTTAGCTGCGGTAATCTTTGCATTAATGATTTGGAGGCATTATCTTTATGGAGAAAGGTGTGACATTTATACTGATCATAAAAGTTTAAAGTATATTTTCACACAAAATTAGCTGAATATGTGCCAAAGAAGATGGTTGGAGCTGATTAAGGATTACGACTGCTCTATCCATTACCACCCTGGGAAAGAAAACAAAGTGGCAGATGCATTAAGTCGACAAGACCATGCCAGTTTATCCATGATGAGGATCAAAAAAGATCCAATATTTGTGGATTTACAAAGAATGGATGTTGTAATTATAATGGAAGGGGGGAAATCCTATCTTTCTCAAATGAATGTTCAACCGTCTATACATGTGATGATTAAAGAGGCACAGAAAAAAGATGTCATGTTACAAAAGAAGGTGAGAAATGTTCCTGAATTCAACCTTGATTGTGATTGGATAATAAAGTTCAGGAATCGGGTTTGTGTTCCTCCCATCCCCGAATTAAAGAAGGAGCTGTTGGATGAGGCTCATAGTTCTTCATTCTCCAGTCATCATGGAAGCACGAAGACGTATAGGGCCCTGAAAGAGTACTTATGGTGGGATGGCATGAAAAGAGATGTTGCTGAATATGTCTCTTGATGCTTGGTTTGTCAGCTAGTTAAAGTTGAGAGACAGAATTCTAAGGGGATGTTACAACCATTACCCATACCTGAATGGAAATGGGAAAACATCACTATGGACTTTGTCACCGGACTTCCTAAAACATCCAAAGGCAATAATGCTATCTGGGTCATAGTTGATCGTCTTACAAAGTCTGCACACTTCATTGCTATTAGAGAGGATTTCTATCTGGATCAGCTTTCCTGGATATATGTGAAGGAAGTGGTAAGATTGCATGGAGTACCATTTTCTATTATATCTGATCGGGATCCGAGGTTTACCTCAAAGTTCTGGCGAAGTCTTCAACATACTGTAGATACAGAGTTGAGTTTCAGCACTGCTTATCATCCTCAGACAGACGGTCATTATGAGAGAACAATTCAAACTCTAGAAGATATGTTGAGAGCTTTCTCTATAGATTTCAAAGGTGGTTGGGATCAACACCTACCTTTGGTGGAATTTTCTTATAATAATAGCTTTCACTCCAGTATTCATATGGCTCCTTATGAAGCTCTCTATGGAAAGAAATGCTGGACTCCAACTTGCTGGGATGAAGTTGGGGAAAGAAAGCTATTAGGACCTCATCTCGTTGATGAAATGGCAGAAACGGTTAGATCTATTCAACAACACATAAGAGTAGCTTAGAGTCGATAGAAAAGTTATGTCGACAACTGAAGAAAAGACCTAGAGTTTGAAGTGGGTGATAAAGTGTTCTTACGAATATCTCCCTGGAAGAGGGTCATGAGATTTGGAAAGAAGGGAAAGTTGAGCCCTAGGTATATCGGTCCTTTTGAAATACTGGATCGTGTTGGGAAGGTAGCTTACCGATTGTCTCTTCCACCGAATCTCTCTCAAGTTCACGATGTGTTCAATGTATCTCTCCTGATAAAGTACATACCCGATCCTTCACATGTACTCAGCTCAGAAGTTGTACCACTGGAGCAAGATCTTTCTTATGAAGAACAGCTGATAGAGATTCTGGATCGTAGCGAAAAAGTCCTACGAAACAAGACCACTCGATTGGTGAAAGTTTTATGGAAGAACCACCAATTAGAAGAAGCTACATGGGAGCTTGAGGATATGATGAGGGAGAGGTATCCTCATCTGTTTGTTACAAAGTGATGAATTTCGAGGGCAAAATTTATTTTAAGGGGGTAGAATATAACACCCGAGACTTTTATGTGAAATATTTTTGATTTTTTAAATCATAAAAGGAATATTTCACTACACACAACACTATCTTTTCTTTCTTTACACGCAATTGCGACCTTCCTCGATAGCTTGCATCGTACGCAATACCGAGTTTCACTAAACAATGATATGCTATTAAAATATTATTAAAACTAGCCGTTATGAATAGTAATAACCACTTTTTTGAAATTTTATAAATTTTATTTTTCAAAATGGACTCTATTTTTGGATTCGGAATTTCGAAATTAGCCTAGGGTGAAATTTTGGTATTTTTCTGAAAATTTCAATTTTTGATGAATAGTGAAACCACTAAGTGGTAGTTAAAAAACTGAATTTTTCATAAAACTTAATTTTAACGCTTCTTTGAGTGAAATTTCAAAAATCCGAGAGACACGGTTGATGTCAGTAAGTAAAATGTGGTTCAATGAGATGAAAATAATTTTTGGTGAATAGTACCTTTTTAATTTTATTTACCACGGTTAAAAGTAAATAGGGTAATTATGGGTAAAAATGATATTATTATTACCCTAACACATCTCTTAATTCTATTGGATAAGTTTAATTCGACCAAAAACAACCTTAGAAATAAAACATGACCATTTAGGCCCACTTGGATTAGATTAGGACATTTATTATTAATTTATTTAAAGAAGGGTTAAAATAGTTAAAATCAATGTTTAATAAGTATATCATTTTTAATATAGGGTTATACATAAGATAAATTCGACTATAAATATTAATTAGAAAGATAAACACATTTTCTACATAATTATATTTTATTTGTAATTTTTTGACTTTAAATAATTTAGCTTATTTATGACACAAAGATGATGGAGTAATTATCTTATTAATGAAATATTGACATAATTGATTTTATAAATACCCAAATAAATATAATTTGAGACTTTTTATGAATTACACTAATTATATAGGTTAATATGACATGTTATTATTGATTTAATTAACTTTTTTTGAACTAATCATTCTGTTATGATTTTCACAAAAATCTATTACTAAATAGTGTCAAAATTGACATAAAATAGTTTTTAAAACAAATATTTTATAAGTAATTGTTATTATATTCCTAAAAATCTAAGGTTCGACCAAATGACTTATATAAGGTTATATATATTAATAATAAACAACTTGGGGTTCGTTTGGCTTCTTATAGTAAGTTTATTAACCTTATAGTATAATAACACAAGAAGACACGGTAAAAGTAAAATTATCTTACTTAATGTAAAATCTAAATGATAAGGTTAAAATAGGAACCTAAACATGTCTAAATTCTATTGTATGAGAGGGTTGCGACCCATCCCCACCTTAGATTCGAAATAAATCAATTTGGAGCTATTTAAAACCGAACCTGACTTTATAATAAAATAATATTTTTTGTTTTTCCAAAGGAGCCCCTCTCCTCCCTTATAAAAGGGCACTTCCTCCCCCTCTTCCTCACACCACATTGAGCCTTCAATCTCGGCCAAACTCTGCCAATTTCTCCTCTCCACTGCCCTAGAAACATCCTATAGGTCCTGGTATTCTTCAAAGACCAATTTTAGTGCCCTGAAAGGAGGTCTCAGAGATGCGTTTCAAAGAAGAGGTAATGTCCATTACCAATTCTTTAAACTTTATTTCTTCTTCCACTTCTTCTTCTTTAGTTGTTTCATTACGAAGTAATAACATCAGTATCGCTCATATACTGATATGTTATTATAAGTATCAAACAACCCTATTTCACCATCTATCCATCCTACGGAAAACGAAATCACCGCGCGTGCGTACGTACGGAATACCTTCTCCACGCCGTGGTGTATTCTATTTTCCACCACCACCTTACTTGGATGGGTATAATGGTGTAAATAATGACTATATATGACTATTGTAAAGTTATATTGATTCTGAAATAGTATACATACACTCCAATACAATTCCACTATCATGGGAATGATATCATCGCTCGTGCGTACGTACGGAATACCGTCTCCACGATGTGATGCGACTCGTTCTACGTGATTTTCATTGCATAATGATTACATAAATGAATTGAGTGAATAAATATGATATATATTACACTAATACCATTCTGGAAATGAGGTATCTATAAACTAAAAAGAAAAATAAGAATTTATTCGACAAGACACGCATAAGAACAAAAAGTAATAAACACCAGAATAACAAGTAGTAATGAAATGTTACTAATAAGAAGCTAAGAATATGACCATATATGATATCATAAAAATAAGTATGATTCTGGAATAAGTAAATAACATTATTTAAATCATTATACAGGAGGTTCGGACACGTACAAAGCATATCGGACCTAAGGTAAGGGAAATATCACAATCTCATTTTTATCCGAGATTGTTTATACATTGGTATTTACTGGGGTGTATTTTATCATCCACAACCATGTTTCCTCAATATTTAATATTATTTCCATCCACCTACAATTTTTTAAATCCAATTTTACCCTTCTGTGAGTTTTTAGTAAAATATATGAAAGGAATCTTTTGTCGTTTTTCGTACGAGGTACTTTTTGACTTTTCTGACAAAAGTACGAGAAGAATGTTTTTTTAACTTATATGGAATGAATGGATTTTTAAAACATTATTGCCAAGAAGCTTCCTTTATAAGTTTTAATGTTTATTTTTAATCAACTTCTTTTAGTTTAGAATTGTATGACATGTTAAGAAAGGAAAAGTGTTTTTGAAGTAGAAATGATATTTTCCTCAAGAATAGAGTTCGAGTGTTTTATCAAAATTATTTTCCATATAAGATAATTAAGGGTTCTGTTTATATCCCTATTATTACATTTATTTGATTATGTTGTGATGGTATTATTTTTATGAATTCCTTTATCTTATATGAATTGTTTTATGTTGTCACGATGTTTAAGAATCCCATTTTTATTACATGGGTTATGCAATGATGTATGATTTATAATTTTGTGGCACACATAAGAATGGTATCATTATGAGATGGGTGGGACCTATATTTCCCTCAAATGAATTGGGTAAAGATTTTATATCTCATGGGATATATATGGATGGAACGGCAGGTTAAACCGGTTCAGTGAAACAGGACTAAAACGAGGAGTGAACTCGGTTCAGAAATGGACTTTGTCCACTAAGATAGTATTGGAAATAATCCTTGACTAATAAGAAATGATTATCTATGATTATTTGTGTATGCCACAAAGTTTTATATTTTAAGTTATGATTATTGGGATTACATTTCACTACTATGATTTATCCCATGTTATGAAATTATGATTTCTTTTGCAGGTTGATATTTCCAAAATTTATGTTCTTATGTATAGGATGTGATTGATATTTCCTTTGTTTACCCTTACTGAGCATTTGAGCTCACCCTTTTGTATGTTTTCTTTCCCCAGACCAGGAAAAAGGTTATTAAGTAATATATTCCAAAAGGGACTATATATATGATGAAATAAATGGGAGACGGTGTAGACGCTTTATGAACCAGTTGTTTATGTTTCCCAGTTTCTATAGACACTATACCTATATGGTCCTTTCCTAGTTTTGTTATATGTTGTAATAAGTGTGCTTCAATTCTGATGTAATAACAATGTATGTAAAGTATGGGTCGTTATAATAGTATTTTAACCATTATGTATATGTCTCATAGGCTTAAATAACACCCTATCGTATAAAGATTTATAAACTGACCTCTGATACTAACTGTAAGGAACTAGCCTTAAACATTACATAATCTGGAATTATGTTAATAATTCACATTGACGATCTTTTCAGGTTTAGAGCTTTAGAGTATTATGACATAACTTATACATGACAAATTGATTATTACATGTATACACTTCTACTCAGTATCATTTTTTTATAAAATAAAAACTCTAAAAAAAGAAACATTATTCGTTCCATGTTTTAAATAGCATTACTTTTCCTTGATCCCATCCTTGACCCCATTCATATTTATGTCTTTTGAAAAAAAATCAATACATGGAATGAGCATAAAAAGATCACTAAGGGATACATAGAAAGGAAAACTGTTAGTTTATCAAAACAACAAGTAAACCATGATTACTTTATCATAATGTATTAATTTTCATTTTTATGAAATAGTAAAAACACTTCACTGAATATATGATCATTGGTTACACTTTTGTAACAAAAATATTAGCACTATAGAGCAATATAGAGCATATAAAGCTAATTTTGAACATAAACTTATTTAAATGAAATAACCATATGGTTGAATTCCACCCATATCACTTAATGGAATATCCGTACGACTGAATTCCATATATATCACTAAATATAATAGTCATACAAATGATTTACATACCCAATGAATTGGAGGTTATAACGTAACCATCCATCCTTGGTTTATCACAGAACCACTCGTTATTAGTTTTACGACGTAACTACCTGTCAAATGTCCTAGTACCATTATAGAATCACAACACAAAAAATATTTCAAATAAAAAAATTCACTTATAACATTTCCTATGAAATAATAAGAAATCAGTTAAAGATATTGAAATAATCAATCCATTTCAAAAACCATTTTCAATAATAAAACACCTAAAAAGGAAATAAGATATTTATTTTCCTTTTAAAAAAATTAAACCTTATAGTAGAATCAAAATAATGATTACAACGGAGGAGAGGTCATTATCACTGCAAATGATAAAAAAATTCATGTTTTTATTTAGTAAAATGATTTGTAGAAAAAAAATTTCTTTGAATGAAATTAATAGTCAATCTGGTTTATGATACACCATGTAAAATAAGGCAATGTATATTAGCAAAACATGCCTCAATTAAAGTAGATTCAGACGACGTCCCTTAAAATGATTGTACCCTTAGATTAAGGACAAATCAATAAAAAATTTGTGTTTGAAAAATATAAATACACCCAATATAAGTGGATATTAAGTGTAAAAATTTCTGAGGTCATTCAAACCAATTTATAGCATGACATAATCAAGAAGTATAATTTTAACCCAAAGAATTGAAATTGTATTAAAAAAATCCCTTGTAATAATTCAGTCGCATAACAGCATCACTTAAAAATTCAGAAAATGAGTTGATGAGAAAAAAAAGAGTATCTCATCACTTATACATAGACTTTACAGTAATAAGGATATATAAGAACATATCCCAACATAAGATAACCTAAATTAGAATACATACCATAAAATAATTCTTTGACTAAAAAAGGATGGTGAAAGGTTCCCTTACAGAGATCATTTTGTAAATAAAATAGGTAGATTATGTGTATTCATAATAAGTATAAATAAATGAAGTATAAAGTTATTTCTCACATAATCATAAAACAAAATAATCAATAATTTAAAATTTAACCCAAATAATGGAAATTGTGTTAAGAAGTTCCCTTACCTCATGTCCAACTTCACTCGTTTGTTACATAATTTCCTAAATAATAAACATATGTTAATTTTTACATTCTTTTGAAACTTTATAAAGTTTATTTTTTCTTTTATATCACCTATTACCTTGCTATAACAAATTGTTAATTATTTTATTTCATATCAGACATTTTATCGATGTTCGCAACTTAAACCAAAAATGAACTAGTTATAATTACAAATTGTCCATGTTTTAAAATTTTCATTATCTCCAGAATTATATTCATGATTTAGATATCATATATATCTTTTATATTCAGTATATATTTATTTAGAATAGACCATATCATATGAAAATTAAATGCACCGTTCATAGTGACGGTAAGCCGTACATATGCATGAACGCTACTTTGAATTCTTTTTTTTCATTTTTAAAGGAATGAAAACAAAATGATACATAGGTATAATATAATTAGAGTATAATATCATATTATATAAACATTACATAAGTTCATTAACACCATCCTTTGTATGTTCCATGTATAGATTGAACGAGTCATATCACTTGGAAGGGGTGGTAGTCTGCACTTCCTCAAATGAAATTATTGTATTTATACAACATGAAAAGAAAAAATGTATGTTATACATGAGAATTACATAAGAATATAGGTAAAATAAATATCATATATATCATATATAATTATATTTCCATCATAATGGACACCATGAGAGGTGGTAGGTGATAATCTAACAATTATCATTTCACGAGGTAGTAGTTTGCCATCCATAGAAAGAGTATGTTCTATAACTATTAGACAATGTTTTGTGTAAGTATAGTTTATATAATCCTCATAAAAACAAACTATTATATTGAGTATATGGGTTTTTTTATGTAAAAAAATAATAATAAGATAATAGGGAGTGGAGAGGTAAAATAAAAGAAATGAACATGGGGGAAGACGTTACATTTAAATCGGGTAACTCCATTAGTTTGAACCAAAAAGCATATCTAAATAGCATTCTGACTATGGGAAGGATTATAGGAGGAAGAGAGGGATATTATGAGCTTATTTGATAAGATGTTGGATGATTTAAGTGTCTTGAGAGTTGTGAGTAATGGTTTAGAGGTGATGGCCTTTTATAAGGGCAGGCTCTTTAAGAATGTTTGAATGTATTATTTTATTATAAAATGATTTTAGGTATCAAAAAGTCCAAAACTCATTAATATAGAAGATAAGATTAATATAAGTCTAAATAAAATCATCCAATAATAATTGGGAAGGTTTTTTTATATTTTTTAATCCTTATCTATTTTTATTTAACCCCTTTTTACTATTACCGTTTTATCAAGCATTTAACACTATGAGAAACCAAATAGTTACCAAAAAATTACAAATATCCAATTAGAGAGTAAATAATAAAATTTTAGACTTATGATCACTATTTGGATGAATCATATATTTTTTCTAATTTTATAATATTTAATAAAGTATTATATTTTTTAAAATATGAAATATGTTAAATTTGATACTATTCATATCATGACTTTTTTAAAAAATATATAAACTCGTGATTTTATGAAAAAAAACATCACTAATTCAAACATAAAAAGAAATTATTATCCCTATAATTCATTGAAGGTATAAAAAATTTCAAAATTAATTTATTTTAATAATTATAATCTCATTAATTTAAAACACTCCTTAAAAATGTAATCACTACATAAATATTGTGTCATAATGGCATTTATTTATCTGATGTCTAAAAGTGATAAATAAAATACCATGATGTAGGAAACCTTATTATATCTCTAATTACTATTTATATTCCGAAAACCACTTATGTAACCCCATATAAAAATTATTTTACTGAAATATATACATTTATGTTACATTTTCCATTAAATTAATTTTTATAAAGTGTCATATTAACATAAAAGTGGATCCATGGGGTCCCAAAATTGATCCATGGATTCCCATGGTCGGGAATGTATCATCCAATTGGGTTTGGACACGTGTTAGAGTAATTTAATATTATTATAATATTATTTTTTACCTTTATTTACCATATTTACCCTTTAACCATTGTAAATAAAATATTTACTAGAGATACTATTCATAATTTCTGATAATAAAAGTTACCTATTTATAAAATTTAAACCTTATGATTCCAAATATAGAATCCATTTTTTCAAATTCATAACACAGATTTTGCAAAAATTTATTTAAAATTAGTTCTCATTGTCAAAACCAAAAAGTGTGAATTTAATATGTAAAAACTAACAAAATATTGACATGTGTTTATGTCCAATTTCAAAGTGAAATTTCTTATAATGACCAAAATTGAATTAAAATGTAAAAATATCATCCAATTAAAATTTAAAACCATTTGATAGTGCAATATAATTATAAATAAATTAGATTAAAAGAAATTTTTGAACTAAAATGCAGTATTTTTCACTATTCATAAAAAAATGAACTTTATCAGAAAAATGCCAAAATTTTACCAAAAGTAAATTTTGATGTCTCACTTCTAAATATGAAGTTTATTTTTTCAAATAAAACATATAAAATTTAAATATACTACAATTTAAAAGTGTTATCCATCAATAGGTGGTAAATCGACCATTTAAAGATTATTAGAGTATTTCATGTATAAAATCAGATTCATCCTTATTTTAAGCCTCCAAAATTTATTGGATAAAAATAAACATGTGTAATCAAAATTTATTTTTTTATGTTCATTTTCAGAAAAGAAACTTCTCTGAGTTAACTAATATTTAAAATTATAAAATTATTATATTATTTTTCGATATAACTGTAAGTTGTGTGAAACATAAGATTTCAATGAAACTCATTGTTGCGTGTTCAGTATGATATGAAAAAAAGTGTAATATTTAACATGAAATTAATATCTTATTCATAAATATTATTAGAAATTAAAAATTATTATTCAATAAATACCTGAGTCATTACATCCTTCACCCCTTTTGGAAATTGCATCCCCGCAATTTTAAAATTAGGCATGGAAACATCATTGAATGTCCCTCATTGGAAAAAGAGTCAATAAAACAATCACTTTTAAAAAAATAATGAGAAGTAAAAAGGTCTCCCGTGATAACACATACTAGGATTTCATGTAGGAAAACATGGATATATAAGAGAAACTAACTCTCATAGATTAATAGAGAGTAATGGAGAACATGATCACGGAATGTTAACCACCAAAATACAATAAATTTATGGTTGGGTAAAAGTCTGATGATAAAATAAAGTGTATAAATTTTTTGATTCAAGGTACTTTTCATGGAGTTGAAAAATTTTATTACTTTCTATAATAATATCATAAATAACTATACTTACTTTAAAAGTATTGTTTCATCCTTTAATAAAATTTAAACCACAAAATCATAATTTCTACAAATGATGAGTACTCATGATGACTTAGTCACATATGAATCACTATAATGAACTTCTAGAGATTCCCATAATCCAAAAAAATGAACTATATATTTCTCACGTCTTTAAAAATTAACCAAAACTAAAATGATTAGGACAAGATCAGTTAATCACCACAAAGGATAATCGTTTAATCTCGAAAATTAGAAAAACAATACACAATGTTAAAAAAATACCATTCAACAAAAAATCATCAATAAAATTATATAAAATTATCCAAACTAATATGGAAACATAAATTTAGAAGTATTTTATCCCATATCCTTCCATGATAAATCGTAATATTTATCTCCAAAAAACATTGACTACACATAAAGTCTCATACAGAAAAGTAATCGAACTGATCACATATTCTCAATGATAGGTTAATCATTTACATAAATAACCTAAATAGATATAGGTCAAAAATAAAAACATAGATTCTTCATAAATAAAATTCCACCATTAATCCTCAAACAAAATCCCAAAGTATTCTGTTTTCCTTAGGCATAGAGTGTTCCTAAAAGGGAAGACATCTTCTAAACTAACCGCTATCACTTAATCACCAAATCATTTTATTATACTAAGGATATCCATTTAATAAAACATAAGTTCCCAAAATCAACTTATACTTTATCCATAAAATCATTTAACTAAAAAAATTCATACTAACCAGGGACTTCATGTAGTCCAGTGGTAGGCAATACACCCATGTCTCCCTCTGGTTGAGGGTTCAATTCCTACAGCCTTATCTTATACGATGGGTTGTAGCTCATCTTACAGGTTGTATTTTTTCTAAAAACATATCATTATTAGAAAATTTTCAAAAATAAGATAATTTCCTCAAAAATATCCATAATCTTTTTTATCCCAAAATTTTATCTAATACCTTTCATTTTTCCTCCCAAAATGTAATAACCATTTATCACCTCAAAAACAAAAGATCATATGAACCCTTAAGGTTATCCATTATGTCCACACAAGAAAAAATAATCCTTTATTAAATAAAATTTTCACATATCAAACAATATGGTTAAGCATACCAGAAAAAGACTTCTAATTTAATCCCATAATCAAAAGAGTCTTAATACTTTTAAACATTTCATCATCCTAAATATACCATAACTCTTGAATACCTTATATGTATACTTCTTACTCATTCTACTTTCTTCATGATCCATTAATAATTCTTTTCCAACATATTCTAAAATAAATATTCCCTAAAAACAAAATCATCTATCATATCCAAAGTTTCAATAATCTCAAAACATCATCTAAGAAATCATTCATACCTTTTTTGGTCATTTCTAGTTTCCTCATCCTCAAATGGAATGGAATTATGTATTGGTAAACATATATTTGCCTGGTCTTACTGGTCCAATTATTAGACCTTCTTCATAGGACATATATTTCTGTAATGACCATGCAAAAAACTTTTAAAACATTCAAATGATCCTTTAAAAAGAACTCCTTTCCCTTTCCAATAGTCAACTGAACGCTTCCTTTTCCAATGGAGGGTACATCATTTATGACCTTAATTACCACAACTATAACATCTTCCTTTCCCTTTGAAGCAGTTTCCTAGGTGTTTCATTCCACAACCTTTACACATAGGTTTTTAATATACTTAACTTTATGATTATTACATGAACATCCATTTTGATTCATTTCTTTCATATATGATGCCTTTGAAAAATCACTAATTTTCAAGTGGTCAATCGTGACTCTAGATAGTTTGTTGAGAATAACCACAAGATTTTTCATTACACCTCCCATTCCATTTGGTTGATTATTCAAAAACCCTCATAGTTTTCTTCACATCAATTGTTACTTTGGTTCCTCTTAGATCTATCCATTTAGTAAATCCGAAATGGTCAGTGTGATTATATCAGTAAAATCATTATATAATATCTTATGTGGAGGGTAAACAATAAGATATACCTATTCATGTTATCTTAAACTCATTCAATTTATCTAAAATAACTATGAATCTTTATAATATTTTAACCATTATAGTTTTGTTATTTATGATTCAATAACAACCTAACCTTTAAATTTATCTAAAATGACCTATGATACCAACCATAAGACCTCAGCCTTTAATATTACATAATCCTGAATTAAGTTACTAATTCACATTTAGGGTCTTTTTGGGTCTATAAATATAGAGAATTATTTCCTAAATTATACATGAAAACATGATTATTACATATAGAAACTTCTACACCGTATCTATTTTTTCATAAAATAAAAACACTGAAAAATGAAATATTTTTAGTTCCTTGTTTTAAACAACATAACTTTTCCTTGATCCCATCCTTGACCCTATTCATATTTATGTCCTATTAAAAAAATTTCAAAACATGGGGTGGGCATATTATGATTAGTAAGGGTTACATAAATAAGGAAAACTATTAGTTTTACAAAACAACAAGTAAACCATGAATACATTATCGTAAAGTAATAATTTTCAGCTTTAAGAAGTAGTAAAAACATGTCACTAAATATAAGCCCATTGATTACCCTTTTTTAACCAAAATATTATGACAATTCCCATATAAAGAAATATATTGAAAATAAAGGTATCTGGTGACATAAACATACTTAAATTAAATAACCATACAGAAGACTTCAAAGAATATCACTAAATGAAATAGCCATACGACCGACTTCAATACATATCACAAAATGGAATAGTCATATGGATGACTTCCATACCCAATGAGTTGGAGGTTATAACATAACCACCCATCCTTGGTTTACCATAGAACCACCTGTCCTTTGTTTTATCATGTAACCACCCATCAAATGACCAAGTACCATTATATAATCATAACACATAAATATTGAAAATAAAAACATTTCACTAATAACATTTCTTTGGAAATAACAAGAAAAAATTTCAAGATATTGCAATAATAAATCCATTTAAAAAAATCAATATGAAAACACCCAAAAATGGAATAAGATATTTCTTTTCCTTTTAAAAATAATAAGGCTTATAGAGGAAGCCAGATAACAATTATGATGGCAGAGAGGTTATTGTCACCAAAAAAGTTAAACTAATTCATTTTGTCATTTAGTAAAATGCATCGTAGAAACAAAATTCCATTTTAATGCATGTAAAATTAAGAGGGGTATATTATACACCATTTAAAAGAAAGAGGTGTGTATTATCAAAAAATTCTTCAATGAAAGGATATTGAGATAAAGTACCTTACAAAGATTGTAACATTAGATTAAGGATAAATCAATGACAAAATTATGTGTGAAAAATATAAATACCCCTAATATTTGTGGATATTATGTGTAAAACAATTATAGGTCCTTCATACATATTCATATCACAAGATAATCAAGAAGTATAAGTTTAACCAGAAGAATTGAAATTGGGTTAAGAACATCCCATACAAAAATTAGGCATCCTAACGGTGTCACTTAAAAATTCATAAAATGATTTGATGAGAGTGAAAAGAGGATATCATCACTTGGACATAAAATTTACAGCAATAAGGATATATAATAACATATCCCAACATAAGATAATCAAAATTAAAAGGCATAACATAAAATAAGTCTTTTACAAAAAGAGGAGGGTGAAAGGTTCCCTTATAAAGATCATTTTGTAAATAAAATAGTTTTATTGTGTGTATTTACTATAATACACATAAATAAAGTATAAAGTTATTTCTCTTATAATCATAGAATTAAATAATCATGAAGTATAATTTAAACCCGAAGAATGGAAATTGGGTTGAGAAGATCCCTTACCTCATGTTCAACTTGACTCGTTTATTGTTTAATTTCTTGAATAATAAACATAAGTAAATTTCTATTTGATTAATTACCTTTTTAAATTTTATTATTCATTTTATATCACTTATTACCGTTCTACAACAATTAGTTAAATATTTTAGATCATATTGGACATTTATTCAATGTTGAGAACTTGAGTAAAAAAATGAACGTGTTATTATTAAAAATTTTCCATGTGGTCAAATTTCCATTACCTTAGGAATTATATTCATGATTTATATATCAAATATATCATATATATCCATCATATATGTAATTTGAATATTCCATATTATATTAAAATTAAATTCACCATTTATGGAGACGGTAAGCTGTATGTACACATGAACGCTACATTCATTTCTTTTTTTTCATTTTTAAAGGAATGAAAAACAAATGATATATAATTATATTATAATTCCAGTATAATAAAATATTTTATATGAATTACATAATTTCATTAAAATTATCCTTTCTACTTTCAATGTATGTGATGAACGAGTCATATCACTTTGAGGGGGCGGTACTCTGCATTTCCTTATATGAAATTATCATATTTATAAAAAATGAAAAGCATAAATGAATGTTATAAATGAGAATCAAAGAAGAATAGAGATAAAAAATATCATATATATCATATATAATAATATTTCCTTCATAATTGTCATCATGATATGTGTTAGGGGAATATCGAACAATCATCATTTCATGAGGCAGTAGTTCTCCATCCATAGAAACATTATGTTCTATACCCATCAGACTGCGGTGTGTATAAGTAATGATCGAATAATACTCATAAAAAACCTAGTATATTTATCATACTTGTTTTTTATGTAAAATAAATAATAAAAAGATCATATGGATTGGAGAAAGAAAATAAAATAAAATTACTTCAGAGGAGACGTTACCTTTAAATTATTTAACTCCCATTGGTTTGAACAAAAAGGCTTTCTTGAATTGCCTTATGTCTAGTGTAAGAATTATAAGAGTAATAAAGGGATAGTGGGAGATTATTGTAGCTGATTTTTTATGATCCAAGAGGTTTGAGAGGTGTGAGTAATGGGTTAGAGGTGATGACCTTTTATATGGGGGGTGGGTCGCTTTAAGAAAGTTTGGAAGTATTATTTTATTATAAAATTATTTTCAGTTTTAAAAAGTCAAACACTCTTTAAATAAAAATATATGATGAATATAAGTTGAAATAAAATCATCCAATAAAAAATCGATAGGTTTTGGATATTTTTTAATCCTTATCATTTTTATTTAACCCCTCTTTACCCTTACCATTTTATCAATAATTTAACATATTGAGAAACAAAATAGTTACCAAAACATGAAAAATATCCAATTAAAGAGTCAATAATACAATTTCAGATGTATGAAAACTATTTGGATGATTGATATATTTTTTGGAATTTAATAATATTTGATAAAATAATTTATATTTTAAAATATGAATTATGTAAATTTGGACACTATTCATGTCATTGCTTTTTAGAAAAATCTATAACAACATTATTTTTTCAAAAAACATTAATTAATTTAAATATAAAAAGTCATTTTTGTCCCCAAAACACTTCAATGGAATAAAAACATTCAAAATAAATTAAATTTAATATTTATAATCTCATTTATTTAAAACATTGATTAAAAAGGTAGTCACTACCTCATCATTCTGACCTAAATAAATTTATTTATTTTATGTATAAAAAAAATACATAAAATAACATGATATAGTAAATGTTTTGGAATTTATAATGACTATTTATAGTCTAATATATCACTAACATAACCCCATATAGAAACTGTTTTACTAAAAGATATATGTTTATATTACATTTTCTTTAACTTTAAATTAATTTTTATAAAGAGTCATTTTTTCTTACAAGTGGCTCTATGGATCCCAAAATCGACCCAATGATTCCCATGGTCGGAAATGTATCTTCCAATAGTGATAAGACATGTATTAAGGTAATTTAGCATTATTATAATATTATTTTTACCCTTATTTACCATATTTACACTTTAACAATGATAAATAAAATATTTACAGAAGTTACTATTCATAATATCTAAAAAAAAGTGACCTATTTACACAATTTGGACCTCCTGATTCCAAATATGGATTCCGTTTTTCCAAATTCTAAACACATAAGATTCAAAATTTAATTTAAAATCAATTCATGTTGTCAAAACCAAAAAATCGTGTTTTTAGGTAGTAAAAACTACCAAATGATTGACATGTGTTTAAGTCTAATTTCAAATTGAAATTACTTATAATGAACAAAATTGCATTAAAATGTAAAAATATAATACAATTAAAATTTTAAACCAATTTAAAATACAATATAAATATATAAATAAATTATATTAAAATACAGTTTTGAATTAAAATGATGTATTATTCACTATTCATAAAAAAATTTACTTTATTAGAAAAATACCAAAAAAAATCCAAAGTTAACTTGGATGTCACTTTTGTAAAGAAGAAGTTTATTTTGTAAAATGAAAAATATAAAAGTGAAAAAAACTATATTTAAAAGAGGTTCACTATCAAAAGGTAGTAAATTGACCTTTTAAAAAATATTACATTATTTCATGCTTAAAATCAGATTTATTCTTATTTTAAGCCGCTAAATTTTTTTGGATAAAAAATTGGGTAATAATAATGTATTTAGTTATTTTCATTCCCAGTAATACAACGACTATGAGTTAACTACCATTTAAAATAATATTATTATTATATTATTTTCAAGTATAACTCAAATTTGTGTGAAACATCATATTTCAAAGAAATTTGTTGTTGCGTGTTGAGTGTGATATCGAACAAAGGGTCCTATTTAACATAAAATTAATATCTTATTCAAAAATATTAATAGATATGAAAAGGTTTTATTCTATAAATACATGGGTTGTTAAAATTTCCATCAAATCTAGAATTTCATTAGGGAAACCATCACATTTCCTATCACATTGATTGTTGGAATGGGTTCTCCTATTTCCTGCCGTTAACTAAGAAAAATAAATAAAATAAATTTAGTAATATTGAATATATTGCGAATGAGCATATAAAAGAGAATCTATGAACATAGAAGGAATAACATATAAATGAAAATTAAATTGTAACATATGATTCCATGTGTTTCGATCTAGGTTATCCATGGGGATAGAATTATCGTTAGGGTTCTTACTAATGATTTACTGTCCTAATACAAAAAAAATAAATAGATCACACTTTGATACCTAAAATAGTGACCATAGCCTTTTACACATAATATTACATGATATAAGTATGATAAAAACCATGGATTGAATAGTATTGTGTCTTTCAGAGATTGGGTACATGATTATAAAAGATAAAAGTGAAAATAAAAACATATTTTATTTAATCACTATAATGAGACCCTAACTCCCTTTAAGCTTCTATAACTACATAGGGTAACCTGGGTAATAAATAGACAACATATATGAGCTAAAAATCCAATTAATGGTATAAACATGGGAATGAATGCTTGACATATGAGTTAAAAGATGAGACATGATAACATAAATGGAATGTATCATGAATAAACATATAGAAGAATAAAATATAGATCATGGAATAATATGATCATGGATATATTTGAATGTGGCAGTAACATATAACATGACATAAACATGAGTCAAGGATAACTAACAAGACTATATCACATAGTGTAAAAAGTACAATAATGGATTACGTTTACTCTTTAATCGCATAGAAAATGTCTTAGGAGAAAAAAAAATTACCCAAGAAAGTGGTGATTTATCCAGGAACACTCATCATAGCATATTCAATCATATTTCTGACACATAAAGAATCAAACATCAGGAATAAACATCAGGGTTACCCATGGAAAGAAATTGGTTTCATAACCATGTCATAAATCATAACCAGAGGGAGCATTATAATGGTATGCATGAAAAAAAGAATATAAATATTTTTTATATAATGACCAGACATTGTTACATTACATAATCTTTAATTTTAATTAACAACTAACTTCCTTTATAATTGAGGATATTTTCAAGTTTATAGTTTTACGGAATTTATACATAATACATACATAAAATTCCACATTTCTACAGAGTTTATACCCCAAAAACAGTATCCATTTCTTCCAAAATATAAAACATTTCAAATAAAACATTTTTTTGTAACAAATCTTCCTAATATTTAACTTGGAAACCTTCTTTGTCTTACACATCCTTATAACCTGTGAATATAATTTTAAAACATTTGATGAGAACAAAAATATCATGTAAGGGATATAAAGATAAGGAATGAAAATAGAAGTCCATGAATACTGGTAAACGTGTGAAATCATTTTCAAAAAGGCATACTTGTCACCCATATATACTTTGTGAAACATGAAATTTCCACAAGATTTATGTAAAATATAATGAACATAAATATAACCATAAAGTTATCTTGGGTAATTACATAAATAATCTTGTAACCCTCTCAGCTACCATGTCACGACCTGACCCAACGGGGCTCGAGCTGTGACTCCACAAGCCCGCATCCAATAGGCCAGGGGCTAGCCTCTAGTGCTGATTAGGATATCACACACATGGGAGGCATTAGCCTAAGGTACATGTACACAAGAACCCACATACACCTCCACACAATAGTGAAGAGATATATAAAACTGAAAAGATAATGCATGCATACAACTATCCCAAACCAGAGTACAGCTGAAGTGCAAAAGGGAAAAACATGGCCCACCAAAAAAATTGAAAAAGCGTCCAACCTACTCGGAAGAATGGGCATGCTGAAAAAATCACCACCAGAAATCTCCTCGACACAACTCCGGTAAGACTCCATGGTTAGTCCCACTCACTTACCTCCACCTGCTCCAGGTCCTCTTGGGACACCGTCGAAAGGCCTGTGGTCTGTACAAGACACAAACATGTGTGGTAAAAGCCCATACACGGGTGAGTATAACAATACTGAATAGGAACCCCAAAAAACCAAAACAAAAGAAAGAAACTGAAAGGCAACAATCCACTCATCCCAGCCATAGGGAACCCAGATGAGAGAGAAACTCCATCTCAAGACCACAATTGGATAAATACAACTAGCCAGATCAAATCAGGTGTATTCCCATACATATACCATGAACAATTTAGATATACTAAACTCACACAACAAGCCACAGGAGGTACATAACTCATCACCAGCAATTGTCCACAACCAGGAGAGCACACTCCATGATCACTGTCATCCCAGATGACACTTGTCCGAGAGATACACTCCATATGGTTTCTCACAAACCTCTCAGATGCTCACCCGAGAGATCACACTCATGAGGTACCATCACTGAGGTAACCATGCTAAAACAACATAAACACAAAACTCATTGGATAGGGGATCGCTCCTCAGGTCCGCTAGGGGATACCAGAACCCACACTGGTATTCGAAGATCTCACAGATAAGGGATCACTCCCTGGGTCCGCTGGGGGATACCGCAACCCGATCTCGCATTCGTAGATCTCACAAATAGGGGATCACTCCCAGGATCCGCTGTGGGATACCACAACCCGATTTGGCATTCATAGATCTCATAGATAGGGTATCACTCCTAGAATCTGTTGGGGGATACCACAACCTGATCTGGCATTCGTAAAGGAACACATCACTCAGATAGAGGATCGTTGCCCGTGTAAAGGTGGTCACGATGATACCAAAACCCTTTCTGGTATAACTCCCTATGTAGGGGATCGAATTGAAGATGCTGCAACCCTTCCGAAACCACATGTTGAGTAGGAGATCACATAACCAACGATACATCAACCCTACTATAAACCTGATGCTGATCAAGGGATCATATACCTGACGATACCACAACACAACTGAGAACGGCCCAATGCATAGGGGATCCTATTCCCGATGATGCCACAAACCCTATGGGGTTAACCTGCTAGATAGGGGATCACCGCCAGTGGATAAGAAGTCACAACGATACCAAGAACCGGATCTAGGGTAACGATGCTAGAGGATCCTGCTCTAGGCCAACCGGAGGGATGCCACAACTCTAACAGATTAAACATACCATCGAGAGGATCACAAGCCTATACTAGGGTTGTGATGCCATGAAAACCCTCATAGAAATGAACCAAGGGATTATCCTCAACCACTGCTAGTCCAAACATCGCTAACCCGAGCGACCCACTACAACGCCACAATGTTCACTTCCAAGGCTGATATCGAGGCCAACATCGCAATCCTCATGGAAAAACACGTAGGATATGCTGTTTACTCACCTAAAATGGATGTCTGGTGAACAAGGAACTATTCACCATAGCTAGCCTATGTGGGGCCCACTCAACAATCCTGAAACCCTTCAAGCATATCATTCCACGACGATCCCCTCAAAAAAACACACGGAATCCTCTACTCATTTGTCCGAATCAAACACTCGGTGAAAAATGAACTATTCACCGAAGCCAGCTCAGGTGGGGCTCACACCTCGATCCTGAAACACATCAATCAGATCTCACCATTGCGACCCTCTCAGAAAAACACACAGGATCGACTACTCACTCATCCAAAATGGACACCCTATGGAAAAGTTGTGTTTCTCCGAAAATGCCAAAACCTGTTCTCATGGGGCCCGCACACCAAAATCAGTCCCAACACCAAGAAACTTTCATGAAAATTATACTGTATCATCAGGGTATCAAATCCACTAACAACATGTCAACTGGACGCTCTGGCTAAAAGATACAATGGCCCTGAAGTCGAAAAATAATAATATATTATTATTTTATTCGACATTTCAAGATCTCAGGCCATGATCCCAAACCTTAAATTTCCCAAACCCACACTAAAAGGTTCACCTCATCGGCAGGGTCATGTCTCCGCAAATGGCATGCAAATCAAACTCCTGGATTGCAAGAAACTGGGGTTTAAAAACCCCGTGTATGACAAAGGGGTCAGACCGGCCTGAACCGGCCCACCCTGGCCGGCGGCCCTCTACCGCGCGACACCCCATGCCGCCACCCTGGGTGGATGGCCTCTGTGCACTGCCACAGACCACCGCGTGCTGCCACGGGCCGCCTCTCTTCCGTCGGTGCCGCCTCCATTGCACCGGAGTCGTGCCGGCGGAGCTTTCGAATACCGTCAGGGGTACGCTGGTGGTCCGTTTTGTGATCCAAAGGTACCATCGCGACCCTCGGGACATGATCTTCCCGGTGATGACATCAAAACGAATCATTTCTCGGCAAAATGGGAATGGGGATTAAAACTCAAACCGCCTACCTCACGGGCGAAACGTTGAAGGTTCGGGTGTAGAACGACGCTGACGATGCCTCGAAGCTCGATCTGCTGACGATCGGCATAGAAAACAGATGATTTCAGCTCGATCTGATGGGGAAACAGATGAGGGAGGGGGGGGGCGTCATCCGCTATGCATAGGAGGTGGGAGGGGAGGAGAGTTGGGTTTTTCTTTTTTTTTTTTAACTTCATTTAAAACAACGCCTCCGACCAGACCTCCCGGCGCGGAGGAAATTAGGTCACCCCAAGGGTAAACACGTTGTTATGAATGCAATGACAGACTTGGATTTGCGATCCGAGACTCCGTTCGGATTTTATTCGAGCAGTCGCTCGTAAATAAACTTTTCCATTTATTTACCAAAATTCCCCAGGTGGTGTTTTCCACAGCAGACCCGCGCCCGCAAAGTTTACACCTCTCCCAGGGGAAACGATAAGTTCCAGCTGCAACTGTGCCCTCATATTCCCGTTCTAAGCTACCTTTTAGAAGATATCGCATCCTCGCCGCATGCATAGTATAAAAATACTTAATATTTTTTAAAATTAATTCCAGGCACATCGGGCCTTGGAATCGCACGCCGCCTTCACGCCTAGCTCTGGAATTATTCATGTAAATATTCCAAAGTCTAACAGGGCCAAAACCTAAGTCGCTACATTCCATATGATTTGTATCCCTCATGGATACCTTACAATGTAACCCTTATGACTACCTTATTGTGTAACCATCGTTGTTACACTTGGAGTAACCATAAGACTGAACTCCAACTTACACACACCTAATTAATTGTAGGGAGGTATAGGACCTACCCATTATCATAAATGATGACCATGAACCATAAAATAATTATACAGCATGAATAATTTTATAAAAACATTTCTTTTGAATTTTGTAAAACATAATTTTAAAAGATTATTTTAAAATAAAATCCCCTTAAAAATATCATATAATTGAAGCGATATTTAATATAGTGGATTTAATATGTATAAACACTATAAATTAACATAATTTAACAAAATATAAACAAAATTAATCACCCAAAATAATTTAATACAACATAAATAATGAAGTAAAAGGTTAACCCAATGGTTGGAAATTGAGTTATGAATTCCCATTAACTTGGGTTAGTCTTGCTTAAATCTTGTTTAAACCTATTATTAATATCCTAAGAAACATATTCATGTTTATAAAAACTTATATGATCATTTCATAACATCATTTCACCCTTTAATTATTATTATTTTGTTCATTCTTTTGTTTCAGGTGCATTCTTTAAATTATTTCCAGGGTCGGTTTGTATTTTTCTATCGTATGGAAATGAAATTCTAGAAGTTGAATGAAATGGTATCTATATGTCGGCATAATATTAAATGATTCCATAAATAATTTTTTTTATATTTAATGAGGAGGAATCATTAGATATATCTTTAGTGATATTCAATTAGATCATTTTGGCGGTTCTTTGATAATCACAGACTAGTTTCATTATATAACCTAATATTATATGTATATCATAAATCCAGAACATGAAAGAGGATATATCATACACTTTATAATATATTTCAACCATTAAAATGGTATTATAACATTTTTTAATTAATTAATGAAAATTGAAAAAACATCGTCCATAATGTCGGTAAATCGACACATCACAGTCAATGTTTTATCCTTAGCATAAGAGGAAGAGAAGAAGAATTAAATTAATGAATGTTTCAATAAAAATGATAACATAAAACATATATAATAATCTGGATCTTTAATTCCTATTTTATAAGGGTAGGATATAAGATTATAAAAAAAGAAAAAATTATAAAATAAAACTCAAGAAAATGAATGAGGATCTTTACATCTAGATCTCTTCTCCTTGAGATCTTCCTTAAGGCCCTTGGTTTTGGCCTTTTGGTGAGACCAGAAGGTATCAGACATGGGGAAGGGCCATGGGAAGGGGATTGGGAAGAATTTAGAAAATTATCAATTCTTGATAGGTTTGAGAGGAAGAGGGGGGAGGGAGGATGTTATTTATACTGAAAGTGGGGGAGTTTATAATTAATTTCAAAGGACACATCATTTGTGGTATTCAAAAAACAATGGGTTTTACCATGGTTTTTGCCCTTGGTATTGGACACTTGGTAAGTCTCATATCATATTTTAATCTTCATGATTGAACTAGAATTATTACATCATTATTACATCATTATAATGTTATTAAACTTCCAAAAACATAAAATTGTATTTCTTATTATTCACTGAAAATTAAACTATCTCAGAAAAATCCTCAAAAAAACCCCTAAATTTTTTTGACATGTATAATTCCAAAATGAAATCCATTTTTTAAAATTTATTTTATATATGTGATTAATCTAATTTTTTTTTAAAAATCATATTGTATCAAAAAATAACAATTTTAAAACTATAACTCATTTTATATCACCATGAAAAATTAATCAAGATATCACTATCTTAAAACCATAAAAAATAATACAATTTACTATTAATACGGGTCATATTAGAATTTATTTTACTACTAAAAAGGTTATGTTACTATTCACCAAAAAAAAATTGGTTCTATTAGAGATTAAATAACTTATTGAACATAACTGTAGATGACTATTTTTCAAAATTAAAATCATAGAAGCGGAAAAATTATGTTTAACGGCTAGTTTATAAATTTCAAATTAAAATAAATTTTACTTATTTAGAGATTCAGTGATTCATTCATTTACATTTATTTTTTAAAAACATACGGTGTTACATTCTCCCCACCTTCGGGAAATTGCATCCTCACAAATTTATTTTCTTATTAAATATTTGAAGGAACCTTCCTATCATAGCATTTTCAGATCCCCATGTTACTTTTCTAACCATGTGGTTTCTCCAGAAAACCTTTACCTAGTGGATTACCTTATTTCGCAATACTGATTCTCTTTGATCGTTAATATTACTAGGTTTCTCTTCATAAGAAATGTTCCCTTCCAACTAAACTGCTTCTGGGTTCAAAACATGAGATGAATCAAGCACATTCTTTCTCAACATCGAAACCTGAAACAAATTGTGTAACTAAGATAAACTCGGGGGAAAATCTACATGGCATGAAACTAATAAATCATTATCTATGATTTAATAAGGTTCAATGAAGAATGGACTTAACTTACCTTTCTTACCAAAAGGAATAACACTTTTCCATGGTTAGATTCTAAGAAAAACATGATCACCTACTTCAAAATAAAATTCTTTCCTCCTATTATCTGAACAACTTTTCTACGTACTCTAATCTCCCTTCATGTGTTGTTGGATCATCTTCACTATCTCAGCCACCTATTCTACTAATTATTGTCCCATCATCTTCCTTTCCCCATATTCATCCTAAAATTATGGAGTTCGACACTGCTTCCCATATAATTCCTCAAAAGGTGTCATCTGTATACTGGAATGAAAACTACTATTATAAGAAAATTCAACTAAATAAATATGTTGATCCCAAATTCCATATAATCTATTGAAAAACCTCAAATCATATCCTCCATCTTCTAAATCATCAATTCTAACTGCACATCTAATTGAGGATGAAAAGTTGTACTGAAATTTAATTTTTTTCCCAATGACTTTTGAAGGCCCTTCCAAAAATTAGAACTGAACCTAGGATCCCAATCAGATACAATTGGAAGAGGCATCCCATGTAACCTGAAAATATTTTTATGGTACAGTAAAGAAATTTTATTCACACAAATTATATCTCTAATAGTAAGGAAATGTGTAGATTTAGTCATTTGTTCAAGTATCACCCAAATCACATTTTTTCCTCTAAAATTCTATGATAGTCCAACCATGATGTCTATGGATACATTTTTCCATTTCCACTCTGGAAATGGAAAGGTCATAAGCATCCCCTTGGGTACCTGTCCCTTTTATTTAACATGTTGAAATGTAAAACATTTCACGGTAAAATCTATAAAATCTTTTTCACTCCATCCCACTAGTAATACTCCCAAAGGTCATTGTACATATTTTTACATCTAGGATTAAAAGAAAATGGATAACTATGATATTAAAACAATAAATATTTCTTCAACTAATAATCACAAGGCACAAACAATATTTTTCCAAACCATAAAACAAATCCTTTAGAAAGGTTAAATTCAGGAATCTTACCCATTTTAATCAATTATACATTTTTCAATAGCTCACAGTCTTCCTTATCTGCTTGAAAAATTCTGTCGGATAATGATGACTGTACTGAAACCTAAAACAAAACAAAGGTATTTCCTGCACCAACAATTTCAAATCCAAAATTCATCAAATCATTAATCAAGGGATCATGTTCCAAATTTCATGAGCCCATCCCCAAAATGTGTACCCCTCCTGGGCCGAAAATGTGAGATGGGAGATAATGACCCCTGAGTCCCACCTCCAGTAGGCCCTGGGTTGGAGACTAGCACCGAGGGTATAATAACACACAAATGGGAGGCATTACCCTCTAAAAGAACATATGCAGAAGAGAGATAAGATACACCCCAACCAACTCCAACTCAGAACTGGAATATAATAGAAAACCTAAGTGACCAAATGAAATGTCATCCAGAAGTACTACAACTGAAAGGGGAAAACTACAAGTACCCAAAAGAAAGGAAAAACAGTAGCAACCACAATCCCGAACCGCTCCTGGAACCACAAGCTAGAAAACACCAACCTGACCTCCAACCTACTCTAAGTGACCTGAAAAAAATTTTATACATAAATAGGGTTAGTATAACAGTATACTCATTAGGATCCTCTCCAAAACCTCTCGTGCAAAAGTAAAGAGAGTATGCTAAAGCACAGTGAGCAACAACTGAAACTAACTCATTACCGAAGCAGGTATAATAAGTTCCCAACCTCACCATGGCTACTCTCACCAAGTAACACATACAAGAATATAGAATATTGTAAATAATATCAAGGGGACCCTGCTACTACTTCCCCACTGGTTTTCCACTTTTCCCCAACGTCGCACGTCCTAAGCATCTCTCTCCAAAAGGCTTTCTTATAGACACCTGGGCGAAACACCACAATGTGCACCTCGTGCAACACAAAGGATTGCCCACAGACACCTAGGTGAAGCACTACACCATCCTCACAACCAAAAGTAACCCGGTAGTTTTTGGGATCCACCACTGCTCGCATAACGTGTATCATATGTCGGGTATTATACCCCAAGCCATTACATCCCATACACTGAGTAAGAATCCTCAAGCCATCACAGCCTATACACGTTACACCTATAGTAGTCCATAGGATACTATATCCAGAATATATCTATGTAAATAACCACAAGCCATTATACCCCTCTACACACATATAAGGGGAAAACTAACCAATGTGCCTAACAGTAAAAGTAACTACCAAGAGAAGAGAGTGGGGCCAAAGGGGGTAGTCAGCCATCCATCCTCCCACCGGATTGTTAGGGAAAACACCCCCAGGGCTCAAAATACTCGGGGTGTCAGTTTCCCTTACTGATAGGGTGGAGTAGCATATAGAAACACAAAAAGTACAGAATATACTATAACTCACAACCACACTATGGGCATAACCTAGTCTTAGACACAACTGCAGCTAACATCTCTCAAAATCCAGGATGGTAATTCTAAGACTAGGTATCCTATAAGCACACAACCATTTTAAGAGCCTTAATAGATTACATCATTCCCTTTTTATTAGTTCCAATGTACGTTAATTAATTATTTAAATATTAATTAACAATGAACAATTACACATTAAGTTTCATTATCATCACACCCAAAGTCCAGTGTTCCTTAAAATTTGTTCAACCTCATCATTAATTTCCAAAAACTCCAACCCGGTTATTTAACACCATTTTATCAAACATTCATTACAGAAACACTTTACCATATACCCAGGAATTCTAGAAAAGCATTCTATGCTAATAACTCAAAGGGGATCAACATGGTGAGTAGATGTAGTACCTGTCAAGTCTTTTTCGCCTTCTACAATAGAGTAGACCCATTCCCTATTGAGAATCTAAACACAGAAAGCACATGGAATACCCCACGTGTCTTTGCCTCTTTTGAAGAAGGGTAAGCAAGATCTACTGTCTTGATTAGTAGGGAAAAGTAAAGAAGATAAACAACCAAAGAATCAACAAGCATCCAACAATCACATCCATCCCATTCCATCATCCCTGGTGTCCTCCCCAACACCCACATGCATAAACCGATGCATCTCACCACTCTAGGTGTCATCCGCATCCACAACCAAAATGCCCCTATTCCCCCACATATCACAACACCCCTCCAGGGTCACGTCTCAACACAAGTAGCAGGAAAAACGACCATCACATCAATTAGGTTATGTCCCTGTAACAAACAAGAGGGTAACTCAGAACCCTTCAAGGAATTATCAAAAAATAAAATTCTTTAATCCATATTGAATTAATAGATTTATAATCTGTTGGTTCCAACATTGGGAAACCTAACCAGTAAGCTATCACAAATGACTAAACATACTTACTGGGCCAATTTGATTAACATCAAATTACAACAAGAACCGGATTTGTTTTCAGGCCTCTTTATCTTGAGCCAAAAAATTATCAATTAATCCTAGATTAAGTTCTTTAACAATTTCCATCACGAAAAAATAGCTAAGAAAAGAAACCATAGATATCACACTATCTAGAAAAACAAGAGGCAATATCATACGATCGATAATAGATTCGTTATCTGGTTCAAAAATATTTATTATGTCAATTAAATTTTCATTTAGTGGGATTAAACATGCTAACAATACAGTTTCATGTAAAATAAATAGAAGCAATGAATCCTCTACCTCAATGGTTTTTGACGAAAACTACAACGGTCTAAGAATGCTCAAGAAAACCGGGTCGATTCTCCAAAAACCCACCGTAGATCTCTTCTCCTAGCAAGATCCAGACCAAAACTCATCATATTTGGCATCCAAACACTTAGCTCTACCCATAACAGGCATAGATATATGAAACTGAGAGAATAGGGGAAGTAGATCCAAGAGGATCTAAGAAACCAATCAAGAATGAAGAAAAACGAAGAAGAATGATCACATACCTCAAGAAACCGGCTTCGATTCACTATGATAACCCTTCGGATTGCCTCCAAAATTATTGGGAGAGGTTCTACTTTCTTCAAGGGAGGGTAATCCTGATTTATGGCCGATTATGAGCTTAAACATGAAATTTAAAGGCAAAATAGTTGAGATCCACAATTTTAGGATCTACTTTAAGTGCCCGCATGGTTTGCTCACACGGTTAGACAAATAGTGCACTAACTGTGCGGTCGGTACTACCTCATCAAACACTCCTTTCATAGTTAGGCTGCATGTTTAGAAAAAACTTGCAGTAATTGTGCATTAGACACTGCCTCCAGTATTAACTTCGCACGGTATGGCTGCACGATTTAGACAAACCGTGCATAGCCCGTGTGAAAGCTACTACCCTTTAGTTTTCCTTAAATATTCGCCCAAACGCACCCCCAAGTCACTAATCCAAAACAAGGGTAGTAAGAAACATCAAAAGTACCTGAAAATAAAATGTGACGTTATAGTTCACAACTGTCTACCATTGAAACGGTTCATTGAAATGTAAGATTTTGTCAAAGCATTGGGGATAAGTTACCTTGAACTCTCGGAACGCCTCTAACACTGCATTTTCACAAATTAGTAGACCAGATATGTCTGGGCCATTACATCATATACCTCTCAAAACATTCTCATCCTCGAGAATCTAAAACCCACATAGAGAGAAAATGAAACATGGTATGAACAACCACCCATCGAGATACATCTCAAAAGAGAGCAAGCCACCAAAACAAAAAAGGGAGCCATCTCATAAACATGAATGTTTCATAACCACCAAAGCTACATTGACACAAGAAAAGAGTTAACATCAGACAACTCTGGGTACTGAGAATGTATCTGTGACTCACGTGCCCAAGTTCTCTCATCCAAGCCACCATTTTGCCACAAGACACAAACTAAAGGAATAGAATTCCCACACAACACCTTATCCTTGTGGTCTTGGATCTCCATAGGTCGTTCCTCAAAGTTTTCATTATTATCAACATTGATCTCTCCCCCAATAGATGATGTGAGAGTCATCATGAAGATAACCAAGGAGCTGTGGTACATGGAGAACATCATCTATCTGACTCATCTATGGGGGAAGTGCTACTCAATACGCCACAGATCCAACACAAGCTAACACCTCGAAAGGCCCAATAAACTGGGTAGAAATCTTACTTCCATAACCAAAACTTCGCTTCCCACGACGTGAAGTCACCTTCATAAACACACAATTCCCAACATTAAACTCTATGAATCTCCTTCTTTTATCGACATATGATTTCTGATGATCTTGCACTGTCTTCATCCTCTCACGAATCGCATGAACCATCTTTGTTGTGTTCTGCACCAATTCCGGTCTGAGAATTGTTGACTCTCTGACCCTAGTCCAGCACAGCGAAGAACGGCAAGGCCGTCCATACAAGGATTAAAATGGCACCATACCGATGGTGGAGTAAAAACTATTATTATAAGTGAACTCCACCAAGGGTAAATACTGCATCCACGAACCTACGAAATCAAGAACACAGGAGCATAACATGTCTTCAAGAGTCTGGATGGTTCCCTCTGTCTGACCATCCGTTTGAGGATTAAAAGCAGTTCTAAGGCATAGTTGAGAACTGAAAGCATGTTGGAGACCTCTCCACACCCTGGAGGTAAAATGACGATCTTGATCAGAAAGGATCGTCCTAGGAACTCCATGAAGTATCACCACCTCTTCTAGATACTACCTCGACAAAACTTCCACTGAGCTTGACTCCTTGATTACTATAATGTGGGCCGATTTTTTTAAATGATCCACTACCACCCAAATAGCATCATGTCCTCCCGGAGCTTGAGGTAAACCTGTAACAAAGTCCACTGAGATGTCCTACCACTTCCAATGAGGAATCTCTAATGGCTGGAGAAGACTACCAGTAACACGGTGTCCGACCTTCACCTTCTTGCAGACTAAACATCGAGACACAAACTACACAACCACATGCTTCAGCCTAGGCCACCAAAACTGACTCCTCAAGGCTCGAGACTTCTTTTTCACGCTAGGATGTACTGCTAAAGGAAAACTATGGAACTATTTGAGAACCGTATCGTGCATCATCAAAGGAACGAAAATCCATCCATGATACAACACTCGGTGTTGTTTGTCCTCCGAACAACAATCAGGGGCCTCACCACAAACAACTCGGTCTCTCCAGACTTCCACCTCTAGATCTCCCAAATGGGACTCTTCCACATTTTGCATTAGGGATGACTATACTGTCATATTAAAAAGATAGCCTCTACCCCCAACTTCTCCCATATCAAGATGTAATGCTGACAGTTCTTCCATTACTCTCCAGGAATCACCAGATTTAGGCACAACATTACTACGTGACTTTCAGCTCAGTGAATCAGCTACAACATTCCCTTTTACAGGTGTATATGATATTTTCAAGTCGTATTCCTATAAGAACTCCATCTACTAATGCTGTCGTAAGTTCAGGTCATGCTGGGTGAAAACATACCTCAAACTCTTATGATCAGTGAAAACCAGAA
Organism: Viscum album; assembly: GCA_963277665.1. Taxonomy (NCBI): domain Eukaryota; kingdom Viridiplantae; phylum Streptophyta; class Magnoliopsida; order Santalales; family Viscaceae; genus Viscum; species Viscum album. The sequence continues at coordinate 1,125,673,733 of OY728146.1, forward strand.
AGCACTCACCAATGATGTAATGTCTCCACAACTTCAGAGAAAGAACCACGGCTGCTAACTCAAGATCATGGGTGGAATAGTTACGTTCATGGGGACATAACTGTCGAGACCCATAAGAAACAACTAACCCCTGCTGCATGAGAACACAGTCTAACCCCAGATGTAAAGCATCGTATAAAACATCAAACTGAACTCCTTCAGCTAGAAGAGAAAGGACTGGAGCACTTACTGAATTCTTCTTTAGATACTCAAAAGCTTCATGGCACTTATCAGACCGTATGAATGCCTGATCCTTCCTTATCAAATCTATTAGAGGGGTCACAACTTGTGAGAAATTGGCTATGAACTTATTGTAGTAGCATGCATGACCAAAGAAACTTCGCACCTCTGACACTATCTTGGGGGTTTCCCAAGACACAACTACATCAATCATCGATGGATTCACAGCTACTCCTTGTTGGGACACAACATGCCCCAAGAAAAAAACATCTCGAGCAGAAAACATACACTTATACAACTTCCCAAATAGCTGATGTCAATGAAGAACTCCCAAAACAGCTTGTAGATGCTCTGCATCCTCCTCTTCAGGCGTGGGGTACACAAGGATATCGTCAATGAAAACTACCCCGAAAATGTCCAGGAGCTCATAGAACACAGCATTCATCAATCCCATGAATACAGATCAATCATTCATCACGCCAAACAGCATTACAAAAAACCCATAATGCACATGACGACAATGGAAAGTAGTCTTCAAGATATCCTCATCCTTCACAGGCATCTGATGATATCCGGACCACAAGTCGATCTTTGAGAACCAACTTTCACACTTCAGTTGATCGAATAAATCATCAATTCGTGGAATATGATAGCAATTCATTATTGTCACTTTGTTTATGCGATGATAATCGACACACAACCGCAAACTGACATCCTCCTTCTTCAAGAACAAAACTGGTGCACCCCATGGTGACACACATGGCTGAAGAAAACTGCACTGCAACTGACCGTCAAGCTATATACGTAGTTCTCGTAACTCAGAAGGGTCCATCCTATATGGAGACATAGAGATAGGAGATGCACGTGGCTATAGTTCAATCCCAAACTCGATCTCTCGTCGAGGGGGTAATGCCACAACCTCTTCTGGATAGACATCAGGGTACTCCTCTATAACCCTAGGAAACCCCAACTGCTGAACCATTTAAGAACTCAGTGTCATCTCAGCCATCAGGGATAATAAGGATAGAATGATCCTATAACACATCTGAGGATCTCTCTCACCAACAAACACCACTTTCTCTCCATCCACAACAAGTAAAACGACCTTCTTCCTGAAGAAATCCATGATAGCCTGCACTGAATACAACCAATCCATGTCGAGGATGAAATCATATGGTTGTATTCATAAACAAAAGAAATCTCCCCAAGAGCGGTGTTCCCCCAACACTAGCTCACAGTCTCTACATACATCAAACAATTCAGCTTAACCTCTAACTGGCGTAGTCATAACCAAGGGCACTAGAAGCCTCTCTACCTTAATTCCCAAAGCATGGACAAGGTTAGGTGATATGAAGGAGTGTGTCGCTCCAGAATCAAACAAGGCATATGCCAAGGTAGAAAACAAGGAAAGGGTACCTCGAACGATATTTGGCTCGCATGGGGATGGCAATGCAAGGGAATGAAGCTAACCACGACCTCCTCCACGGACTCTCTGACGCTGATGATGACCACCACCAAGGCTGCACTCTGCTCTCTGAGTCTGGGGAGAATCCTTGGGTTTTCCTCTGACTGCCCCATCTACCCTCTGCAGAACTAAAGGTAATGCAACTAGTTGTTGCTACCTCGGCTGGAACTGCCTCAACGGAGGAACCTGGAGCATAACACCTGGTGCACGATGACCTCTCTAAACATCGGTCACTCCCACTACTGATGGACATGAAAACCACATGAAAAACAAGAACATGATCCCTTGGAATAGGCCTGATGGATGCTGCCTCTGGAGAAATGAGATGTGAAGGGCTGGAACCTACCCCCAGCTGAGCGGAAACTCTTCTACCCTGAAAACTAGGAACCCCATAATACAGCTTTTCTTCATGAGGGATCATGATGATCCCCCTCTCATGATGATCCGGTCCTGGACAATGTCCTCTCGACAACCTATTCCCTTTCCAGCACCTCAAGATATTTCATCATCATAAATGGGGTGACCTGGCATTGGATCTCTGGACGCAAAGCCTCCTCGAAATGCCTCGCCCTGGCCTCCTCATCTGGTAATGGGTCCGAAGAATATCGTAAAAGGATCCCAAAACAGATTCCAAACTCTCAAACACTGGATCTACCCTATGTGAAGGGTAAGAAGCTCTTGGTGACTGGACACATTCGTAGTCGAAGAAATAAAATCGACTCTAAACCTATCTTAGAAATCCTCCTATGAGATCGTTGACTCCTCACAATCCCCAAGGTACAAGAACCACCACTTCCTTTGCTGCTCCACACAGCATTGTCACGTCTAAGGGAACCCATTGCTCTTTTCGAGCACGGATCGAACTGAAGCCGATGTCGACCTCCTCTAACCAGTCTTTCATGACTGCATCTGAAATGGAGCCCTCCTACTTCTGCAAACTCTGGTGCTAAAACTCTCGGAGTGTTTTCTTCCAAGTGTCGTCATCGTCAACCTCTACCCTGTGGAGATCTGATGGAAAATCCTACTAGACATTTTCTGCACAAACCTGACGAGGACATCGACCTGGAGACATACCTATAAAATAACAACTATTAGAGTTCCTAAACCTGGAATATCGAAGACTCAACATTAATTAAATAATTGTTTTCTTTTATTCATTTTTGGTTAACCTATTCCATGGTATACCCATTTAAACACAAGCACAAGGAAGAATGATGCATGATCCTTTCCTAGGTCTCTACCCTACAACTAGTATCACCTTATTTAGAAGCCATTATAAACATAAAGGTTCGTACATAAGATCATAGGGGGCCCTAAAAGCCTATGTCTCAGTCAGTCTCCAGTTTTTACCTCACTTGATAAATATGAATGACATAATTTCCCTACCAACCCAGGGAAACTCACCTGTGCCTAACTCCAAACACTATCCTATCACTCAACCAGAGCTCTGATACCACTCTTTCATGACCCCTCCACAAAAAGTGTACCCCTCCTAGGCCAGCAATGTGAGAAGGGAGATAATGACCCCCGAGTCCCGCCTCCAATAGGCCCCGGGTAGGTGACTAGCACCGAGGGTATAATAACAGACAAATGAGAGGCATTACCCTATAAGAGAACACATGTGGAAGAGAGATAAGATAGACACCAACCAACTCCAACTCAGAACTAGAATATAAACGAAAACCCAAGTGTACAAATGAAATGTTATGCAGAAGTACTACAACTAAAAGTGGAAAAACTACAAGTACCCAAAAGAAAGTACAAACACCTGCAACCACAAGCCCGAACAGCTTTTGTAACCACAAGCTAGTAAACACCAGCCTAATCTCTATCCTGCTCCAAGTGACCTGAAAAACGATTTATATATACATAGACTGTGTATAACAGTATAGTCAGTAGGATACTCCCCAAAGCCTCTCATACCAAAGTAAAGAGAGCATGCTAAAGCCCAGTGAGCAGCAAGTGAAACTAACTCGTTACCTAAGAAGGTATACTAAGTTCCCAACATCACCATGGCTACTCTCACCAAGCAACACATACAATAATATATCATATGGTAATAAATATCAAGGGTACCCCGCTACTACTTCCCCAATGGTTTGCTGCTTTTCCCCAATGTCGCACGTCCTAGGCATCTCTCTCCAAAAGTCTTGCCTGCAGACACCTGGGCGAAACACCGCAATGTGCACCTTGTGCAACACAAAGGCTTGCCCGAAGACACCTGGGCAAAGCACAACACCATCCTCACAACCAAAAGTAACCATGTAGTTTTCGAGAGCCACCACAGCTCGCATAACGTGTATCATACGTCGGGTATTATACCTCAAGCCATTACATCCCATACACCGATTAAGGATCCTCAAGCCATCACAGCCTATACATGTTACACCTATAGTAGTCCATAGAATACTATATCCAGAATATATGTGTGTGAATAACCACAAGCTATTACATCCCTCTACACACATATATGGGGAAAGTTAACCAATGTGCCTAATAGGACATGTAATCACAAAGAGAATAGAGCGGGGCCAAAGGGGGTAGTCAGTCATCTATCCCCCCCCCCCCCCCCAAATGTTGGGGAAAACACCCCCTAGGGCTCAGAATCCCCGGGGTGTCAATTTACCTTACTGACGGGGTGGAGTAGCATATAGAAACAAAAAAAAGTACATAATATACTATAACTCGCAACCACACTATGGGCATAACCTAGTCTTAGACACAACTGCAGCTAATGTCTCTCAGACTTCGGGCTGCAACTTCTACGACTAGGTATCCTATATGCACACAACCATTTTAAGATCCTTATTAGATTACTTCATTCCCTTTTTATCAGTTCCATTGTACATTAATTAATTCTTTAAACAATAATTAACCATAATCAATTACACATTAAGTTTCATTAGAATCACACCCAAAGTCCACTATACCTTCAAAACTTCTCAACCTCATCATTAAGTTCTGAAAACTCCAACCCCATGAGTTTACACCATTTAATCAAATTTTCATTACAGAAACATTTTCCCATATACTCATGCATTCTAGAAAATCATTCTATGATACTAACAGAAAGGGTCTCAACATGGTGAGTAGATGTAAAACCTTTCAAGTCTTTTCCACCATTAGCTAGAGCATAGACCCATTACCCCTTGAGAAGCTAAACAAATAAAGCATGTGGCATTCCCCACATGTCTTAATCTCTTTCAAAAGAAGGGTAAGCAAGACCAACTACCTTGAGTAGTGGGGAAAATTAAAGAAGATAAATAACCAAAGAATCAGCAAGCATCCAACAATCACATCCATCCCATTCCATCACCCCTGGTGTCCTCCCCGACACCCACATGCATAAACCGATGCATCTTTCCACACTATGTGTCATCTACTGCCACAACCAAAAGGCCTATATGCCCCCACATATCACAACACCCCTCCCAGGTCACGTCTCAACACAAGCAGCAGGAAAAAAACCATCACATCAATTGGGCTATGGCCCATTAACAAACCATAGGGTAACTTAGACCCCTTCAAGGAATTATCAAACAATCAAATTCATTAATCCACATTGAATTAATAGATTTATAATCTGTTGGTTCCAACATCAGGAAACCTAACTAGTAATCTATCACAAATGATTAAACATGCTTACTGCGTCAATTTAATTAACATCAAATTACAAAAAAAACTGGATTCGTTTTCATGCCTCTATATCTTTTTCCAAACAATTATCAATTAATCCTGGTTTACGTTCTATACCGATTCCCATAAAAAACATACAGTTGTGCAAAGAAAGCATAGATATCCCACTATCTATAAAAACTAGAGGAAATATCATACGATCGATTAAAAATTCTTTATCTGGTTCAAAAATATTTATTATGTCAATTCCATTGTCATCCAGTGGGATTAAACATGCTAACAATACTGTTTCATGTAAAAGATAGAGAAGAAATGAATCCCCTACCTCAATGGTTTTTGACAAAAACCACAATGGTCAAAGAACACTCAAGAAACCCAGGTCGATTATCCACAAACCCGCCTTAGATCTCTTCTCCTATAAAGATCATGACCAAAACTGATCATATTAGTCATCCACACACTTAGATCTACCCATAACAGGCGTAGATCTAAGAAACCGAGAGAAGAGGGAAGTATATCCAAGTGGATCTAAGAAACCGATCTAAAACAAAGAAGAACGAAGAAGAACGATCACATACCTCAAGAAACCGACATCGATTCTCCAAGATAATCCTTCGGATCACCTCCAAAATGCTTGGGAGAGGTTCTTTTAATGGAGGTTAATCCCGAGTTATGGCCTCTTAGAAGCTTAAACGAGAAAGTTAGAGGCAAAACGGTTGAGATTCACATTTTTAGGATCCAGTTTAAGTGCCCGCATAGTTTTCTCGCATGGTTAGACAAACCGTGCACTAACCGTACGATCACTACTACCTCGTCAAACACTAATTGCACGGTTAGGTCACACGGTTACACAAACCATGCACTAACCATGTGTTAGCCACTGCCTCCAGTATTAACTACGCATGATATGGCCACATGGTTTAAACAAACCGTGCGCAGCCCGTGTGAAAGCTACTGCCCTTTAGTTTTCCTTAAAGATTCTCCCAAATGCACCCCCGAGTCACTACTCCAAATCAAGGGTAGTTAGAAACATCAAAAGTACCTGAAAATGTAACATGAAGTTACAGTTCACAACTTTCTACCATTAAAACGGTTCATCGAAAAGGAATATTTTGGCAAAGTATTGGGGATAAGTTACCTTGACCTCCCAGAATGCCTCTAACACCGCATTTTCACAAAGTAGTGGACCAGAGAGGTCTGGGCCATTACACCATATGTAACTTGGTCAATGATGCATGATGTTTTTAACTAAATAAATCTTCCAAATGTTTTTCTATTTAGGGATGGTAATTGATCTTTCAATCATAATCCCTTATTAATTCAATCCATCTTCTCTACATCATGTTTAATTAATTCAGAGTGAATATATACTTTAGAATTTTATGTTTAGTATATATTTTACATTTGGATCTATATAAATGATTCCTCCAAATTTTCAAATCAAAAAACATAGTTCTTAACTCAAAATCATGTGTGGGATAATTTAATTCATGAGGTTTTAGTTTGATTGAAGCATAAAAAATTACTTGATCATTCTACATCAGAACACAACCAAGTCCCTTCAATGAAACATCACTGTAGATGAAAAAATTACCATATCTGGAAGGAATATCCAAAACCAGAGAATTCACAAATCACTTTTTCAATTCCTAAAATTAAACACAAAATTCTTCTATCCAAATAAATTTATCCCCTTTTCATGGTAACTTAGTTTGCCGGATAGATAACCAGAAATTTTTTTTAACAAACTGTCAGTAATAACCTACATATCTAAGAAAACTACGAATTTCTGTAACATTTTTCGGCCTTTTCCATCCATCAATTACTTTTGTTTTGTTAGGATCAATTTTTATTCCATCCTTATTTACAATGTTCCCAAGAAACAAAATTTATTGCAACAAAAAATCATACTTGATAATTTTTCCTTATAGTTTCTATTTCTTCAAGGTTTGAAAAACAACCCTTAGATGTACTTCATGCTCCTATTTACTTTTAGAAAATACCATAATTTCATCAATAAACACAAATAAAAACGTATCCAAGAACTCATAAAATATTGTATTCATAAAATCCATGAATACAACATGTGCATTAGTCATCCAAAATGGAATAACAACAAATTCATAATACCTATATCTAGTAAGGAAAGTAGTCTTCTGAGTGTTTACTTCCTTTACATTAAATTGATGGTACACCGACCTCAGATCAACATTCAAAAAATATTGTGCTCCCTATATATGATTAAAAAAGTCATTGATGTGATGCAAATGATGAGTTTTTTTAATAATGATGGTATTGAAGGCTCTATAATCAAAGAAAAGTATCATAGAACCATATTTCTTTTTAATAAAAAAACAGATCACCCATGGTGAAATGCTATGACGAATGAAGCCTTTAGGAAGAAACTTTTTCAACTGATTTTTCAATTAAATAATTTCCATTTGAGCCATTTGATAAGGGTATTTTGAAACTGTCTTAGCAAAAAAGAACTAATCCAATTGCGAATTCTACTTCCCGATCCGGTATAACAATGGGTAACTAATTAGAAAAAACTTCAAGATATTCATTTATCATTTTCACATCATTAATATGATCAATTCCCTTTATTTCAACAATATGATCAAGAGAAAATTCATTTCTATATTTCAACAGTTTCTAATCTTATGAATGTATTATCAATTTTATGGGTTCATTCTTGTATTAAAACAGAGAATATTTCCAAAAAATAACTTCTTTTTCTCAACATTCAATCTTTCCATGATAAATAGGAAAAAAATACATACTGAGAAAGACATAAAAATCTAATAAAGGAAAAACAGCTAGGTTTTCAGCTAATGTCATTCAATAGAAAACAATAAAATTTTCTTATAATTCCTATTTATTATAATATTCCCCCTAGTGTTTTAACAATATGTTTTAGTCTCATTTTCTGAGGAAATGTTTCCAATTTACCAAAAAATTTCAAAGAAATAAAATAATGTGTAGACCCCATATCAAACAAAACATTATAAACATCTGTGTAGAAAAATAAGGTACCTAATACAACTTCATTGGATATCCCAACATCTTCAAAGGTAGTTGCAAAGGAACTCACCACACCATTTTTCTTATAGTCTAGCTTCTTTGCATTATTTAGATCTCTATTTGTGTAGGCATTTTCCAAATAGACCATCTCACCACATTTAAAATAGATTACATTTTTCATATCATGATTAGTATTAGGATCATTTTCATTATAATATCGGGCCATATGTCCAAACTTACCACATCAAAAACACTTCCTAGTTTTGGTATGGAATTCCCCAGGGTACCATTTGTCACACTTTTCACAAAATAGGAACTGGACTTTCATACCATTAGATTTCTTTGATTGATTCTTACCCCTTGGTTTCCATATAGACTACTTCTTCTCATTATTTTCAAAGTGCATGTAATCATCATAAAACTCCATTTATACCCTCTCAATACATCAGAAATGTTTCTAATAACTTTTAAACCAATGGGAAGCCAATTCCCTTAAATATCATAGATTCAATCCTGATTAAAAATGGTTTCTTTTTATATCATGTTCCAGAATAAGATTTGGAGCGTACCACACTAGTTAGGTGAAGTTTGTTTCATACACAAACACTGAATCATCCTATTTTTACTTCAATTCAAGAAATTGCTTCTTCATCTTAAGTCGAACCACCTTAGGAAAATATTTCTCATGAAAACAAATTTTAAATTCAACCAACACTAAGGATTCGATATCCTCTCCATTCTCTATATTCATAACAATTAACCACCAGTGATAATTTTATCCTTCAAAAAAATAAATGGAAGGACTTAACTTTTGATTGATTGAACAATACATAACATCAAATATCTATTAAAGGTATTTAATCCATCCTTCAGTTGCTACTAGGTTAGAAGATCCACTGAAATCTGGAGGGTGTTTCCTTGTAAAATGTTCCATTGTCTACATGTTCCATTTTAGTAGCTCTGGTTATTCTATTTCATGGATGACACCACAATTTATATGAATTTTAAGCTAATCTATTACTATCACTAACTTATTGGTTCTAATCCATGACATTTCAGGCTAAATACATGGAAGGATATCATTCTTTCAGTGCCTTTGTATTTTATCTTCCCTATTTCTTATGTGGAATAACATTCCGAACAAACATATCTTAGTTGAAGCAATATGGTAATATTTAAATTATATAACATTTCAAATTAACCATAAAGTACAAATCATTTATGGTATTATTTTAATAACATCAAACTCCTAAAGTTATTTAAACCATCCTTTAATACCAACTTTAAGAACCTGACCTTATTACATTACATAATCTTGAAATTTAGTCAAGAAATCAATTCATTTAACATTGAGTATTATTTAAAGTTTATATTTTTAGAGAATTAGGATATAATTAATATATAACATTCCACATTTATACAGAGCTTATACCACAAAAATAGTATCCATTTCTTCCAAAATATTAAAGTTTTCAAATAAAGCATCTTTTCTTTGACAAATCTTTCTAACATTTAACTTGGATTCCTTCTTTTTCTTACACATCCTTATAACCTATGAAAATAATTTAAAAACTTGGTATGATCACCAAAATCTTAGTGAGGTATGTAAAAATAAAGAAATAAAACATTAGTCTATGAATACATGTAAACCTATAAAATCATTTTCAAAAAAACATACTTGTCACCCATATATACTAAAATTGTGAAAATTGAGATTTCCCTGAGTTTTTTGAGAAATATAAAGAACATAAATAGAACCATAATGGTATCTTGGGTAATTAATTACATAATCATGTAACCCTCTCAGCTACCATGTGATTTTTATCCCTCGCAGCTACCTTGCAAAGTAACCCTCACGACTACCTTATTGTGTAACCATCGCAGTTACACTTGGAGTAACCATTTGACCAACCTCCAAATTACACATAATCAAAGAATTGGAAGGAGATATCGGTACCACCCTTCATAATAAACAATTCCCAATAACCATAACATAATATTAAAACATGAATAATTTAATAAAACATTTCTTTTCAATTTTGTAAAAGAGGATTTTAAAAGAGGATTTTAAAAGAAAAGCACAATAAAAATATCATATAATTGAAGTGAAACATAATAGAGTGAATGTAATATGTATACAAAATAAAAATAAACATAATTAGACATAATAAAAACAAAATTTTTTACACAAAAAAAATTAGTACAACAAAATAAATGAATTAGGAAGTTAACTAATATAATTGAAATTAGGTTAAGAATTTTCCTTACCTCAGGTTAGTCTTAAATTAAACATGTTTGAAACTCTTGTATAATGGATTAAATAGTGTTATTAATATCTTAAAACCCCATATTAATGTTTATAAAACATTATATGATCATTTTATAACATCATTTCACCCTTTAATGATTACCATTTTGTTCCTTCAATTGTTTCGGGTGCGTTCTTTACATGATTTCCATGGACGGTTTGTATTTGATTTTCTTTTCATATGGAAATAGAAATATAGAAGTGTAATTTAATGGTATTAATATGTTTCCATAATATTAAATTATTCAATAAATAATTTTTTTCATATGGTACAAGGATGATTTATTATATAAATCTTTAGTGACCTCTGGTAAGATTATTTTGGCGGTTCTTTGATAATCATGAACTTGTTTCATTATATAACATAATATTATTTACATAGGTAAACTCTAGAACATTAAAGAGGATATATCATACACTTCAAAATCTATTTAAAAAATTACAATGGATTTATAATCCATTTTTTAAGGAAGTAATGAAATTTAAAACACATCGTCCACAATGTCGGGAAATCCACACATCATGTACGACGTTTTTATTTTTTTGAATAAGAGGAAGAGAAGAAGAAGTAAATTGATGAATTTTTCTATAAACATGATAAAATACAGAATAGATAATATTTTAGAGCTTTTATGTATCTTGTATTAGACTAGGATAATATATTACAAGAAAATAAAATAATTGAAAACAAAACTCAAGAAAATGATAGAGGGTCTTTACCACTTGATCTCTTTTCATTGAGATCTTCCATAAGGCCATTTCTTTTGGACTTTTGGTAATACCAAAATGTCTTGGATGTGTAGAATATACATGTTAATGGTATTGGGAATAATTTTGATAATTCTCAAATCTTGAGAGGTGTGACAAGAAGATAGGAGTGAAGGTGGTATTTATATAGAAAGTGGGGAGTTTTTAATTAATTTCGAAGGACACCTCTTTAGTGGTATTTTAAAAAAATGGGATTTCCCATGATTTTTTGCCATAGTATTGGCCTCTTAGGACACCTAATATCAAGTTTTAATCCTCAAGAGTTGACCAAAATGATTACATCATTATTATATCATTATGATGTCATGAAACACCTATAACTATATATTTACTATTCACCAAAAATTTAACTATCTCAGAACAATCCCAAAAATTAACCCTAACCATTTATAGACTTGTAGAATTAAAAAATGAACTCCATTTTTTGAAAATAATGTTATAATTATGATTAATTTAATTTTTATGTAAAATCATATTGTATCAAAAAATAACAACTTTAAAACTAAAACTAATTTTATATCACCTTGAAAAAATAATCTAGATCACATTATGTTATATCCTTATGAAAATAAAATAGTAATACATTTTTCTATTTATATGGGTCATATTACTATTAATTTGACCATTCATAAGGTTATGTTATTATTCATAAAAAAACAGTTGGTTCTATCTGAATCCAAAAAAGTTACTAATCACAACTATAGATGATAGTTCATCGAAATTAAAATCATAGATGTTGAAAATTTGTGTTTAAGGGTAAGTTTATATCATTCTACTTAAAACTAAGTTTCATTATCTATAGATTTAGTGTCTCATTCATATTAATTTATTTTTTAAAACCATATTTTTTTACATTTTGGACATTCATAAAGGATAAATAATAATATTTCATGAATAATTATTTTCACTAAAGTGTAAAACAGAAAAATATTAGATAGGTTACTTTAGAAATAATCAACATAATTATGGTTTATTAGAATTGAATAGAGTCTTTAAGTTGTAATTATTTCTAAGAAACCATAAATAAATATATATATTTCATGATAAAATAGATATTTTATAATAAAAATATGTGTGGCTTAAAATAGTTAATTATGTGTAACTGAAAATGGGAATGAAACAAACAAGTTTCCTTTAATCAGAGGTATTTATAGAGAGAAATTGAGGAGGGAACCTTTTATAACACTGATTTCCCCAGAAAATAAAGATTAATTGAGCTATATAAACACGTGTGGAAAATTCTCACATAATTTATTAGAAGTATATAATAATAACTAAGAAATTAATTTGGGTAAATATAGGGAAAACATAAACTAAAGGAAAAAATGGATGTTCGAAGAGATCATGTACCATATGAGTGAATGTGTTCCACACATGCACATAATTTCCTAGATAATGAAATTAAATTCATTAATAATTAAATTTAAAACCTAATAAAAATATATTTTATTTATTATAATTTTATTACATTCATTTAGGGTCATTTCAATGAGTTATAATCTTTGATTTTTGTCATTCCTGGAGTTTTCGTTTCACTATTTCATGGTTAGTTAACCTATGTATATTTATAGAAGTTCTTTTCAAATGGTAATAGTTAACTATAATGGAATTTTATTTATATCAATTCACTTAAAAAAATTTAAATGGTCCTATATATCATTTTTCCTCCTAGTATTAGTAAAACCCATTTGATAAAATGTTAATGGAAAATGTTTTGTTTATTTTGGCGGTATTTACGACCATCACGAACATGTATCATTTTATTAAATATTTTTTTTATAAAATGGTTTCATAATATGTAATAATTTAATATATATATATATATTATAATAATTTTTAAGGATAATAATGGTTTTATTACCATCCTAGAATGTGGTAATGGAAAACAAAACTCATTATCCACTGAGATGAAAATTTGTGATAGTTTGGACAATGGTTTTTATTAATTGAATAAGAGGAAATTAGAAAAGTGGTAGAAAATATATATCCCATTATAAATATAAAATTATAGTTTATAGATGACACTAGAGTTATTATTCTTTGATGGATGAAGGAGGTGATAAGAAGGTAGAAGACGAGAATAAATTAAAAGAGGATTTTTTAGAAAACTACCACTTGAATATCACATCCTTCAAGGACCCCTTATAGAATATGGAAATGATATTTTGTTCATACCATCAACTATTTTACATCATTAAGAGGATTGGGAAGTTAATTGATTATAAAATTGACAAGATACAATTCATAGAATGTGTGATGAGAAGGGATGGTGAGGGGTGGTATTTATAGGGAGAGAGGGGTGTTTTTTATTATTATTTTCTGTAGTTTATTATTTTTGGTCAATACTATAAAAATTGTTGATTAATATGATTTAATATAGTAAATAGTGATGGTGGGTTCAAGATAATGGGTTCTTACATCATCCATGACTTCAAAATTCATATATTTATCTTATAATGTTAAATACAGTAAATTATCATATAGCACTATTCACCAAAAAATAAACTATTTTAGAAAAATTCCAAAAATAAACCATAACCATTTATTATGATAATACATAAAAAATTAAATAAATTTTATGAAAATAATTTTATAATTTTGATAAATATTATTTTAAAATAAAATCATCATTTATTCAAAAAATACGGGTTTTTATTTTGTAATTGATTTTATAACCCTTTGAAAATTAATTAAGATATAATAAATCCATATTATAATTATAATCCATTATAATATTAATTTATGATCCTATTTTATACAAATAAATTTTCTTTTAAATCATTGTATTCATTATAAAATTTCAAACAGGCATTTACATTTCACAAAAATACCAACACTTAATTTGTCATTTCGAAAACCTTTATTTTTTTATACCGTGATATAAATATATCTTATTTTCATTTATAAGAAACCTAAATTTTATTTATACTTTAATAGGTGAGTATACTATTCTAACAGCTGGATTACTGTTCCTAATGGTCAAATTACTATTCTAACGGTCAAGATACAATTCCATTGTTATAGTTTGATTATTTTATATAAATACCTATTATTTCTTTAATTATTCATTCAATTGTTTTTTCTCTCAAGGTTATATATTATTTCATATTCAAAATTATTAATGAATTATTAACATTATGATTCATTCCTATTCTTTTGTTTTTGAGTGTGTTCATTCTAGTGGATGGATAAGATCGAAATTATCATATTCTCATTCTTTTATTTTCTATTTATTTTCCCATTATAATATCTAAAATTCTTATTAGTTTAGTTTCTAAATAATATATAAGAATAATTTTTTTTTGTTTCTCTATGGGATGAATAAGGTTTATAATATATGAAATAATTATAATAAGGGGATTCTCAATGATAAAATTTTTGGGTAATTACAATAGATGTTGGAAAAAATCCCCCCTCATTGTGATTATGTGGTGATTGTGTTTGTTGAAAAAGTTTGGGTTGTTGATGATGGTCAGTTGTTAAAGGAAGTGTGAAGAGTGGGAATGAATGTATGAATTGATCTTATGGAGCATGAATTTATGATCTAGACAATCACAAAAATATGATCTCCCAAAAAAACAAACGTCTGATCTCATAGAGTGCAAAATGTCTGATGTTGTAGAGAACACAATGTCTAATCTTACGGTGTCTGAATGTATCACATCGCAAAGTGGGAATATAGGAAATGAACTCATGGTGGAGTAACACAATTCACCACATGATTTTTAGAAAATATTTCATTAAGATCATGTGAATCATTTGAAGACATATCATGATTTTCATAATATGTCATAGAGAGATTGGGCGAAGCACTTGAAGACATTGCATGGTAATCATAGGATCTCATGGAGCGATCATGTAACACCACAATTTTTATGAAATTTTTTTAATAAATTAATTTTCTATGATTTATTACATGTTTTACTACTCTATTTTAATAATTCTATATACTCTACACCAAGACAATCTTACGCAACACACCACACCAAAGTGGCTTGCATTACATGCAACACTGAGTTTATATGAAACAACATTTTATTATTATATTTATTTTAATGAGATTGTTATAACATATCTAAAAAACATAAATATATGAATAATAATTACTAATTTTAAAATATTATTTATAATGGTTTTGTAAAATTGAAACAAATTGGTAAAAACCCAATAGTTTTTGGTAAAGTCTTTATATTTTTGAAAATACTATTTTTTAAAATTAACTTTTTTTATGCCCTTCTATAAAAACTAATAAATTTAATTTTACACTCTTATATATTAAATTTGAAAAAATAACAAAATATTTTGAAATTATATATTCAAAATTATCTTTGTGTGAATTTTTGGTATTTTTTTGGAAAACATCATTTTTATGAATAGTGAAAATACTGAATTTTAATTCCAAACTACTTTTTCATCTATTTTATTTATATCAATAAATTATATTTTAATATTTTTTAAAAGTTTAATTTGATATATTTTACATAAATTAATCCCATTAAGTCATTAGAACCAATTTCAAATTTAAATTGGATATAAAAACTTTTCAAATTTTTTTATCATTTTCACTTAAAAACTCGTTGGCGTGACACATCCATTGGATTATTTTTAAATTAATTTCTACCACTTCTATTCTTATAATTTTTAAAAATTGAATACATATTTTTAATTAGAATAATTTATAATATATATTAAACATATCTTATTTTTTACCAAAAAAAGTGAATGTAATTAAAATTAATTACTGGGATTATAGTAAAAACAAGATTACATAGTAGTTAAACATTAACATAAGGGAACAATAACCTACAAACATATCCATAAGTAATTTTATGTATATATTTATACCAAGTAACCTATTGGATAAAAATGGAAAATTATTAGAGGAACATGATGTAATAGATACCTCTCAATAGTGTTTTACTTTTTATATTTAGAATATTTTCACTCCTCCACAATAAAAAGGAACTCATACCCCCCCTCCCACTCACATATTGACACCTCCCAATCTATTTATCTAATAAATAACATCCCAAATAAGGTAAAAAATTCCCTACCTTAATCCTACAAGACTCACTTTATGTATAAATCCAACCAAGGAATCCCTTTGGTACAAACCAAATGGAGTTACCGGAAAAAGACACAACATTCTTCAACATGCATTTCTGTTTTATTTCTTTATCCATCAATTAAGATATTATTATCACATGATTATATAATATAATAATTATCCTAAATATAATAATATTATTTTATTATAAGGTTTTATTCTACACCTACACACACTTCTATCAAATGGGTGAAAAACTTACCAATCGTGTGTACGAAGGACTACAGCCTCGCAAAATAATGTTGGTCATTTTTCCTTTACCATAAATCATGGATGGGTATTATAATGGACATACTACTATTATATTATATATATTATATTTATGGTTTCTTTATGTTTCTATAATTATTATATAATGTATACCTTCATTCCTTTTATTTTATGTGAATACGATAACTTCGTTTGTAGACGTGTGGACTACCGCCTCCTCAAATTGATGTGATTCATTCACAATCTACATGAAATGTATTGAAGATTGGTTCAGTAAATATATATGATATATATGAAATAATAGTTCTTATTTAATTTTAAGATATGTATATATATATATTTCATTTATGTTATTTTTTTCAATACGACAAGAAAACAGAAATACCATTCATGCATACATATAACCTACCATGTCCATGAACGGTGTATTCCATTTCATATTTATATTTTTTATAGATTATTATAAATATTTATATAATTAATATATATGATATTCATATCATTTTCTACACTATTTGAATAATTACATCATAATCTATCAAAGATGATCAAGAATAAAATGTCAAAACATATACGAAGAACAAAGCAGTTATTACCCGAAACAAAACATTAACGTGGAATTATTCAAAAACAGGTAATATAAAGTAATAATAAAATCATATTTTGTATGATATATAATAATATATTCCTCTATTAGATTTATAATAAAATTTTATTTATTATACAGGAATCTGGAGCAGGTATGAAGAAAGTCAAGACTTAAGTTAATGTTTTCCTCGTCTTTGTTTTATTTTTGTGAGACTTATACCTTATTCACCAAAAATTTATTTTGGGTGGTTTATATACATCCCATGAATTTATTATATTAATAATAATATTAAATTTATTGTTATTTACTGGTCTATTTTATGATATTTATTTATGAGTTTTATGGTTGAAATGTTACCAAATCGGTGAAGTAATTTTTTCTTGATTTTCCTTCTTTGGGAAACCTGCCATGTTATGCACATATATTTTTCTATGAGATGTATACACTACCCTTTTACCTTTTATAACATTATTTTCATTATTTTCATGATATTTTAATCTTTATTTAATGTTATTATTTCTATAGTATTATGATTCAAGGTAACCAAAGTGGTAACTGTTTATTTCTACAATCTCATCATTTATTGAGATTAATGATGATTATGCGAGCATTGATGAAATAATATTATCCATATCACAAAAAATATCATTGTTTCTACACATCTTATAATTATCTAGTATATATCCATGTATTGTTACAATTTTACTACTCTTGGCTACTGAAAATAATTAAGAAAGTGTTTTAAAGAAAATCTGACTTTATTTCTCTCTTCGGTCGTAAAATTATTTTATTCATAAAATCGTTTTTTATAAAAACGTTTTCAAAAATTAATTAATATAATGTCTAAAATGACGTTTTAACAACATTTTACCTTTTAATAAAAAAATATTTTAGAAGGAATCTCATTGTCATTTTTAATAAAGAACTTTTCTAAACATTTTATGGCACAAAAGGAATGTTTGTAATGTATGGATTTACCCACCATCATGGCCAACATTTCCTTGAAGCATCCTTTTAAATTTTACAAGGTTATTTTTATAGAAAAATGTTTCCCTAATATTCTGTAATTTGTTTGTATTAAAGTGGTTTTTGAAGAAAAATATTTTCACATATTTTATGATTTAAAAAGTGTTTTCCAAAGCGTAAATAATACTTTCTCAAGAAATTTTTTTTAATGTTTTAAAATATTCCATTATAATTTTTTCAAAGTGTTTTATAAAGAAAAATATTTTTAAAATTATTAATGTAATAAATAGTTATTTTAAACGAATCTTTATTTTCCTTAAGAAATTCTTCTTGTGATCTTTTAAAATCCTTCCCTATATATGTTAACATCCTTTGATATAGTTTATTATTTTCTGGGGATATGATCCAAGGGTACAATTATTATTCTTTCATTGAAAGGATTATGTTTAATATGATGAGTTATTTATTAATCCCATTTCTTATTAATTGGTTGTACCGAGATAAAAGTATTTTGAAACCAGCTTTCTTTTATTGATTACTTTATCATGAAATAACTATGAAAGCTGCCTCATTTTTACAAGTTATGATTTGAAGAAATTTTTATGATACCCCTTTCATTTAATGGGTTATGAAATAATGTTTATGAAACACATCCCTTTTTATAGTTCATGATATGATTACTGTTTTTTTATCATGTGGAACATGCATGTATTATTTAACTATATAATAGGTGGTACATATATCTCTCTCTGATGCATTGGGTAATAATGGATGAATCATGATTATTTATGTTTTTAATTAACCTGATAGCATGTTCATAGTGTTATCTATGAACCTGATTACATGTTCACAATGTTATGTGTGGACCTGGTTTCATGTATGTATGTTAATGCATGAACCTGATTACATGTTCAAAATTTTGTGCTTGAATTTTATTACAATTTCATAGTGGTATACATGGACCTAGTTTCATGTCCATAAGTTTATGTGAGATGTTGTTTTCATGTTCACAATGTTATGCGTGAACCTCCTTACATGTCCACAATGTTATGAGTGAACCTGATTACATGTTCACAATATTATGTGTGAACCTGATGACTTGTTCACAATGTTATGTGTGAACCAGATTTCATGTTCACAAATGTTATGATTGGACATAGTTTCATGTCCATAAGTTTACTTAAGGGCATGATTTCATTTCCTAAAACTAATGACTAAACTTGTTTCTATTGACACATGTTCACAATGTTATAAGTTGATGTGTTTGTAACAAGTCTATATCACATTCCAATATTATGATCTTATGGGTCATGTTCTTTTATTTATTTATGATTCATGTCTTATGAAATACCAATAATTATTACATGATTCATTTTTATGATCATTGATATGTATGGTATGATTTTCTAATGATACACTCACATTCTCATACCCTTATTCACATGGTATACATACATATCTCTATTGTTTACCCTTACTGAGCATCTGAGCTCACCCATTTCTTATGTTTCCTTTACCTGGGTTATGAATAATGTTTTTAAGTATGATTACTAATGGGGAAGATCTTTAAGGGAGATGTTGAAGATCTTTCACCAAGATAAAATGTAATTTTTCCATGTTTCCAGACACACTAAACTATTATGGTCCTTGAGAATGTGCCTTTTTAATTTTTTAAATATTCATCTAAAATGATTTAACATCTATATATTTTAAGCCTCATTCACTATATATCATGTGAAGTTCATGCAGTCAATGTTCCTATAAATTAAGAAGATATTATTTGGTTATTCAAAATCAGGAAACCACAAGATTTTCATTGGATCTCAGAATGTGTTCTTTCAAATCACATTAATTCAATGTCACTGACACTCCATAATTATAATTTTAACTCACTATAGGGTCACATTAAGCACATGAAGATAATGGATTTGTTTGAATGATTTTATTTGGATCTCATGATGATTTCTTGTGAATCGGTCAAAGATAATTGGGAGGATCGTGTGGAGAAATTGTGGCATACAATAAGTGATCACAAAAAGATATCAATGAAGCACATGTTTCTTATTTTTGAGGTGTTGTAATGGTGGAAAAAATAAAATTTTTATAGTTAAGGATATGTATTTATGGCCATATATGTAACACCCCAAGCTTCTACGGTACACTTCTCTTTGAATAATGTGATAGCGTGTGTTGTACGCAACACCGAGTTCTAACACACCATAACCAATCAAACTAGCCGTTATGAATAGTAATACCTACTTTTTGAAATTATATATATTTTTTATTTCAAAATGGACTTCATTTTTGGATTCGGAATATCGAATTTAGCCTAAGTTGAAATTTTGGTACATTTCGGATAACTTTCATATTTTGATGAATAGTGAAAATTACTAAATTTTAATTAAAAACAACTTTTTTAATCAAAATAATTAATAGTGATAAATTATGAATTTGAGTGGTTTTAAAGTATATTTAGAATATATTACCATTTAATATAAATTTGGTCATTGGACATAATTTTAAAATTAAACCGAACATAAACAAGTGTCAATCTTTTGATAGTTATTATCTCTTAAAAACACGCTTTTTGTTTTGACAGCGGGAATTAATTTTAAATTAATTTATGCCACTTATCTATTTTGAATTTAGAAAAATGGATTCCATATTTGGAATCAGGATGTTCAAATTGTGTAAATAGGTAACTTTTATTTTTAGACATTTTGAATAATTACTGCGGTAAATATTTTATTTACCATGGTTAAGGGTAAATCCGGTAAATAAGGGTTAAAAAATAATATTATAATAATACAAAGTTACCCTAAAACGTGTCCTAGCCTTATTGGTTGATACATGTTCGACCATAGGCATCTTTGGGTCTATTTTGGGACCCCATGGTGCCACTTGTAGGTGATAAGGACACTTTATTTTAATTAAGTTAAAATGAATACAAAAATGACACAAGCATATATCTTTTAGAAAAACAATATTTACATAAGGTAATATATGTTGGATTTTAGATTATAAATATTCATTAGAAAGATAAAAAGATTTCCTACATAATTATATTTTATTTATAATTTTTATACATTAACTAATTTAATTTATTTATGACACAATGATGATGAATTAATTACTATAATAGTGAAAAATTAAAATAATTGATATTATAAATACCCAAATAAATATAATATGAAACTTTTAATGAATCAAACTAATTTTCTAGGATAATATGATATATTAGGATTTCTTTAATTGACTTTGTTCGAAGTAATCAGTCTGTTATGAGTTTCACAAAAATCAACTATTGAATAGTGTCAAAATTGACATAAAAGAGTTCTTAAAACAAATATTATATTATTAAATGATATTAAATTCCTAAAAATCTAAGGTTCGGCCAGGAGACTTATATCCTGATAGGTTCATCATTAATGGACCACTTGGGGGTCGCTTGGATGTATATAGTATGTTTATTAACCATATTATATAAAAATACAAAGAGGCATTGTAAAAGTGAAACTAATTAACTTAGAGTTAATACTTAAATATTAGGTTAATATAAGTACCCAAACCTGTCTAAATTCTATTGGTTGAGTTGTTTTCTACCCATACCCACCTTAACATTTAAAAAAATCAACTTTGGATCCATTAGAAACCGAATATGAATTTATTATAAACTAATATTTCTAGCTTTTCCAAAGGTGCCCCTCACCCCTCTTATAAAAGGGCACTCCTCCTCCTCATTTCTTCCCACCTTCAAAGCCTTTTGGTTCGGCCAAACTCTGCCCAAATACTCTCCCAACATCCCTCACTACAACCTAGAGGCCTTAGTTTGATCATAAAGCCAACCTAAGGAGCCCTTTTGATCAAATCAAAAGGAAGAACCTGAAGAAGAGGTAATGTTTTCACCACCCCTTTTCAAGTTCCTTTCTTCTTCCACTTCATCTTTCTTTGTTCTTACCATTCTAAAATAATAACTCCAGTATCTCAAATATACTGTGATGTTATTATAAATATTGTACAACCATATTCAGTATTCTATCCACCCTTTGAATAACATGTCACCATACGTGCGTACGTACGGCTTACCGTCTCCACGTCGTGGTGTAATTGTTATTCAATATATTATTATTTGGATGGGTATAATAATGATGTGTAACTCATGTAAATAATAAATATAACATGTTAATGATTCTTTATATATGATATACCAGCCATTTATATATTATTTTAATATCAAAATAATGATATTGTCGCTCGTGCGTACGTACGGACTACCGTCTCCACGAACGCGATGAGATTCATTCTCCATCGTATCCATTAAAGTATAATTATCATTTGATGATTTAAAAATGATGTTTAAGGACTTGATATCATTCTGGATATGAATAATATACAACCTATTCATTATAAACATGGCTTACATAACAAAACATATAAAAGAAAACAAGTTAGTTAACACCCGAAACAACGATAATACTAAGATATTATTATAAAATCAATATTAAAAGATCATATATGATATCATATTAATATATATGATTCTTGTATAATTTAATAACAATTATTTCACCATTATACAGGAGGTTAACCTACCCCATCCAAGGAAAAGTACAAGGTAACGGGTTTTCATCTCACTCCTTATTCCCGTGAGATTCATGCCATATTGCCACCATTACCTTTTGTGTGGTGTATGTACTGCCCATAATTATATTCTTTGTGCAATACACTCGAATTTATGTGTATTTACATATTAATTGTATGATACCTCTTTCATGGGTTGTATGTTTCATAAGTTACCAAATTGGTAAGGGTTATTTCACAATCTCTTCATTATCTAAGGCTGTTTATACGTAATAATCTACTAGGATATCTTTATCATCCACATCCATGTTTCTTAAAAATGTATTTCAAAACATTTTTGACTATTTACAAGAATATGGGTTAAAGTCATTTATACCCTTTTTTGACTTTTTATAAGAGGTTTATAAAGGAATCTTTCCGTCGTTTTCCAAACAAGGTGCTTTTTAACCTTTTCGACAAAATTAAGGTAAGAATGTTTTTTTTAAACTTATACGGCGGGTGCGGCTATTTTCCGCCGTTATAAAATCGTCGAAGCTTCCCTTACAAGCTTATAAGAATATTTTAAAATTGAATGTATTATTTTATAATTATGTTACTTTTAAAATGATTTCAAAACAAAGAGATATTTCTCTAAAATAGTTTTGATTTCATCTATGTTAACATCCTTTGATGGATTTTACGCTTATTTGAAGTTGATTTATTATGATACAAAACATCCCTATTTTATTGAAGGTTTTGTGATATTTTGGACTGTGTATAAGTTATTCTTATGTCACTCATGGTTTTTGTTAAAAGTATTGACATTTTATAAGTTATTTTTAATCCAAATGTTTATGTTATATTTCAATCTTTCATTCAGATGAATGTGTTAGACAAGTATGTTCTGGGTTGGGGACCGGTAAAAGTAAGCCCTCCGTTTTGGTCTCTGGTTATTAGAGGAACTCCGGTTTGGTCTCCGGTTATTAGAGGAACTCCAGGTTGGTGTCCGGTTATTAGAGGCACTCCGGGATGGTGTCCGGTTATTAGAGGCACTCCGGGTTGGGTTCCGGTTACAGTTAGCCCCAAGGTCTTGGGACGAGGCCTTGAAAAAGAAATTAAAGTTCAGCATTATGCATTCCATCAATATAAAAGTGGTTATTGATTTTGCATGTGATTATTCGATTAGTATAATAACCATGTGAATAAGTAAATGGCATTATTTCATTTTATTTATGCCATACTATGTTAAAAGTTCAAGTTTAAAAGGCTTTTGTTTTAGTTATACATTTCCTTAAATGTTTATTCTTATTTATGAAAGTTTACGCTATATTGTTATCCTTACTGGGCATTTGAGCTCACCCCTTTTCTATGTTTTATTTTTCCCAGGAAGTGAAGAAGTAAATTATGAATGACCTGCAGGGATATTATGTGGGGATATGAGTGTCGATTATGGAGACAATATGTTGTTGTAGTAGTTTTTCATTTTATGATGTAATGTAAGACTTATGAATATATCTAGTGTTTCCAAGACTACTAAACCAATCGATCTTTCAAGATTTGTTCTTTCTTGTGATCATGTCAATGTTAAAAATAATGCTCCGACTCTGGGTAACTGGGGTCGGGGCATTACAGTTGGTATCAGAGGAAGTTTAGTACAAACCTTGGAAGCTAGATTTAGATAAACTCTAATTAGATCACGTAGACCTAAGATGAACTTTGAGGATTAGTATAGAAGAACTTCCTAGAATTTTGGTATTGTAGAGATTTTGTGAGTTTTCCGAGCAGTACATCCCTGTCTGGATACGAGTAGGTAGAGGCGGCTCTGGCACAGATGTACCTAGGGGTAAAACTCGAAAACACCGCTTTGAGCTAGACTCGAACGGGAACTGGTGCACGACAACGATCCTTGCTGCACTCTTGGTTACGACACTCCCGGGGGATATGCTTAGGATAACTCTCATTTTCCTTAAAAATCATTATGAAGGGTTTATGAGTATATACTTCCTCAAAGAAAACATTTTTATGATTATGGATTATATCCATAAATAGTTCAATTTATGTTAAGTGTTTTATAAGTATGGGATTATGTATTTTGATTCATAAACTAATCTAGTTTATGCCATTGTTTAGAAATGGTGCCTAGTGGAAGAAATGTAAACTGTATCAATGCACGCACTCCATGTAGGGATTTCCCTCCTGCTCAAGATAATTATAGTGGAGATCGTGATGCAACTGGTGCCGATCAGCTAATCACCATACTGGGACAACTTACTCAGGTTATGAATAATAACCTTACCCGTATGGAGAACCCTGATCCGCAGCGTGGAGGATCAATGTTAGATCGATTCATGAGGCAACAACCACTAACGTTCAATGGGAGTACAAATCCCTTAGTAGCTGAGCAATGGATATTTTCCCTAGAGAAAATATTTCAGGCTTTGGGGAGCAGTGAAAGGGAAAAAGTTATCATGGCAGTTTACCGCCTCACTGGAGATGCTGATCAATGGTTGTCATTGATTCAAAATATGAAGGAAGATGATGAAGTATCAAATATGGAATGGAGGGAGTTCAAAGATCTGTTTTTAGAAAAATACTTTCCTCACGACCATCGAGCAGATATGGAAAGGCAATTTCTAAGTCTGAGACAGAAGGAGGATGAGAATGTCACAAACTATGAGGCTAACTTTACAAGGTTATCAAGGTACGCTGGTGATTATATACGTAACCAAAGAAGTAATATTGATCGTTTCTTTGATTGGTTAAAACCATTTCTCCATCGAGCATTAGTCTCACAATCCTTTTCGTCGTACGAAGACATTGTCTCGTGTGCTATCAAGACCGAAAAGGAATTCTCTAAGTCTTATGACTTTAAAGAAAAGCAAGAGAAGAAGAGACCTCCTGATCAATATGGGAATGGAAATAAAGGGAATAAGGGAAAGGTTAAATATCCATCCTGTGGTAAATGCGGGAAGAAACACCCTGGTACTTGCTTGAAGGGAATGGGAGTCTGTTACAAGTGTGGTGAAAAAGGCCACCAAGCTCGTGATTGCAAGGGGAAGAAGGAAGCTACCAACGTTCAGTTCTATAATTGCAGGGAGATGGGGCATTATGCAAATGCATGTCCTAAGCGTCAGGAGAACTTACCTCAGAAAAGGCCAAGGCATCAAGGCCAGGCTTATGCTATCACTACTACTGAGGTAGAAGCTCCGAAATACGTGGTGGCAGGTAATTTAATGGTTTCCTCAAGTTTAGAAAATGCATTATTTGATTCTGGATCATCACATTGTTTCATATCTTCCCAGTTTGCTAAGAAAATTAGATATTTCCAATTTGATTTAACAAGGGAGTTGTCAGTTAAAACTCCTAAGGGAAGTATCATTGCAACAAAGTTTTGCGAATCAGTCCTCATTAGAGCACATAAATGTTCTTTATCTGCTGATCTCATCGTCATACCTATGATTGAGTTTGATATAATCCTCGGTATGGACTGGTTTTCAGACTATGATGCGAAGATTTATTGTAAGAAGAAAGAGCTTACGATTCTTGATGATAATGATAAGGAACACCTTATCTTTAGAGCAGAATCGTCACCACCTAATTCTTATTTAGATCCACCCTCAATAGCTCAACTAAATTCAATTATTGGGGAGGAAGAGAATGAAATAACTGCGGGTGAGGAAAGGAATGTTCAAATAGAGGATGTACCTCTTGTGAAAGAATTTTTAGATGTATTTCCGGAAGATTTACCTGGACATCCTCCAGAACGAGAAGTTGAGTTTTCCATTGATTTAATTCCTGGATCAAGGCCTATATCGAAGACCCCTTACAGAATGGCTATTGTAGAGTTAGTAGAACTAAAGAAACAACTAGAGGAATTGAGTAATAAAGGATTTATTCGCCCTAGTGTTTCTCAATGGGGAGCCCCTATTCTTTTTGTTAAAAAGAAAGATGGATCTATGAGGTTATGTATCGAATACAGGGAGATCAATGTTATAACGATAAAGAACAAGTATCCCCTACCTCGTATTGATGATTTATTTGACCAACTACATGGAGCTCAATACTTTTCAAAGACTGACCTTCGATCTGGATACCATCAGTTGTGTGTAAAGAAGGAAGACATTCCGAAGACAGCATTTCGAACTAGGTACGGGCATTACGAGTTTACTGTAATGCCTTTTGGATTGACTAATGCACCCTCTGTATTCATGGATCTGATGAATAGAGATTTCAAGGAGTATCTCGATGAATTTTTGTTGGTATTTATTGATGATATCTTGGTATACTCCAAAACCTACGAAGATCATGAAAATAACTTGCGCATTATCTTGAAGACTCTGAGGAGGCATGAATTATATGGGAGGTTTAGCAAGTGTGAATTCTGGATTCAGGAGATTTCTTTTCTTGGCCATATTGTCTCTAAAGATGGAATCTCTATTGGTCCTTCTAAGACCAAGGCAATCCAAGAATGGCCAGCACCAACGAGTATAACTGAGGTACGCAATTTTATTGGTTTGGCAGGTTATTATCGACGTTTAGTCTAGAATTTTGCCCGATTGGCTAACCCATTAACGAAGCTCACACATAAAGGGGTTAAATTTGTTTGGACAAAAGAGTGTGAAGAATGTTTTGAAGAACTGAAGAAAATATCAGTCAATGCTCCTATATTGACTCTACCATCGGGGAATGATGGGTTCGTTATTTATAGTGATGCATCGAAGAAAGGACTTGGTTGTGTCCTTATGCAAAATGATAGAGTTATTGCCTATGCATCACGACAGTTGAAAATTCATGAACAAAACTATCCTACTCATGATCTCGAGTTAGCAGCAGTGATCTTTTCTTTGAAGATATGGAGGCACTACCTCTATGGTGAAAAATGTGAGATTTATACTGATCACAAGAGTTTGAAGTATATTTTCTCACAAAACGAACTCAACATGAGGCAAAGGAGATGGCTTGAATTACTCAAGGATTATGATTGCACGATACACTACCACCCGGGGAAAGCAAACAAGGTGGCAGATGCTTTGAGTAGAAAAGACCATGGAGTTTTGAACAATATGAGAATTGAAAGGGATCCAATTTTCATGGATCTAGTGAAGATGGACATGGGAATAACCAGGGAAGGCGAAACATCATTTCTTTTTCAAATGGTTGCCAAACCATCTTTAATAGAAAGGATTAAGAGTACTCAGACCGATGATGAAGAATTTCAAAAGAAGATTAAAGTTGTGAATGATGGGAGATTGAGAGACTTTGTGTATGAAGATGGAATTTTGAAATTTGGGAAGAGACTTTGTGTTCCCGATATACCTGATCTAAAAAGGGAATTGCTGGATGATGCTCATAGTTCCAATTTCTCTATACACCCTGGGAGCACCAAAATGTATAGAGATTTGAAGGAACATTTTTGGTGGGACAACATGAAGAGGGAGATTTCTGATTTTGTGTCAAGATGTATGGTTTGTCAACAAGTGAAAGCTGGAAGGCAACAGCCTCGAGGAGTCATGAAACCTCTTCCCATACCGGAGTGGAAATGGGACAATATTACGATGGAATTTCTCATGGGGCTACCAAAGACTCCTAGAAGGAACGATGCAATATGGGTTATTGTGGATCGTCTTACCAAGTCAGCACATTTTCTTGCTATAAGAGAAGATCTACCCCTGGAACGTCTAGAAAGACTATATATTAATGAAGTTGTGAGACTTCATGGAGTACCCCTATCGATTGTTTCTGATCGTGATCCCCATTTTACTTCAAGATTCTGGAAAATTATTCAGAAATCCCAGGATACTGAACTTCATTTGAGCACTGCTTACCACCCTCACACAGACGGACAATCAGAACGGACTATTAAAACCTTAGAAGACATGTTGAGATCTTGCTCACTTGACTTTTAGGGTATGTGGGATCAATATTTACCTCTGGTAGAATTTTCCTATAACAATAGCTTCCATTCGAGTATTCAGATGGAACCATATGAAGCGTTATATGGAAAGAGATGTCGTACACCAACCTGTTGGGATGACGTCAGTGAAAGAAAACTTGTAGGTCCATAACTGGTGGAGGAAACGATGGAAAAGGTGAAGGTAATCCAAAATCACATCAGAGCAGCTCAAAGTATGCAGAAGAGCTATGCCGATAATCGAAGGAAGGATTTGGAATTTCAAGTCGGTGATCATGTTTTCTTGAAGGTATCTCCATGGAAGGGAGTCATACGTTTTTTTAAGAAAGATAAATTGAGTCCCAGGTACATCGGACCTTTCGAAATTCTAGAACGAATTGGGGCTGTATCTTACCAATTGGCAATGCCACCAAGTCTCTCTAAAGTTCACGATGTGTTCCACATATCTCTGTTGAGGAAATACATGCCTGACCCAACGCATGTACTCACCTATGAGGAATTAGAACTGAAACCCGATCTGTCTTATTGCGAAGATCCCGTCAAGATTCTTGATATGAGAGAACAAGTGCTGAGAAACCGGACGACGCGTCTGGTAAAAGTTTTGTGGAGAAACCATAAGATGGAGGAGGAAACGTGGGAACCCGAGGAACTTATGATGAAGAACCACACGAGTCTTTTCATGTGACAAGTATTCTAGAAATTTCGAGGATGAAATTATATGAATGAGGGGAGAATGTAACACCCCAAGCTTCTATGTTACGCTTCTCTTTGAATAATGTGATAGCGTGTGTTGTACGCAACACCGAGTTCTAACACACCATAACCAATCAAACTAGCCGTTATGAATAGTAATACCTACTTTTTGAAATTATATATATTTTATATTTCAAAATGGACTTCATTTTTGGATTCGGAATATCTAATTTAGCTTAAGGTGAAATTTTGGTACATTTCGGATAACTTTCATATTTTGATGAATAGTGAAAATTACTAAATTTTAATTAAAAACAACTTTTTTAATCAAAATAATTAATAGTGATAAATTATGAATTTTAGTGGTTTTAAAGTATATTTAGAATATATTTTTACCATTTAATATAATTTTGGTCATTGGACATAATTTTACAATTAAACCGAACATAAACAAGTGTCAATCTTTTGATAGTTATTATCTCTTAAAAACACGCTTTTTGTTTTGACAGCGGGAATTAATTTTAAATTAATTTCTGCCACTTCTGTGTTTTGAATTTAGAAAAATGGATTACATATTTGTAATCAGGATGTTCAAATTGTGTAAATAGGTAACTTTTATTTTTAGACATTTTGAATAATTACTGCGGTAAATATTTTATTTACCATGGTTAAGGGTAAATCCGGTAAATAAGGGTTAAACAAATAATATTATTATAATAATAAATTATCCTAAAACGTGTCCTAGCCTTATTGGGTGATACATGTTCGACCATAGGCATCTTTGGGTCGATTTTGGGACCCCATGGTGCCACTTGTAGGTGATAAGGACACTTTATTTTAATTAAGTTAAAATGAATACAAAAATGACACAAGCATGTATCTTTTAGAAAAACAATATTTACATAAGGTTATATATGTTGGATTTTAGATTATAAATATTCATTAGAAAGATGAAGAGATTTCCTACATAATTATATTTTATTTATAATTTTTAGACATTAAATAATTTAATTTATTTCTGACACAATGATGATGAATTAATTACTATAATAGTGAAAAATTAAAATAATTGATATTATAAATACCCAAATAAATATAATATGAAACTTTTAATGAATTAAACTAATTTTCTATGATAATATAATATATTAGGATTGATATAATTGACTTTGTTCGAAGTAATCAATCTGTTATGAGTTTCACAAAAATCAACTATTGAATAGTGTTAAAATTGACATAAAAGAGTTCTTAAAACAAATATTATATTATTAATTGATATTAAATTCCTAAAAATATAAGGTTCGGCCAAGAGACTTATATCATGATAGTTTCATCATTAATGGACCACTTGGGGGTCGCTTGGATGTATATAGTAAGTTTATTAACCATATTATATAAAAATACAAAGAGACATTGTAAAAGTGAAACTAATTAACTTAGAGTTAATACTTAAAGATAAGGTTAATATAAGTACCCAAACCTGTCTAAATTCTATTGGTTGAGTTGTTTTCGACCCATACCCACCTTAAAATTTAAAAAATCAACTTTGGAGCCATTAGAAACCGAATATGAATTTATTATAAACTAATATTTCTAGCTTTTCCAAAGGTGCCCCTCACCCCTCTTATAAAAGGGCACTCCTCCTTCTCATTTCTTCACACCTTCAAAGCATTTTGGTTCGGCAAAACTCTGCCCAAATACTCTCCCAACATCCCTCACTACAACCTAGAGGCCTTAGTTTGATTAGAAAGCCAACCTAAGGAGCCCTTTTGATCAAATCAAAAGGAAGAACCCGAAGAAGAGGTAATGTTTTCACCACCCCTTTTCAAGTTCCTTTCTTCTTCCACTTCTTCTTTCTTTGTTCTTACCATTATAAAATAATAACTCCAGTATCTCACATATACTGTGATGTTATTATAAATATGGTACAACCATATTCATTATTCTATCCACCCTTTAAATAACATGTCACCATACGTGCATACGTACGGCTTACCGTCTCCACGTCGTGGTGTAATTGTTATTCAATATATTATTATTTGGATGGGTATAATAATGATGTGTAACTCATGTAAATAATAAATATAACATGTTATTGATTCTGTATATATGATATACCATCCATTTATATATTATTTTAATATCAAAAGAATGATATTGTCGCTCGTGCGTACGTATGGACTACCGTCTCCACGAACGCGATGAGATTCATTCTCCATCGTATCCATTAAAGTATAATTATCATTTGATGATTTAAAAATTATGTTTCAGGACTTGATATCATTCTGGATATGAATAATATACAACCTATCCATTACAAACATGGATTACGTAACAAAACATATAAAAGAAAACAATTAAGTTAACACCCGAAACAACGATAATACTAAGATATTATTATCAAATCAATATTAAAAGATCATATATGATATCATATTAATATATATGATTCTTGTATAATTTAATAACAATTATTTCACCATTATAAAGTATTTTAACCTACCCCATCCAAGGAAAAGTACAAGGTAAGGGGTTTTCATCTCACTCCTTATTCCCGTGAGATTCATGCCATATTGCCACCATTACCTTCTGTGTGGTGTATGTACTGCCCATAATTATATTCTTTGTGTAATACACTATAATTTATGTGTATTTACATATTAATTGTATGATTCCTATTTCATGGGTTGTATGTTTCATAAGTTACCAAATTTCTAAGGGTTATTTCACAATCTCTTCATTATCCGAGGCTTTTTATACGTAATAATCTACTGGGATCTCTTTATCATCCACATCCATGTTTCTTAAAAATGTATTTCAAAACATTTTTAACTATTTACAAGAATATGGGTTAAAGTCATTTATACCCTTGTTTTACTTTTTATAAGAGGTTTATAAAGTAATATTTCCGTCATTTTCCAAACAAGGTGCTTTTTAACCTTTTCGACAAAATTAAGGTAAGAATGTTTTTTTTAATCTTATACGGCGGGTGTGGCTATTTTCCGCCATTATAAAATCGTCGAAGCTTCCCTTACAAGCTTATAAGAATATTTTCAAATTTAATTTATTATTTTATAATTATGTGACTTTTAAAATGATTTAAAAAAAAGAGATATTTCTCTAAAATAGTTTTGATTTCATCTATGTTAACATCCTTTGATGGATTTTAAGCTTATTTGAAGTTGATTTATTATGATACAAAACATCCCTATTTTATTGAAGGTTTTGTGATATTTTTGACTGTGTATAAGTTATTCTTATGTCACTCATGGTTTTTGTTTAAAGTATTGACATTTTATAAGTTATTTTTAATCCAAATGTTTATGTTATATTTCAATCTTTCATTCAGATGAATGTGTTAGAAAAGTATGTTCTGGGTTGGGGAATGGTAAAAGTAAGCCCTCCGGTTTGGTCTCCGGTTATTAGAGGAACTCCGGTTTGGTCTCCGGTTATTAAGGGAACTCCGGGTTGGTGTCCGGTTATTAGAGGCACTCCGGGTTGGTGTCCGGTTATTAGAGGCACTCCGGGTTGGGTTCCGGTTACAGTTAGCCCCAAGGTCTTGGGACGAGGCCTTGAAAAAGAAATTAAAGTTCAGAATTATGCATTCCATCAATATGAAAGTGGTTATTGATTTTGCATGTGATTATTCGATTAGTAGAATAACCATGTGAATAAGTAAATGGCATTATTTCATTTTATTTATGCCATACTATGTTAAAAGTTCAAGTTTAAAAGGCTTTTGTTTTAGTTATACATTGCCTTAAATGTTTATTCTTATTTATGAAAGTTTCCCCTATATTGTTATCCTTACTGGGCATTTGAGCTCACCCCTTTTCTATGTTTTATTTTTCCCAGGAAGTGAAGAAGTAAATTATGAATGACCTGTAGGGATATTATGTGGGGATATGAGTGTGGATTATGGAGACAATATGTTGTTGTAGTAGTTTTTCATTTTATGATGTAATGTAAGACTTATGAATATATCTAGTGTTTCCAAGACTACTAAACCAATCGGTCTTTTGAGATTTGATCTTTCTTGTGATCATGCCAATGTTATGTAATAATGCACCGACTCTGGGTAACTGGGGTCGGGGCGTTACAATATATATCTCTTAAACCAACCTTAATAATGAGAAAATTTATCTTATGTGGTTTTATTTGAAGAAAATATATTTTTATAGCCTAAAAAAATATTGTGACTTTAAATATTTTATAGGTGTTCACACAAATAGTAAAACCATTTGATACCCTTTGATAAATGTGATCTAAGAAAAGTATCACAATCCACATGATATGAATATGGTCTCGTGAACGGCATGATCTAAACAAGGTATCCCAATCAATGTGATATGAATGAGGTATCATGATCCTTTTGAATGTTAGAAGGACTCATGAATGGGTCTTTCAAATGGTGTTATACATTGGGCATAGGAAAACCTATTAGAGCTACTGGATCCGTATGAACATAATAGAGTCTTGTGGTTCAGTCATGTAATATACATGATTTGAAGGGTGATATGTGAAAGGGTTATAAAAAGGGGTATTGTAGAGGATCCCTATGAAAATGTGGATGTAATATCATTGATGAAATAATATTATAAATACACAAATGAGTGTGAATAAACTTATAACAGAGTTTTAATAGTGTCTACTAAAGCAGGAGTGTGTTCAATTTAGAGAGAGAGAATGGATCTTTTAAATTCTGAATGGTTGTAAACTAGAAGGGATAGTGAGTCCACCTAGAAAAAATTAGTAGAATTCATCTTTATTGGATGTGGTACATTGTCACATTACATTTGTATTCTCCTTGTAAATATCCAAATGAGGCTGAACCAAGTAATGTTTTTTGTCTTATTCGTCTTTTAATTTCAATTTATATTGTGTAATGACAAAGAGAGAGATAATATTTTTTCTAATAATGAAAAAAAATCTTAAGGGAAATATTTTTAAACCATCATACCCATATTATCCTCCCCCCTCATGGTATTTATTCAAATTGGGATAAAAATTAGTGTTATAGAGAAAGGATTAAATTAATATTTTGACAGACTTTGTTAATTTCAATTGGATTCCAATCATTGATGGAAAAAATTGTAGAATAATTTGAAGCATCACTACTTACAATAATTGGGTATGTATTTCTTTATACCTATAAATTATTTTATTTCTACAAATGTTTATATTGGAGTTTTGTCAAATGTCGAATTAATATTATGATATGTATATTCCAAAGGAATTAATTCCTTAGGAAAATTTTTATAAAACACAATCTATATGAAGTTGATGTCATTTAAGTTAATGTATTTCATATAGTAAAAGGTGAAAATTATATATTATGGTGATTCAAAGGTCAAAGAAAAAAATTATAGGTTGTGTGGAAAAAAATATGAGGATTTGAGAAATAACCAGAGTCTTTAGGGACATTCTTTGGTTTGGTAAATGTTAACAATAAAGACATGCGTGGTCTCAGAGAAATTCTAGATGATTTAAATATTTTTAAGTGCATATTTAGAATCCTTCAACCTTGATTCAATCCAAAGTTATTTTTATTATAATATTAAGACTCAATGTATCTAACATTGAATAGCTTGCATAGAAATATTGTTGCTTACAAGATGAGAAATGATGATAATTAGTCAATGGGATATGAAAAATATAAATAGGTTGATTTTATGGACATGAAGAACATCGCTATAGAGGATAGTCATGAAAAAGAATAGGTGGATGATTTTATATTATTCCTTTAGTCAAATCTATAATGTGTAAAAGGAAATATCAAAGGGAAACTTCCCCTATCATCCATTCAATGTGGAAAGGTAGGATATCTTGCTGTAAAGATCCCTAAAATGTTCTAAGATGATAATGACAATGAATTTGAAATTCACATGAAAAATCAATCAGCCTATGTTAAAGGAAAGAGAAATGTACATGGAAATTTATTCATGAAAATGATTCTTCTTCCATAGAAAAATTGCCAGTTTTGGAGAAACTGAGGGAGAAGAAATGGAAGACTGTAAGGATTTTAAAGAAGATCTTGTGGTGAATATTATGTGTAATCCCTAGTCAAGTTATTAAAGTGATGATGATGAAAGATAATTTTAAGGAATTTTTTATCTTTAAGATGAATTAGAATATATTCTTGAGGAGATAAATGTTTGGAGGGCCTAAAAAAGAAATCCAATTGAGTGGTTCATTATGCTAAACTCTATATGTAGTAGTAGAAAAAAGATAACTATGAGATCATGGATGAAATTAAAAATCCAAAATCTAAAAACACATATAATTCATAGAAATCCATTGATTTTAAATACAAGGTTGAATAATATGACGAGGTTATTGATGGTATAACAAACATAATAAAAGATCAAGTTAAACATATTAAAGAACATGAGGAGGAAGCTGATAGCCTATTAAGAAAGGTGAAGGATCAAGATAAACTCTTGACTCCTGATTTAATTTTTCTAAATTAGGTTACAAAGGTAAAAAATAGTGAAATCACAATTTAAATGTCTAGAAAAATATTCAAAGAAATTTCTAGATTAGAATATTTCAAATCATAATGACACTAATTTTATGAGATTTTATTTCAAAAAAAATGAAGTATTCGATTATGTTAGATGAGAATCTCCAAATATGAGGTTGAAGATTGATTTGAGTATGAATCATATTTTAATGATTCAATGAACTCAAGGGACAATCAGTGGTGGAGAAATTTTTCACATGAAAACAACTCATATCTTGTGTTAATATTGGGGGAATATAGGCCAGTCTCAAAATGTAAGTTCAATATCCAAGAGGTATTATCAAGAGAAAATTCAACATAGACATCCCAAAAGGGTTTATAATTATTGGAATTACATTATGTTCATTGTTTTTTGTGTTGTGGATTTGAAGACATGGACATATATTTCTCATCAACAATACAGAGGAAGGTACTAGAGCAGAACAAATGAAATTGAATACAGCACCCCTTGGGAATATAGAATTAGCTAATAATGAAAAATAAATTTATATATTTGTTAGATGTGGTTGGACTATAATACTTATAAAAATATCAAGAAAATTAGTCATCATCATGTATGAACACAAAGATATGGATCAAAAAGAAAAGAGATAACCTGAAAGTGGTTGTAGAGAATACCGTTAAACAAGTAGATCACACCGGAATATGAATTATCGATAGAGGATTCACCTCCCATATGATAAGGAATAATAATATATTGAGAAGAATTAGTTATAATAAATAATGTGTCATAATATTTGGAAGTGATGAATTTCTGAAGATCATTGGTTCTAAGAAAGTCATGTTTGGGGGACAAGACCTAAGATGTGTAGATATCTTGGTTATTGAAGGTCTCAGTCATCACTTGCTAAGTGTTAGTCAATTCTGTAAATCTGGACATGTTATAATCATTAATGAAACGTTTTTTATCATCAAGGGAAAATATATTTCATTTGTTTTTCAAGGAAGTTTTACAATTTGGATCACTACCTTTTTAGTGGAGAGGAATAAATATATTTCTTTTATAAATAAAGAGAAAACTAACCGTGGCATATGAATTTTGGTCATCAAATCCAATCAACCTTGGAAAATATTTCAAAATTTGTGGTTTCTTGAGATCTCCATAAGTTATCAACTTATCATACTCATTCATGTGATTTTTTTAAATAAGGTAATATTACTTGGATGATTTATAAAGAAAGAAATAAAATTTCAACAGTAGTTCTTGAATATTCATATTAATTTTTATGAATATTTCACCATGATATGTTGATGACAATAGGTATAATATAATTTTCTTCGATGGTTTAATTAGATTGGAATTGGTTTAAACTATCACCCACAAGTTTGAGGTGTTTAGTTGGATAACACTTTATTGAAGGGAAGTTGAAGAGATGGAAGATCAAAAGATCCTAAAGTCCTGAATTGATAATAGAACAGAGTTCAAAAATATAAATTGGAGAATTATCTTAAAAAAATTGGAAAAGGAACAATGTTTAATTATTAATAAATCCATATAAAAATGGAGTGGTTGAGAGAATAAATTGTATTATCTACAATATGACTAGAATAAGGCATATAAAGGAAGACTATATTGAAATGTTTTGGAAAGATACAATGTTCACATTAGTCTATATTTATAATGGATCATAACTGTTTCCAAAGGATGAAAATATTCAATAAAAGATGGGGTATTAAAATAATTCTACATTTAAATGATATAAAAATTTTAGGTGAAAGTGCTTTATTCTCAATAAGGGGAAATACTAGAAGTTTTAATCTTATGTAGATGAAGGGATATTACTCAGTTAGTAGGGAGAAAACATTTAAATGCTTTCATAAGTTCTTGGGAATGTTTGTAGAGAGTAATGAAGTTGTTTTAGTTGAAAATGAGAAGAATATTTAAAAAACCCATCAACAACCTCAGGAGGATATAGATAAATAAGGGAGAAACTCAGGGGGTACAAACACCTAATATAGATTCAGAATAAAATTTAGATGATGGGAAGAATAAACCTAGAAAGAAACCAAAAGTACTGAGACAAAATTGATGGGAAGAATGTCATCGGGGATGAGATAGATCTAAATCGGATGAGGAGGATGAAGAAATTATAGAAATCTTCTTTCTTGTCAATGATAAAGCTATGGTGTTTAGAATAATATTTATGAGATTTTATTTGGGTTCAAGTAATAAATTAAGTACTTGACCAAATTGAAAATCATTAGACATGGGAGATTGTTTCGAGGCCAACAGATAATAATATCATTTAGAAAATATGGGTTTTACATAGAAAATATTAATAAATATGGAACATTATTAGAAATAAATAATCATTTGTTTATACGGGATACTCCTAGATAGAGGGTTTTGATGTTGAGGAAACATGGTCACCTACTACAAGGCAAGAGAGAATTATATTATTCTTGTACATAATAGTACAAAGTAAATTCAATATTTATAATATGGATTTCAATTCATTATTTCTAAATGATGATCTAGATGTAGACATTTATATTGAATAGATAAATTCTTTTCTCATACATGAAGATGAGAAGAAAATTGATTAAACAAGGATCCTTATCAGTTAAATTGTGAACCTAAGAGAATGGTATTCATGACATGATCAATATTTTAAGAAGCTCATTTCATAACATATTGTAGTTCATTATAATCTTGATGTCAATAACAAGAGTAATCATAGGATGATAGTGCTGGTAAATGAAAATAATAAAAATATATTTTGGATTAAATTAATCATAGTGGAAATAGTTTGTAGAATTGATGAAATGTGAGTTTTAAATGTTTATGATTGGTTAGATAACATTTTTACTTGGTTTAAATGAAATTAATGGAATACATTGGACATTTATTTCACATTACAAATATGGAAAGGAGGTTCTAAGAAGATTACGAATGAAAATTTCCAAAGAAATGAAAACTATGGTTTTTGAATAGATGAAGTTATCAACCAATTATGAAGGAAAATCATTCAATATCATGGAATATAAACATAATATCGATAGTCTATTATATATAATAGAAATATTACCAAATATGTTCTTCACATGAATGGAAGCACTGTATCAGAGTAATCCCAAAGAAGGAAACATAATTTTTTGTAAAAATAATACATATTTATATTAAAGACATGATTTATTTTAGTTTACAATACAATGAAAAATCTCAATATGATTTATTGGGATTTAAATATGTGTATTGGTATGGTTCAGCAGATTATCTAAATTCAACATATGTTGTTTCATTATATCTTGACAAACTACATATTTCATAGATATGAAAGAAGCAATATTAAATTTATTTGAGCACTATTTATGTTGAATATATTGAGTCTAATCAACCCTTTATGTAGTTAATATTGATGAATCAAAGACATGAATAAATGGGAGTTAATGTCTAGTCACTAAATGGAATACATTGTAATAATTCATGTGTTACAAATATTAGAAAAAATCAACTTCATCACTCAATGAAAAAACACATTGAAATAAAATATCACATTATTAAACAAAAATTTCATCATGGAACTATGAACCAATAGTATGTGCCTACAGAATTATATGTTTTAGATATCCTGGTGATGGCCATTCCTAGATAAGAATTTGAATGTAATTGACTTTCTCTTGGAGTTCAATAGACTCTTCACACATACACTATGTGGATGTGGGACCCCATTCCCCCAGAGATATGGTTTTTTACTTATATACTGATATGTGTTCTTTACCATTTTGAATGTGACCTTTGGGATCATCCAAAAAATGGAGAAAAAATTTATTAATCATGACAGGGATAGAAGATGTTAGAGGGAGTATTGAAATTGAGGTATTTTTAAATCTAACAATGATAAAACTAGTCTAAAAATGAAAAACAATCTTGAACAATAGTCGATGTTTTGGTCATCATATAATAAGTAGAAATTTTTGGGTTAATAAGTGATCTAGAATGATAATCTTCTTTTGCATTTTGCTGTTGATAAGGTTTTTTTACGAAGGTTTGAGAAATAAGTAATTCATCGACGAACATTCCATGATCCTCTTATTTCATAGGATGAACCTGACTCATCTAGGCTTAGAGTACATTTTAAGGATGTCCTCAATATCTATCTGGGGTTGTAAAAGGAAAATGATTTCACATGTGCATGACTTGACAACAATTTTATTCTTGAAGATAATATGTGTTTTCAACAAACCCAGAAGGGGGTATTATTATAATAATTTACTCCTGATGGTTCTTTTGGATTGATTATGTTTGTGGATAGGTTTTAAGGATGTTTGTGAAGGATGATTTTCAGAGGATTTGTTAATAATTAATTTGAATGTATGAATTGATCTCACCAAGTGTGAATTTCTTATCTCATAATGAATGAATATTTGATCTAGTAGAGCATGAAAAGTTTAATCTCACATAGTTATAAATCATTGATAATTCGTTCTGAAAAAAATATTGATCTTGTGGAGCCTAAATGTTTGATATAATGAAACATGAATGTCATAATTGAACTCGTGGAGGAGTCACATGATGCACTACATGTCTGTTATAATATCTCCTAATGAGATCATGTGATGTAACTGAAGGCATCATGTGGTCATCAAATGATCTCGTATAAAGAAATGTGAAGCATTTGAAAACATCACGTGATTGATATAGGAACTCAAGGAGATAAAATTCAAATCCCATGATGACAAAGAACCTATAAATGATAGATATATCATGTGTTTATACAAATTCATGTGACCATATGATTTTATTTTGGATCACAGGATAAGGTCTAGTGAAGCGCTTAATAACAATGTTGATATAACTGAATGATTTTCATTTGATATCACAATAGGGTCACATGAAGCACTAGATGAAAATGGAACTAACCATGTGATTTTATTTAGATCTCACTATGAGATCACATGAATCACCTGAAGAAAATGATGATGATCACACAAATTACTTCTGACATACATAAGGTGATCATGAAAAGTGATCACATGAAGAACATGATGCTGAATGGCGAGGTGGTAGAATGGATGCATAACCAAAAACTTTTGGAGTTAAGATGGTGGATTTATTCTTATATATAACTCCTATCACATCCATAATAATTATATAATGTTTCTTCAGTGTTTTGATCTTAATATAATGTATTTCGCATGACCTGAACAATGTCTTTCAATGGAGTATTTTGATTCATTTAATTTGTAGAAAGTCATGTGAAAGGCTCTTACAAATGATTCTTGTGAAGTGAAGTATTTGTTGATGTTTATGCACATAGGAAGAACTATTTATATCTTGTCATTCACATGATCGAAATAATGTATCATGATCCATGTGATCTAAACAATGTCTCATGATGCACATTATATAAATAAGGTCTCGTGATCCGTGTACTATAAAAAATGTATCACAATCCATGTGATATAAAGATAGTTTTATGAAAGGGTCTTAAAAAGTGTGTTATGAACAAGGAATGGGAATAAATATAAAATTCATGTTATCCACGTGAATAGAATAGAACCTCGTTGTGGAGTTATGTGATCGTCGGGATCTGAAGGGTGACTTGCGAAAGGGTCAAATGTAGGGTTATTTTGGAGGAGTGTCATGCAAAGTTGGTTTTCATATCATTAATGAAATAAGATCATGGATATCCAAATTAGTATGAATCAACTCATAACTGATTGTTAGTAGTGACAACTATAGGACTGGGTTTAATTCAGAGATATAGTAGTGAGCCTTCAAATTTTTAATGGTTGTAAACCAAGAGGGGTATTGGGTCAGTTCCAAATGTTCTAATAGCTGTGAGAGTTAGTGTACATGGTAGAATATAACATTTCCTTTGTATTCTTCTTGTACATAGTCTTGGGAGGATGAACCAAATAAATTTTTTGTGACTAGTTCATGTTTTAATTTTCATTTATATTAGGCATTTTAAAAGAGAAAAGATTTAGATTTTCTAACGAGGAAAAAAGATCCAAATATATAGTTATTTTAATATGTCCTTACTTAATTCCCCCACCCCTCAGGGTATTTAACCATGTTTTACTAATAATGTAATATATCAAAGTCATAATCCTTTTGGAACACTTAGCATTGCCTCTATATAAATATAATATCCTTATGAAAATAGATATACTTGAAACTCATATGATAATAATAGATGGTAAAATGATGACCCAAAAGGTTTGGTCACCACATATTAAGGGGGAAGACTACTACATCCATCTATTGATCATGGTTTCATTATTTATTATCTTATGATATCAACTATTGATAAACATAGGATATCACTTCCTACCTCTTTGTTATAACACAAGAAAATATGGTCCCTATGTATTTTTGGAACACAACATACTTGACACCATCCTCTCGAAATATAAAGTTGGTGTCACACATTAACCTCTCCAACAACTCCTAAATGTTCAATTAGAACTTCTCTATCCATATGAAAACAATCCCCTTTTGGGTTAAGGAAGAAAAAGGTGCCAATATCTAGGATAAATTGGTGAAGAATCTCATGTAATGTCTTACCAACCCTAGGAATCCTTTCACCACCATCATGATCTTTGGTGGAGCCCAAGATAATATTGCCTCAACCAGTACTATATCTACTAAAACTCATTAATCCAATTTGAAATGTCCCATAAAGTGGACCACTCAAATCTATAACTGACATTTATCAATCCTCATATAAATATGGCTCCAACATAGTATGTCCAGGACCATACTCAAGTATCTCATTTGCTCCTACTTGGATTCAAAGTACACTAGAATATCATTAATGATGACCACCACAAAGAAGTCTAATAATGGAAGGAAGATAAGGTTCATGATTCCCATGAACACTACCAGGTTTTCCATCATTCTAATAGTTATCAAAAATTAATCATAATGAATATAGTGTCATTGAAATTCCAACTTAATTATATCCATGTCTAAAACTCAGAGATGGTCATAGCCTAATCTGAGGCCTATCTTCAAGAACTATATTTCTGATATCAACTAATTGAAGAGGTCATTAATCCTAGGTAGTTGATACTTATTCTTAAAGGTCACTAGATTTGGGTAATGGTAATCCATAAACAACCTCAGGATCTCATATGACTTATTGATGAACAATATTTGTGTTGCTTAGGATGATGCATTGGGTCTAATAAAGACCTTCCACTATAAGTCCTCCTACTACACCAACAGTTGTCAAATCCCTATGAAAGTCATATGACATGCTAGTGTAGATATCAGGGTCATCCATGGGTGTAATTAAATGCATAATTTTATCTCCTGGTATGAAGTAAGACTGAAACAACTTTAA
The DNA here is from genome assembly GCA_963277665.1 of Viscum album. Classification (NCBI taxonomy): domain Eukaryota; kingdom Viridiplantae; phylum Streptophyta; class Magnoliopsida; order Santalales; family Viscaceae; genus Viscum; species Viscum album. The sequence goes on from OY728146.1 coordinate 1,125,717,007, forward strand.
GAAAGGCATCCTCATACTTCTCCTCTGCTATAGTAAGTTAAAATCTGGTAGAATCCACTACACCAAGGGTAATACTATCTAAATGGTGATTTTTTTTGGTATCCTCCAATGTATAATCACATCCTACTCTCCCTAGGTCTCCTACTAACCAATTAAGTAAAAACTCACTCATCACCAATGAAACACTGCATCCTTTACCTAAAATTATCTATTTGTACATGAATTGTGGATAGTTAGTCCTTGTATAAGATAACATCATAAGGAATAATCACTTTAAAAAATAGATACATTAGACATATATCACCTCCATGAGTTAGGCCACACTATCAATAAATGTTTGTGATTGTTGAGTCACCTTCATTAGGATCCTCCAAGCATAATAGTCGAGCTGAGAGCTCAACTAAAACCTCAAAGTCTCAAAACAAGGAATTAGAAAGCAGAGTGAGGAGTATTCTCATGTCAATTTTTAATAAATCTATAGTATATAAGACACAGATCATACAACTAATCATCCTTGGATCCCAAGGTTTATTGGCCACTACATCTTACAAATGTTCGCATCCCATACCACAAACCCCATGAGTCTGGAATTGACCACCTGGGGGTGGGGGGAAATAAGTCGAACAACCTTACAAATATTTCAACTCTAACCACTCCTCTTACTCATCCACTGCCCTGATGAAATCTTTTATCTTATTGTTATCTATTCCTAGTAATTCCATCATTCTTCTCTCTATCAACTATATGATGGGCCAGAAAATCCAAAGAGATATGTCTCCGGACATCAGAGGAGAAACAATTCCTCTCTCATAGCTTTCTAGAACTATCCTATGATCCATAAAATATTGATTCTATATCTAGGGACCATATCCTAAAGTGTCTCTCATGATCAAATTCCATTTAATATCATCATCTACCCACTACGAAGGTCTCAGCTCTTGTTTTCTTACTGTTATCGCCAATTTTCATTGTCTGGTCATCCAAGAAGCTCTCTAGTAATAATTCTTGTTCAAGAACTCTAGAATAGGTGGGAATGTCAAGAGTTGTCTCTCCAAAACTGAAGTATTGTTTTAATCCTAGATCTTAGGTGCATACATTGAATAATAGATCTTGAACCAAAACCATATAGTATCTTGGACGATTAGTGGACCTCGCTGAATACTTTTCCATAGTTATACTGACCTAATCAAACTACATAATCTCCAAGATACACACCAATCATAATGTTTCTGGATAAAAATAATACCTAGAGAGAGGATTTAAGTCATAATATGCTAGATTCATCTCATTAAGGTAGTGAGTAACTAGAATCCACCATCGCCTGACAAAGACCTATATAAGACTCACAGCTATGATTGTCATCTGGTTTGTAGGTGTCCTCACAAGGTAGAAAACTTAGGTAACCTCATAAATCCAGTCCTCAACCACTCGGGTTTTTGGATTTTCTGAAAACCTAGGAGGTATATTCCTCTAAAACTCATAAATTTCTCTTAGATTATACACATTTTCAACTAGTATAGCTAGAAAAACATTCTTATAAGTGGGTGCTTCCAAAAATGGAAAACCATCTAGAGGTACTACTTTATATATAGGTCTTTGTGCTAAATCCTCATCACTCAACATATAATTCTTGTGATCATGCTATGGAATCCTGGACAGCTATCATCACATAGGCATCCTTAAATAAACAAGTGGTTTCATATTCAATTAGTATATCTGAGGATATAATTCCATAAAGATATAGAAGCCACAACCCATTCATATATGATTCATGTACCAATGTTTTCCATACAACTAGTTCCCACATGTACTGAGTCAAAACGTAGGTTATTAGAGTCCTAGTGAATGGATTTTTTAGCTTCTACACCATCATTGGAGTCCCTAACTGGAAATAATAAATTGAAACACTTTAACATTATTTCCATAAATCCTCAACCAATTTCATAGCTATAATATTACTAAGATCAGGTCCTAAGGTAGAACCTCTTTTATACAACCCTTCCATAAAAAGAGTCACTAGGGCATTCCTGACTTTTGATAAGACGTTTGAGACTCCCTATTCATGCCTCTTACAGTTCGAGGACTAGTGACTAGTGCTGGGTAGGAATATCCTACATATGATAGGAATTGGCATAATTACCTTTATGCACACACACATCTCCAAGACTGTACAATGCTTCAGTTAAATATACAAAACAAATAACAATGCATAGATATATATAAATCCCATCATCATAGTACCATAAAGTACATAAATAAAAAAGGGTCCAAATGAAAGCTCACCAAAATTGGAAAAGATTCAAACCTAATTAGAAGGTTGGGACTGCTATAAAGTGCAATACTGGTATTAACTACGGTCTATCTAACCCAACCTATGCTCCACCAGCTCTGGATCCTCCTAGGAAACTGTCAAAATTCATATCATATATATAATACATGACATGTGTGGGTAGATCCCATGAATAGGTGAATATAATAATACCTAGTAGGACACCCAAAAATCAGTAAACATAAAGCATCAAGAGTAGTCATCTCATCAATATACAATTAATTCAATCAATAATATAGGTATACTCATAACAGACTCCGTGTCTCAAGATGTATCAACCACACAACTACCCAAATGATTTTTTACAAGGCTTCAAGGCAATGATCATATTGGATAATCCAATACTTGAGATATGCTATCAGTTATGGAACTGGTCCGAGAGGTAGTTCTCATTGGGTATCACCAATTAAGTACTACGTGGATCTCTGAATACCCCAACACACTAATAGGGGATCACACCTAGAACCATTGGTGGATTACAAAAATCCTACTGGGTCAATCTTCTAGATGGGGGATTGATGCCCTATTTCATGGTGGTCATGTTGATACTATGAACTCTACCTAAAATAGTAATATAAGAGAGGATCCCACTATAATCCTCATAGAGGGATACTATGAACTCTATCCAAAATAGAACCTATTTAGGGGATCACAATCCTATGCTGAGGATATAATTCCACACTATACCCTTGTAGGGATGGACCAAGAGATCACACTCAACTTATCCGAGTCTATACTAAAGAGATTGAGGACCTCAACTTCTCCTCAAATAAGTATACGATATATACCTAGGTTATATGGAATATATCATCTTCCCTAGCTCTGCCTTTGTCTCGCCTTATTAGATGGCATATAAACCAGTATATACACATCGGTAGGTAGAAGTCATTATGGAACTTAATGTTTAACCTACCCATTCATTTGTACATCTGTTTCTTCCTGTGTACTTTTTGTGTGCCCTTGTACTTATTTGATTTTGTGTATCAATCCATGACTGTGTACACTACATGTGCTCATCTGACTAGTTGTGTTTGTTCCCATGTACCCTATGGGGAGAATTTTGATATACCAACACCGGATCACATTGTGTATTGCATTACATGTGATATTTTTCTATATTAATAACCACTAGAACCATAAAATAGAGACTACATAGTTTGTGTTTTCTGGATTATAATATTTGTACTCTGAAATTTTTCAAAAATCCCAAGTTTTGTAATGAATATTTACCATGTCAGCTATGTCATTGCATCCACTTCTAACAAATTCAATAACCATATATCTCATGTTGATCGAGCCTCTTCATCATCATTGGTTGGAATATAACCTTAAATCCACTCCAATCATATTTTTCATCACACTATGTCATCATTCCAGCCAGATCTAGAAAATGGGAACCACTAGTTGTTTCCTCTGGAAATGGGGATGACCTCATTGATTTAAGGTTCAAACCATCCAAGAAGTTTCTAACGGGGTTGTTCGTAGAACCAAAAAACATCCAATGATTCCACATCCATTTAGACCAACTTTACAAAGGTAGTTACTCATTAGTTCTGGACAGATGAGGCTTAAGAATTTGCATTGGTCGAGAGGATGAGAGGTCAGACTCATCACACCTTTTTAGGGGGAATTATTGTCTACTCTGGGACTCTCTTTATAGATTTAAGTAATGTTCATTAATCCTTATTACATTTCCAAGTATGAAAATGAGATTTCCTTTAGATATGACAATCAATAATTAGTATGTATGAGATTTATAGAATCTTTTATATGTATTCGAGGTTCCTCATTGATAGAGAATCATCTGTATTTGTTAGATATTCTTGTTCAATGGTATCCTTCAACACATTATATAGAAATATCTTGGTTATTATGATAACCATACTGGTTTTAAAGCCACTCAGTGGGGAACTTGATGTTTATTGTCATTTAGAAGGACATGAATTATTATATAGTTGGGATCATACCCGCAGATGGGCTACCTATGTATCCTTTATTTTGGAAAAGGAATCAGAACCCACATAGTTCGAGTAAAGAAGTATGAGGTTTTATGCCTGATTGATGGCTCAAAGAAAGATGTCATAATTACTTTTACACTATAAGCTCACATGAGTCATACTCGGTGTGAGAAACAATGGGTATAGGTAAAACCAGACAATTGTTCCATGAAAGATGCAATTAAAATAAATGAGTGGGGATTATGTATGTATGACTTCCCAGATAGATGAATATTAGGATTTACTTCAGGGAACAAACCCAGGAACAAGTTCCATAAAGGTATATGTGCTTAATGTGGATTTTGATACTATAACTTGGGGATTATTCCTGAGGAGGATGCCCAAATTAGAAGGGGACTTATGATTGGGTTTTAATCCTATGAAGTAAGTCCAACTCAAAATTAAATTAAGACCAGTTAAGAGAAATTATGACTGGGGCTTATTCTTAAAGAAGAGGCCCAGGTTAAAGGGGATTATGACTGGGGCTTACTCCTGAAAAGGAAGCCCAGGTTAAGGAAATTTGGATTTTTGGGAACTCAGGGCTTACTCCTAAGGAGGGTGCCCATATTAAAAGAATAGTGGTTGGGGCTTAATCCTGAGGAGGATTCCCAAAATTAAGGGAACTTAATGACTAGGGATTACTCCTAAAAAGGAGGCCCATGTTAAAGGAATTTTGAAGACTGGGGCTTACTCCTGAAAAGGAGTCCTAGGTTAGGGGATTTGAGACTTAAGACTTATCCCTGAGAGGATGTCCTAAGTTAAATGGAATTTATGATTGGGGGCGTATTCCTCAAGAGGATTCCCAAATTAGAGGAATTATGACTTTTCCTAGTCATGAAAAGAAGACCCAGAATTAATGGGATTTGGGGTATACTCCTGAAAAGGAGGCCCAAATTAAGAGAACTTAGACTGGGGATTACACCTAAAAGGGTGCCCAGGTTAAGGATACTCTCATATTAAAGGATAAGGTTGAATGAATGAAATCTCTAACCTTAGTGACATGAAGATATGTAAATCACAAGGTTTTAAGAGATGTTCCACAGAATTCCTTTTAGATAAGGAAGCCAACAAGGAAATCATGCCATAAATGGATTTGGAGAGAGCTCTGAAGGCTTAATCTTGAAGGGGATTTGTGGATAGGCATAAGAGAGGTGATATAGGCAAGAGGGGCACCCGAAAAAAAGGTGGCGTGAAATTCCTGCATGGGCGTGCAAGTCCTGGTCACGCAAGTATACTTGTGCGATACAAGGTTACTTGTGATACAGTCAACCCTTAGGGTAATACTTTGGCAAGACTTGGCTCAAGACTTTAGTATTATCCCTAGGGGTTTCCAGAAGGGTGGCGCGCAAGTTCTGTTGAAGGGGTAAGGTGGCGTGCAAGTGTGACCATTTCCCTTAAGGGATGGACACTTTGGAATGTAAGTGTTCATGATTTTCAACACTTAGGACTTACTCCCAATCTTTAGATCTTCTGTTATAGGTAAGAAATTACATTAGAAGTGTTTGGAAGCTTTGAGAAGAGACTAGGGTGTCGGGATCTCAAATATGAGTTTCTGGAATTTTTCCCATCGTCAAATGGGGGGCCCACTGGGGGTATTTATAGGCTGGTGAAGACTTCGGGATAATTTCAAATAGAGTGTGGAATTCACCTGTATGACCATTGGGCGGCGCGCAAGTATACTTGCACAACCTTGGTGGAACTTGCGCGACCCAAGTGCATTTGAATCTTTGTTCATACCTTTGACATTTTTTGATGTTTCTTCAAAGGATGAATCACTTTCGGTTCAAGGTATTTCCCTTTTCAATTCGTTAGACTCTGTGATAGAAACGAGTGTCAACAATAGTCCCCCCTCAGAGTTGGATCCGAAAGAAATGGGGATGTGACTCTGAGGTAAAGAAGAAAACCACGTAACAAGTGGCATGCAAGTGTTGAACGCGCAGATGGGAGCGCGCAAGTGAGAGTCATGCAGGAGTTAGTGCGCATGGTTGCACATGCTATCTTTAGGCACATAGGGTTGAGGCCTGGACAATATATATGCGGCTATTCCCCGTGAAAAGCACCGAATTTCAGATTTTTGAGCTCTCGTTGTGCAAGTTTCTCTGTTTTCCACTGTTTCTTTGATGTCGCACTGCTGTAGTGGTATTGGACTTGTGCGGTGATACTTGTGCGCCAATACTTGTGCGACACACTAATACTTGCATTCCAACTTTGGGACTTGCACGCCTTAATGACTTAGCCATTTTTTCACTTTTCTTCACAAAATTTATGAAAAATCAACTTACTTAAGAGTTAATTATTCAACTTTTGTACAGATTAAATGGCTCTTATGATAATCTAAACAGCTGATGAACTGGCTAGCAAGTGAGTTGATGATATGATGAGCATTGTTGGCCAGGATTATTATACTGTCTGCGAAAACACTCTTCCATATTTGGCTGAGTACATGAAGAAGTATCATCTTAATTTCTCACAGAGCATTCACTTGCCTCTGTATGACCATAGTCATCTGCAAGGAGTCAATGTTCCAGATGCAAAGAACTATCTTCCTGAGATGCAACTGCACTACTATTCCTCTATTTCAGTTATGCTTTGCTTTAAGTGTAGCAACATTGGTGTGAAATTTCAAATTTTTCCTCCATGTCATTCCCTTGCAGATATGAAAATGGAAAAACATGAGCTGATATATTTTCCACTGCTGGTTGATGGAGAGAAGACTATCATGGAATTAGAAACAATATCTAAAAAGAGTACTCACTTCAAATGGATCTTTACTTCCAATTCTCCATTCTCAAATCCATGTATCCATCTTCCAAGTCTCTTGGATGGAAATAGAGTCACTGTTTGATCAGTAGAAAATTTTATCAAACTGCACTCAAGAACATTCTTTTACTATTTTTCCAATAAGATCTGGTATCACTGCATCTCTTATTTTATCCAGTTGAATGAATGAATTCCAGGTGGTTGCTGATGAAGCTCGGGATGCCGTAAATCAAATGAAGAGTTATGTTGAAAGCCTCTTGTAATTCCTGAAAAAGAGAAGAGAATTTAATCTATGGATGTCCTTCTAACTCTTCTTTATCAATGAAAAACACTTTCATCTTCAATCATTTCTACATGCCTTCTTTTTCTACCTACTTTAAATTTTTACTTAGGCCAATGGGACTAGTAAGCACAGTTTGATTTTTACTTGGATTATAAAAATGACCCTACAAACTTTGAAACTTTTTAATTGCTCAATATTACATAAAATCATACAAAATGTATGTTTATTGAGCTGGGACTTGACTTTTATTCAGAGTTCCCTTGTCTTTTGTGGGCATTTTATATTCATTCATGTCATACATAAAAAGGATAATGTTTAAGGTCGAAATAGCTTTGACCAAATGGATTAACATTGACTCAATTCCTTGATAATTTATCTGAAAACATATTACCATTTTCAAGTATGATGGAAAATATGTAAATGACGACTTAAGAAATTTTGAATCTGAGGAATGATATGAAAAATGGCTAAAAGGCATTACAATAAGTAGTTCCCAAGAATGAAGTTACCACTATTTAACAAACCCGTTAGGGGGTTGAATGATGCAGGGCCACCTAAGGGCATTGGCTGCATAGTCAAATAATAGCATCTTTTGGCTGACAGGTCCGTTATGTAGATTACTTATGAAAGGACACCTAAGGGAACGTGCTGCATAGTTAGGAAAACGAACTCTCAGAAATTTACTTTTCTACTGCTAAAAAAACTAGTGGAAGTTTATAGGGATTAAAATTTTCCAAAGCATAGTGTTTTCTATATGGAGAGAGGTACATGAATATGGAGAAGATATTTACAAACAAGATTGTCTAAGAACTAGATTAATGTCACTCCTACAAAGGTCTGACCCAAATGTAGGGATGGGAAATATAAACCATAGACTTGAATACTTTTAGATCATGAAAAAGAGTATGGGACAGATATGTTAAGGATGGCCATTTTTTGCGGATCCCTACATATTTTCATTAAGACAACTAAGGAAAAAAGAGATTTTCTTCCCAATAATGAAGTTACCACTATTTGAAAAACATGTTAGAGGGTTGAATTATGAAGGGTCGCCTAAGGTTATTGGCTGCATAGTAAAATAATATCATCTTTTGGATGACATGTCTGTTATGTAGACTGTTTATGCAAGGCCACCTAAGGGCACATGCTGCATGGTCAGGAAAAAAAATTCTCATAAATTAGACATTTTGTGACCAGAAGTCAAGAAAACTGTTAGGGAGATCTTGAATTATTCATGTTTAGGAGTATGACTCATAAAAATGGGAATTTTTTCAATGCATGTAGATATACACAGACCAATACTAACCATAATCATGTTGTGGCTGGGTCCTGAATTGAAATGTTGGACTTCACTATGTATCCCATAAGAATTAGAATCAAGACATACATAGTTCTGGATATACAGTTTAACTTCACGTGGGATGAGAGTATAGGAAATCATAGTTTATGGTCATCAAGCTCGGACTATAATAATGAATACACTGTGTGTGTTTTCACAGGGACTTTTCAGCCAGGGGACTGAAAGTGGAATTTGGGGTTAGGCCCAAATACTTGGGGATGGATTCGAGGGATGCTCAAATGTTCCTACATATCCCATAAGGATGGGAATCAAGAAGCACGTAGTTCTTGAAATACCCTCTGTACAGATTTGGTTTGTACATATGAAGTGTGAAAATGGGACTTCAGTGTAATTATGGTTTGACCCAAGATAAAAGGTTCGGTTATTTCCATGTATGCATGTAGTCTTTGAAATATAACATGGTCGGAGATCATTGTAAATAATGATTCTCTATCAGGTGAAGGTATAAAAGAATGTTGTAGTTTATTGTCGTACAAGGTGAAAGTGTTTTATATTTTAATTTCATGTTGTAAGGACAAAGGTGAACCAATGTGAAGAGATTGGTTTTGGTCTTGAAGCTCAAGTGGTTACCTACGTACCCAGCCTAGAAGGCAAGGATCAAAGTTCGTGTACTTCAATTAAAGAATGAATTAGTGATCAATTTGTTCTCTGGAACAACGACCTAAAAAATGGTGTTGGGACTTACCCATGGTTAGAGGCCCAAAGGGGGTGTTATGGTTGAAGTTTACTCTAAGATCACATGAGTCATACTCAATGTGAGAAACAAGAGGTAGCAACAACATTAATGATGCACAGTTTAATGTCATGTAGGACATATAAAAGGACTATGCAGTTTAAGTTCTTACAGTGAGGACTATTGGTGTTGCACAGTTTAGTGTCATGTAGCAGGGAAAAAATATAGTTTAACATCATATAGGACGTATTAAGAGACTTTATTCAGTTTTATGTCATGTTGGAAAAATATAGGGACACAATTTAACATCATGTTGGACGTGAACACAGTTTCTCATCATGTTATACAGTAATGGATTTGTATAGTTTAGCTTCCTATAGCTAAGATGATGGGGACAATACAGTTTAATGTCATGTTGGACAAAAAGGGGACTATGAAGTTTAATGTCATGCAGTGACGAAAAAATAGGACACAATTTAACATCATGTTGGACGTATTAGGGACTTTTTCCCAGTTTAATTTCCTGTTGGACGAAGGTGCGAATAGTTTAAGGTCATATGCGTGGACCAGAGATTATGCAGTTTAGCGTCTCACTAGGCATAAGGGACTTCTGTACAGTTTAGCATCATGTAGTTAGGACGACACAGTTTAACATCATGTTGGACGATATGGATGCAAATAGTTTAAAGTCATATGCATGGACCATGGATGGTGCAGTTTAACGTCTTGCTGGACGATATCACAGTTTAACATCATGTTGGACATTGGTATTTGCGTTACACAAAATATTTCTTCAGAAATCTAGCATGGGTTAGAGTAGTGATGAGTTCTCCATCCATTGAGATTAAAGAATATGCTCCATTGGAGTACCTATTATGTATTGAATAAGGTCCATCCCATTTTTGTTCCAGCTTGGGAGGTTTCTTTCCTGGTATCATTGGCGTTCTGAGAACCAATACCAATTCTCCCTGAATGAATGAATGAAGACGAAACTTTTTGTCTAAAGCTTTTGCTATTCGATTCTGATAGACTTCCAAGTGGTGCATGGTGCACAACCTTTTCTCATCTAATCGTTCCAATTCATCCAATCGCTTTTGAGATTGTTCATCTGTAGATTACTGATCAAAAATAGATACTCTGAGTGAGGGTAATTGAACCTCAATGGGAAAGACTGCTTCCGTTCCATATACCAATGAATATGGAGTTGACCACGTTTCATTGCGGGTGGTAGTTTGATAAGCCCATAAAGCATGAAAGAGTTTATCAGGCCATGATTTCTTATCTTTATCCACCATCTTTTGTAGTATGTTTGAAACAATCTTGTTGAAATATTTTATCTAGACACTAGCCGCTGCATGATACTGAGCTGAATGATTGGTTTTGATGTTGTATTCTTGATACAACTTCCTCACCTCGGATGAACAGAAGTTGGTGTCCTTTTCCGTCAATATGGTATGAGGGACACCAAACCTAGTAATGATGTTAGATTTGATGAAGCTAACAATGCATTTAGAACTGACTTCTCTGAGGTGTATTGCCTCTACCCATTTGGAAAAGAAGTCAGTAGTAGTAATAATATACTTCAACTACTTGGATGTAGCTGAAGGATAAGGTCCTACTATATCCATTCTCCATGTGGAAATGGCCACAAGTATTTAGCTATATGAAGAAACTATGAGGGTTGATGAATGAAGTTGGCATGTACCTAGAAGGAATGAAACATCTTTTTGAAATCAACATAATCTTGTATCATTGAAGGCCAAAAGTATCCAAGCCTTCTAATTTGATTAGATAGTCTGTGTCTATACTGATGGGCACCATAGACTCCTACATGCACTTCTTTCATGACAATCATTGTCTCTTCTCCAAGAATGCAACTGAAGAGAATTCCATCAAAACCACTTTTATAGAGAATTTTTTCTAGGTGATCAGGGCTATTATAAAGAGTAAAATTGACCACACGTCTCCGGACGTGTTCTTTCCTAGCTCTATCAGGTGGAAGTGTTCCATTTTGAAGGTATTCCCTGATAGGTATCATCCATCCTATAGTATGACCATATAGTTCAGGAATGGGACTAATTTCATTGATTTCCTCTGTTCTGGTTTGAAAATAAGGTGAAACTGTATGACGGTGGGATATACTGATGGTTGTCTTTTCCCGATTTGTATCTACCAGAGCTATAGCTATATTAGCCAGTGCATCAGCTTGGGCATTTATTGATCGTGGGACATAAGAAAATGTCGGTTCCATAGGAAATTCCTCCATTAACTCTCTGACATAATCATACAAAGGGATTAGTTATTCTTTTCTGATTTCATAATCCCCATTGAATTTTTTGATTACTAGGTCTGAATCACCTTTCCCCTTTAAGTGATTCACATGTGCTTGAAGTGCTAACTCCAATCCTATGATAAGAGCTTGGTATTCTACTTCATTATTTGTACCGCCTCCCAACAATGAGAAGAAATAGGGTAACACTACCTTTTCTAGAGAAATGAGTACAAGTCCTAAACCAAATTTTTTTGATTTTAGGATCTTCCATTTTCTTCCCTGTGGGACTCCTGGAAGCACCATCAAAGTACATTTCCCATTTTTGAAGACTATCTTGAAAAAAAATAATTCCTCACCAAGAAGTTCAATATCTGAAGAGGTATCTTCTACTGAAGGATTTTCGGCAAGGAAATCAGCCAGATCTTGGCCCTTTATTGATTTTTGAGACACATATTGAATATCAAATTGCTGCAAAATAACATCCCACCTCGCCAGACGTCCTGTAAGAATTGGACGACTAAGGATAAATTTGAGCAGGTTATTACGATATACCAATTGGACCTCATGATGTTGCAGATAGTGTTTCAACTTATGAACTGCAAAGATTAACGCTAGGCAGCACTTCTCAATATTTGAATACCATGTTTCTGCTTCAAGCATAGTCTGACTGAGATAGTAGAGGCTTTTCTCATTCCCAACATCATTCTTTGTAGCAAGAAAGGCACCCAATGATCACTCTAAAGCTGTCACATAGAGGATAAGTGGTCTTCCTTCAACAGGTGGCATTAATATCGGTGGACTTAAGAGATACTTCTTGAGAATAACGAATGCTTCTTTACATTCTTCATTCCACTGGTAAGTGACTCCCTTCTTCATCAATTTGGTGAAAGGTAAACTTTTTCCAGCTAAATTGGTGATGAAATTCTGAATATAGGCCAAGTGTCCTTGAAGTTCTCTCAATTCATTTAAATTTCGAGGAGGTGACATACCAAGGATTGACTTTGTCTTCTCAGGATTTACCTCGATACCATGATGGTGTAGAACAAAGCTAAGAAATTTTCCTGAGGTTACCCCAAAATCACATTTTAAGGAGTTAATCTTTAAATTATATTGCCGAAGTTTGTGGAATATGATTTCCAAATCAGCGATGTGATTAGAATGTTTCATGGATTTAACCATAAATTCTTCCACATAACATTCAACAAACATCCCCATAAATGGTTTGAAGATATGATTCATGGCACGCTGATATGTTGTGCCTGTATTCTTCATGCCAAAGGGCATTACCCGATAGCAAAACACACCCTAAGGGGCTCTGAAGGTTGTAGATTCTTCATCTTCTGGAGCCATTCAGATTTGGTTATATCCAGAGTATCCATCCAAGAAGGAAAGTGCTTCTTAGCCAGATGTTGCATCAATCAAGTGTTCTGTAATCAGAACTGAAAAAACATACTTAGGAAAATGATGATTAAGATCTCTGAAATAAATGAGAACTCTAATTTTTTTGTTCTTATTTTTCACTGGGACAATATTATCCAACCATTTCGGATATTGAACTTCTCTGATGAAGTTATCTTTGATAAGATTATCCACTTCAGCTTCAATTTTAGAAGTATAGGTTGGGTGTGTTCTTCTAGCGGCTTGTTTGAATCCTTGATGTTCATCTGGGAAACCCAAACAATGGGTGGAAACATCAAGATCATGCCCTGGCATCTCTGTATAGTTCCAAGAAAATATATCTCTATTTTTCTTTAAAAAGGTAATATACATCTCTTGCTCTGAAAGAGTCATGGCCGCTCTAATTAAATTGGGGCGTGGATCTTCTTTTGTACCCACATTTATTTCACTGAGTTCATCCACGGTGGTAGAGATACCCTCTTAAAATGCTGGAGGAGAATCCCTAAGATCTTCCTCTTTTTCTTCATCATTTTTTATTTCTTCTATTTCTACTTGCATAGTGGATGAAGAATCAGAATTTCCATAATCAGAAAAAATGTCAAAATTTGAACATCTTGAAGAAGAAGCTTCCATTTCGGACCTGATTGATGATGAAGGGTCTTCCTCAAGTAACATAGAGGAGATAATGTATTGTGAATCGACATCATCATTCACCTCTAACATTGCTATAACTTCTTCTATCCTGATTGAAGAAGTATATACTTTCTGGATTTCAGTAGACGAAATGAAGACATATCCATTGAGCCTTCATCATTGCTTTGTGAATCACCAATTTCTCTCATGTTGGCTGGCTTGATTGCCATAATTGACATTATGGAGGTTTCCATAAGATTATTTTGATTTGGGTCTATCCTATCAATTTGACTGATAGGTAATACACAATCTGTACTCACATGTGTAAATAGGTTTACTAGAATCTTTTCCAAACCATATGGAGCATTAACTTTTGTAATCTCCCTTGTTGTGGATTTCTCCTTTCCCTTCATGTGATATAATTCCACCTCAATGTATTGAGATTCACATGTCTTGAATAGGGACTTATCACCATAAAATTTCCCAATTTGGCCATCAAAACAATATTTGAGACATTGATGGTATGATGAAGGGATAGCCGAATGTTGATGTAGCCAGGGTCTGCCAAGCATGATGTTGAAGGCTAAGTCTTGATCAATAACCATGAAATATGAATTGGATACAAGATATCCAAACTGAGTTCTGAGTGTAATCTTACCCAGTGGTTCTTGTTCATTTTTATCATATCATTGTAATATCAAAGTAGAAGGAGATAAATCAGATTCTGTGTGGCCCAATCGACAAAGTGTACGAATGGGGATGAGGTTAACTCTTGAACCATTATCAATGAAGACTCTTCAGACGTGTACACCATTTACCTTTCCAGATAAGTATAATGGTCTGATATTTCCATGCATGACATCATCTTCATCTTCATCTGTGAAAGATATCACTGCATGGAATTATACAGGATTATTCTCAACATGGCTGGCTTCAGCCGCAACAATTTCAGTTTCAAACTCTTGAGGACTTGAAAAAACCTCGATGAGTGCCTCTCGAAGATCCTTTGATAAATTCAAAGCATCCAGAATTGATAACTTGGCCGGTACTTGGGCCAACTGTTTCAATAAATCATAATTTTGATCCAAAGGTCTGTGTTTCCAAACAAAAACATGTTGTTTTACAGGTGCTTTAGAATTTGATGTTTTGGAATTTGATGCATCTTGTACCGGGATGAGAGTTGGTAATACTCCTGGCTTTAGAAGATTAGACCAATTAGGTCTATTTTATTTCTGAGAGGAAGAAATTGGAACCTCCAACCAATCATCCAGAATAACTATGCCAGGACTGAATCTGCCTTGTGTAGAAGAACTTGCTTGTTCTTTTTGAGATTGTTGAAAGGCTCTGCCACGATTTTCTGCTACATACACAGTTCTAGAAGGGGTAGAATTAGAATAGTGGCCTCTAAAAGATATACATCTTCCCCTGTACCCTGAGCCTCTAGAACTCCCTCTGATTCCTCTATTTGATACAAGGAATTCAGGGTCATCAAAATCAAAACTACCACTGGAATATGGATCTATTAACTGAATCATGTTAACAGAACCAAATATCAACTCTTCGTCTGATGAAGACTCTTCCTGATTAGCCAGTTTAGGCTCTTCCATTTGGTGGGATGGTGCCCATGGCTTCTAAGTAGATGGCATAATATATGCCAAAGTAAAAGACAACTTAGGATTTTACACGATTTCATCTTCTTCTGATTGTTCCTCTTTCTTTGAATTATGCCACCCTTTTGAGGATTTTTCCTCTGATGAAGAGGGTTTTTCTATGGCATTCATAGAAAAAGACACAATTGGTTTCTTCAATTGCATTCAAAAAATGGAATAAGTTTGGTTGATCATTTTTTGAACCATCAAATCATCATATTTTTGCACATTTTTGTTCTTGAATTCTTGCCACTCACCTTCCTCCTCTGGATCTGTAGTAGTAACACATGCTACCTGAGGTGAAGAACCTTTCAGTTTGACTTGTCCCAAGTCCAGCATTTTCTGTAGAAGGTCCTTGAAGACAAAACACGCTTGAATGGGATACCCCAAAATCTGATGAAATGGGCAATAATTGGGACGGTCTTCATCTCCTTCCTTGTTTGGCATCTTGGGCCTTGGAAATTGACCCAAATTATTTTCCAAAGATGAAATGAAGTTACCATGAACTTGTTCATTTCGGAAAGAGTAGACTTTACTCTTTAAATCCACAAATTGTTTTTGTCTTTGATCTCTTTGATCATCTTGACGAAATGGCCTTTATTTTTTATGCTCCAGATGTGGAGCCCTTCGAGAAGATGAAGGCATTGAAGTAGAAGCAGTTACATGTTCCTGTTTAAGCATAACTATAGTAGTCTCTACTTTACCCATTATCCTTCTTGGAGCTAATGGAATTACATGAGATTTATCCTTAGTCTTTATCATATAATCTTCAATCTGTTGAGCGATTTAAGTAAGGTCTCTAAACCCTCTTGTGTATTTCACATGGATCAATGGCGTGCGCAAATCATCACACAAATTTGCCACACAGATTGGCAACAATTCCTCTTGAGGGAGTGCTAAGCTCAGGGAATAACTTAATCCCTTCAAGGGAGCAATGAAATATGAAACCCTTTCATTATCCCTTTGCTTACTGTTTTTAAGATAAAAAACTGTTGTCTTTGGCAAAGTTGTGCTGAATTGAAGAAGGAATCATTGGTGGAGATCTTCCCATCCAGTAATTGACTGGGATTTCATGATTTTATACCAGACAAAAGCAGGCCCTGGTAATGATTGTACAAAACACCTAATCTTAACTGCTTCTTGTTTCTGAGGGGTTCCCATCATAGGATCGCAAAGAGAAACAAAATGTGTTAAGTGTTGCTCTGGGTCTCCCGAACCAGTAAATATTGGGAATTTGGTACTTGAAAAATTTGATGGGGGTGGAATTGCATCAACCCATTCAGGGTAAGATCTCTTTTCTGGTTGAATTTGAGCACGCTTTCCCTCTATAGCTTCCAACCAAGCTGTTAATGACTCAATAGTAGTTATTAACTTTTTAAAATATCCAGTTGATCTTGGAATTGAGCAGGTGCAATGACTGGAGCTTGGACAGATGTGGTGGATGGTACTGAAACTGATAGCATCACTTCTGATTGTTATTGCACATGACCCGTAGGATTAGACATGTGAGGGTGTACTGGTATAGGAGGATACTCTTGATCCATCTCAGTAGCCGCAACAAATTACCTTTGTTGACTGACTCCATCATGCTTAGTAGGAAGACTACCCTGTAGTAGTTCTGCATTCAACCTCCTCAACTCCTTCATTTCTTCCTCTTGTTGTGAAAATCTTTGCTCTAATGAGAGCGATTGGCCTTATCTAGAGGAAGGGTATGTAACCTGATTCTTTCTTTTCCCCTTATTAGACACCTTTTGGAGATGGGGAAGTGGGTTACTTGAATGATTACCTAAATTCTGGGTAATCCTCTAATTTCATGTACGCACACCTTCTTCATTTGTGTTTGTGCATACACCCTCTTGAGTAGGAACCTCTTCATTTGATCCCTCAGAGTGAGCCTCTTCTGGCGGATCAGAAATAATGGAATTGATGACATTAATTGATGCATAACGCATTGTATATCTTTTATCGAAATTTCTGTGATATTTTCTTCTTCCATATCCTTGTTGAGACACTGCCTTTTGCTGATTTGATTCCACAGGAACTTCTTGAAAATCCGTAATTTAGAGGAAATCTCCTGAAAATTTGGCTCTTCGTTTCTCTTGTGGTTTCTTCCCTAATCGAGAGAATACTAACTTTCTCTGAGGGAGAGATTGAGGATTTGAAAAATTCCCCAGTCCTGTGGACTGGGGCTATTCCTACTATCTTTGCTCAACTCCTCGAATCCTATTTGTTGATTCTGGGGGTTGGGTTAAAAGAGTCTCTAGTCTACCAATATGGGGTGGTTCTTGAGATGCAATATCTAAGAACTTCTTAAATTTCTCCTGATCTTACGGACTTTAGTCCAGAAATTTGATTGATGCATTAACATGCATCCACTCTTGTCACCCGACTCAAAAGACCGTTGGATGATTTTGACACTTCTGTCACTTGATGATGTGCTTGCTCCAAACGATAGGAATGTTCAATATTCTCGTTTTCTTGATGCAGGAGTAATTCAAAAACTTTTTCTCTTTATGCTTGATTTTGAGAGGAACTAGTTGTGGCATGTTCTTGAGCGATCATTTGATTACAAACAAAGACAATTGGTTGTGGCCAGCCATGGGAAATAACATTGCATGAGTCCATTTTCTGTGGGCTTTGCTAACTAGAGAGTACAGTGACATGTATCACTCCATGAACACCATATCCCCTGATATGAATAACAAATGGGGAATTGGAAATTAACTGGCGCAATCATCTTAGTGCACCAAGGAATGAATGTTGAAGGGCTCTCTGTTGCTTTTCAGCCTTCGGATATCGAGAGACTAAGAGAGAATCCAAATCAATTTGGTGTTGTAACCCTTCTATTATCATGACATGATTTTCATATTCATCATAAGATATTATTTTCTTTTTCAACTAACAAAGAGTTTTCCATATGTTAAGACGAATATCATGAATTCCATCTTCCATCAACATCTCTGAAATGTCATACTGAGAATTAGCCAAAGTCCAAAACATAACTTGAACTTCACCTTTATCCATTTTTTTTCTCATATTCAGTACATCCTATTTATCATTCAATGAAGATTATTCTACCTGATTAGACCAGAGTCAGTGCTTCCATACTGCTTCATCGGATTCAATAATATTGGTAGAGAATTCACTGATTAAACTAGAAGATGAACGACCCAGGGGTGGTTCGGAGAATGACCTACACCCCAGGCTATCTTCAGATTGAGAAAGTGTTTCACCTGATATTGGTAAATCATCAGACATGACTGGATTCACATTTTCATGTGCCTCAAGATAAGAGGGCCTTCTCATCACTACATTGTCCGTTGGAGAATTTTCTAGGCAATGTGCATTGTTACTGGGGAGAGGAATTTCGCAGCCAAATTCATCATCATGGGGAGGACCACCATAGTGGGTTACAACAAAAGATTAAACATTTTTCTCCTTGGTCTTCTGACCACACATATGGTTCTTGTGGCTCTCATCTAATGATGAAACTTCGAGATCGACCGAATTGTCATGAATCAAGCCTTCATGAGGAAGTGTCTGGTACAGACCTTCGGAATTAATCTTCCCACTATTGGGAACTGAGAGGTTAGTATCCTGAGTTGCAACAGATAATTGTATGAGTGCATCAAGAACTCCAGCATCGAGTAAGTCCTTATTACAGATTGGACCTTTATTTCTTGATTGTGATGGGTGGGTCTTCTTCTTAGATGCCTTCTTACTCACTTTAGGAACCACTTTTTGATGAAAGTGGTCATCATTGGAAGGTGTGTGTTTATGTTCAGTAGAAATGATTAGGTTAGGCTGATTATCTCCACTAAAATCAAGTGTATATGCCTTACTTGGTTTTCGGTATGATATGGGGGAGTATTCCCCACAACCCTCTTGGACTGGAACAGAGGTGTGTGTCTGTTCTAGAGTGAGCTGTTGATGTGTCACTCCACTGGTAGGGATAGATTTTTATTTCTTCCCCTGTGATGCTGCTGAAGCTGTTATAATATCCTGGAAGGCATCCAAAATATAAGCAGGGATTTGCTTCTCCTCCTTCACTATTGACAGAATGTGGTTGGTGACTTCAGCTTCTGGAATGGGTTTATACATCAATTCTATGATTGGAGTAGGTGTGTGTTCCAGATCTTGTCCCCCTTTTCCTGTTAGTGAATTCTGACAGTACTCATGTGTGGGGGCAGAGAGTTGAGTTTTCCTCCTATTTGTCACTGGAGATTTCCGACTGCCTTCTATGAATGCTACCAAATGATACTATTGGTAGGATTGATCAATACTAGCAGGTGTATGTGTCTGTTGATTGCACTCCGCCGAACGTAGTATAAAATATTCCTTCAATACTGACAGACGAGGCTACTGGCGGGACTGATGAGTGTAAGCAGGTGTATGTGCCTGTTTACCAGTTGTCAACACATTGGGTTGGCAGGCTCCATCATATGTAGTCAGATGGGCCTGTTTAACAGATGATGATTTACAAACAGGTGTATGTTCTTGTCTTTAGTACTCTACCGGAATTTCCTACCGGGATTGGTGTGCTGCTGCCAGACGAGTTTGCTGGACAGTGGAATTAAAATGGACGGGTGTATGTGCCCGCTCATTTCTTGCCACCAAGTTAGGTTGGTGGAATTATCTGGAAATAGCAAAGATAAGAACATGCTCAGTGTTAATTGGTCATCGCGTTTGGTGTTTCGTCTTGCCTGCTCGGGTTCAAGGAACTTGAGCCGAACGCCTAGAGACGACACCCTCATCATGTTGAGGGCGCATTGCCGCATGAGTCTGATGGCGATTGTTGGTGGGATCCCTCGGGAAGGACTCTTGTTTCCTTGAATTAAGTCCCTGAGTGGCCTTCTCATTCACCTCATTAGAATATGGGAGGGAATGGTTGTTGCGTTCCAGGGATAACGATCCAAAATGGTTGGAGATGGTGGATAGCACCACCAGCTTCTTGATCACTGGTCGTCGTTGTCCGGATGACCAGGGTGAGTTGTTCACTTGGAGGGCTTGTCGAGCAGCCTCCATAGTTGGAATGGTACCATGTTGACGGTACTCCTTAACCAGCGCATTTGATATCCAGCATTGAAGATGCTGAGTAGGTGATGTCATCCTCAGATCGGATGACGATCCATCAGGAGTAGCAGCAGATGCATTAACAACAAAGGTTTTTACAACAGAGACATTCACAGACGTGAACATAAGAAAATTCATTCTTTTAATGCAAAAGATCTTGGAAAAGAGTTCCTATTTGATATAACAAACATAATCAAGGTAAGTTCGGCTGCTACATATTTTGGATGAGCACATATGTTATTGGTTTCTTTGTTGGCCCTCTCATTGAGTTTTAAATAGGGGCCTAACAAATAATTAAAACATCATTTTAACATGGTTAAGGCTTCACGTTGGGTTCACCATTTTTTTCCCTTTGGAAATGGGGATGACCTCATTGATTTAAGGTTCAAACATTCCAAGTGGTTTCTAATGGGTTTATTTGTAGAACTGAAAAACATCTAATGTTTCCACATCCATTTGGACTTACTTTCCAAAGGTAGGTGCTCATTAGTTCTGTACTGATGAGGCTTAAGAATTTGCATTGGTCTAGAGGATGGGAGGTCAGACTCATCACACCTTTTTAGGGGGAATTATTGTCTATTTAGGGACTCTCTTTATATATTTATGTTATATTCGTGAATCCTTATTACATTACCAAGTATGAAAATGAGCTTCCCTTTAGATCTGACAATAAATAATTAGTATGTAAGAGATTTAGATAATCTTTTATATGTATTCGAGGTTCTTCATCGATAGATAATCATCTGTATTTGTTAGAGATTCTTGGTCAATGGTATCCTTAGACACATTATATAGAAATCACTTGGTTATTATGATAACCATACTGGTTTTAATGCCACCCAGCGGGGCACTTGATGATTATTGTCATTCAGAAGGACATGAATTATTTCATAGTTGGGATCGTACCCGCAGATGGGCTACCTACGTATCCTTTTTTGGAAAAAGAATTAGAACACACATGGTTTGAGTAAAGAAGTATGAGGTTTTATACATGATTGATGGCTCAATGAAATATGTCATAATTACTTTTACACTCTAAGCTCAAGTGAGTCATACTCATTGTGAGAAACAAGAGGTATTGGTAAAACCAGACAATTGTGCCATGAATGATGCAATTATAAGAAATGAGTGGGGCTTATGTATTTATGACTACCCAGATAGATGAAGATTAGGATTTAATTCAAGGAAGAAACCCGATAACAAGGTCCATAAACGTAGATGTGCTTTATGGGGATTTGGATACTCTAACTTGGGGATTATTCTCGAGGAGGATGCCCAAATTAGGAGGGGACTTATGATTGGGTTTTACTCCTGAGAAGGAAGCCCATGTCAAAAGTAAATTAAGCCTGGTTAAGAGAAATTATTACTGGGTCTTATTCTTAAAGAAGAGTCCCATGTTAAAGGGGATTATGACTGGGGCTTACTCCTAAAAAGGAATCCCAGGTTAAGGAAATTTTGATTTTTGGGAACTCGGGGATTACTCCTAAGGAGGATGCCCATATTAAAAGAATTATTGTTGGGGCTTACTCTTGAGTAGGATGCCCAAAATTAAGGGAACTTAAAGACTGGTGCTTACTCTTGAAAAGGAGGCCCAAGTTAAGGGAATTTTGAAGACTGGGGATTACTCTTGAAAAGGAGGCCCAGGTTAAGTTAAATGGAATTATGGGTAGGGATTTGAGACTTAGGACTTATCCCTGAGAACGAGGCCTAAGTTAAATGGAATTTATGAGTGGGGGCTTATTCCTGAAGAGGATGCCCAAATTTGAGGAATTATGACTGGGGCTTAGTCCTGAAAAGAAGGCCCAGAATTAAGGTTACTTGGGATTTACTCCTGAAAAGGAGGCCCAAATTAAGATAACTTAGACTGGGGCTTACTCCTGAAAAGGGGGTACGGGTTAAGGATTCTCTCATCTTAAAAGATGAGGTTTAATGATTGAAATCATTGACCTTAGTGAAATGAAGATATCTAAATCACTAGGTTATAATAGATGTTCCACAGAATTCCTTTCAGATAAGGAAGCCAACAAGGAAATCATGCCATGAATGGATTTGGAGAGAGTTCTGATGGCTTAATCTTGAAGAGGATATGTGGATAGGCATAAGAGAGGTGAAATAGGCAGGATGGGAACCCAAAAAGAAGGTGGCGCGCAAGTCCTGCATGGGCGCGCAAGTCCTAGTCACGCAAGTATACTTGCGCAATACAAGGGTACTTGCGCGATGGTCAACCCTTAGGGTAATACTGTTGCAAGACTTGGCTCAAGACTTTAGTATTATCCCTAGGGGTTTCCAGAAGGGCGGGGCACAAGTTCTGTTGAAGGGGTAAGGTGGCGCGCAAGTGTGACCATTTCCCTTAAGGGCTGGCTACTTAGGCGTGCAAGTGTTGATGAGTTTCAACACTTAGGTCTTACTCCCCCTCTTAAGATCATATATTCTAGGTAAGAAATTACCATTGAAGTGTTCGGAAGCTTTGAGAAGAGACTAGGGAACTGGGAGCTCAATTCTGAGTTTCTGGAATTTTTCCTGTCGTCAAATGGGGGGCCCACCGGGGGTATTTATAGGCTGGTGAAGACACTAGGCGAATTTCAAAGAGGGCACAAAAGTCACCTGTAGTACCATTGGGCGGCGTGGAAGTATACTTGTGCGACCTTGGTGGAACTTGCATGACCCAAGTGCATTTGAATCGTTGTTCATGCATTTGTCAATTTTTGATTTTTCTTCAAAGGATGAATCACTTTGAGTTCAAGGTATTTCCCTTTTCAATTCGTTAGACTCTGTGAAGGAAAGGAGATTCAACACTAGTATGATCATATTCTACCTCCAATCATCCACTTCTATCATCACACCTCAGTTTCACGCTCAATCATGAAACATACTCATGGTATTGATTCATTACACTGAAGAATAGTTTTAGAATTATCAAATACTAGGTATTCATCAAACCATTTAAAAAATAAATTACTAAAAATTAATGTGTAAAAAAAGATAGGTGAATTTTATATTCTAAAAAAATGAATAAACCTCAATAATTGTTCAGGATTTGTCTCAATTTTTTGCTATCATCATTGGATATATCCTCATGTTCCATTGGAAAAAAAGATCATTGATTTTTTGTTGTTCACCAAGATCTCCTCCAATGAATCCTCTCTCAATCCAAAGTTAAGGTGTATTACCTTGATAATTGGATATAACCAAATATTTATAGAAGTGAATTAATTTTAGGATTTTAATGAAATAATTAAAAAAATTAAATTAATTTAATTAACTATTTCTCCCTTGTTGGGCCTTAATCCAAAACTCAGAACTGGAAAATATTATGTCTTGCATAGGGTAAAACCAAAATTTTGGACTTAATGGATGTTTCATATTAATGATCTGTGAGTCCATTAGATAGTTATTCCACTATTTTATAAAAATCATGCATGTTTGATATAATATATTTAATATTTATATAAATCAATACTGAGCCTCTCTGGGCCTTAGAATCTCACGTCATCTTTTAAAATGGATCAAAAAATATTATTATATATATTATACAAATTTACATGGATAAAATAGAGTCATTAAAGTTAACATATCGCATGAATAACCTTCACCCCTTTTATATTTTTCTAACACACTAGCTGATCCAGTGTCAAGGGGTCAAAAAAATCAAATAGTGTATAGATCCATTCTTGAAATGGAACCATGGTTAATAGCCACATTCCATCCACGCATTGATCCCTACAATGAATCTTAAATAAATCATTTTGTTATCATATGGGTTGTCATTCCCTATAGGATAACCACACATTTTTATCACCGTCTCGATTTCCATCTCAAACACCAACCATCATACCCTGGGTAAACTCAATGCATTACATTGAGGATCAAAGCACTACTGCCATAAGCATTAAACCAGAATCCAATAACTCCTTCAAATGGAAATCCTGAATCAAAACATTTTTTTTAAAACCCATTGAAACAGAGGGCTTAGGGTGAAAAATTTAACACCGCACTCTCCTTACACCTAACTCCCATATCTCTACAACCATATCCCACGATTAAAAACATCCAAAATAACAAAGTGCATCACAAAACCTTGGTCCCACTGAAAACATTATCTCTGATAGCATTTTATATTTAATCTAATAGGTATTTAATCTTACATGACACTGAAACTAGTTTTCTACAATGATTGAAGGACCCTCTAGATCCACACATGTAGGAAACTATTTCTTGGGAAGCATAGGAAGCACCTTGGGAACTAAATCTATCACAAACAATGATATAAATAAGTAGCAAAAATGAAATAAGAAACTCTATAATGGGATATAAACAATATTAACATTAAAAATAAAATTTATAACTTGTATATAGAATAAAATAGAGTAGAAATATATATTGAAATGAATAAACAAATAACTATAGGAAAATTTGGTCAAAAAAACTCAAACATAAGAAATTACCCTAAACCTACATCAATGAACCTCTACATGACCTATGGTCACCATACAATTAGACATCTCCCCTATAAGATCAGCATAGGTGAAACAAACTAGGAAATACCATGAACTATAAAAATATAGGTGTTAACTAAATAGTCCAATAGGTTGCTACCTGTTGAATCTCTGTAGCCACTTTCATGTTACATCCCAAAAATACTAGTTCTAAATATATTGTAAATATAAATATTTGTCAAAATACATTAAAAAATGGAATAACAACAAATCAAAACACTATTAAAAATTATTTTCGTGTTTAGTTCTAACAAAAAATATATCTTGGAAAAAATAATTTCATTAACCAAAGCCCCTTTTTCCAAAACACTATTGTAAAGTCCTAAAATAAAACTGATTCATAACCACCTCTTTAAAAATAAATATTTCAAAACATAAATAGGTTTCTAAATTTAAAATGGTTTCTGTAAAGAATAATATAAATAAATTTACATATAATCTAGGGATAATGTCTTAAAACCAAATTTTCAAAACCCACACACACCAGAGATTGAAAATAGACCGTTTCCACTTTCTCAAAAAATATTGAAAACTACTTAGAAAAAAACTTTTCAAATTTTAAATAACACATTTCAAACACAATAATAAACAAGGTTGAAATCACATTAAGATCACAATCCCACTTTCCTTATTTCAAAACCACTCATAAGTCCCTTTTCAAAGCCCTTGTAAATTATTTTTTAAACAGGGAGAAACGAAAGAACACCAGAAATAACCACTATTAAAATTACCATAAAATGATAAGAAAAAAATAAGTACATAAGTTACAAACAATAATATAATAAACAAGGGATACATTCAATGTAGAAAAAGATAAATCCCCTAAAAATTTAATAAATATAATCCTAGTATCTTGTGGATCATATTAAGACTCATGTGACCAAGCCCATACTGCTAACATTATCTACAGGCTAGAACTATTGATCTTGAAAAAATTCCTAGTAGTCTCTTAATACTTTATAGAAATAAAAAAACATGGGAGCTTACTATTACCATATGACGCTAAAAAGGATTCAATATCAAATGACCCACTATCCTCTCATCCTAGCTATTGGGGTATAGTTAGGAAACATTATTTATTCAAGATATTGTTGTATTAGGTATTTAACTTATCTATACCATTACATAGTCATCAATGGAAACTTATGAAAAGACAAATATTGGTGTGAATAATCAATCATTACATGTTTCAAACACAAATCATTTGAAACAAATCACACCTCACATACTTCCACCATCACAAGGATAGTCTAAACAACATAAAATAATAAACACCATATAAAGATGCATCAATATACAAAACCTCCATATAGAATTCCAATCCACCAAAGGCATCACAAGAATCACATGGGTCTAAATAGGGTCTCACACTTTTTCTTGAAAACTTTTTTTCATAAAGTGAAAAATGGTTCTTTCTCCAAAAAAATCATGGAATTCCAATCCCATCATACAATATTTTAAACTAATCACATCAACTCTTGGGATTAAATTTTATTAAAAAAATTATAAACCCAGAATAAGAACTCACACTCCCCTAAAACCAACAACTAAAATAAAAAAAAGTTATTAAAAGGTTTCAATCAACACACATGAGGGTTAATAAACCCCCTTTTAAAATGAAAATACACATTAAATTTTTCAAAATCATTAAACAGCGAAAAAAGTGGATTCAAAATACAATGGCTTGAATAACATATTTAAAACCCTCAATAATGTTATTTCCAAAACTTTTAAAATGAAATATATCCTTTAAAATGAAGTTATGAATTTTCACGAACACTTAGTTGGAATCTAATTCCATACCATGGTTAAAAATAAATTAAATCCACTTAGGCCTCTCATGGATCATACATATAGGTATATAATTTAAAAAAATAGTTTCAAAATAATATACATCAATTGGAGTGTAATATAAAGAAACATGAAAGAAACTTCTACTTCAATATAATGGTGATCAAGACACATGTCATATCATATGATGGAGAACTCTCCCACGAGACAAGACATTGACTATACTAACCATAAATGAGAAATTCCCATTTATTTAGACTATCTCTAACCCTAAAATCATCCAACACAATCATTAAGGTTCATGGGAGAAACTATAAATTAAGGGTAAAAGTGAATATAAGAGAAAAAGTGGATTAGATGGACTTACCATAGATAAATCTTCTTGAATGAAATGTTGAGATGATCAAAATGGATGGGTTGAAGGGGTAGAATCTTCCCATATACCAAAGTGGTCCATCTCTTCATGGGAGGAGGAACAGGGGCTCAAAATACTAAAAATTTAAAATGTTTGTTTTTGGTAAAATTCCTAAATTTTAGTTGGTTAGTAAGACTACATGTCTTGAATTCATGGTTTACCAAACCTTTCCATTACCATGCATAAGACACTTCCTAGGCCAAACCCACTTTCACAGTTTACCTAGGACTTAATATGGTTGGAAAAATCATGCTCTAACCATTGAAAATGGATGTCACGACCCGACCCGACGGGGCTCAAGCTGTGACTCCCCAAGACTGCCTCCAATAGGCCAGGGGATGGCGTCTAGCACTGAGTAGGATATCACACACATGGGAGGCATTAGCCTAAGGTACCTTTACACACGCACCCACATACACCTCCATGAAACAGTGCAGAGATATATAAAATTGAAAAGTAAATGCATGAATACAACTATCCCACAACCAGAGTATAGCATAAATAAAAAAGGAAAAAATAGGGCCCACTAAAAGAAAACCACAAAGAATCTAACCGACTCAGAGGGGGGGAACGCTGCCAAAAGCACCACCGGAAAGTTCCTTGGCACATCCCGATAAGACTCCATGGTCAGTCCCGCTCACTCAGATCTGCCTGCTCTGGGTCCTCCTGGGAAACCGTCGAAATTACTCTTGTTTTCACAAGAGACAAACATATGTAGGAAAAGCCCATGCTGGGGTGAGTATAACAATACTCAGTAGGCACCCCAAAAATCCAAAACAATAGAGAGCAACTGAAAGGAAACAATCCACTCATTGAAGGCAGAGGGAACCTAGATGAGAGAGAAACTTCATCTCATGACCATCCATGGCTAACACAACTAGTCAGCTTAAACCAGGTGTATGACCATACATACACTGTGAGCATCCAGATATACTCAGCTCACACACCAAGCCACATGTGGTACCTACCTCATCACCAACAATAATTCACAACCAGGAAAACTCACTCCACGATCACTGTCATCCCAGATAACACCCATCCGAGAGATACACTCCATCGGTTCCCACACAAACACATCAGACACTCACTTGAGAGATCAAGCTCATCAGATATCGTCACTGAGGAAAAAATGTTGTAACAACATAAACACCAAACTCCTCAGATAGGAGATCGCTCCAAGGTTCCTCTAGGGGATACCAGAACCCACAATTGTATACAAAGATCTCACAGATAGGGGATCACTCCCAGGGTCCGTTGGGGGATACCACAACCCGATCTAACATTCGTAGATCTCACAGATAGGGGGATCACTCCCAAGATCTGATGGGGGATACCACAACCCGATCTGGAATTCATACAGAAACATGTCACTCAGATAGAGGATCGTCACTCGTGTCATGACAGTCATGACAATACCGAAATCCTATCTGGTACATCTCGTGTTGTAGGGGTTCAAACTGACGATGCCGCAAACCTATAGAAACCACGCGCTAAGTAGGGCATCGTATAACCAACGATACTGCAACCCTACTATAATCCTCATGCTGAGTAGGGGATCATATACCTGATGATTCCATAACCCTACTGAGCACGACCCACTTTATAGGGGATCATATTCCTGATGATACCATAAACCTTATGGAGTTAGCCTGCTAGAGAGGGGATCGCCACCCCTGGATAAGTGGTCAGAGCGATACCAAGAACCCGATATAGGGAAATCGTTACTAGAGGATCCCACTCTGGGCCAACCGGAGGGATGCCACAACTCTAACAGATTAAACATCCCATCAAGATGATCATGAACCTATATGAAGGTTGTGATGTCACGCGAACCCTTGTAAGAATGAACCAAGGGAGTACCCTCAACCACTGTTGGTCCAAACTTCGCTAACCCGAGTGACCAACCACAATGCAACCCCGCACACCTCCAAGGCTGATACCAAGGCCACCATCACGATCCACACGGAAAGACATGCATGATAGGTTGTCTACTCACCTTAAATAGACAGCCGGTAAAAAACATACTATTCACTGAAGCCAGCCCGTGAGGGGCCCACACTACGATCCCGAAACTCATCAAGTAGATCATACCACTAAAATACCCTCGGAAAAACACACAGGATTGACTACTCGATCATCCCAAATGAACACCCAGTGAAAAAGTCACATTTCTCTGTAAACGTCGGAAGCCGGCCTCATGGGGCCCATGCCCTACTCTTGGTCCCAACACATGGAAACTATCTCTAAAATTCCATTGTACCGTCAGGGTCTCAACGGCACTGATGGCATATCATTTGGAAAATCTATGCAGGTGTTATGGTGGGTCGAAGGTGAATAATAATAAAATATTTTTATTTCAACGTTTCGTAGCCCCGGGCCACAAACCCGACACATAAAAATTCCCAACGTAAACCCAAAAGATCTGTCTCGATGCAAGGAATGTGGCACCACAAATGGCTCACGATTTGGACTCCCGATATGCATTTTATGTGGGATTAAAGAGATCTGAGAAAATTCTAGCCGGACCACCACTGGCTCACCGGAAAACTGACCGAACTGCCGCGCCACCCTTGTCGGACCGCCACACCACCACGCCACCTATCAGATTCTACCGCGCCTCCACCCTTGTTGGATTCCTCTAGAATCCATGTTTTCAAAAGGAAATTTACTGGGAACCCCCGGGAGCACCCCAGTGCTCCAAAATCAGATCTGAAACATGATTCGAAAACCTCAGGGCCCGAACTATACAACCCATATGATGATTTGAAGAAAAAAACACATAAACAAAGTCTGGGATTTTAGAACTCAAACCACCTACCTGTTGGTAGATCGCCATAGCTTTGGGTGCAGAACGATGCCTGCGACGCGCTGGAGCTCGATCTGAGGATGATCTTCTCTGAAAACGGACACCTGGGGCTCGAATCGGCAAAGAAACAGAGGAGGGATGGGGGTTCGTCTGCTGCGCATACAAGGTGAAGGAGGGGGTTGATTGATTTATTTTTTTTTTTTAAATAAAAACTACATTTTAACTCCCTGTCAACTTGCCTCTGACCTGGCACCCGACGCTGACTAAAATTATGTCATGCCTAGGGTAAACACGATGTTCTGAACGCAATTTCGGACTCATAATTTCGTTCTAAAAATCCGTTCTGGAGTTATTCAAGATTATGCTCATAAATTAACTTTTCCATTTATTTGTGAAAACGCCCCTTGTGGCTTTTCTCACCGCAGGCCCGCGCCCGCAATGTTTACACCCTGCCTAGGGTAAACGGCACGTTCCGGACGCAACCATGCCCTCAGATTCCCATTTTCTGCTCCTATTAGGAGATATCACACCACCGCTACATGCATAGTATAATAATACTTAATATTTTTATAAAATTAATTCTGGGCACATCGGGCCTCGGAATCGCACACCGTCTTCATTCCTAGCTCTGGAATTATTCATATGAATATTCCAATATCTGACATATCCAAATCTTGAGTCGCTACATCCTCCCCACCTTTGAACTATTCATCCCCAAAATGCCCTAAGCACAAGGGAAAAAACTGAACTCTCAACTAGGTCTCCCATGCCAGCAAGTTTTCCAACAAACACCCATGCTCGAACACATAAGTCAGAGAGAATCATCCACCACACCTGAAAACTATTTTCTTTAGACGTCACTGTCTCGACTGCACAATTAATCGTGTCACAAAAATTCATCTCGGTGAGTGAAGGATCCCTCTTCCTCACGTATTTGAAGCACGTCGAAAAATACCCACACAGGGTTTTACCAACGCCCTGAACAAAACTCGATCAAGAAATGGAAAGGGAAGAGTACCACTAAATAGTGTCTAAAAAGCTACTATAGAAAGTAGAATGGACACAAGGCGTACCTCTATCCATCCACAGAGACTCTGGGTCAACAGCCTCTAAGTCTTGCAGCTGTCCTCGCCCTCGGCCACCAGCTCCCTGAGCCCAGCGTGGATCACCTAGGGGTGGTGTTGGTGGAAACTGATACCGCCTACCACCTCATGCTACTGCACCAGCTCTGTTGCCATGTCTGCCACCCTGTAGACCTCCTTGCTCGAGACACGGCCTCTGCCAAGGTGGTATGTTGACTAGCTCCCTCTCAGCCACACGACGGGTCAGAAAATCTCTAGCATGATGTCCCCCACCGTCACAAGCGTAGCACCGCCTCTCTGGCGGCTAACCAAAACTGTCTTGTAAGCCCTCTGAGCCTTAATCCTTAGATCCTTTATCCTAGGGTCACCACCTGAAATGTCAGCCACATCCAGACCCTTGTGCCTGTCGCCGGATACCATTTGTCAACATCTTAGCTGCCACACGCCCAACACTGACGGGTTGAATCTACTCAGCCAAAAAGCTCTCCACCACCAAGGCTCGCTCTAGCACTCTAGTATAGGTGGGTAGACATAAGGAAACCACACCTGCCTTGATGTCTCTGTGTAGGCCCTGATCGAAGGTCTGAGCCCTAATGAATGGGTCTCGAACCATATCCATGGAGTAGTTTGAAATATCTGTAAACCTTGCTTAGTACTCCAACACAGTCATGCCCTCCTACCGAAGCTGAAGATGCTCTTGGATCCACACAAACCTCAACGTCTCGAGATAGAACTCTTCTCAAAAGTTCAACTCAATATCTTCCCATGTGAGC
This sequence comes from Viscum album, assembly GCA_963277665.1. Lineage (NCBI taxonomy): Eukaryota > Viridiplantae > Streptophyta > Magnoliopsida > Santalales > Viscaceae > Viscum > Viscum album. Next base: position 1,125,748,797 of record OY728146.1, read on the forward strand.
GTCTCCTCGTCATGGTACTTCGTCACCAAACTCCACCATCACTCAGCCGAACCATGAAGAAGGCTCGCCGCTAGGACCACCATCTGATCTGGGGGTGTCCTCACTAGGAAGAAAACACAGGTGACTGATTCGAGCCAGTAATCAGCTGCCTGAAGATATGGATCACCACAGAACCTTAGAGTTCACTGCCTCAGAAACTCGTGCATCATACTCAGCCAACGCGCAACCTCATCCTGCACTACCGACACAACCAGTTGCTCGAAAGGTGGTTTCTCAACTATCGGACCACCTGGATGTCCAGCCTCAGAACTTGTGCCCTAGTCCATAGCCTCTAGACGGGGCGGATCGTCACCAGAATCCCACTGCAGAACCCTTCCTGGCTATCATCATTGAGGCATCCTGAAATTCAGTCAATACGCTACATGGTCAAAGAGTATATCTGGAGAGCTGACTCAAGAAGAATAAGGGAAACCCAAAAACCCAGTCCTGTATGATATATGTACAATTATGTCCCTGTGACTAGTGTCCAAATGCCTTGAGTCAAAAGGCAGGTTATCAGAGTCCTAGTGAATGGATACGTCGGCCACTACACCAACACTGGAGTCCATGTTCTTAAAGTCGAACTCAAAACATCCTAACAATGTCGCTATGAAACCCAAACCAAACTCATAGTTAGACTAGCTACGCTCTGAGATCCCCATAGTGGAACCTCCTCTGATACCACTATGTCATGACCCGACCCAACGGGGCTTGATTTGTGACTCCCCAAGCCCACCTCCAATAGGCCAGGTGCTGGCGTCTAGTGTCGAGTAGGCTATCACACACATGGGGGGCATTAGCCAAAGGCACTTGTACACACGCACCCACATACACCTCAATGAAATAGTGTTGAGATATATAAAACTGAAAAGTAAATGCATGCATACAACTATCCCACAACCAGAGTATAGCATAAGTACAAAAGGGAAAAACAGGTCCCACAAAAAGAAAACCACAAAGCATCCAACCTGCTCAGAGGGAGGGAAACGCTGCCAAAAGCACCACCAGAAATCTCCTTGGCACAGCTCGGTAAGACTCCATGGTCAGTCCCACTCACTAAGCTCTGCTCGCTCCAGGTCCTCCTGGGAAACCGTCAAAAGGCATGTGGTCTGCACGAGACACAAACATGTGCGGGTAAAGCCAGTGAAGGGGTGAGAATAACAATACTCAGTAGGCACCCCAAAAACAAAAAACAAAAGAGAGAAACTGAAAGGCAGCAGTCCACTCATCCCAGCCATAGAGAACCCAGATGAGAGAGAAACTCCATCTTGGGACCATCCTTGGATAGCACAACTAGTCAGCTCAAACCAGGTGTATTCCAATACATACACCTTGAACATCCAGATATACTCAGCTCACGCACCAAGTCACATGAGGTACCGAACTCATCACCAGCAATAGTTCACAACCTGGAGAACTCACTCCATGACCACTGTCATCCCAGATGATACTCGTCCGAAAGATACGCTCCATTGGTTCCCACACAAACACCTCAGACGCTCACCCGAGAGATCACGCTCATCAGATATCGTCACTGAGGAAAACTTGCTGAAACAACATAAACACCAAACTCCTCGGATAGGGGATCGCTCCTAGGGTCCGCTAGGGGATACCAGAACCCACAATGGTATACAAAGATCTCACTGATAGGGAATCTCTCCTAGGATCTGTTGGGGGATACAACAACCCGATCTGGCATTCGTAGATCTCATAGATAGGGGATCCCTCCCAGGATCCAATGGGGGATACCACAACCGGATCTAGCATCCGTACATAAACACATCACTCATATAGAGGATCTTCACCTATTTCATGATGGTCAAAAAGATACCGAAACCCTATTTGGTACATCTCGTGTTGAAGGGGATGGAACTCATGATTACGCAACCCCATAGAAACTACGCGCTAATTATGGGATCATATAACCAATGATATTTAAACCCTACTATAATCCTCGTGTTGAATAGGGTATCATACACCCGACGATGCCACGACCCTACTGAGCACGACCCACTATGTTGGGGATCATATTCCCAATGATGGAACAAACCCTATGGTTTTAACCTGCTAGATATGGGATCGCCACCAATAGATAAGTGGTCAGAGCGATACTAAGAACCCGATCTAGGTAAATCGATGCTAGAGGATTCTAATCCGGGCCCACCAGAGGGATGCCACAACTCTAACAGATTAAACATCCCATTGAGAGGATCATAATCCTATATTAAGGTTGTGATGTCGTGCGAACCCTCGTAAGAACGAACCAAGGGAGTACCCTCAACCACTGTTGTTCCAAACGTCACTAACCTGAGCGACCCACCACAATGCCACACCGCACACCTCCATGGTCGATACCGAGGCCACTGTCATGATCCAAGTGGAAAAACACAAAGGATAGGCTGTTTACTCACCTGAAACGGACAACCGGTTAGAAAGGTACTATTCACAGAAGCCAGCCCATGTGGGGCCCAGACTGCGATACTGAAACTCATCAAGAGGATCATACCACTACGATCCCCTCGAAAAAACACACGGGATCGACTCCTTGATCATCCCAAACGAACACCCGGTGAAAAAGTCACGTTTCTCAGCAAACGCTGGAACCCAGCCTCATGGATCCCACACACTTTTCTCGATCCCAACACCTGGAAACTATCTCAAAAAGTCTATTGTACCATTAGGGTCTCAACGCCACTGACGACACGTCATTTGGACACTCCGTGCAGGAGTTATGGTAGGTCAAAGCTAAAAAATAATAAAATATTATTATTATTTCAACATTTCGTATCCCTGGGCCACGAACCTGACTCATAAATATTCCCAATGTAAACCCAAAAGGTCTGTCTCGGCAAGAGGAACACGCCGCCGAAAACAGCACACGATTTGGACTCCTGATATGAATTTTATGGGGGTTTAGAGAGCTCCCGGAATATTCTGGCCGGACCACCGCTGGCTCGCCAGAAAACTGACCGGACCGCCGCGCCGCCGCCATGTTTCCACTGCCCTTGCTGGATTCTTCTATGGCCACCGCCAGAATCCAGTTTTTCCGCCGGAAAACATCTAGGAACCCCCGAGAGCACCCCGGTGCTCCAAAATCAGATCTGAAACTTGTTTCGGAAACCTTAGGACCCAAACTGTACAGCCCTTATGATGATTTGAAGAAAAAAAAACACATAAACGGGGTCCGGGATTTTAAAACTCAAACTACCTACCTGTTGGCGGATCGCCGCAGCTTCGGGTGCAGAACGACGCCAGCGATGCACTGGAGCTCGATCTGCTGACAGTCGGCGCTGAAAACTGACACCCAGGGCTCAAATCGGTGAAGAAACGGAGGAGGGAGGGGGGTTCGTCCGCTACACGTACAAGGTGAGTGAGGGGGTTGATTGATTTCTTTTTAGTTTTTTTAATAAAAACTACATTTTAACTCCCTACTAACTCGCCTCTGACCCGGCACCTGGCGCCGACTAAAATTACATCATGCCTAGGGTAAATTTGGTGTTCTGAATGCAACAGCGGACTCAGAATTGTGATCTGAGACTCTGTTCAGGAGTTATTCGTGCCAACACTCATAAATTAACTTTTCCATTTATTTACGAAACTGCCCCTGGTGGGTTTTTTCACTGCAGGCTCGCGTCCGCAAAGTTTACACCCCGCCTAGGGTAAACGGAACGTTCCGGACACAACTATGACCTCAGATTCCCGTTCTGAGCTATTGTTTAAGAGATATCACACCCCTTCCACGTGCATAGTATAAAAATACTTAATATTTTAATAAAAATAATTCCAGGAACATCAGGCCTCGGAATCGCACATCTTCTTCGTGCATAGCTCTGTAATTATTCATAGAAATATTCCAAAGTCTAAAAGGGCCAAAATCGAGTCGCTACAATGGAACTTTAAAATTACAGAGTAGATTCATATGCAATTATCATAGTTTACCAACCATGCACATGTCATGCTACATCACCCTGACATAGCTAAGGCCTGTTACGTTTTCCCCAAGGATTCATATGAATTAACCTAAACTATGAACCAAGTATGAATACATGTCATTCACTAAAAAATGAATTTAAAAGTTTATCATATATGGGTAAAAACATGGTTTCCATTAAAGTGTGCATATAATGAATACATGGAAAGAAAAAACATTATAATTTATAGATTTTGAATTTTAATTTTTCTCTGAAGTATGGGACTTTTGATAATTAGGACTTAAAACAGTATTTTGAGTGTTTTGATATATAAAATATGTTTCTTTCACGGTTTGAGACTCATTGGATACCTTAGTTGTTAGAGAAGGTTTCATAGAAATTTTCAGGTGGTCATACAACGGATGTTTTGTATAAGAAATCTATTCATAGGATGAAGGTTTATTTAACCCATGAGGAAGGTCTGTCATGTTTTATCTTAGTTTGATGGTGGTAGTTTAGGCCATGAAGGGGGTTTACTAACTCAAGTTATTCAAACAATAAACCTAGTGTTCCCTTCAGTAATGGACTTTATGCTGGTCTTTTAGCATGTGAATGGAATAGTTGATGGAGGAGACCCTACCTCTATTCATTCACTACATGAGACCGTGTTTAATTCCATGAATGTGTAAAGGATGAGGTATTTCACCTCTACCTCTATCTACTCACTCTTTAGACCACCTTCTTTATGCCATAAATTTTTTGTGTGGTTCTTTTTAGATAGAGTAAATTTCTTTTATTCTAGTTCAATGGTGCATCATGTTTTGGGGGTTTAGGACATTAAAGAGATTCCATTTTTCTGTCTCTCCCCTCCCTTGCTTCACTTTTATACAACTTGAGAGGGTATGGATCTTGGTTTAATTTCACATCACCAGAGTTATGATTCTTATGTATTCTCCTTATTTTGGTTTACCCTTATTAGACCTCTAAATTTAAGGTATTTTGTTTAGGGTTCTTGAGAATATTAAACAAAATAATGGCACAATTATTCCAATATTATGAGGATTTACTGAGGATTGTCTATAGGACATCCCAAGTTGATATGTACATAGTTTCCCACAACATTTTGGTGAATGTACATTGATTTCCCAAGGGTTCGTGACTAATTTTCATAAAATTTGTTATTGAATTGACATCATATATTGGGGTTTTTCATAGAATAGTTTTGGGTGCATGTTTAGAGTAGATCACACCCCATTACTTGATGTTTCATTGAGATTATAGCACCAAGTATGTTTTTAGAGATTTTTCCTTATTAAATTAAATTTTAATTAAATATAAAGTGTTATAAATAAATTAGATAATTATTTATAAATTTTTATAAATTAATAATATCATTAATTATAAATTAACTATAATTAATTAATTTATATGTTTTTTGGTTGGGATAAGGCCTCATGATGTTGTGTGATGGTCTTTTGGACTTGTGTGAGATCAATTGAGAGTTTTTTTATTGTTTTTAAGAGAGGATAAGTCCATTATTGTGGTATATGGTCATTATAAATTTTCTCTATCTTAAATATATAATTTATATAGAATGTGATATCTACAGTATCACTACCAAGGGTGATCAAAATGTTAAATTATATAAACTTTTAAAATAAAATTAAATGCCTATCTATGAAATGAACAAAATATCAAGGGCATAGTAGACCTTCTGAATTAGATAGATGCCTTATCCACTGACAATTGTGTCCTTGATTTTTATAATTTCCATTATAATATATATACCTAGAGGGTTGAGAATTAAATGAACATAGAGATTTTAGAAGGCCTAGATAATTTCCATAGACCCCATGAGTAGAGATGGGTGATGAATTGATATATATTTCCTAAGTAGTCCTTGGCATATCCTTGATACACAATAGATCCATTAGGCCAGTTGAGACCACTATGGAGTGTGTATTCTTCCCCCATAGATATTTGAGGACATTGGTGGGAATTTTCTAAGTATAACATGGATGGTTTAGGTGCGGGAGGACCAACTTAGTGATTACATGGGATGTGACTTGAGATTTATGCCATCTCTATAGAGTGGCGTCATTATGACTTTCTTGGGAGACCGATGAGTCCATGATGAGACATTGAGTAAATAGAAGGATATTATTCCCTCTACGTGATGAGCATGGACACATGTGATAGAAATGGGATAAAGGAACCCTTGTGGGGTTTTCATGATATGATTTGGCCTAGTGGATTCTAATGGGTGGCTCAATGATATTTGAAACCTTGAATATTTTTTTTCAAGAATAGGAATTGATGATTGAATTTTTCACGTTAGATACTAAATTGATATTGTGAGATTTTTATATTTTTAATGATGATAGTATGTGCATTAGATAGGAAAAACATAGAATATGTCGTGGGTTCAGATAGATAGATGACCCCATGGAGATGTGTTATTTCATATGTTTTAGGATAAATATACTATTATTGGAGATGTATTTATATTTATGAAATTTCATAGACACGCAATGTAGATCTAACATTCATATCTAAGGACTATTGATCTTCTAGGATTACATCATGAGGGACAGATTAGATCTTGGTGACTATGAAACTCTCAAGATTACCTTATGGGATATGAGGCTTACACCTGATGACTATTGATCACCTAGGATCACCTCCCATGGGTTGAATTTATGCGTGATAATATTTATTAATTAAGATTAACTTATATTGGTTGTATTTATTCTTAATGACTATGGAATATATAATACATTAGGATTCATCATTTGGGACTACATGATTTATTGTGGTTACCTTTTATGGATTAGTTTGGAGTCTGATGAAAATTGATTTCCAATGATCGCCTCTTAAGAATTGTTGATGATTCCTTATAACTATTATTTCCTAGGTTCACCTATGTTAAATTGAATATGACACATGATGATTATTGATTTCTAAGTATTACCTCATAGGGATCGAATTTATGCCTAATAATATGTATCACCAAAGATTACCTACTAATGATCATTGTTTCACACAATTAATATTGATCTCCTATGATCATATTTTAGGGAACAAATTTAATACAACTACTATGGTGATTCTTTTGGATACTTATATGGATATGATGTTTAAGAATACTACAATATGGCCTTTGGTCTTGGTGTTAGTTGGAATGGTCATGTGTCATTCATGAAGACGATATAACATTGGCCAAAGGAAGTATAGTTAACCCCATGTATCACATTAGAACTTGAGGATGATATTGGTTTCATATTAATAATTTTAAGGATTATTTATTTATTCACTGTATCATATTAAATGCATAAACACTATGTTTATTGGTTATGTATGAGACCACATCGGTGGTTTCCTTATGATTTGTACTCACATATTTTTCAAGAAGTTATGGAACATGGGTACCCATGCAGCCTTCAATATTTTAATGTTCAAGTAGGGAATATGATAGGTGTAGGTTGATAAAGAGGGATAAATCATACCGAATTTGATAATGGGATGGGGTGATTCTTGGGGACGGTAGTAGATCCTCACAATATATTATTATTTTATCTATTTTATATGTGATCATCCTAGTTGGTGATTTGTCTTATATGCTGGTATGAATTTGATTATGCAGGACTGGTTTATTGTAAATTTTATTTTTTTTATTTTTCTTTTTTTACATCCATAAACACTAATTACATTCTATTGTTGGTGTTGTTTGGTATATTTTTTACTTTTCATAATTCAATCTAATATTGGGGTATAGTCTTCCCATCATACTTCCATATACCCACACCATTACTTAATAACTTATGTCAAATAGAAAGGTGAACCTAAGGTACCCGTATAATAACTATTGTAGAAAATGATGGGTGGTCATTGTTTAGTGATGATACAAAGTGATATCATAACTTATCTGTTATTTATATGACTTAATGTAGTTGTTTTTCAAATTTTCGTTCTATTTTTTGAGATTGGAAAGAGGTGGTATATGGTTTTGTTAGAGCTTATTATTGGTATTGGACTGGTGCTTGGTGAACACCCATCCCATTTGAATGTCTAGGTTACATGGGACATGATATTGATATTCTTGGATTTTTGACTTTACAATTAAATTATTTCACTTGTCATTACTCACTTGGGTTTCTATGATTTATTATATATAGGTTTTTTGTCTCTTGGACCATTGGCAAGAGGTTGATTTTCATACATCATTTTCGATATGTAGGAATCACATCACATGCGTCATATTGTATGATTGATGTCACTTATGATAAGGGTTCAACTATTTAATATGTTAGAAATAACATATATATATTTCTTCCAAATATTATGGTGGTTTCATTCTTACTAGATGAACCCCAATATATTTCCTTCTAATGACAAGTCTTATTGATCTAAGGAAACATTCTCCCAGATGATGATTCTATTATCCCTCTATATAGGTGATGTATAATGAACCTTGTTGTTCAATATATGAATATGATTCCTTATTGATGAACCCAATGTGTGGGATTCAAAAAATATTTTTGGTTGTATAATGTTTCAATAATAACCTATATGATGTTTTCCTACATTACTTCTGGGTGGATTTATACTTAAAAATACTATCTAATTGTAGTTTTCTTGGAGATAGTTGTCTTGGATGATGTTTTCATATACATATACATACATATATATATATTTGTATACATATAAATATATATTTACTCATTGATGGGAATTTCATTCTATAAGGGTGTCTCCCTTATGTGGAAGCTCGGTGAGGATTATAATGAGATTCTAATTATCGAGGGGGTATTATGATATACAGGTTCCTGAAGAGAATAAATATTCTAGAAGGATTATGACATGGTATTTTATTTTTAATACATATATATGAGGCCTAGGAGTGGTTTTTGTAACACCCTAAGAATTTATTATATATTTCTCTTCAAATTAATTTATGTTTTTTAATGTCTTGCGATAATCGTAAACCCTGGTCTAAATGAACCAAAATGTAATATAGAATAATAAAATATCCATTATATTTATGGAGTGAATATAAATAACTATATTTTTATAATTATGTATATATTTTTTAGATAAATAAATTATATTTCTAAATGAGTACTTTATTTTTTAGTAGAGTATTTATATTCTTCAAAAATAACTTTTCCCTCAAAAATGGAATTTATTTATTTTTGGGGGAAAATAATTTAATCTATTTTTGTAACATTTTTAAAAATTATTGGAAAAATTGGACTTCATTTTTGAAATCATAATGTAAAAAAACATATAATGAAATTTTGATAATATTCTAAAAGGATTGTTTTTTAATGAATATTCAAAAATACTAATTTTTATTAAAAACTATCTTTTCATTTCAATAATTTAAAATTTTTGATTTTGTTTTAAAATGATTTTAATGTATATTTTGTTAATTTATATTATTAATAATTTTATTATGTTCAGTTCAATTAATTTTATATTGTATTTAGGTATAAAATCATTTAATACTTTAGAAAATATTTTTCTAGAAAACTGATTTTCATCACGTTTTTCAAGTTTAATTTTGAATTAAAATTTTTCAATTTAGTTAATTGAATTTGATCAAAGGTATTAAATATTCAAAATCATAATAATTAATATTATTTAATAATGGAAACTTAATTTTTTTTATAATTAATAGTAAATAGAGTAAAAATTTATTACCATGATTAGGTTAAAACTAGTTTATCGGTGGTTAAACCAAGTGGTAAGGTTGATTTTTATAATAAAAGTTTTCTAGGTAATATTTTATGACCATATTAAAACCTAATTTTATTCTAAAATAAAACTTATATCCATTTGGAATCATCATTATTGAGTATGAAATTAATATATTTAAACATTTAAATAAATTCCAATTGTGTCCTCTTTCCCAATTATAAAAGGACACCCCTTCTTTTATATTCTTTACACAACATTGATCCATAATTCTCAACAAAAACCTACCGAATTGTTTGATAAAATTACATATCCATGATTTAAAAGTTATTTTCTTCTTAAAATACATTTCAATGGTTCTTTAATAAAGGATCTAAGGGGGTTTTATCAAAGAAGAGGTCATCACATGACCCCTTTAAATATATTTCTTTTTCTACGTTCTATAAATCTAGGATACTCATCATAAAATAATAATTTCAATATCCTTAATATACTTAAATTTTATTTGTATTATCTAACATTATTTATTCAACCAATTTTCCATCAAATTAGAATTTAAATTATCATTTATGTGTATATTTGGACTATTGTCTCCACGTAGTGATAAAATTATTTTCCCATAACTATATTTCATGTATCGCTATTATTATAGGTTTAATGTTAATATATTTTATTTACGATATAATTATTCTTATAGAATTATTATTTCATGTATAGATTCTTTTTCCCATTCATTGGAAAATGATAACGCCACTCGTTCTTAGATGTGAACTACCACCACCACGGAGCGGTTTCATCCATTTTTCATTTATACTTTAACAAATGGTAAAAAGGATATTGAAATCAAAATAGAAATTATTTTAATAATCATGGTGAGAAAATAAATAATAATTTCAATGAGTCTTGATCTAATAGAAGCAGTGATAATGATCCCTTATAATGTTAATACACTCTGGGGGAAGGGATCCCACACTGAAAAAATCATACGAGGATTACTATGATTACCCTTTTTGGCCTGATAGTTCATCATGAAATTACATTCATGCCATTTGTGGTTCAAAATTGCCCAAAAAATGAGATTCCTACATCTCTATATGAGGTAAATGATGGACCTATGGGAATAATACCTTCCGTGTAGTTGGTTGCAGATAATCGAGGAGACGAATTCAATTTTTACAATGGAAATGTTAGTAGAAACACAAATATTTATGCCATTGAGTACAAAATTTTTATCTACCCTTATAGAATCACCTAATTAATATAAGATACTTAAATCAATAACCATAGATCCATTGGAGTCCCAAAAAAACACCCCCTCTCATGATTTCATAAATACAACAACATCATTGTTATTTTTAAATCCATTATTAAGGGATTCCAACCTAACCATCTACCTAGAAGAGATGAACTTATAGAAATAGGAAGAGGCTTTTTTCTACCCATGAACATACTCATATAGTAAGAATTATCCCATTTTCTCAATACTGAATCGAGATCAACTGCAAGGCACCTAGATGGTTTTTAATGGCTAAGCATGTGATTTATTTTCCTCTGAAACTTTCTTCCTTCCTGGTGGTCCAAATACTTCAACTGCTTCTACAAAAAGAATAGACCACATAGTAATCCATAACATTTTCCTCCACTCCCTAGAACTAGTCATGAAGAAACTATTGACATTCCACTCCTGAGAAACAATGCTAGTGAGATTCCTGAAATTTCTTCACACTGCTCTTTCCCAATAACTCACATAGAATAAGTGGTCAACCAATTGTTCATTGAAACTTTGGAAACATATACACTTGGACCCTAGAGAAATTACCTTAAGATAGATAACATCATATATAGGGATTTCATGGTGATATATATGACATGTGGTAAAATTAAACTTCATCATAATTTCATGGAACTAGAGAAACCTTCCCATACCAACATAAGTCCCTACCATGAAAGAGATTCGATATTCCTTGGCCTAAAAATACCTTGAAGAAAATCTAGTGAATTCAAGTTTACCCTGTTTATAGGCCAAGTGAGATTTTTTTAAGGTATAGTGTTGAATAGGGTCGGGAGTGTCTCAGATGAGCGTTGGAAAAGTGCAATCTTAGTTAAAAGAGATTTCCAGCATAGGATATCGTAAAAATCCACAGGGGATTCCCATACAATTGTCATTCCAATAGCTAATCTCACCATAACCAAAAATCCATCGATATTTACATTAAATCACTGGAAGATGCCCCCACAACAAGTGCCAAAGGCTAGAGACATTCCCACTCATCTTTTTGAAGTCATCTCGGTACGTCCCCTTAATTAAATTTCCCCAAAACAACCAACTTTCCAATACATCCCATGTCAACATGGCTTAAATAAGTTCCATGGTATCAACTACAATTCTATTCCCAATTCCACCTACCTCAATCAGTTAGGCCATTCTGGCCCAAGATTCCCAATAATAGTGGTAATCCATTTGGGAATCCAAAATGAATGTTGTAAAATGTAATTTATATATAATAAATATAAATTATATTTATAACATTGTTAACATCATTGAAATTATGGAACTATGATCAATGTACAAGGTCAAGAACTACCGAACTTCAATTCTCATGAAAAATATAACATCTAACACTGAGAAAGAAGAATTTTAATAAGGAATAACTAATAAATTGGTGGTTACATGTTATAATTAGATCATATATGATATTAAATGTATTTACATGACTCTGGTATAGAATTATAATAAATTAGAATTTATTAAACATGAGGTTATAGATTTTTTAGAGAAGTTCAAAAATGAGGTAAGGGATTTTTATCACTTTTATTTTTCTGAGACACATGCTATATTCGCCAATTTTTTATTTTTTTAATTTATATATTTACCATAAATTTATTTTATGAGTATTATCATCACAATTATAGAGATACACATATACATATATGGTTCTATCATTCATGAGGTCTTAATTTAAATATTAACAAAGCAGTTAGAAATCTGGGTAATAATCTCATTGAGTATTGGGATTGTTTATCATTTACTTTTTATAATGAAATCTTATGAACAATCTCTCAATAATACCCTGAATTTTATTATCCTCTAGTTATTTAAAAATATTAAAAAAAATTCGTTTCATTTTCTTCTATTTAACGACTCAAGGAACAGAAGGAAGGTTTTTAATGAAAACAGGCTTCATTTTACTCTTCGTTCAAAAATCATTTTTCTTTCATATCTATGTTTTATAAAAATTTATTCAAGAATGTTTTTTATATCTTTATATGATTTTTTAAATTTATTTTTACTCATTATTGATTATTTAAGAAATTTTTAAAAGGAATATTCTTATCATTTTCTAAAAGAGGTACTTTTTAATTTTTACTAAAAATTTTAATAGAATATTTATTTTAATGTAAACGTCATGAATAAAATTCCTTGATGTCATGACGTCTATATGGTTATAAGAATCCTTTATAAGTTTCCAACATTATTTTCAAATAAAATTGTTTCCTTTATGTTTTTGAAATTTTTAGATTTTAAATAAGTGATGTAAATATTAAAAGGATAGTTTCCTCAATAATATTCTATGTGGTATTTTCAAAGAATTTTTATTTTTGATAACATCATTTTAGGTTACTTATGATTTACTGGGGATATGATCCATGTATACCATAATTATTCATTATTTGGATGTTTTTTATTAATATTATGAGATGTTTTTGAAACCCATTTATTTTCCATAGCTTATGTTATGATGAAATGTCAGAATGTTCATGAAAACATTTTACCTTCACTGGGTTATGATATATGATGAATGATTTATGATCTTGTGTCACATTTAAGAAAGGATTATGTGGGACCAAAATTATATATACCATTAATGAATTGGGTTGATATGGGTATCTCATGAGATAATAAGGATTGTAATGGGGAGTTAAACTAGTTTAGTTAGAGACTATGTCTACTATGATAGTCCTGGGAGTGAACCATGAATAAAGATATGATTTAAGGGGGAGTGAATCCAATCCAATATGATAGTATTGGAAGAGATTCTTGGCTAGTGAAATGATTTTATATATTTATGTGTATGAAATAAACTTATGACATATTCCAATGTTATGTTCTCATGGATCATGTTATGTGATTTCTTTTTTAATCATGTATTATAAATTTTGAGTCTTTATGTCATAATTCTGGATTTTAATATATTATATTTTGGGTGTTGTTTTATAATGTTATTATCAGGTTATTATACCCTTATGATAATGTTATTCTTATGTGATCATTGATATCACTTTTTTTCCCTCACCAAGTATCTGGGATCATCCTCTCTTGTGTTTCCTTTCCTCAGGATATGATGGAATATTTCAAGTATGAGAATCTAAGAAGGGTTCTATTTTTAATGAACATTGTAGGAGATTTTGTACATATCTTATGAAAAAGTTGTTTTATGTATCTATTATTCAAAAGACATTAAACCTGTATGATCTATCATTGATCATAATTGTTTTCATTGAATATTCTTCTAATAAATAAAATATTTATATATGAAAAGTATGGGTCATTATAGTTGGTATCAGAGAATGGTTTAGTTTCCTTTGGAATCTTTGATGAGAATTATTTAGTGAGAACCCTTTGTATAATCCAATTTCTAGTACAACATCTTAAATTATATTAAATAATGGAGTGTGTTTTCCCTAGAAAAAAAATCAATATCATGACAAAAAAAGTGGATGTGATTTTGTAATAGATGTTTCTTAGGGTAACAACCCCCAAATTTTATATTTTAATATATCTCTATCATGAACCCCTCACTAAAAATATATTGCAACAAATAGATATAGATAATGATCCATGATTCCTACCTCCAATAGGCCTTGGGTTGGAGACTAGCACCGAGTGTATAAAATTTTCATTAAATGGGAGGCATTTTCCTCTATAATAAAGTAATTTTAGAAGATAGGATGAATCATCCACAAACAACTCCATGTAATAAAATAAAAATACACCAAAACCATCCCATAATTCATGTATAAGTAAAACTGATACAGATAAAGTTCTCCAAAGTAAATACCCAACATAATAGCTAAAGTAGCAACACTATAGACATCCAAGGTATGAGTTAATAATGTCCTCCATGGTCTATGTAATCATCATAGAAAACTGAATATAGTTTTATATATTTAGTTTTATTATACAAGTATACTCAGTAAGAAAACCAAAGTCCATCATGCACATGTGAAATAATAATACTAATACACATGTTAGAAAATAGAAGAACCAACTACACATAAACAGTTCAATTATCTATCATAAACATCACCAAGGCACCCTCACCAAATAAAAGAAACCAAGTTATATAATATAACATGAATTACATCGATAAAGGGTAACCCATATCACTTTACCATTGGTATTCCACTCTCATAATATTATTTCATATATACCAGTGATCTTATCTCTTCAGTATACTACACCACACTAAAAGCATGGTTACATCACATGATGAATATAGACACATGGGATAACTGCCCCACAAGAATGGTCACATCACATTTATCTTAAAAAAACTGGGCAACAACACATCGACAACCATAACCAAAGTGGTAGGGTATCATGAACATGAAGGACATAAACCTTATTCCCTCCTACTATCATGAATGACCCCCATCATAAGACATTTTGTCCCATCAAATCCTTTCCAAAGACACCATGGCTATCTCACATCTCTCTCGAATACACCTTGGCTCACCACCCCACAATGACATTCATATCATAGCTCACCCAAATACACATGGCCCATTATAGCCATCATCTAGTGCACTAACAGACCTCCGACCATCATATCCTATGTAATTCCAACCATTCATGGAAGAGTGAGAAGGAAGGAGAAGGTACTTATCCATTTGTCCACATCACCAAATGTCAGAAAAAACACCCCCACATGAAAATGTGGTTGTCGGAATATAGTTCTCGATATGGGTGGTTTGCATATAGGAATAACATGGAATATAAAAATATATACATATAACTACACATAACCCCAACCTATGGGTTCACAAGTAAACAATATTTAACTCACAACATCATCATTTTTTATACCACTACTAAATATGGAACCCCACACAATCCTCATTCAAAAGTCAAATCACCAACCAATTCCACTTAATCATACAATTCATTTTATGATTTATCATCAACCACATTTAACAACATAAACCACCACTTCATTTGATCATTAAAAATTTCAAACCCATTAACCAAAACAACCCATCCCATTTAAATCATTATTAAACAATTAATTTATTCGATCAATACCTGGGCATCTAGAAAAAAAAATCACAAATCACATACAGCTCAACATTACCATCATACCATTTCCCCACTTCTTCATAAGCATGTACAAACAAAAACCACCTCACCACCCAAAAATCTCAGCCAAACAATCACCACCTCACCACCATAAAATCATTTCCCAAAAACCACCACATCACCACCTCAAAAGCATGACCAAACAACCACTATCTCATTCATCCAAATCATGGCCATCAAACCATCATCCACGCATTCCCTAACCACACATCAAGCACGCATAAAAATCCATTTTACACATTTATAAATGGGATTTATCACATTACTCATTATTTTAGGGGTTTTATCATTAAATCTATAATATTGGGGAAACCATTTTATTATCCAAATATAAGTGGTTAGAAAATTTCCATATCATGGTGATATTACAACAATAATAATAGGAATAGCATCCACGTCACATATCATCCATGAAAAACATATCCCCCAACATCTAAAATTTTCAGCTAGGCATCAAGCCCATACAATCACAATATCATAGTCACATCAATGTTATAAAAGCATGAAAAACATTCTCCTTTCCCTATTTAATTTCAATTATAAAATTATTTATCATTGATTAAGATATCACAACCATTACCAATTAATAAACAAAATAAAACCCCTCCCTCATGATACACAATTAAGAGAAACAAGGGATTTTCTAACTCAAATAACATTTCCAACTCATGGTGCACCTCATGGTGAAGACGAAACACCCTCCAACCACAACCAAACCATTAGAAACCAAGAATCAACCTATACTGCACCAAATGATCAATAAAAAACAACCCAAATACACAATCCAAACCACACCACTAAAGAGAAACTCTAATGAATAATATAAAGAAATGTATGAGAATAAGAGGATAACTCACTATAGATTGAAAATGGGAAACCAATAAACAAATTTCATCAAATAATATCCAAAAAACATAATCTGGGGGTCTCTAGATCACCCAGAAAGAGAGAAGGAAAGTCAAATGTAGGGATTGAGAAATAACCTCATGTGCTACATCCTTTAAGGATGTGATGTGATAATTATATATAGGGCATGAAATTATTACATGTTGTGTAACTATATGGCTTTAAGTTCCACTAAATAATGTGCCACCGCATATGATTTTTAGACCAATTTTATTACATGTCAAAAATAGGCTTCACATAATTCACGAATCACCTTTACACATCATGAACACTTTACCAAGATTTTATTCCCTCTTTTTCAAGATTCTAGTAGAAAAAATCCTCGGGATCAACATTAGGCCTCCTCCAAGAATCTCTAGGAACATAAATGTAATGGATTGGGTAGGCACTGAACTTTACAATATATACATAATTCTAGTGCATAGTGAGTTTCTCCTTACTGTTCACCTAGTTTGACACTCTCAGGGGATATTATTTGGTTAATTCACATTTTCTTTATAAATAATTATTACATTTTTAAATATATAATGCCCATGAATTACCTAGGTTAATGCTGAAGTATCATAGGTTGAAAAGGTGTCATGATTTATACATACTATAAATTAATTTTAATTATTATGTGTTTTCCCACTATGATTATTATTTCTCTCACTATTACTTTTTTGTTTTAGTCAATAGTTATAACCCAAATGAAAGTTGTAAATGTTTAATGTTATCGATAATGAAATGATTATCCACCAAAGAAACCAAATGTTTTGGGAGATTGAAGGAAAAATATTTTTTTTAAATTAAAAACATTATCAAGATATGAATAATGATGATATTACAAATGATTAAAGGGGTTAATAACCTAATTAAGAAAATATCCACCTTTTGTGGGTACACAGATAAAATAGTTTCTAAGAAATTAATTAGTTTCACTAAAAAATATTTCTTTTTCCTAGTGATCAGAATATGAAAATGTTAATTTAGTTATTTATGGTTTGGAAGATGAAGAAGAATAATGGTAGACTTTTATTAAGAACATGAATCAATGGGAAGAAATTGAATCTATGGAGTGGGATGAGTTTATGTTATTATTTTTCAAAAATTAATTTCCTTACATTCTTTGTAAGAAATAAGAGAATGAATTCCTTGAGCTAAAATGATGAATCCATTAGTAAATATGAGTACAATTTTACAAGACATGTGAGTTATACTTATAGTATTACCATACAACGTGAATGTAAGATAGATCAATTCTTTAGTGGATTAAAACCTTGTCTATAAAGTGAAATATACATACGAGTCTTTATTAGCTATGAATAAATTGATAGATGTGTTATCAAGGTGGAAATAGAGGTTGGAGTTAACCATTAAAATCATAATTTTTATATGTAAGGAATGATGGAATATAAAATAAATTCAAAAAATAAAAACACCGGATAGAATAGGGTGATATTTTCTTTATGCTCAATGTTTGGAAAGAAACATGGATTAAATTTTCTTTAAGGGGATTAGTACATGTTATTTGTGTGGAAAAGGAAGGTCATTAAGAAATAAAAATATAATGTGACGTGAAGAAGAAGAAGTTATATAATGTTGGATATTAAGTACCACATAATAAAACAACCAAACTTTAGTGTTTCAAATGCGATGAGTAGCTGAATTATTCAAGCCAATGCTTAAATTTTAAGGTTAATAATGATAATAAATGTTAGTGACCACATAATACTAGAGACAAATGGAAATGTCATGATATCATTATGGTTTATGTAGGGTATGATAATGATATAATGAAATGTATACTTATTATCCACTTACATTTCATTATTGATCATCCCACACTTCTATATATGAATAATTTTATAAGGGTATAGAAATACCACCCCAATGATTAGATAATTAATTAGTAGTGAAGCCCCCTAATGGTATGATTATCACATCTCTAGTCTATGATTCTTATTCTAGTAAAAAATATTGGAATGGGCTTTCAAAAAAACATATTATTCTCTAACCAGGGGAATTTTATGTTATCATAAGCATTGATTGGATTTATTTACATAAACCCAACATCAATTTCTAAGTAGGGGAATTAAAATTTGATATTTTGAACCAACCTATGATCATATATTTGTGTGATAATAAATATGAACTTATTACAGAAATTACATCTATTATATGGGTATTTATTCAATTAAAAAGGGGGTTTATCTCATATAGTTTTAGGGAAACTCGGCTTTAAAAATGTGCCTATTGTATGAGAATATGTTGATGTATTTCATGAAGATATTATTATACTTCCTATATATTGTGATGTTGAATTTTCAATATACTCATACATGTGGATACACCTATTTCAACGGCTCCTTATAAAATGGACCCTATTAAGTTTTAGGAATTGAAGAAGAAACTTTAGGACAATCCTAATAATGGACTCATTTGGTAAAGTATATCACCATGGGGTGAATCCATTATTTTTTTTGGAAGAATGGTAGATGAATGAACCTATGTTTTTGTAATAGGGAAATTAACAAGATCACAATAAATAATTATTATTTTCTGTCCACTATTGATGATTTTTAATCAATTATTAGGGTGGGAATGTTTTTCCAAGACTTATTATAAATATTGATTCCATCAGTTAATGGTAAAAATTGAATACATACCAAAGATATCCCACCATTTTGATTATGGACACTATGAATGTGTAATTATTCCATTTATTCTAACTAATATCCTTACTATTTTCACATATTTAATGAATAGAATCTTTACAGATTACCTTGATTGGATTTTGGGAGTCTTTATAGATGACTTTATTATATATTCCAAGAGTAAGGAAGAGAAAGATAATCTTCTAAGTATTGTATTAAATACTCTAACTAAGGATAATAAGTGAAAAATTTACCAAGTGTGACTTTTGGATACAAGAAGTTTCATTTATGGTTCCCAAAATCTCATGTGAGGGTATATCAGTGGATCCATCAAAGAAGGATGTTATTGAACTTTGGTACAGATCAACCATTATGAGTAAGATCCATATTTTTTTTAGTTTGGATAGATATTTTCAAATATCTATGGATAATTTCTTGTGGATGTAAAATCTACATACTATGTTACCTAAAAAATGATAAATGTTCATTTAGATAGCTAAAATTGTGTAAAATTTCAAGGAATAGAAGATATGGTTTGTAAGAACACATGTGACTACACTACCCTATAGTGGAGAAGGTTTTGTGCTCATTATTGATCCATCGAATAGGTTACTAGGATTAACCCTCATAAAAAATGAAATAGTGATAGCTTATACCTCATTATAATTGAATATTCATGATAAGGATTACCCAACTCATGATTTGGAGTTAGCTATGGTTCTTTTTTCATTAAAGCTATGGATGTATTATCTTTATAGATAAAGGTGTGACATATATACCAATTATAAAAGTTTAAATTATATATTCACTCATAAATAAATGTTTATACACATATGAAAATGGTTTGAGTTGAATAATTATTATAAAGGCTCAACAAATTACCATCTTGGGAAAGTGAACAAGGTGGATAAAAATTTGAGTCAAAATGATCATGATATATTATCTAAGATAATGATCACAATGATTCAAATATTATTGAATTATGAAGGAAAGGATTTAGAAATCCTGAATTAAGGGGAGAAATATTGTCCTTCTCAAATTACTATTCAACCATCTATGTTAAACCTTGATTATGATGGAAATATAAGGTTCAGGAATGGTGTATGTGTCTCTTTTATACTAGATTTGGAAAAGGATCCATAGGATGAAGATCATAGTTCATCATTTACTATTCATCCTAGAAGATTGAAGATGTATAGACATATAAAAGTGTATATATAGTGGGATAAAATGATGATAGAAATTAAGGAGTATGTATCCCAGTGCTTGATATTTCAAAAATGTAAGCTTGGGTGATTGTATTATAACGGGACATTAAAATTATTACCCACACTAGAATTGAAATATGAAAACAACACCATGGGTTTTTTCATTAGACTCCCTAAAAAAATAATTTAAATAATTCCCATTGGTTTATAGTTGATCTCCTTAAAAGTTTAACACATTTCATTACTATGAGAGAATATTTCTCCATTTTTTGATATTTCAAGAATATAAATTAATGATTTTGTATGTTTTTATAGAGTACCATAATCTATTGTATCTTATCTTGTTTTTAGGTTTACTTTGAAGCTATAGAAAAGTATTCCATAATATCTACGTATAGATTTGTGTTTCAGTACTGGTTACCATCATCATATAAATGGTCAGTCTAAGATAACCATTAAAACCCAAGAGTTTATATTGTTTTATTTTTCTATTTATTTTCAATTTGGTTGGGATCAACACCTTGCCCTTGTATAATTATAAAATAACAACTATTTTTAATCGATAATTCAGATGGATCCTTATGAATACCTCTATTGAAAGATGTGTAGAAATCCAATGTGATGGGACTAAGTTGAAGGAGTAAATCTGTTAAGACTTGATATGGATGATGAAATGGCAGAGAAAGTTTGATCCATTCAATATCACATCATGGAAGCTCTGAGTCGATAAAAGCTTTATGTTGAAAATCATTGGTGAAATATAAAATTTCATGTTAGTGAGAAGTTGTTCCTTAAACCTTATCCATTGTAAATGGTTATTATATTTATATATAAGGTAAATTCTATCCCAATGTATGTTGTTCCTGTAATATTATTGATTGAGTAGGTATGGTTTATTATTGATTGGATCTTCCATGGAACTTCTCTCAAGTTCACAATGTGATCCATGTATATATCCCGATAAATTAAATACTTTGTCCATTATATTTACTAAACTAGTAGATTTTTCAATTTTATAATTTTCTGTACTTTTATGAATAATAATTAAAATCTTATATCATTGAAATAAAATGATACATAATAAGACTAAAAACCTGGTTAATGTTCTCTGGGGGAATCATATATTCTAAGAAGCTACATGGGATCCTGAGGATGTCATGTAATAGTATATATCCTCATTTTTTTATATAAATAATATATATTAACAACTATGTAGTCAATGTTTTACTAATGTTTTCAAATGCTTCAAAAATACATTTTTCTCCAAATTTATTTTTATTGACTTATTAGAGAAAATAATATAATTTCATTTTTCCAATTTTATAAAATCTATTTAATAATATGAAATTAATTTTTGAAATTATAAATTCAAAATTAACTTAGAAATAAATTTTTGTGAATTTTCCGAAAGGATTGATTTTTCAATGAATAGTGGAAAATACTCATTTTTATTGAAAAATATGTTTTAGTTTCAAGAATTTTCAATGTTTCATATGTTAAATGATTCAATATTAAAATTAGTTTATCTATAATACAAATACTCAAATTATGTTCATTTGAATTAATTTTATTTTGGGTTTTTCCAATAATAACATTCTCTACATATGAAAGAAAATTTATAGAAAACTACTTTTTATCGTGTATTATGGGTTTTAGTTTAAAATAAATTAATCCAATTATATGAATTGAATATGATAAAATTTATTAAATATTTTTATTTATAATTGTGAATATTATTTTCATTACTTCAATATAATTTTTTTCATAGTGAATATTTAAAATATCAAATATTTGTTACAATGATTCTGGTGAAAACGGGTTTAACGGGGGTTAATCCAAGTTATATGGTTGAGTTTTCTAATTAAAATTTTATAAATCCTATTGGATATAAATATTTCAACCATATCCTATCAATTCTTTTAATATATTTACATTGGGAAAAATATCTCCTAATTATGAATTTATTAAATTTTAATCATTTAAGAATTTCCAAATGTTTCTTCTCCCCCAATTATAAAAGGGCACCCCTATTTTCTCTTCTTTACACTACTTTAAGCCATCTAGATCAACCAAACCCTAAAAAATATTCTTTTAAACTTACCTATACAAGAATTATATGTTATTGTATTGTTAAAAGAAAATTCCAAGGGTCCTTAAGAAAGGATCAAAAGGGGGCTTATAAAAGAATAGGTAATCATTATAACCAACCTATTTTAATTTATTTCTTCTTATATGTCCCTTAAATATATCATATTCATCATAAATTAAAATATTGAGGATACTAAATATACTTAAATTTTATTATTATTATATAAAACTTTATGAACATGTTTTTTCATCAAATGGGATGTGAAAGTATCGCTCATACATATGTGTGGACTACTGCCTTCGTGTACAGATAAAATTCCTTTTCTGTCACCATATTTCATGGATGGTAATTATGATGGTTTTAGTGTTTTTATATTAAATTTGTGATATAATTATTATTTTAAAATTATAATTTCATATCTATATTATTACCTTCCAATATGTTGTAAAATAATAATGTTGCTCATGTGTATGTGTGGACTACCACCTCCATGAAGAGATGTGATTCGTTTTTTCATTTCAAAATTACATGTATGGTAATAAGGATATATTTAATTAAAAAAAATTATATATATGATATAATTATTATTATTTATAGGTGAATTATTATATACCTTTATTTTGTTCTATCTATTGAAATGTTAAAAATAAAATTATGCATACATACGACCTACCATCTCTATGAATAGTGTATCTCATTTTTCTATATCTCTCTTTTATGGATGTCTCTAGATATATATATATATAATGAATATATAAATTATATTTATATAATTATGAAAAAAAAATTATATTATGGAACCATGATCGACGTATAAGGATTAAAACTACAAAATTGTAACTCTTATGAAAAATGAAATAGTTAACACCCGAAAATGACGATTTTAATAATGAATTGTTTATAAATTAGTAATAAAATGTTTTAAGTGGATAATATATGATATTTTAAGTGTGTAAATTAATATTTTATATAATTATAATTAATTTAAATTTATTATAAATGATGTTATATCACATTAAAATTAATTCCAAATTTAGGTAAGGGGTTTTCGTCTCACATTTATTTTTGTAATACAAATTCAAAGTTCACCAATTGTTTCTTTTATATAGTTTTTATACTACCCATGTATTTAATTTATTATTATTCTCTTTAAAATTACAGGAATATAAAAATCTATATAAGGTTATCTCTTTAATGAGTTTTTTATTCAATGATTTCTAAAGTGGTTAGAGATTTATATTATAGTCTCATTGTTTATTAGGATTGTTTATGATTATGTTTTTTATGATTTAATTCTATAAAATATATGTTGATAATCCCATGAATTTTATTATCGTTTTTATATTTCATATTATTTCATTATTTTATTTTTATTTTTTTATCTTTAAGAACTCAAGTGACTAGAATAATTTTTTTAAGGAAACAGTGTTTATTTCTCCCTTTAGTTGAAAATTATTTTTCTTTAATATCCATGTTTTATAAAAAAATTAAAAACATTTTTTTAATATTATTCTATTATTTTTAATGTAATTTTTACCAAGTATTTAAATTTTAAAAAATATTTTTAAATTAATCTTTTTATCATTTTCCAAATAAATTTCATTTTATGTTTTACCAAATTGTGAATGGAATATTTATTTTGAAATACATGGCTTGAACATAATTTCACACTTTCAAGAAATATCAATGATTTAAAGATTAAATTATAAGTTTCAAAGGTTATTTTCATGGGATGTTATTTTCTAAATATTTGAGAAATTTCCAGATTCTAAATAATTGATTTAAAAAAAAAGTTTATTTTTATCAAGACGTATGCCAAGTGATCTATTAAATATATTTTAATTTATGTTAACATAATTTGATGTAACTTATTGTTTTATATGGATATGATACAAGGATATCATCATTATTATTTATCTAGATAGTTTATAATTGTTATTATTTTTAATGAATCCAATTTATTTTCCATGTGTTATGTTATGATGAAATGTTGAAATGTTTATGAAACATTTTTTACCATGAGTTCTTATATATGGTTAATAATTTATGATCTTATGGAAAACATATGAATGGATAATGATTATATAATGAGTGGGACATGAATTATATATCCCTCTAATACATTGTTAAATGCAGACATCTCATGAGATAATATAGACATGAATGGGGTGTGAACTGTCACAACTCACCCCCTAGGGCTCGTGTCATGACTAACACATGCCCTCCTTCCATAGGCCAGGGGCTGGAGACTAACACCAAACGTGTAAATCCTTAAACTGGGAAGGCATTACATTTATAACTTGAAAACGCACACAATATAGTACAAGCTTGAAACAAAACACTAAATAAAACTGTATACAAAGGGAGTGCGGAAAAGTAAAAAGGGGGGCCAGAAATTCTATCCCAAATTCAAAGTAGAGGGAAACTGAAAGTAAAAGTACTGGAAATCAGGAAAATGGATCCTGGAACGTCCACTGGAAAACCCTACCTAAAGGATAGGTACAAATAGCCTCTGTAGCACTCCACGTCTGTCCGTCTCCTCCATGCATTGTCACACCATGTAGTCAACCTCCAGGTACCATCCAGTCCTGGTACTCTTAGCCTCAGTCAACGTTGTCTGTCATTTTCATCCAACACAACGAGTTGTGGGCATAACCCGTGCAGGGGTGAGTATAATGATACTCAGTAGGAACCCTGATACCCTCAAGGTCTCACAAAATCTTACAAAAATACACCACAAAGTATGAATTCCACAGATAACCTCACATAGTTATATGCCCATACATATAAGTAAGTTATCAAGTAATCCATCCCAATCATGAGGTAAACACAAAAGTTACTGACTCAGCTCACACCAGGATTTATTCTAGGGGTAGTATCAAGTAACATTTTCAAGCACAACGTCGAACACCTCGGCTACTGGAGAACTCCTCCTCTATCTAGTACAGTAGGCCTGCCGCGTCACACAGAGGCTCTTCCCACTAACCTGGGACTGCTGAGGTACTCCTCCTATTTATTATCATTGTTCTTCTACGTTACACAGAGGTGCTCCCTACTATGGGTCTATTGCATCACATAGAGGCTCTCCCTTTCATACCTTGCTGAGGTACTCCTCCTGTCGAGTACCATGGGTCTGCCGAGACACTAAGGTTCTAACCATTGTGGTTCTTCTACGACACCAAGGCACTCCCCACTGGGTTAGTCTAATCACTTTGAGTTAAATCGGTCAGTAGTCATCAAGTCTCAGTCAGCCACTAGGTTCTCGCACTATGCTCGCTCGTCTCTGGTAGGGTCTTATCCACAATCTATTGGTCGATAATCAAACTACCATGAAGTCACAGGAAGATGTTTCTCAAATGTCTGCCACATCATAGGGGTCTCAAGGAAATAGACAGTGCATCAATTGGACTCTCGGTCTATAAGTTATTAGCCTTTTAGTCACGGGCACCCCGTTGGATTTGTGCACGATCCAACCTGACCATATCTCAACTATTTTTTTACCCTGGACTCCAGTGGGGTGTACTCAAAGGGACCATCACGCTCGAAGAAAACCGTCGCCACTGAGGATTCATCAAACAGTTGTCTGGTGCCAAAGAAATGGCCAAAGAAATTAAAGGGTCGGTAGTGGGCTTGAGTCCAGTCTATCCCGGTCTGGGTCGACCCGGTCAGACCAGATGGGTCTGGCCCAACCCATTGGGTGAACCAGTCTGTTAGGTTCATCTTGGCCCATTGGGCCCTACCCATCAGACTACGTGGGTGGTTCGGCTCAGGCTCGGGGCCGGTTCGTCTCGGAGCGCCGCGAGTGTGTGGCTCATGTGGCACGAGGTGCGCGGGGCGCGCGGGTCAGCGCGGTTCAGCCGAGGGCATGGGAGGGAGTCAGGATGGCCAAGAGGTGGTTAGGCAGGGTGAGTTTAGGCCGGTAGGCATCCAGGCAGGGCACCAGGCGGGCTGGCGGGCAGGCGGGTTGGGCACGGCCAGGCTGGAAGGCGGCCGACCAGGGCGCCAGGCGGGCCAACAGGTGGCCGGGGTGCCCAGCAGGCGGTTGGGCAGGCCAGCAGAGTGCGGGCCAACTCGAGGCAGAGGTTCGGCTCTGTGGTGGTGTGGGACACCACGGGGGCGGTGCAGATCATAGAGGTCGCGGGTAGCACAGACTTTTTCTTCGCCACCTTAGTCGCCTCATTGTTTCATTGCCATTTCGAAGATCATCACAAACAAGAACGGTGGAGGGGTTGGGCCATGTTGGTTTGGCCAGCACCCTCCGTGTTTAGGGTGGTAACACTTGGCTCATCAAGTTAGGAGAATAATCAACAAAAACTCACCCGAAAAAATAAGCATAACCTCATTCTTTGTTTTTAAAGAAAATAAGATGGCACATAAAAGAAAACAACCCCTACCATTGTTCATCATTCATCGATGGAGTCGCGGGGAAGAAGACAGGGTTGTCATTGTTCATCACGTCCGCTGCACACTTTAAATATCATGATCGCACATCGGTTGTGGAAGATGCTCCACGTTGGTAAGTGTCTGGGGAATAAGTTCGAAGAATATAAATGTTGGAGTTCTTCGTTGGAAGAACAAATTCTTCTATCTTCGTTCTTCGTTCTTCGATGGTGAGAGCTTTTCTCTCTTCTCCCAAGTTCCACCAAAAGAGAAATCTCAACCAAAATAATAATAGATTATGATATCTGTTATTTAATTTGTTGGAACAAAATTCAAAATGGTAAATTAATTAACTTGTCTCCCCATTGATTAATGTGGGGGATTTGGCACCATTAAACTTAGGGTATTTGGCACCAATAAATGAGCGGGTGTAGAGAGACTCTCCCTCATTAATGAGGGGAGTTGATAGGTTTCCTCTCCCTCCATTAACAGGGGGTTTAGTCCCGTGTGATCCCCACATTGTGACATCTCACAGAAGGTTTCGTTCGGGTGGGCCCCACCACCATAACTTCTCATGGGAGGTTATGGTGTGGTGGTCCCACCTCCGACTTACAAGAGGAGGTTTCATCCAACAAATAAAAATTAAGCCAGACACTTAATTTTTATTTAATTTATTCTCTAAAAATTTAAAAACTTTCATTTAATATTGACCCTCTATCGTCGAGGTGATAGTTCTCTTAAGAGAATATCGGCACTGCGAGTTCCATGGTGCCCTCATATTTTAATTCAGAGCACTAGTTCAAAAGTTATAAAAACCCCCTATTACGTTTACTGAACGTACCTGAACAAAACTTTAGATATTGATTCTGGGCACACCAGGCCTCGGAATCATGCGCTTTCAATTTTTGTGGACCTGTAAAATTCCATTGTATTTTAAAAAAAATCCATAGAATTTTTGTGTCTTTACATTATCCCCACCTCAGGTCTTTACATCCTTATAAGATTAAAATCAAACTAAGGTAACAATTGGGGGTACTGAGCATACATATAAGCCTCTTTCTCCTATGTGCTCTCCTAGAGGTTCCCATGGTGCTAGTGAACACACACCAGAGGTATCGACCATCCACGTATGACCCGATCCTGTCAATCCTCAATCTCTACTAGATCCTCCGTGAAAGTCACCCCATCGTTGACATCCATCTCTCCATGGTCAATGATGTGAGAAGGGTCATGCACGTATCTCCTCAGCTAAGATATATGGAAGACGTCATGCACCTGGTGAAACTGAGGTGGAAGAACTAGGCAGTAAGCCACCTCGCCTACTCTACTGAGGACCTAGAAACGTCTGATGAACCTTAGAGATAACTTTCCACCTTGGACAAATCTCTGTAGACCTCATCGAGGTGAGACCCGTAGAAAGATGTGGTCACCATCCTTGAACTCCAGAGGTCTCCGTATTCTGTCAGCATACCACTTCTTCCTGCTATGTCCAGTCTTCATCTGCTTCGGGATGATATACATTTTCCCCATGGTATCCCATACAATCTCTGGTCCCACCAGTGCTGAATCCCCTAGATCTGTCCAGCACAAGGGTGATTTGCAAGGCCACCCGTATAATGCCTCCAAAGCTGACATCCCTTATGGTGGACTGATAGCAGTTGTTTTATGAAAATTCCACCAATTGTAAGTGGTCCTCCTAACTACGATTGACGCCGAGGACACATTCACGTAGCATGTCCTCGAGGGTTTGAATTTTCCGCTCTATCTGACCATCTAGCTGAGGATGGAAGGTAGTGCTCAAACGAAGCTGCATCCCAAAAGCCTCCTATAACCCCTTCCATTGTCGGGAAGAAAAATGTGTTTCATGATCGGAGGCAATAGATGAAGGTACTCCATGTAACAGCATAATCTCCTACACAAAGAGGCATCCTAAGCTCTCTACTGAATCCTACTCTCTGATCAGTAGAAAGTGGTCTGACTTGGTGACTCGGTCAACGATCACCCAAATCGAGTCATGAACCCTGGATGTACGTGGAAGACCCATTACGAAGTCCATGGATATCCCATCCCACTTACACTTTGGGACCTCTAAAGGCTGAACCAAGCCTACTTGTACCTGGTGATCTGCCTTCACTTGCTGAAAAGTGAGGCACCGAGAGACAAACTCTACAACTTCTTTCTTCATACCTGACCACCAGTGTTGTCGTCGAAGGTCCGGGTACATCTTCACAACTCCTAGATATACCGCTAAAGGGGGTGCATGGAATTCCCTCAAAACTTTATCTTGAAGTGACAATGGCACCATAGTACATCCTCTGAAAAGGATGACTTACTCCCCAACTTCTGAAAATCCATCAGGTGCCTGCCCTGTGGATATCTGAGTACGTCGTGTCTCACAGTCAACGTCTCGACGTTGTACCTCCGTAAATCACTAAAGAAGTGGGGGAGTAATTGTAAGAGACTGTAGAAAGGATTCTCCATCTCTATTCACAAATTATATCTATAAAGCTTCCAGATGCTCCATCACCATGCCTAGTAGCTGTATACCAGATCTCTTACTGAGTGAATCTACTACAACATTCCACTTTCTAGGAGCATAGACTATCCCAAAGTCATAGTCGTAGAGGAACTCAAGCTATCATCGCTATCTTAGGTTCAATTTCTTTAGAGAGAATACATGCCTGAAACTCTTTTGATCAGAGTACACTTTAAAATGATCGCCCATCAGATAGTGTCACCACATCTTCAAGGAAAAGACCACTACTGCTAACTCTAGGTCATGGGTAACGTAGTTCTAATCGTATTTTCTCAGATGCTGAGATCCATATGCAATCAGTGCTCACTCCTATATCAGGGCACACCAGAGTCTAGTCCTTAATGTGTCACCGTAGACTACGTACCCTATGCCTTCCTACGGAAGCCTCAAGATTGGGGCACTAGTCAGCCTCTACCTCAGCTTCTAAAAGCTCTACTGGCATCTCTCCGACCACACGAAGGGTTTCCCCTTATTCTTCAAGGATGATATTGGTGCTTCAACTCAAGAGAAGTATGGAATGAACCTCCGATAGTAACTATCCAAACCCAGGAAACTTTGTACCTATGTCACCCTCCTTGGTGGCTCTCAAGAAAGTAACTCCTCAATCTTTGAAGGATCCACTTCAACTCCAGCCTCCGAGATGACATGTCCAAGAAAGTGAACTTATCGGATCCAAAACTAGAACTTCGAGAGCTTACCATCAAGCCGGTGCTCTCAGAGTGTGTCTAGTACTACCTGTAAATGGTAGGCTTGCTCCTCCTCAGTAGTCGAGTAGATCAGAATGTCGTCGATGAAGACTATGACAAAGCGATCAAGGTAAGGATGGAAAATACTATTCATGAGTCCCATGAACACTGTTGGAGAATTGGTTACACCTAAAGGAATGACTAAGAACTCTTAGTGGCTATACCGACATTTGAAATCCATATCCATCACATCCTCGTCTCAAACTCTGAGCTGGTGATAGCCTGATATGAGGTCTATATTTGAGAACCATTGTGCTCCCTTTAACTAATAAAAGAGGTCATAAATCCTCGGTAGTTGGTACTTGTTCTTCACGGTCACCTGGTTTAGGTAATGGTAGTCGACAAAAATCCTCATGCTCCCATCCACCTTCTTGGTGAACAGAACCGGGCTGCCCAGGGAGAAACATTGGATCGGATGAATCCATTCCCCTTCAAGTCCTCCAGCTGTACCCACAGCTCACGAAGCATAGCGGGAGCCATCCGATATGCTGGTTTAGATATCGGTATCGTCCTGGGGTACAGGTCAATGTAGAAGTCCACCTCTCTGCGAGGAGGTGGACCTGGGACATCATCAGGGAAAACATTCACGTACTGGTCCAACACTACAAGATAAGTCGGACTCTCCACATAAACTACTCTGAGGGTAAGGAAATCCAACTAATGAGTGATCGGTTGTACTCACCTTTGGGCTAGTCCATCCTACACAGCAAAGGCCCCCTTCTCACCGGTGAAGGTGAACCTGGTCCCATCTGTGCAGACACACCGCACTTTGCGCCTAATACAGTCAATATGAGCATGGACTATAGATAACCAGTATATACCCAATATGACATCGTAAGGCCTCGATGCCGCTATCAGGAGATCCCTGCTAAAGCTCTCGCCTCCTAGAGTAAGCTAACACTACCAGCACCAGTGTGTAATCATAGAGTCTGCTCCGGTAGAAGTATCTAGTCATAAGGATCGAGCCAACGATTACTTTGGAATCTCCGAGCTCTGAATGTGGGCAGTAGCAATAAAAGAGTGATTGGAACTTGTTTCTATAAGAACTGCAGCTATTGTGGAGTAGACACAGATCGAACTTTGAATCATCTCCAAAGCGTCGTGATCGTAAGCATCAGCAGCCTGGAGCTGAGCTCTCCCATATCTACCTGCTCCCTGTGGTCGGGGTGGACCTCCTGGTGATGGTGGTGGTAACATCTCAAAACGTCGTCCACCTCCAACTGCACGACCAGCTCCTCTACCACGTCCA
Organism: Viscum album; assembly: GCA_963277665.1. Taxonomy (NCBI): domain Eukaryota; kingdom Viridiplantae; phylum Streptophyta; class Magnoliopsida; order Santalales; family Viscaceae; genus Viscum; species Viscum album. The sequence continues at coordinate 1,125,780,552 of OY728146.1, forward strand.
CCTGCTCCCTACGAACCACCTCAATCGAATCTCTGTCTCTACCTGGGAATTCCTTCGACCGTCTTCTCACCGTCCAAAAGGCGGGTTGGTAGTCACATTCCATGTGACCCTACCCGCTACATGAGAAACACTACTCGCTCCTGGAATGTGTGTCTCTTCCTCGAGTGCCCTGCACAACTGATTCTGAGTCATGCGGTTTTCCACCTGTGGGTCTGGTCCTCTTGGATCTCTGTGACATATGTCTACTTCCTGCTACATAAGACTCCAATACATGTCGAATAGTGGTGGGTCTCGCTACTGGAGACTGCTCAGCAAAGAAACTCTCCACTAAGAGGGCTCTCTCTAACACCCATGTCTGCGTCGGGATGATGAGGGAGATCATTGAGGCCCTGATCTCTCGTCTGAGCCCCTGCTCGAAGGTCTGGTCCCAGAAGAATGGGTGTCGTACCATATCGGTGGAGTAGTGTGAGAGGTCTATGAACCTCACTGAGTACTGAGCTACAGTCATGCTGCCCTGTTGCAGATGAAGTAACTCCTAAATACGCACTTCACGAAGAGCTGCTGGAAAAAACTCCACCTGAAACAGACTCTCAAAGTCTGCCCAGAGAAGCATCATCTTGTTGTGCACCTGAAGCATCAGGATCCATCATCTGACTGCTGGTGCCTATAGAAGGATGTCATCAAGAATCACCATGAATTTGGATGATGTCCCTACCAGTCGAAATACTCAAACCAAAGACTCCAGCCAATCCTTATCCGCCTGTGGGTCTGTCTCTCCCAAGAACTTGGGTGGCCTTTCGTACTGGAACTCGTGTAATGTTCTCAAGTGGCGTGCATCGTCTGCTACTAGGGATGGTGGCATCGGTGGCTCAATGGGAAGTAGTACCTTTGGTGCCTCCATCGAAAAAGGGCCATGCACCGAGGTATTATTGCTCAGTGGCTATCTATGAGTGAAACTCTCAGGACTCTCATTAGTCATCCACGAGGAAGCATCTTGAAAGAAACCGATGTGACACGGTCAACGATTATACCTAGTGAGCTGACTTAAAGAAAACTTTTGAAAACACACACGCAATCAGTGTTTTCGTGCACTGAGCTGAAAATCAGTAGTCAGGGTCCTAGTGTATTGATACGTCGGCCACCACACTAACACTGGACTCCCTATACTAAAAACCACACTCAATACCCTTAACACTATTTCTTCATAGAAAACATTAGAGTCATGTGTTCTGTGGTAGAACCGACTCCTCTGATACCAATTTGTCACGACCCATCCCCTGGGGCTCGGGCCGTGACTACCCCAAGCTCGCCATCCATAGGCCAGAGGCAGGAAACTAGCACCAAAGACGTAAATCCCTAAACTAGGAAGGAATTTCCTTTATAACTTGAAAACGCACACAATAGAGTATAAGATGGAAACAAAACACTAAATAAAACAGTATACAAAAGGAGTGATGAAAATTAAAAAGGGGGCCGGAAATACAAGCCCAAATGTAAAGTACAAAGAAACTAAAAGTACAAGTACCGAAAAAAAGGAAAGTGACACTTGAAATGTCCACCAGAAAATTCTACCCAAAGGGTAGGTACAGATATCCTCCACAGAACTCCATGTTCGTCCGTCTACTCCATGCACCGTCACACCGGGTGGTCCACCTCCGGGTACCGTCTAGTCCTGGTACTCTCAGCCTTGGTCGTCACTGTCTGTCTTCTACATCCAACACAACGAGGTGCAGGCATAGACCATGTAGGGGTGATTATAATGATACTCATTAGGGAACCCGAGTCCCTTAAGGTCTCAAAAAATCCAACATGGATAAACAACAAAGTATGAATTCAACAGATAACCTCACTTAGGTATATGCCCATACATATACCTAAGTTATCAAGTAATCCATATCAATCATGAGGTAAACACAAAAGTAACTAACTCAGCTCACAGCAGTATTTATTCTAGGGGTAGTATCAAGTAACATTTCAAAGCACAACGTCAAAAACCTCGGCTACTAGATAACTTCTTCTCTATCGAGTACATTGGGACTGCTACATCACACAAAGGCGCTTCCCACTAACCTTGGACTATTGAGGTACTCCTCATATCGAGTACCGTGGATCTTCTACGTCACACATAGGTGCTCCCCACTGTGGGTCTGCCATATCACACAGAGGTGCTCCCCCTCATAGCATGTTGAGGTAATCCTACTGTCGAGTACCATGGGTCTTCCGCGACACCAAGACACTCCCCACTGTGGGTCTTCCGCGATACCAAGTTGCTCCCACCGGGCTAGTCGAATCACTCTGTGTCGAATCAGTTAGCAGTCATCAAGTCTCATCCAACCACTAGGTTCCCGCACTATGCTCGCTCATCTCTAAGAGGATCCGCTCCATGAGCTACTGGTCGATACTCTAACTACCACGAAGTCCCACGAAGAAGTATCTCAAAGGTCTTCCACGTCATAAGGGTCTCAACACAATAGACGGTGCGTCAATAATACGCCTGGTCTGTAAGTTATTAGCCTTTTATTCTCGAGGGCCCGATTGAATTTGTCCATGATACAACATGACCGTATCTCAACTTTTGTTTACCCCATTCTCTAGTGAGGTATACTCAAGGAGACCGTCACGCTTGAAAAAAACCAGAGTCACTGAAGGTTCATCAAATGGTCGTCTGGTGCCAAAGATATCGCCAAAGAAAGTGAAGGGTCGGTAGTGGGCCCGATTCAGGTCTGACCTGGTAGGACCGACCCGGTCTCGTCGGACCAGATGTGTATGGCCCAGCTCATTGGGCAGGCCAGACTGTTTGGTTGGTCCCGGCCCACTGGGCCCAGTCCAGCGGGTCGCGTGGGCAGTTTGTCCCGGAGCACCGCAAGGGTGCGGCTCGGGCAGCACAAGGTGCACGGGCCGGTGTGTTTCATCCGAGTGCACAAGAGGTGGCCAAGAAGGTCGGGAGGCGGCCGGGTAGGGTGCGGCCCGGCCTAAAGGAGGCCGGGTAGGGTGCCAGGCGGGCCGGAGGGTGGGCCGGGCAGGCCGGCGGGTGGGCCGGCGGGCGGTGGGTTAGGGCGCGGCCAGGCCGGCAGGCGGCAAGGTAGGCCGCCGGGTGGGCCAGTGGGAGGAAATGCTGGCCTGAAGGGGGTCGGGAGGTGACTGGGTAGGCCGGCGGTGGTGCGGGATGCTGTGGGGGCGGCGCAGATCACGGAGGACGTAGGTAGCGCGAACTTTGTCTTCGCCCCCTTTGTCGCCTCGTTGTTTCATCGCCATGCTGAAGATCATCCCAAACAAGAATGACGGAGGGGTCTGGTAATGTTGGTTTGGCCCACACCCTCTGCATTTAGGGTGGTAACACATTGCTCATCATGGTAGGAGAACGATGAACAACAAATCACCTTAAAAAAGAATCATAACCTCGTTCTTTGTTTTGAAAGAAAATAAGAACATGCCACATATAAGGAAACAACCCCTACCTTTGTTCATCATTCTATGACAGAGTCATGGGGAAAAAGATGGTGTTGTCTTCGTTCGTCGCGTTGGCCACACACATCCAATCCCAAGCTCGCACGTTGGTTATGTAAGATGCTCCACGTCAGTAGGTGTTTGGGGAAGAAGTTCAAAGAAGATCATTACCGGCGTTCTTCGTTGGAAGAATGCATTCTTCGTTCTTTGTTCTTCGATGGTGAGATATTTTCTCTCTTCTCCCAAGTTCCCCCAAAAGAGTAATGAAAAACAAAATAATAATAGATTGTGATATCTTTTATTTGATTTGTTGGCACAAAATTCAAAATGGTGAATTAATTAGCTTGGCTCCCCCTTAATTAACGTGGAGGATTTGGCACCATTAAACTTAGGGGAGTTGGCACAAATAAAGGAGTGGGGTGTGGAGAGAATGTCCCCCTTTAATGAGGGGAGTTGAGAGGTTTCCTCTCCCACCATTAATAGGGGCTTTAGTCCCAAGTTCTCCCCACTTCATAACCTCTCAGGGGAGGTTAGGTTTTGGTGGGTCCCCACCACCATAACCTCTCATGGGAGGTCAAGGTGTGGTGATCCTACCTCCAAATTCCATGAGGGGGCTTTAACGAACAAATAAAAATTAATCCACACACTTAATTTTTTTTAATCCATTCTCTAAAAACCCAAAAACTATCTTTTAATCTCAACCCACTGCTGTCAAGGGGATAGTTTTCTTAAGAGAATATCAGCGCTGCGAGTTCAATAGTTCCCTTGGATTTTAATTCCGACCACCGGTTCAAAAGTTATAAAAACCCACTCTTAAATTTACAAAAACATACCCAAAAAACTTCTGAAATTAATTCTAGGAAAACAGGGCCTCAGAATCAAGCACTGTCAATGTTCACAGACTCGTAAAATTCCCTTTTATTTAAAAAAAATTCCACGGAATTTCTGGGTCTTTACATGAACCCAGTTCAATAAGGGTCTATGTGTAGAATGATAGTCTTGGGAGTGAACCATGACTAAAGTGTAGGTTCCAAACACTGTATAATTATGTCGTGGTGAGAGATATATAAAAATTTATTTTAATATTTAATTTTTCCAAAACCCTGAGTGAGGATCTGATGATGATCCTTGTATAGTCCACTGATCTCCAATTAACTGCAATCAATCTCTTAGAGCTATCAAAGCAAAGATATTATCTTTCGTTATTCATGTTGATCACACATCCTTTAGTTTTTGAGGAATGCATCTTTGATTTCTCATTATTGAGAGATATTGATCAGGAGGATTAAAAATATAATTATTTGTGTGCAAAAATTCTCTATATTTTATTGTACACCCAATATAATAGATATAAAAATATATTTATTGATTTAGTGTTTAAGTTAAAATATTATATAATTTAATGTTTTCCATTAAACAATATTATAACTACTAATAAACCCCATTCAACATATTGTTATTATTATTATTATTATTTTTTTGTATGTGCCAACTTGCACAATAAAAAATATTATTTAACCATATTGTTGTTGAATTTCTTTTTGGGACATGATCTTGGTATACTTGAACTCCTTGTAGAATTTATTAAACACCTAAATAAATATTTAATTTAAATATTTCATTCAACTATAAATATCTATGATTGATAAAATTTAAAAAAAATTATCCTTTGATTTGAGAATAATATTTATTCAATTATTTATACTAAAATTGAATTTAATTGAGATCATCATAAACACTTATTGAGTGACCTCCTATGATACTTTCTTCTTTGGATTAATCGGTCATGCCTAATGTTTAAGATTATAGAATATTAATGGTTCAAGGAAAAAAACTATAAAGAACCTAATGTCCCAATAATTAAAACAAAATATGAATGTTCACTATGTAATAAAATCCCTTTATCATAATATCTCATCAAGAAGGATTCACATTCTTGTATCCAACCTATATGATTGATATATCTCTATATTAATATCTAAAATAAATGTGTATTTTCACATAGTCCATGGAATTTATTATTATGGTTTTATTCTAATAAAAGGGTTGAGATATTAACTTTCATAGAGATAGAGGGAAAAATCATTCATCCACGTATCCATTAATGATATGTCAGTATTGACGCGCCCAACATACCCTACCTCATTGTGAACATATGTCATCACGATTTGTGTCAAATAATTTAAGTTAATGAGTCATAAAATTCATTAATTATAATCATAAATTACTAGTACCATTACACACACTCATCTATTAGAATATTTTATGGCACCAATACAAATGGAATTCTTATTTGTGGGTATGTTCTCATAATCTCCTATCTTGAAGATTACAAAGTGAGAACTTATTGAGAATAGGCCTCATACACTTATGAGTACTCACAGCTGACTATCTATATAATATGTATCTCATCATAGTACATTATTTGACCATGGAACTATATTTAGGAATATCATCACGACACTTCAAGTTTCTAATCATAGCATATAATTGCAATTTCCTTATCAATGTGATGTGTAGTATAAAAGTCATTATTATAATAGATTCATGTATAGTAATGAACAATAAGTAATAATAAGTTTTATTTATATTCAATATATTGAATATACATGTAATAAAATTATAAATAGGAGTTCCTAGGATACAAACACCAAAAAACTCCCACTTGTACTAGAGCTAACTACCTATGACTTTAAATTCTCTAGACCTCACATGATAATCATGTTTCTATTGAGTTAAGACGTTATTCAACAAGTCTTACATGTTTTATTTTTTTAAATACATATCACTAAGACCACACCACTCTATGAAAAATACCTCAATAGGTGATACATCCTATGTATGTACTTCTTCTACTAATGTGACCTTGTCTCTTTTTCAAGATCCACCTTTGAAATATTATAAGAGAATAGTGTTATATGATTGTTACTAATATGTACCACATTAAGAAATTGGATTAAGTTGTACATCTATACTACTTATTTATCTTCTTTAGAAGAAATATTTTACTCGTAATTTACTATATAATCTATGACCACGACCTTATTTGATCTCTTCAAGATCACAAAACCTTCATTTATAGTGAATATGTATCCCATTTGTGAACTTATATAGTATTGATTTGTTTGGAAACTAGAATATGCATATCCTATGATGAATACTTCCACATATCCTCTATAAACCAAGAACATATCTTTATTATACCTCAAATACAAAAGGATAGTCTTGACTATCATCAAATGGTTGTCAGCTATGTTAGATTAATATCTTCCTTCTTCACTTAATGCACAGGAAACATCTATCCTAGTACATAATATGCCATACATGGCTGGACCAATCATTTATTTATATGGAATCCACGACATTCTACTTTTTCCATCATGTGTCTAAGGACACGTTTTACAGGAAAGATCAATGTCATGTGATATTTGAAGTAATCCACTCTTGGATTGTTCAATACTGAATCTTTTGAGTCTCTAATGAATGTATGTACTTGAAATTTGGATGAGAAATATATCAGATCTATTATAATGGATCTTGATCCCAAGAATATGTGTTACCTCTCCCTAGTCTCTCATATTGAAGCATTTATTAAACCAAAACATAAAAGGTAAGACTATTATTACTTTTAAAATGAGTATTATTTCATCAAAATATACTATTAATAAAACAACTACACTCCCACTAAACCATTTGTAGTCACAAGGCTCACATTAATTGTTTATGAAACCAAATTCCATTATGGATTCATTAAAATGAATATTCCATTATCTAATTATTTCCTTCAATATGTAAATGGTTTATTTCAATTTTCATATCTGCTTATCATCCTTTGGACACATTAACCATTTGAGTTGTGTCCTATAGATATCTTATTAATGGTTACCATTAATGTAGATTGGTTTGACATCTATTTTCCAAATCCCATGGTCATGGAATGCTACAATGGCATGTATAATTATGATGGATTTTAGTATTGAAAATGGTTAAAAGGTTTCATCAAATTCAATTACTTGATGTTCTTTAAACCCTTTTACAACCAGTATCCCCTTATTGGTACCTACTTGTCCTTCCATATATATTTTCTTCTTGAATTACCATTTTAAACAAAAATATTTACATACACTGGGAGATTAAACAAAATCCATACTTGGTTTTTCTACAAGGAATCCACTTCAAATCACATAGCTACTTCCCAATGAGAAACATATGTTCCAATTACTACTTACATGTAGGTTATAGAGTCATTATTATCAAGTAAAAATGAGTCTCTGTCCTTTGTGACAAAAAACCCATATTTTTGTGGTTATGTAACCTCCCTTGTACTCCTATGAAGAATAGTTTTTTCATCCATTGGGATTTTTTGAATTGATCCATGTACGAACTATTGTTTACCTTGAGTCTTGGATTCATTGAATATATCCCACTCTGACTATCCCTTATAGATATGTGATCCCTGTCATGTAATATGTATTTTAATTAAACAATTACCATTTTTAAGGGTTCATTTAGGTAATATCCCCTTGTTTATTTTGGGTATCAAATAAAGGTACACTTTATGCCTCAGGGTGCAAGTTTGTTAACTAATGACGCATTAACAAATGTCTTGCAACCCCACACATGTGCGTATGAAAACACAGGTTTATTTACATTCCATAAATGTAATGGTATACCCTATTCTAATATATTTGGCACTTGGTTTAGTAAATGTACTATTTTTTGTAACATGTATCCCTAAAAGGATAATTAAAGACATTAAAAACTAATCATTTATCTCATTGTATTCAACAAGTTGTTGTTCCTCCTTTCATTAACACCATTAAACTAAGGTGTACAGGGAGACTGATGTTGTTATAGGATCTAAAAATACCCTAAGTAATTAATGAAGGTATGATTATTATATTCTACATTATAGTATGAGTGGAGTTTATTAATTTTCTTACTAATCTGGTTCTAAAATTTAATCTTGAATTCCTTGAATTTATCAAAATAATATGACTTACACATCATTAAGTAGACATATCTATATCAACTAAAATTTTTAGTAAAAGTTATAATTGAAGAGTACCCATCCCTTTCTTCAATATTAAATGGTCTACAGACATCTTTATAAACTAATTTAGGATGTTCTTTGTCCCTTATCACCTTTTCTACTAAATGGTTCTTTGGTCATTTTACCTTGTAAGAATGCATAAAAAACCATGTGTTTTTTTGTTTAAGAAAATATAAATATTTTTCTTGGTATAATTTAATCAAGCGCTTTTTGTTTCCATGACCTAGAAATTGATGACATAGTTGGGTGTGGTATGAGTCATGTGAGGAAATTTTGTTATCAATTTCCATTACATGGTTTGTGTAATCCAACACATAATGACCATCATTTAAATGTGCCTTACCATAAAAATTTTATATTTATAAAAGAAAAACATTCAATTATGGACGTTAAAATAAATACACTCATATAAATTCTTGATACAGATATAATGTTTTTGGTAACTGAAGGCACATAAAAAATCCTTTGAAAAAAAGATCATTCCTGATGGAAATTTGAGGTGGTAGTCCCCAATAGCTACAACAAAAAGTTTAATTTAATAGGTTTCTTGTAGATATACCTCCAATCAGTCAAATTCTCTAAAGCTACAATGTTTAATATATTTGAATACATATGTGAGGAAAACAAGTTATATCTAATACCCAATTTGTAGAAGTAGATAAAGTTTACTCGAAAAAAACTGCACCAGACTCTTCACATTGATTCATTGGTTGGATGTAGTTTTCCTTCCAATGGCCCTTCTTACCGCGTGTGAAACAATCTACATCATATTCCTTTTCGTTCCCATTGATATTTCTTTTATTGTAAGGGTGTGAAAAATATTTTGTCTTAAATATCATCACATTCCCTTTCCATTTGTTCACTATAAGGATAGAAGAATTTCCACACTTAATATCCTTGTCTATATAGATAAAGAGAGTAGTAATATCTGGTAGAGACTTCTCGATGTTGTTAATATTAAATGTTACAACAAATCAATATTATCTTTGAGAGAGTGATAAAATTTTGATATTGGTTCCCAGTTATTCAAGAATTTTAAACCACAAAACCTCTAGGAACTCAACGTATCCAATGAGCTTGAAATATCCAGGTCTAGTTGGGTAACACTCTCTAAGATTTACATGAAAGAGAAACTTGTAAATATCAAACTATTCATATCTAACTCTCTCTTAGTAAATACTAAAGAGGTACTGAATCATTTTATAAACATCCATGTTTCCATGAGTTCATTAGACATAGATGAAAGAATAAAATAGTAAATATAGACTACAGTGCTAAAATTTGTCATAGAAAAGGAACTCTTCATCACTCTTCTCTTTGGCCAGATGATCCGTCATTGATGATTCTAACACATGAGATTTCAGTTCATAGTGTAGCATAACCTGAATGTGTCTAATCCACTCCTGGAGTTTAACTTTAGTGAGTAGGTTTTCTTTCACTAATATTGATGGTAGGAATAATGTTGATGATTATATTTTCATTTTTATTCAATGATTAAAGAAAATATTATTAGTAATTTTCCTTGATTAAAAATTATGTGAGAAATTATAAATTGATTTATTTTTATTAAATATTCCACTATGTTATCAAGCCCTAATGCCCTCACTATTAAACTCAAGATTTCTAGTTTCTAGGACATTTTAGTGGAAATGATCCACATGCCCCTCCACATAACTCCAACAAAGGTTAGTCAAGATAATAGAAGGTAATTATATAGACAATTATTTTCCAACTATTTTTTGTAGCTCCTTGATCTCTTGAGTGGACTCCCCTATCTTGAAGTTCTGACATGGATTTCCTCAAATCTTTTCTCCATGTTACATCAAGTATAGAGATAGCTACTTCTCTTGATGTAACATGGTTAAGTAAACCCATATCCTTCATAAGAACCTGACATTAAAATCAAGTGTCTCAATGAGGGTTGGTCAAACACTTAGTTCTAATTCTTTGATAACTAATCATGTAATAGAAGGCCAAGTCTGACTTAATATTTGATTGAGGAATTTTAAATTTATTATGTAAATATTTTATCTTTTTTTATCCTTTACATAAATTATTAATATTATGTGGATGTTACATAATTAGATAAACATTTTATATAAAACTTTTACTTATAATCCATTTATTTAAATTCTATATTTTCAAATTAATTTATTTATTTAGGTGATCATTGTCTTATATCCATGAAATAAATAATCTAATTAAATGAAATAATTAATTAATTAACTAAATGACCCATTCATGAGCGTTATCTAATAGTAGATTTAATGATGAGACATTAATTAAACTAATAACCTATGCAAAATAACTCATGTTTCTCATATTGGAATGAGTTACCTCCAAACCCATTTTTTCATTTTTAAAATAATCCACTTTGGGGTGAGTGAGAACCTCATCTTTACCATTTCTAGATACCAAAATCAAAACAACATAATGAAATGCCCAACAAACTATGACATTTCAAAAAAAATCATCATTTATGTGATGTTCCAAACTCTAGTGAATTCAAATTACAAACAAAAAACATGCCACTACATCATACCCTAAACTACGAGGTGAGTGGTGTCTCATGCCTTCCACCTTGACTCGCCTGATCACCGTCAACAACAACAACTTCAATGATGAGAAAACCACTAGAATATAGACTCTATCACTCTAAAACCGCTTTATCTATGTCCCCTCAAACATCTACATCATCATCTAGATGAGACTAAGTTAAGAGGTTCCAAAAAAGATCCAACCATGCAATTTTGATTGAGTAAATAAGATCCAAAATAGATCTGACCATGTTATTATCAAATCAATGGATTTCTATGAACCATAATAAAGAAAATCCAAATCACTAAAAGATGACCAAAAAGTCGTTAAGAATATGTTGAAACCATAAAATAGGGAAACACCATATTCCATCAACACCATGAATCCCATCTATTGAAACAACCTCCTAAAACCATGATGAACAAAGGATATCACCATCAGGGCACCTAAAATCAACAGAAGAAAGAAACCAACCCAAAATCCCTTGGAACACCATTGATGGGTTAGACACACATCCCAAAAATCCCCTAAACATCATTCCAATAGAACAATATGGGGTTTACCGAATGATATCAATAGAATCAAGGGTAAAATATGGATGAAACGTACGCTTCAATAGGGAACACAAACACAAAAACAAACATCATAAAGAAGAAAATGAATCCTCTAGCCTACACCCATTATAATCCCAAATCACCCTTACCTCAATCGCGCCAGACCTAGATGGAGTCAGGAATGTTGGGAGGGGCTAACAAGATGAGATGGGAGATGATGGAGGACCTCACTCCCATAGAACATAGCACTGGGAGAGAGAAATAGTGGATTACTGGAAGAGCGATGAGAAAAAAGAAAAAATAAAAACCCAATATATGACTAGGGCCATGGGGGAGGAATAAAACTCCAATGAACATGTGATAGAAGATAATGAACATATAAGAACACAAGGGAGGGTATAGAATCATTGGAAGTTGAGGAGGTGAATCCTTAGAACTTGATAGACCACCACTAATCATATTCCTCCAAATCGGGAACAAGAAGGGGAAATAAAAAATGGATGGAGTGAAAATGACGACCCCACTGAGTAGGGAGTAGAAGGGGAATGAGACATTCAGGGAGTATATTTTCTTAGAGAACACTAAACCAACACCCTCAAATAGTAATAACAACAAACATATTAATGTCGGTAGAGATAAAACCATAGGAAGACATCATTCTATGGGTTATAGACTAAAGGTACTAGAACACAATGTTGTATGGGTTAAAAGCCTAGCACACTGATAAGAGCTCTTGAGAGTGTAATCCAGGGGGAAATAGAGGTATCTACCCCAATAAAAATTAAATGTTCTTCATGAATTACATAATTTCACATTTAAACTTGTGTAACACATATGTTGGTATCATTATGGTTCCTTCTTAAGAAACCTCAATGTTATTTGGGAATCCCCATTAATTATAAGTTTTAATAACTCACGTATAGGTGAGGGGAACTAAAGGATTGATTAAAGTGGGATTATATAAATTTTTTTGGACTTGAAAGTATTATAAAATAATAGAGGGATGGATGACTTAAAGGCCATTATATTTAATTTAATAATAAATAACTTCAAATCCATGTAATAAATTAAATTAAATAAATTCCAACACATACACTAGTCTTGGTCGAGCTCATGAACAGTTATACATGCAATTCATACACAAAATTAAATGGATAATATTCATTTTTTGTCTATTATTTACTATTGAGATAAACGTTCTTGCATTAATTAATTAATTAATTCCCTTTCATCTTAATGACTATCCAAATAATCTTTGAGATAACCATTATAATGGAATTAGTAGTAAATAAACTATAAAATAAATAGTTTTATATTTATTACAATATATTAATTGAGAATTTAAAATTATTTAAAAGACTTATCAAATTGTCAAACAATTAAAGTTCCAATCAAATCAATAAGGTTTTAATGCTGAAATTGTCAATTTAATGTAATTTAATTATTCTAGTAATTGGGAGACTAAATATTGCTTACTATCCATCTTGAATTTATATACCTCAATTTTAATATATATGAGTCAAATTCCTGGGACTTCATCATGTTGAATCGAGCAGAATACATAGTGTGTACACACCAGCTACATGTCATGTATCCACTTGTTGTGTGCCCAAGATAACGATACCAAGGACTTGTATATATAATATAATAATTTATGAACTAAACATCATGTTCACTATATAAATTTTGTTTATATCATATATTCTCTAAGTTATCTATCTCATGTGGTTTGATAGTGAATTATGATAGCACAGATTGTATGACTTATATAGCTAACCTATGTAGACTACACAATGTTTATGTCATATACACATAATTTAATCTGACAACAATGTACTAGGTTGTAAGGTAAACACACGATGTACACCACTTGTAATAATTACTTGGTATGTCATGTATCCCATAATATGAATAGGAGAAACATACCAGGGAACATGGAATTTACTATGGCTACACCTCATGTAACCCTCTCACACCAGCCAAAAATATAGAAGTTCCCATTGGAATCTCTGGTCATTCTTCATATATTCTTAGACCTTTAGGAAAATGAATCATTTAATGATCATTATAAATATGTTAATTAAATTGTAATTCAAAATGTCTTAAAGAAAAAATAATATGAAATAAAAACTCAATAATCATTTTTTATGGATAAATAATCAAATAAATAGTTATAAACTTAAAAATAACCCCTATGGTACAAAGTTTTTGTTTTAGGAATATTAGAAGTGTGTGGTGGTGGGATATATTTTGAAATTTCATTTGTTATTTCGTTTTTTGAAACCCCGAGTAAAGATCTTTCCTGTTAAATTTATTATTAATTTATTAAATATTTGAAGAAATGAATATCTGATCTGAGAATTATTTTATTGATGTATGTGTTGATAATATGAAAAAACCCTTTCATAATTCCTTTATTTTACTATGAGGACCCATGGATATAATCTGTCTATAATTAATCCACGTATGCTCCTTTGATCTATGAGTAATGCCAATTGAACTTAAGGTACTATCATGGTGAATCCCTTTTCTTGTTTTATTCATGTTGATCACTCAAAATTTTGTTTAGAAGTAATCTCTCTTGTGTTTCTCATTCTTACTAAGAAATAAGAGGATGAGTCAAAAGAAAATCCATTTTGGGAAATAATTCTCTATTTTCGATTTCACACACTACACAATAGACATAATTTCCTATTTATAGAGCTCTGGTTTAGGTTAAAATATTATTTAATAACATGTCATCTATTAAACAATATTATAACCTTTAATAAACCCCATCACACATAATAAAAATATTATTATTATTTTATGGTGGATGTGAAATTAGTTAATTAAAGATATTATTTACCTGGTTTGTTAATTAGTATTTATCATCGAACATGGTATTGTTACATTCAAAGTCCTTTTAAACACCTGAATAAATATTATATTTAAATATTTAATGAGTAAATAATATTTTGTATCCTAAAAAATTACTAAAATTATCCATCTTTCTTTAGAATAAAATTAATTAATTAAATAAATTCCAATAGAATTTAATCAGGAACATCAAAAACATGTTGTGCGTGACTCTATGTGATTATTTCTCATTTTCCTTTTGTAGGCTTGAAAAAAGTCAAATATTACTATCTAGCTATGGGTCTAGAAACCCAAGAAAAATAGCTTAATGTTACAATGGTGAAAACTGCATACAAATTCTCACTATATAATATGATCACTTTTTTTACAATATATCATCAAGAAGGTTTCACATCTATATCCTGAAACTATATTATTGATATGTCTTTATTTGACTATCTAAAATAAATACATCAATTTACCATAGCCTTGGAATTTAATGTTATGGTTCTATGCTATTAAAATGGATGAAAAATCAACTTCTATAAAGATAGAAGGGTTAATTCCTTCCTCAAATTATCCATTAATGGAATATCAATCATGAAGCACCAAACATACCCTACCTCACTATGATCATATGTCATCAAAATTTTCATAAATATTTATAAGTTTGCATGTCAAGACATACCTTAACGATAGTCTTAAATTCCAAAAAACTTTACACAAGCTCATAGATAAGAATATCTGATGATACCAAAATATAAATAATTCTTACAGAATGGTATATTCTCATAATCTTCTATATTGGAGATTACCAAGTGAATACTTCATCAGAAGTATCCACATCTTCTTACAATTACTTTAACCTGATATTTTATACATTATGGGTCCCATTATAGTATGGAATTTGACCACTAAACTATATTTAAGAATATACTCATATAATTTCAAGGTTCTCATCATATAGGGTTACTACTATAACCATATCAATGGGATATATACTCTTAGACAATATTACATTTGAGCCATTCATAATAATAAAAAAATGTGTAATAAGATGTTTTATTAATATTATATACATCAAATCTACATGTAATAAAAATAAAAATAGTAAGTCCAAATACACTAACCCCAACATAATGATATGATGGAATGGGGACTAATCCAAATATACTATGATAGTATTGGTAGTGAGCTTTAACTAAGGAAATTATTTTCAATGTTTATGTGTATGATATAAACCTATGTATTATTCCAATGTTATGCTCTCATAGATCCTATTCATTGATTTATTTACGATTCATGTCTAATGAACTATGAATCCTTATTCTATTACTCTAGATTATAATCAATGGTCTTTTGGGTACGGTTTTCAAATGTTACGATCATATTCACATACACTTATACTCATATTATGCTTAATTTATCATTCATATCTCCCTTTTTACCCTTACAAAGAATCTAAGTGAACCCTTTCTTAAGTTTCCTTTCCCTATAGTATTTAATAGTGGTTTTAAGTATGATATTCCTAATAATGGTTCTTGTTATGAAGAAATTTTTTTGAGTTATGGTGTATTTCTTATGAATTTTTGTGTGTCCGAATTTTCAATTATGCTAAACCAAAATTATTTCATAGTGAATCATTAGTTTATATATTGAATATTAATCTTATAATATTTAATATTTATGTATGAAAAGTATGGGTCACTATTGGTGGTTGGAATGTCAGTTATATGTGATATTAAAATTGGAATAGAGATGTTTCGTTTGGAATATAAAATCTATGAGATATGTCATATGGTATAAAAGAGAGAGGCTAGTTCTTTTGAGATACAGATCAAGAGGTATGTGAGTCAGGTATTATAGATTAGGTAAGCTATCACATACGAGGGTAACCTAAGAAGAGGGTTATCCGAGGATTATGAGTTCCTTATAGATATCAAGCATGGGTATATTCATTATTTTATGATATTATTTCATTGGAGTTGATGATGGGTGTATGGTATAGGATTTTTAGATTCCACTGACTTTTGATGAAAATCGTGTTGAGTGCTTGTGATTTTGTATCAATGTTTGGGTTTTAAGGGGAGGTTCAGTTGAGTACCTAACACTGTTGACTTTGGATAGATGTTTAGGATCATTGTGATAGAGAATTTAAATGATAGTTATTTTTAAAAAACATTAGTTGGTGAGTAATTATGAGATAAGATTTTCATAAGTGAAATTCATGATTTTGAAGAGGACCATTGATGGATATTCTAGTTAGATGAGATTAAACTGTGAGTGACAATGCTAAGTGGATTAATAACTTGAACCTAGGTTTGGTAATGTGAGACTAATGGTATAGTGAGTTTGGTTTACTGATCGGGTGGTACAAAAGTTCACACCCATTAGGTTTAGGTGAGATCGATATGGTATGTGCTGGATGTGATTCCCAATAAACATGAATATTTCATTTAAATAACATAATGAAAAAATTTCA
The DNA here is from genome assembly GCA_963277665.1 of Viscum album. Taxonomy (NCBI): domain Eukaryota; kingdom Viridiplantae; phylum Streptophyta; class Magnoliopsida; order Santalales; family Viscaceae; genus Viscum; species Viscum album. The sequence goes on from OY728146.1 coordinate 1,125,797,464, forward strand.
TTCCAATACATTTACATTATATTTTATGTTTTGTTTTTTAGATAATTAGGAAAAAACATTAACTAAAAGATCACATCTTTTTAAACTAGTGAACAATTTTTTCACTACATAACCAACTAGCTAATACATAACAAGCCTTGAAAATTTCTAATAAATTATCCCCACAAGATACTCCTCTACAAACATCATACATATTACTTTTATTCACAACATTGGGAAATGGAAATATAATAAATGGGTGACATATTAATCTTAATAAGGTTATTCATAAAAGACAAAAATCAAAGATAATTAGTGAGAATAAGATGAGAATATGTGTATAATCATGTTACATAAGAAATTTACACCCAATAAATCATGGAATAACACACGAAATGAATCAAAATAGTGTGAAAACACGATTCAATAAACATGATCCATGTTAGAATAATATAGTCATAAGAATATGTTTAAAACACTTTTATAAACTTAATCATAGTAAATCATTTTGAATAAATACAAGTTTCTCCAAACATTATGTTGTATAAAAATACCCACATTTATACAGTAATTATTGTGAATAAATAAATTTATTTTCGTGGATTGTTATCTCATGATATTTAAATCCTAAACTAATGAATTTGATAATGATATATGGCCCCACCCTTTATCATTTATACATATGAGTTCCTATTGAAATAAATCATTCATCATATCAGAAATATAACATGTAAGTAAAATAGTTTTTAATTATTTTCAATAGGAATAACATAAGAAAACATTCATAATTTGATCAATAATAATAACATGATATACCTATGGAAAATAAATGGGCATCAAAATATATTCAGTAACATTCTATGTAAATACCCTTCAATTAAGATAAAAAGGAAAATGGTATTTACATATTATAGATAAAAGGTATACTTTTAAGTTAACATTTCAAACATCAATAGATAAATTTCATCTATGTTAAAACAATTTAATAAAATTAAGAAAATTTTGAGTATTCATTTAGTAAATTAATTAGATGAAAAATAATATTTATACATAATGGATTATTAGGAATGAAAGATGAATTAATGGTTCATTACTCCAATAGAGAAGAACATTACACAAGCCATCCATAGAAAAATTGTTGATCGTATTATTTAAATAATATCCTTCATAAATAATAAAATATTATCAAGGATGTTAACTTATATTAATTATTTAGAGAGAATTAGGAAAATCACTTTGAAAATAAGAATCATTATTGATCTTTTTAATTAAAATTATTTTAATAAAATTAATTATAAAACTATGTGAATAAGAATTTTTTTATAAAACATGAAAACATAGTTATAAATATTCATATAAAAACCATAAAATGGAAGAAATATGTATTCACATAGAAAACATTACAAAAAAATCTTTCCACACACTGATTAAAATAAATCATTTAGGAAATGTTAAAAATTCATTAATTTTTTAAATAAGGTAATATTAATTAAATACAGCCATAATCAATTATTAAGGTGTATATAAGGTAATTCATAAAAAAAATACAATGAAACTCATCATGGAAGAAGCGGATTCCTAGCCAAAAAAGAAGATAAAGAGTCGGTTTCTTTACAATGGATAAATAATAAGCCATGGGGTAAAATAAATTAGTGAAAAGACATATAAAACCCCCAAAAAATATAGAAGAATAAAATTATGAGGGGTTTTATATCTAAAGAGAATATAAATTACCCTTATGGATTATCGAACAAAATCAATATTGATTAGAAATTGATATTAATGAAGAAAACCTTATGGCAATGGTAATGTATGAATCAAAACTATATAAGAGGGATACCATGAAATGGGAATTGAAATGCCATTGAATAAAAGATATTTATTATATTTTAAGTAAATAATTCATTTAATAAACCATAATATAAATTAATAATTTCAATATCATGTATGATCCATCAAATTACAAATAGAGACAAATAACACTTACAAATAACATAAGTAGTGAGGAAAGAATAATTTTAAAATTCATTAATAAGAAATAATTATAAAACCCAAAAACAATAATGACAAAATAAATAAAATATTTTTTATTAATTAGAACAAAATAAACTCTGAATAATAAATTTCAATAAAAAAGCTTATAACTCAATTGGAGGAAATTGAGTTTACAATAACACTTCAAACTTTGGTATTATTGGACTGAAAAGAAATTTGAAGAAACAACATGATAATGATCATAAAACACCATGAATTATCGGAATATTGTAAAATTAATTAATTAGATTGTAGTTACACCATATCAAATATATCATGGTTTATAATAAAAATTATATCTAAAGAAAAAACATTTGAAACAAAGAATCCCTTATCTTGTTTCCTGGGTTAGTCAAATGATCTCAAACCTCCTATTAAATGGACATAAATATATTAATATTCTATTTTTTATCCTTAATAATATATTTTATCATTTATATACATCATTAATGATAACTTATTATGAATATATTAGTTAATTATTGTTTATTTCTACCATCTAGTGTAGTAATAATACTTGTTTCATGCATGCTTTATGATAACGATTTTGGTACCCGAAATTTAATATTATTATTATTATTCATAAAACATATATGTTACTATAATTGATAAATTATTTTGATTTTAAATTCTATTATATTATTTTATAATTTCTTTAGTTATTTTTTTTGAATGTGTGATCGATATCAGCTTATTTAAGTAATTTTGGCGATCGAATATGATATTTTAATAATAAGCTAAATACTCAATATAACCATTACTAAAACTAAAAAAAAATATTATTATTTTTATATTATTAAATTATATAAATATTAGTATTTAATAACCCATATTCATCCATGATATATTTTTATAACATTGTTCAAGTTAGTGGTTAGACACACCCAAATATTAACATACATTAATTAATGGATAATTATGGTAATGAAATTGGTTTATTTTATAATAATGTCTTTATTACTGAATCATAATGATATTATATAGATATTTATTTTCTTGACTATTATTTTGAGTTATTTTAATAAATAGGTGATAACTAGATTAAAAATAATATATGTTACTTCTTTAGGTGGTAGTCAGCACAACACGTGGTTAATGTTTTCATTTCCCAAAAACATAGACAGAATGAAGGTGGATTATAATTTTTCACTTAATAATCAAAATTATATTTATATAAGTGGCATTTATTTATCTATTCAATCCTTAGAACCATTGAATGGATATGGTGGTGAAGGATGGAAGATGTTCCTTAGTAGAGGAGGTAGTCCGCACAAACGTTTGATTGACATTCTTTTATTTTTCAAGGTGGATGGAAATGACTAGATAATAGTTATGATATTAATATAATAACACTTAGGTATAATAATTATACTGTTTTTGTCATATTTATATGTTTATGATATTTTTTAATGGGATTGATTAATAATTAAAGGTCAAGGATTAATTAGTACTCGTGTTGGGAAATTGAATTTCTCTTCAATGTATTCTTGGAAAAGAATAGATTAGGATATCTTCTATTGACCAAGGTAATTGAGAAATTAAATTTAATACTAGTAGAGTTAAATTAATGAGTTGTTTTGGAAAATTAAAAGGTAATTTGGATCATTGAAAGGGTGAAATTGATCCCCATTCATAAGTGAATAAAATGAGACATTTGGGAATACACTGCAATTTTCAATGATATCATTAAACTATTCAAGGTTCAATGACTGAAAAAATTTAAAAAATGAAGTATGAAGTAATATTGGGTCTATAAAGAATCATCATATAAATTAAACAGATGTTTTAAACATTTTTTGAATTTATTTAGTCATATATTTTTAATTTTACCATTTTTTATAGAGGTTACAAGTTTTTACCCATATAACTTATGTGTTCCTGAAAAATAAAAAATAATGGCCCTTAGAAACTTTATATTTTTTTAAACTAATTTCATATCCATTTTATCTATTTCGATATTTAAATAATATAAAACTATCTTTTAAATTAAATCATTTTATATATATATAATCTATTTGTTTAAGAAATATGATGTTTAAACCATTTTGTATTCTTAATCTTATTTACCATTGATAAACAATTAAATGTGTGTTAATATAATTATAAATGTGTTTAAAAATAATATTAGATACATTATTTCTGATATATTAATTAATCTATTAAATAAAAATTCCATGGTGTTAATAAAACAACCAGTTAAAAAAACTGTTTCACCATTATCATTGTATTTAACGTTAATCTTAATAATGTCATTTTATAATCAAAAATTAAATTAAATTTATAAAATAATACATAAATTTTAATCTAAAATACAAAATATATTTTGTTATATTAAATTTCTAAAATTTATGAAATCAAATTTTTAATGTAAGTGAATAAAATTAATTTTTGGAGTAAAATATAACTTATGTTTCCAAAAGGTTAAACATGGGTATTATAAATTCTAAATAGTATCATAAAAATTATTTTTTATATAAAACTATTTTAGAAACATTTAATTATTTATTTTATCATAATAATTTCATAAAACTTATAGTATTAGTGAATGTTTTATTTTCACCATTCAGCTAAAAATAAATTATTTTAGAGAGATTTTAAAAATTCACCCTAAGCTAATTCTTACATGATGATTTAAAAAAAATAAGTCCATTTTAAAAAATTAAAAATTCTAATATTTATAAATTTTCATTTGAATTCAAATATTATATATATATATATATCCTATTTTGATGAAAATATTCCTTTTAAAAGAATAAGTATTCTTAATGTAATTATGTACAAATTAAAAATTGATAGTAATTTTTTTATCTACCATTTGTTTTATTCATGTTATAAATTTCTTTTTTAATATTTGATATATCATTTTATATTGGTTTTTCATGTGAAACAAGATACTGATACAATTTTTATTTAAGTGAAAATATATTCTTAAATCCAAGGTGTTAAATTATCCCCCCTTTAAATAAATTGCATCCCTAAAATTTAAATTATCACTTACTAATAACAACGATAAAGGCTATCGAAATACTAACATAACTCAATATATGTAATATAATAGAAAAAAACCTTTCTATTTTAGGGAAAAATAAGTAACATATTTTTCCTATTATAATAGGAATATAAAAAATGTTGAATTTTTATTAAACCATTTGCATTAAATTCTCCAATATAATGGGTGTAAATTTTTATAGGGGGTTTATAGATGGACTTTTATTAATAGGTGGTCATGGGTTGTTTTTTATATTTTACATTATTAGCTTAGAAATTATAATTTTCAATTGGTCCAATAAATTCTTAATATCACATCAAGTTAGACTAAAGGAATAATATAAGGATTTTAGGATTAGTACATTTCTATAAATAGTTATTAGAGAGGATTTATATTATTAGAATGTAATAATAATACCATGAGATGTTTATATTAATAATTAAGCATCTAGTTATATGGTTTGTGATTTAATTTATTTAGTAAAAATTATAGGTATTGAAGAGTATCTTTAACATGATATGAATAAACAGTCATAGTTCTTGAGTGGGTGATCAATTCTCCTCATTCCATATCATTTTTAGAACCCATTTACATAGTTGTTGTATTCTAGTCTATCTATAGTATTGGAAATTTCTATTGCCTATAATCCTTGTTAGCCCTTGGATGAGGACATTGACTTAGATAATGTCAAAGCTCCCCATGTTTATGACATTTAACTATTCATTCTACATATAAATAAACTATATCTCTTTTCATCATGTCTTTTGATATCTTCACTTTTCCTTGGTAGTTAGTTTCTCTATTATCTCATTTTATATATAGAAAACATTTTTCCAATTCATTTGAGACATTTTCCTTGATTCTTATTCTAAAATGTTTAACATGTAAGGAATTGAAATTTACATTATTCATCATATCTTTCACCCAAACATACATGAGTCTCCCTCCTTCCATTATTTGGTATTTTTAAGAATTAAGCTATGTTCACATTCTTAATAATGATTCTTGATAGATTGTTTAGCATAATCACAAGGTTACTCAATTTTTTTATTATACATTTAGGATTATTATTTGGATAATCTCTACATTATCCATGGAATTCATTATTAAATTGGTTATTTCAGGCTTCAACCATTACTAAAACCAAAATTAGTTAGTCATGAGTGATGAAAAACATATGAAAATAATTATAAGATTGTTAATGGAAATTTTTAGCCACAAAATGACTTTCTATTCGAAGTTATTAGACTAAATTTCAGTTCAACCTAAACCACTCTTGGATAAATTTGGGCATATTTATATTTTAATCTCCCATATTCCTAATTATAATTCCTTAATATGAAAAAAGTCATTCAAAATGGATTTTAAAGAGAATGTGATTAACCAAATAATATTCCCTAGGATTTTTTATCTAGGTTTCCAGTAATAATCCCATTCATCATTTACTATAGGGTAGATTGAGTTGATACTCAACCATCATTTTTCAGGGTGACTACCACTAGGTTTATTTGTATTATAGCCACACCCACATGGAATTATCTAGGCAAGGATGTAATTTACAAGAAAACAAAACAATATCTACTTTAAAATAATTTTATGATATTATTCTATACTTATACTTATTTTTTAGACTTATCCATATGGATTTCACAAAAAAAATTCTAATCAGAGTCCCTAAAATATAAAATATTTTATAAACTAAACTAAAGGTATATTTATAGCATTGAAATTATGGTCAACCATAACTTATCAAACATGAAATTATCATCCACTAGCATTATAACCACTCTGGTTATCAAAATCATGATTTGTTACCAACACTGATACACCAAGAACATGACCTTCTCAATTACATGTAATAAAATTATTTTATTATAATATATTCCAATAATATTTTAGGTTCATAGATTTATAGAATTGGTAAAAAACAAAGAAATTTTTCATCTAATATAAATTTTACCACAATGTAAGAAACTTCATAATCTATAACAAGTCATCAACATCTCCCAAAAAACCTCCACACAATATAATCTTCTATAAACATAATACATATTACTTTTATTAATAACATTGGGAAATGTAAACATAAGAATTTGTTGAGCTAATATGATCAGTAAGGGAAATCATAGTTGATAAAAATCAATGATCATAAGTCAGAATAAGATGGGTATGTGGTTATAAACAGGTTACCTGTGAAAGTTGTGTCAAACAAAGCATAGATCGTAAATCATGGAATAATGCATGGAATAACATAAAAAATGAATCAAAAATATTGTGGAAATATTAGTCAATAATCATGATCCATGAGAGAAAATCATTATCACAATAACTTGTATAAAATTGTGATTTAAACATAAGCGTAGAAACACATTATGAACAAATACAATATGTGAACTATTACTATTAAGAGAAAATACAATTATATTCACCCTTTTTTATGATCATGAAACACCTTGAGATTTTATGTTATATTTCTCTTCAAATAAATTTAATTTCTTTTAATGCTTTCTTTACATGCAACAACAAGTTTGAAAGTCCTTTGATATACAATTAAAATATTATTATTGAAAAATGACCATTCTAAAATAGTATATAAAATTGGTGGTGTGAATATAAATAACAAAATTATTAAAAATATTTAAATATATATATATAATAACAATTATTTTATTAATGCATAATAAATAAGTACCCAGTTTTCAGGAAAACCATTTTATGTTTCAAAAATATATTTTCTTCAAAAATTATTTTGATTGATTTTTGTGAAATAATATTATTATTAATTTTAAAAAATTTAGAAATTTAATTTGATAAAAAAATTATATAATTATTGAAATCATCATATCACAAATATCTTAGGGTAAAATTTTGGATTTTTCGGAATATTTTGATTTTATAGTTATTAGTGAAAAATAATGATTATGTTTAAACAATAATTACTTTTCATTAAAAAAGTACCATAATGATTTTATACATTAACATAATCCTCTTTAAGTTGTAAATATTAATAATATTTATACTTTATTTTTGTATGAGTATATTTTCATTCGTAAAAACATATTTCATTATAAAATGAGTTTTGTTGAATTATACAATATTATAATAAAATTTATTTATTCAAATTTTAAAAATTGAATATTTTATAATGGATTAAATATTTGGAATTATAATAATTAATATTATGTAATAAGGTAAGCTTAATTTTTGGTCATTATGAATAGTAAACATGGTAAATATTTTTCACATAGGTAATGGTAAGATATGTAACACTACGTTGAAACAATATGGTAAAAAATTATTATAAATTTCACATTTTTCATTATAAAATTTTATTTGGGTACCCAATATTGACTTTTTTGAAAGGTAACTTATATTTTATTCAATTTAAAAGTTATTTTTGAGTCATTAAAATTAGTGGAATGGTTGGAAGATTCCATTTTGTTTTGGATTTGTCCAAAAGTATAAAAACCTTTATTATTTTCTTATTTGACCAATAATATCCTTGGAAACAAATTTATTAATTTATTTCAAGGTGATATTATTTTCACTATTAAATCAAGTTCTTTCCTAAAAAATATTTTCATGTGGTTTGTATATTTATATGTAAATTAATATCTTTCAACCATAGAAATTAAATATTGTCAAATTAATTGTAAATACCTAATAATAATTTTAATATATTTTTTAAGTACCCTTTTATTTTTTCATATTATTATGTTATCATGGTAAAAAGTTATGTTATCACGGTTAAGGTTAATCTTTGTTTAAATCTATTTAACATAGAGATAAAGATTAAAATGTATACATAACTTCTCTAGATTTATTTTTTGAGTTTATATAGACCATATCACAACATATTTTATAAGGTGGGTTTATTTGGTTCCACATTACATTATTATTATTTATATAAATTATTTAATATTTTAAGTAATTCTATGTATTTCTTTTCACTCACTTATAAAACGGAACTTACTATCATACAATATTCAAAAAATTTAAGCCTTCTAATTCATAAAAAATAGGCATAATGTCTTCCTAAATTTTTTCCCCATGTTCAATATCTTCTTGTCTATCTAGAAGACTATCCTTTCATGGCCTAAGGTGTCATCCAAAAGTGGTTTCTCAATAGATGTAAAACTATTAATAGAATACTTTAAAAATAATTATTCATATGCTTAATTTAAATATATTGTACCCATACTAAAATAATTAATTTAAAATTATAAATATACTTAGATGTCATTATGATTTTGGTACATCCATTTTCTACCTCTTTTCATCTTATAGAATGAGAAAAACACTACATCTGTATACATATATCTTACCTTTTCTAGGTAGTTGTATAATTTGTTTTTCATCAGCATTTTACATAGATAGTTATAAATATAGAATTAATGAATATATATATGATATTTTTGATATAACTTTGGTTAATTAAATATAATATATTATTTACCTTCTTTCTATTCTACATGTTCAAGATTGACAATGTCACTCGTGTGTACCTGTGGACTTCCACCTCAATGATCTGATGTGATTGTTTTTTCATGTACTACTTTAATTTAACATTTTGAATAAATATATAATGAATATATATTATTTTTATATCATTATTAAAATTATGGATATTATGTAACCATGGTAAAGATGCAAGGACATAAACTACCAAACTGAACTTACCTGAAAAATGAGACAGTTAACACACAGAAAAGATGGTTTTAATAAATTATTATTAATCAACAAGTATTGAAATGTTCGGAGTGGATCACATTTTATATTAAATTTATTTATATTTTTTTGGTAGAGAATTATAATATATTTAATTTTATCATTCATCATCTTAAAATTACATATGAAAAAAGATAGACCTGATATAAAAGTTGATTTTCCAATCTCATCCTTATTTAGTATTATTTTTGGTTAGGAATACATTAGAGGATTACATGATCATTGTATCTTAAAATGGAAATATTTTATCAAAATATTTTTATTTATGGGTTTTTAAGCATTAGTTCCATTTCTACCTTCCTTAGAAGTCAAAAATACTAAATCATTGTTTTTAAGTAAATATATTTTTTTATTTCAACTCGATCAGGAATCCTTTTCTTCTATGTCACACATTTTCATTAAAATGTATTCAAAAAAAGTTTCACTATTATTAAGCGATTTTTAAATTAATTTTTACACTTATTTTAATTTAAATAAAATGATTCAAAAAAATTATTTACTTTTTTTAAACATGTTATCTTTTACAGAAAGTGTGAAAATAATCTTTATTTTTAACAACTATGAAATGAAAATGATTTACCATCATCATAACTGCTCAATGTTTTTAAATTAATTTTAAATTTTCAATGTTTCTTTTTAAAGATACAATTTTTTTAAATAATTTATAAATATCAATAATTTAAATAAGTGATTTTAAATTGAAAGTGTATTTTCCTCAAGAAATTTTTGGGATATCTTTTAAAATTATATTAATCTATGCCAACATTATTTGATAAGTCTTATGATTTACTATGTTTATACTCTAATGAAACCATAAAAAATATTTTTATATATTTATTATGTTTAGTTTTAAGGGGGAAATTTTTAAAATCAATAATTCTAGTTCTTTTAATAGGGAAATATATTGATTATTAAGGAATATTGATTAAGATGTATTATTTATTCATATGATTAATTGTCAGACTTATTAAGTGATGGATTTTTCATGGAATTACATACCCTCACAATTCATCCATAAGTCACATGATATGATATGAGTTGGGAATTTGTCCAATACATTGACTATTTGTTTAATATTTATTATAATTAGGCCTCGATGGTATGATTAAGATGCCTAGCATTATGTATTCCATAAATATGAGTCAGTTATTTATATCTATGTGATTATTTGATTAATTATAATATCTATGGAAAAGTTTCTAAATAATTTTATTATATATATGGATTCATTTTATCATCATTTATTCCTTCTATATTATTCATTCTATACTCATTATATGATAGCTTCTAATGTACATATTCTCTTACTGAGCATCTGATCTCACAACTTTATTTGGATTCCTTTTACTAGGATTCCAGTAAGTGTTCTATAAATGATATTCAATGATATTATAGAGAGAATAATAATATTGTCAAATAAATTACTCTATTATTTTATATTTTTTCTAATGTAATGTGTGGTTCAAGAATTTATCTATTTTATTAAGACTACTAAACTATTTGGTCCTTTGGGATGATATCATTTTCATTTATTTTCTATATAATAAAGTATCTACTAGATCTAGGCTGCAAGGTTTGGGTTCTTTGTAGTTGGTATTCGAGAAATGTTTATAGAAATCTTGGGATATATATTTAGGAAAACATATATTAGGGAACATAATCCTGTGACATATTTTGATGATATATATTATTATAGGATAATATATTAATTTTTTTTGTAATTTAGATATTATGTCTTTTCCTAGAAATGCATCACCCTTTGGTACTATAAGTGGACATCATTTTGGAATAGATGAATTTAGGGTTAAAAAACCTAAAAGATTTTTTCAACCATATCATGACTATAATTTTGGTACAAGATGAAATGAACTTTACTGCACACCTGGTTTAACACTCTTGAAATAAATGCTTGGATTAATTAACGTTTTATTTTCAAACCATTATGAAATGTTTGAAAATATTTTTATGATTTAAAGATATTACGAAAGATACTAGGCTTATTATTTTAAGATAATCTTTTCATAAATTTTTATTTTTTGTTAAGTGTTTTACCCATTTTAGAATTATACATTCTGATTCATAATTTCGTAATATAATCTAGTTTGTGATAATGATTAAAAATGGTGTTAATTTGAAGGAATAGAAAACATATCCTCACTTATAATTAATCTAGTTATTTCCATCATGATAAAGTAAGCATTAATAGTGTGATACTTGAGTGTATTTTTACTATTTTAAGATAGTTTATTCATATTATGTTCAATAACCATTTCTACATGAAACAACCTATTAGTTTTCATCATGATTATTTATTTTTCATCGAATTAATGTGGTAGAATTATCCATCCTTTAATGTATCTAAAACTCTATTGATAGTAGAATGGAGTATCAATTCCCTATAAAATATATTTCTATCTTTAAAAAGTAATATAAGGGACAAGTTTGTTCTTGAAGTGTATTTTTATTGTGTAGATGTTGATAAATGGTGGTAATTGATTCAAAATAAAAAGTATGAGGAGGAGATATAAAGAATCAGATAATATATTTTAAGGTACATGTTATATGAAAAATACTTTCCTCATGAGTAATGAGCTAATATAGAAAGGATATTCCTCAATATAAGACAAAAGGATGGGGAAATAATTACTGATAATGAGGAAAACATTAAAATATTTGAAATTAATTATATTTACTATATACCTAATCTATAAATTATGATTGACCATTTCTTTAATATGATTAATCTATGCCTTTAACGGTCAATATTCTCTCAAATTTTTTCATCATATGATGATATGGTATCATGTTCCATCAGTATGGATAAATAATTCTCTATGTCATATATTGTCAATGGAAATCAATATAATATAAGGATAAATATACCCTAAGAAAAAATAAATGAGATTAAGGAAATGAAGGGAAGGTTGAAACTTACAACATGTGATAAATATTGAAGGATACACCTGGGTACATACTTGAATGAAATGTGAGTTTTTTTTCAAATGTAATTTTATTTTCAATAATTCATCTAGATTACTATGACTACTAAAATATTTGGTCTTTTAGAATGTGATCACTTATATCCTGTCCCAAATCCATAATTTATATACTAACTCTTGGCTACTTATGTCAATGTATTTACATAAAAAATCATTTATGTCCACACATCATTTTATTATAAGATATAAATCTTTATCTAAAAAATTTGAGGATGATATACAACCCCACTCATCATCATCTGTATATATTAGTGCCAAATAAAATCAATCATTCATCATATCACCAAGAAATAATGGAAATAAAATAGGTTTCATGTACTTTTAAAATATAATCACATAAGATAACATTCATAATTCCATCAGAAATCATAACATGAAATACACATGGAAAATAAACTATTATAGAAATATATTTGAAAACATTCTAAGTAAATACTCTTTAATTAAGATAATAAACCATATTATATTTAAATTTTGTAGATAAAGGTCATATGGTTATGTAAATATTTCCCCAATTAGCTGATGTATTACGTATAAGTTAAAATTCGTTGATCAATGGAAATAAATATATATTATTCACAGAGGAAATAAATTGGAAGAAAACATATATTTATAAACAGTGGATGATTATAAATGGAAAAGGAATTAATGGAAAAAATTTCCACTAGAAAATGGAATTATAAAATACATTAAAAGAAAAAAATGGATGTTTTTGTTTTAATAATATCCATAATAAACCATTAAATATTTCAAAGGGAATTGACATGGATGAAAAACATTCTTTTTAAAAATATTAGGAAAATATTTAATGAAATAAGAAACATTCATTAACCATTTGTAAATATTTATTTTCATATAAATATTCCATAAAACCATGAGAAAAATAGTTTCTTTTAGATAACCTGAAACCATATATTGTAAGTTTCAAAGAAAAAGACAAGAATGGTGGATAGATGTATTCACCTGGAAAATTATATTAATATATATTTTTTATACTTTGATGAAAAAACTCATAACGAAACATTAAAATTACTTTAATACTTTTAAAAAAGGGAAATTGTTTTATAATAAGACCTTAATAAATTATTAAGGTATAGATTGGGTGATTTATAAAATAATCTAATGAATACAGTCATAATACATGAGGATTTCCCATCAAAAAGAAGAGGAAGGGTTAGTTTCCTTATGGTGGGAAAATAATGGAAAAAGGGGGAAATTAAATAGTGAGAAGATATATAAAATAAAAAATATATTTAATGGATAACAAAATAATGGTTTTTGTATAAATAAAGAGAATAAAAATTCCACAGATGGATTATCTATCAAAAGTAATCCTTCTTAGAAATTGAGATTGAAGAAGAAATCTTTTCAATAATAGTAATGTAAGAATAAAAAGAACATAATATGGTTACCATGTATAGGAAATTAAAATATCATGAAATATCTTCTATTAATTATATATGAAGGAAATATTACAGTGAATACACCATATAAAAGAAAATACAGTGTAAACATAATTGAATTAAAAATAGAGACAAATAACCCTTAGAAGTAACATGCTCATTGAGGTAATAATATTTTGAAAATGGGTTTATATGGAATAATTGTAAAACACCAAAAAAATAATCACTAAATAAATAAAATATATTTAAATAGTTATAATAAATCAATTATATAATAATAAAATTCAATAAAAAACTTGTGACTCAATGGGAGGTAATTTAAGTAGAATTTTTTTTTGAATTTTGTATAATTTGAATAAAAATACATGTGAATAAATAATGTGATATGAATATTATAACCCCATTAATTACATGAATATGGTAAAAATATTCATCATGTAGTAATTATATCAAATTAAATTTATCATGGTGAACACTAAAAATTATGTCTTGAGAAATTGTTTTTTAGGCAAAGAACCCTTTACCTTGTTCCCTCACATTATTGAATACTATATAACCTTCTGTAAAACAAAATTAATATCTTAATATTATATTTAATAACTTTATTAATATATATTACCTTTTATATAATTCATTTATTATCATTTATAATGAATATATTTGTTAGTTATGGCTTTTTGAACAATCATGTGTTATTAACTTTAATTATTTTGTGTATAATTTATGATGATGACTTCAATACCCATTATTTGATACCAATTTTATCATTACGGTACTGTAATATATAACATATATTTATTTATTAATCCCATATATTATTACAGATGTTATTTAGTTATGTTTTATGAAAGTGGAATCGATGTCGATTTATTTTAAAATCATGGTGATTATAGATGATATTTTAATAATAAGATAAATAAATAATATAAAAATTAAATAACCATAAACCAATCATGGTTTGACTATTAAAATATAATAATATTTGTATTTAATATCCCATATTCTTCCATGATATGTGTTTATATCATTATTTAAGTGTGTGGTTAGAACGACCAAAACATTAATATGCCATAATTAATGAATGATTGTGGTTATAAAACTGGTTTATTTTAGAATATTATCATTATTAAATAATGATAATTATATTATTTATATATTTTTAATGTGTTTAATCATATTTTTATATATTTTATTTAATAATAAAGAACTATATGAAAAATGAGATTCATTACTTCATGAAGGTGGTAGTCCACACAACACATGGTTAACATTTTAATTTCCCAATGAATGAAAGGGAATGAAGGTTTATTATAATTTTTATCTTTATAATAATAATAATTTTACTATTATTATTATAAAATTAAAATTTATTATTAAATTATATCCTTATAACCTATTAATATAAGCAGTGGTGGAGAATTAAAGATATCACTTCATGGATTCGGTTGTATGCACAAATGCACAAACAATGTTCTTTTGTTCTTTCAAGTGTATGAAAAGATATAAAAACTAGTTTCTAAAATAATATAATAACACTTAGGTATATTTATTACAGAAATTTAACTATATTATTATGGTTAGTATTATATTTCAAGTGATATATTAAGATGATAAGGTTACCAATTAAAGAATACTCACGTTGTGACCTTGAACTTTCTCTTGGACTTATCACTTGAAATGAAGGGATTATGATAAATTATAATGAATAGGGGATTTAGTATGTGAAAGATACTTCTTATTGAAATAAATTAGGGTTGGATTCAATGAAATTTTGAATGTTAAGTGGATAATTTAAAGGGTGTAAGTGATCCCCTTTTATAAGTGAATAAAAGGGCACTTTTGTTAATACCATTTACTTTTAATAATATCATTACACTATTAAAGGGTAAATGTAACATATCAAAAAAATATTGGGAAGAAAAAAAATCAATAAACATAGGTTAAATCCCCAAGGCACTAATGGATGAAAATTAATTTCATGGGTTTACTAAAACATGGGGGTGATTTTCCCATAAATGAATAACTTGTAAACAGACCAATACGATGCATGATAAAATATTGAAAATATCAAAATGTATAACCAAATAACAATTATAGTAAAATAATTATCCTTAAAAAATAATAATTACACAATCCCAAGATAATGAGACTCGGGGTAATAGGAATTGAGATAAAAAGACACAAGGCCCCAAAGAAGCACCACTCTAAACACCATGACATGACCTTCACCCCAAGATCCAACTCCAAACATCAAAGAACACAACATCACACAACTATTAAATTAAAATATGAATCTTTTCTCCTTTATTTATTCATTATAAAAAAAATATGAATATACACGATGGTTTATATGTAGGGTTGAGTATACAACCTTGTAGGAAAACCCTAAGACTTCCTCTAAATGACACCAAAACAAGAAAATTTTTAACTCAATTTTATTTTAAAATAAAAGATATAACAGTTATGGAAACTAGTGAATAGACTATATATACAAAGGTATATAAATAACTCAAACCAGAAACAAACCCATGGTACGAACCCACACACAAAAGATAAATAATAACCAATTCCACCACTATCCTAAGGAAACTCTGAAATAGACCAACTCATTTGTGGTTTCCATCCCACTCCACATATGACATCACTTGGTGGAATAATCCAATGTGACTCAAGATTTCAATAATAACCATGTCTAAAACACCTAGATATTTTTATATGCTTATGAAAAAACAAACCAAGTTCATGACAAGTTCTCACTTTAAAACCCTTATTTTAAAAACCATATTAATTTAACCATTTACCTAAACACAATGTGTACATCTCCTAAAATTCTAGTTTAGAACACCAATCAGCAAAATATATTTCCCATGATTGTTTCATAATAGATTTTCAAAAAAATTATAATAAAATTTTCTATAAATTAATGTTCCTTCACGAGGTGAATTAGTTATTTAATATATATATATATATATTACATAATATTATATTAATATTCAACATATATTATAACAATAAATTCCCCATAACCATAAAGGTTTTCAGTATTTGGATACTAGATATATAATCATCATAAAAATTATCTTTATTACTTAGGGAATGGAAACATAAGAAAATATGATCTCATATTTTCATTAAAGATAAATATAAGAGATATCAATAAATGATCATAAGTGAGTATAATATATGTATAAAGGTATAAGAATATGGTCATAACTTATAATAATCAACCTAATCAGCAAAATATTATTAATTATAATTTATATTATAAGGATTTTCATAAAAACATATTTCTTAAGTATTTAAAATCATTAATAATCAACCATGATCAATGATAACATATAATATACATATGACATAAGTTATTTTTATATGCATAAGAATATGAATCCATTTCCTTAATAAATGATCAATTCCAAAACTATCACTATGGATTATGTTCACTCCAAATTCTAACATTTCTATCACAAAGATTCACTCCTAAGACTATCTCATTGGATAAATTCCCTTAATTTCATAAATATTTCATCATTTCATTATAGTATAACCATAGAAAAGGAAATGAATTTTTTAATGGTTTCATTGTAACTTAATTAAAATTTTGGAAAGAAAAAAAGTTTCATAGAATCATATTTAAATCGGCATCATCATAATCCATACAAATAAAAAATTTTGATGGTATCATAATATTATATCCTCACTTAATCAAAAAAATACTTAAAGTACATTGACATAGATAAAAAAAATTAAGAGAACATTCGTACATTTTTTTGAAAACATTGGGAAAACATCATTTCATTTTGATAACATTTTAACTGAAATTTAAAATAATATTAAAAAAATAATTTTCTTTGAAATTTCCAGGGAAACTGGTAAATTAATTATAAAAAATACCAATTTTCATGATTTTTGGAAAATTAGTTGATTCCATATACGTTAAGAGAGAAAATTATTTTCAATGTTCTACAAAAATTCAATAATGAATTGTTTTTAAAAGGACTATTTAAAAATATTTCTTTTAAAATTTTTAAAAAATATAAAAGTTAATGAAAATAAAAAATTTAAAAACTTTAAATTATTATTATAAGCTTCAAATAAAATTGAAGAACATGGATATGGAAAAACAAGTTCTACAACCGTAGTGGAAATAAGGTTAACTTTTAATTAAAAAAAATTATCAATCATTTTATATAAAAAAGAGAAGAAGACAGTACTAACACAAAAAATTATAGGAACCATAGAAGAATAAAATATATAGTGTTTAATAAAAAAAATATATATATATTCCCCCAATGAAAATTTATCATAGATAACCATGAAAAAATGATATTGCAACATAAAATATTACCTCAAGTCTCGACTATCTTCATACACATTCAAATATAATGTATAACAAATATATATTTATTATATATATATATATATATTATAGAATCATATTAATACATAACATTATATGTATAATTATTTTATATTTTTGACTTATCATTTTATTAATAATTTCTTCATTAAAATGAACATTCAGGTGAAAATAGGTATGTTTTCTATACATATTTTGATTCAATGGTATGATAATTTTACCTTTATCATGATTTAATCATTTTTATAATCATAATCTTGACATAATAATAAATATCTTTCATTATATACATTTTTACAATCATTCATATAAAGAGTTCATGAAAAATGAATCACATCTCTTAAATGATTTAAATAACATAAAGTCACAATTTTAAATGTTTCAAAAAATGTCCACAAATAAAAATTTATGATAATTTAATGTATAAATATCATTAAAAATGATTTATTAAAGTATATGTTGCATATAGAGCCTTATCTATTTAGTTTAACCCCTTTGTTAACCCCTTTTAACATTTAACATAGTAATGAATTTTTTACATGGCTGTTATTCATAATAAATAATAAACAAGTTGATATTGTTACATACTATAATTTAATATTATTACAAATATTTATTCAATTTTAAAAGAGTAATTTTTTATAAGTGGAATAAATTCATTTGAAAATTAGTGTAGAAACCACAACAATTTTTTTTAAAAAATTGTATTTTTAAGCTTAAAATTAAGTTTATCAACATTCCATTATATGTGGAAACTAGAAGATGAATATTAAAATATTTGATTTAATATATCATCTAAAAATTTAAATAAAATTTTCTATCAATATATTTTAATTTAATTTATTTAGATAAAAACACATTATGTGCATAAAAACAGTTTTTTTTAGAAAAACATCTATTTTTACCTTCTAATTTTAATTTATAACAAATTAAATACCAATGAATTAATTTTATAAATTTATAAAAAATTACTTTTCATAATTTATTTTGTCCTATTAATACCCACCAATCCAAAGGCTAGGAATTAAAATTCAAATTAAATAATAACAATTCAATAGTATTTCTTGGTCTATTTAAAGTATGTTTTTCTTGTAAAGAAGGAAATAAAAGAAATAAGATTTATTTAAAGAGGAATATATCATAAAATATTAGTTTTATATATTTTTGTGCCCAAATTTACCATACTGATAAAAGAAGCTGTTGAATTACAAGTGGGAATCGAATCCACAGGGACCTATGAAGATACTAAGAGACGCACACACTCTATGGAGGATTGGTTATGAAGTGGCCAACAATGCTATTGATTTTAAAAATAATAATAACATACCTAAGATATTAAATTTAATTTTAGATTTAAACACTAAATATTTGAATGGAAACAATTAATGAACATGATTGGATCCTATTTTGTCTCTAGGGTTTTATTGGATGTATTTATTTTCATGGAAAATTTCAGATCAATAATTTAAGATGTATCAACAAAATGAGATAACTCCCCAACATAATTAACCAATTTAATCCTTAATAAATTACATGGATAATATAAAATTCAAATATATTATCACTATAATGGTCACTCCATATAATAGCATCATACTAGCACTCCAAAAAAATTCATTATATTTTTTGAAGATAAAGAAGAAAATAAATCATCAAATAGAAATATTTAAATAATGAACATATTTAAATATTAAAGAACAAAAAATAACATAAAATCTATACCCATTATACTCCCTTGGATCAAACCATAATATTTAAATCCCAACATTGATTCTATTCTACCAATGGAAGTGGGAATTATACTTATAAGGTTTGAATTAAAGAAGAAAACATTAAAATAACAACCACTCCATTACTGTGTGAATAATTTCACAAAATATGATATGAATAGATTAATTACCAATTTAAATGGTTTAAAAGTGATATTAATAATAATATAAAATGATAATAATGGTTTTAGTTTTTAAAAAACAAAATTTATTTTAACAACTTATTTGAAATGAATTAAAGAAGTGATTACAAAAGGGCAACATAACATTAAAACTGAATGAAAAACATGAATCCCAAATCCATTAACCATCAGATCTTTAAATAATAGATTTTTTTCCTATGTTATATCCCATATCAATTATTTTATTCCCCATTAATTATGATAGTAAAAAGTATTTTGAGAAATAAAAGGAATGTTGACTTTTCAATGTTGACCATAAAAATCAACGAGATTCATCCCCATTTATTATGTTTGAATTTGACGCAATATTAGTCTGTATAAAAAAGTTCAGTAGAATAGAAATATATTCTTCTATGTGTCCTAAAATATTATAAAATTTTCATTCCAATTAGATCATCTATTTTGAATTTATTCTCAAAATAGTGGGTTGGTTTCATAGATGTTCAAATCTGGCCAACAAATTAAATGTCAACTTGGGCTTCCTGTATCACCGTGAAAAATTTGTAATTAAATATTTCCATATTTCAATTAAATTGTTCCCATAATTTTATCTTTCTAAATTTAAAATTTTATCTTTATGGGTAATTAATTGTAAGCTCCATATTTATTTGATGGGCATATGGCTTATTCTTCTTTGTCAATAAATTTATGTGTTCATTACCAAAAATATACATCTTTCATTTTGATTCATTATTTGATCCTCAAAGATAAAATTTTCCAAACAATGTGATAAATAATATTAAAAAATATAAAATTCATATGATAAAAAATATTAATTCCACAAGCAGATGGTTTATTGGACCCATATTGACTCCTTAAACATGAATTACATAATGATTTAAAATGAAGTTAAATTTATGAAATGCAATAAAATTGGTGTTTACAGACCTAAAAGAACATAAATAATAAAAAATAGTCAATTAATATTATCCTTTTTTAGTGTATAATCACACCCCCAAATTTATTTTTTCTAGTCCTGTGAAAAAATTGTCTCAAAAATATTAAATTTAATTCCCTTTTTTAAAATAAATCACATAAAATTCTCCCCAAAAGATATCATGCCAAAAAATCATGAAACCTATAAAAATAACTAAAAAAAATTTATTTTCACAAGAATATCCCAATCCCAATATCATTCAATTATTTAAATTCATCATCCTATGTAATCCATTTTCAATTATTCATGATGATGTGTTCATAATCACAATAGATATGGGGCCAATTTTTTTATTCATGGGAAACAATATAAGTATTATGAGGTAATAACATTAAACATTAATATTAGTATCCAATTTTATCTTTTTTTCAAAAAAAAATCTATTTGTTTTTTACCACAATAGAGATGAAAAGACAAAATTTGTTCAAGAAAACATTGGAGTATTGATCCCCATGTGTCAGGCGCCACACTTATTTTAAATTACATACTCTATAATAGAGATTTAAATCATCAAAACTAAGAAGAAAAACTATGGAGTTTTTATCCTCATGTTTCAGATGCCACACATTTGGAAAAAACATTTCTCTACACGATAATTTTTTTATTTTTATTTTTGATACTCAAATTAATAAAAAAGTGGCCACAACACCTTTTCTATAATGAAAGGGGCCCACAAAATCAAACATACACCCAAAATCAAATGGATTTTCATTGTCTCGTTTTTATTAAGAGGATGAAAATATAAATTTTGAAAAATCACATTTGAAAATTTCACTTTCCGAAAACTATGTTAATTAACATAAATATGCATTAAAATAAATATCAAGGCTTTAAATTCATTTTATATTTAGTTTTAATATTTCAAAATGTACAATATGTATTAAAGGATAGTCAATTGAATTTTTTTCATTGAATTGAATTTTTATCATAAAATCAATTTTTTTATCCCAGATTTTCAATCCCCCTAATTATAATGAATCCACATTAAGTTTTGAAATATTAGGTGGTAGATAAATAATAATTGGGAAGAAATATATGGATATGTGATTTAAAATTAAATCGTGGGACAAAAGTATCTGGTTTTTTGTTGATGACCCATTAATAAAAAGTTGACACTGGCTTCATATCACATGTAGAATCCTGGGGTTGATTGAAGGTCGTATTTGATAATTAGAATGCATGGGTATCATTTGGAAATATTAAAATTCTTAGGTTGAAAAATATTACACACAAGATACATTAGTTCATATTTGAAACACCAAGGGGGTCCATTAATAAATTAAAAAAAACCCAAAAATTAAAAAAAAAAGAAAAAAACTTCAGTTGGGTTGCCTCTTAGAAATCCCTCAGTTTAATGTCATTATCTCGATGTGGACCCCCCCAACTTATCCAATACCAAATGTAAAAAATTTAAGGACCACAATTTTATCCATTTCTACTTGGTTTATATTTATTATTATTTTATAATTTGTTTCATGTATAATCATATGATCTATAATGAGTTGTAAAATCCAAGTAATATCAGAAATTATTGAACCAATTTTTTTTTTCTTTCCTAACACATCAACGATCCTTATAACTTTATTAGTTTCAAGAGAATAATTAAATAATACCACAATGTATTGTTTTTAACTTATCAATTAATGCTTTTGTGGTGAAGTAAGAACAATAATTTTGATTTTGTATTGATTGAAATTTCCTAAAAAATATTGGATATTTGAAATAAAATCTATTTCTTCTCCAAAAAAATTGTAATAATTGTTTCTTTTTCAAAAAATGATTCAACCACAAAATTTCCAATTTGAATGTCTGAAGTGATTTTGGAATCAATGTTTTTTATTTCTTATAATGGTATAGTGATTGGTAGTCCTAAAAATCAATAATGGAGAAATGTTCAGGAAAAAAATCCATGATGTCAAATTACCCTCTTTTGAATACATAAAATAAATTTCTTATTATTTAAAGACCCATAAATTGTTCCTTGAATTTTTCATCTATCCCAAATCCAAATGTTGGTCATTCAGTTAATTCTTGAGAGGTTTTTGGGAGAAAATATTCTTTTATAAGTGATGAGGAAGGGACAACATGAGTGGGAATGGATTCTATAACAATTTCGATGCATTGCACTTCTAATCTAAATGATAAAACATACGAATAAATATTATCCATTTTTTAACAAAATTCTTTAAGAATTTTTTGGGTATTAGTCTAGATAGAAGTTTGGACAACATAGAATTCATTATATTCAGCCTCCTTAAACATCTTTTATAAGGATAAAATTTATCCATTAGGCATTCATCATCTCTTGAATTGTGCATTGGATTGATCTAAGAAATTACGTATTTTAGGGTCATCCAAATATTATTTTCCCAATTTATTATACATTTATTAAATATATGATGGGGAAAATTTTAAGATACTTCATTGTAGTAGGTGAAAATGATGATTTGAGATTATTTGGACACATGAAAACAGAAAGGGGAAAAGATTAGAGAATTGGATGATAAAAGTTAATTTGGGATAAGAAAATATGGTGAGTGTCTAAGATACATACTTGGGTCCCATGAAATAGAATCAAAATTTGGTTTCACCCAAATTTACCCTACTGGTAAAATCGGTCATTGATGTACAAGTAGGGATTGAATCCATTGGGACCTAAAAATAATCATATAATCACATCCATTCTATCAAGAATTGGCTATGAAGTGTCCAACTATCGTGTTGATTGTATAAAAGAATAAAAAAATACATAATAGAATGAATTGACTATAATAATGGAACACTAAATATTTTAATAAAAACAATTAATAAAGATTACTCAATCCTAGGTTGTTGCTAGGGATATATTGGATGTAATTGTTTTCTTAGAAAATTTATGATCACTAATTGAAGATGTATCCAAAAATGAAAAAACTCCCAACATAATTCAAAGTTTTAATGCTTAAAAAATTAAAATATATTCACCAATTAACATTAATTATCACTTAAATTAGCACTTCAAAAAAATTTATCATACTAGCACTCAAAACGTTTCATTGTTAAAGTTGGAGAAGAGAAAGAAGAAAATAAATCATCGAATGAAAATTTTAAAATAAATATCATATTTAAATATTAAATAACATAAAATAGAATCCAATTCATACCCTTTATA
The DNA here is from genome assembly GCA_963277665.1 of Viscum album. Classification (NCBI taxonomy): domain Eukaryota; kingdom Viridiplantae; phylum Streptophyta; class Magnoliopsida; order Santalales; family Viscaceae; genus Viscum; species Viscum album. The sequence goes on from OY728146.1 coordinate 1,125,821,992, forward strand.
CTCCCTTGTATCATATTATAATAGTTTTATCCCTTTATTGAGGCTATTCTACAAATTGATGTCGGAATTATATTTATAAGGGCATAATTGAAGAAGAAAAACATTGAAATAGCGATAACTCAACTTTTGTGTGAATAATTTCACAAAATATAATGTGAATAGCTTAACACCAAAATTAAAAAGTATTAATTTAATATTTAAAAGAATATAAATGTTTGATAACAAGAAAATGTATTAAGAATAAAAATTTATTTGAACAACTTATATGAATGAAATTGTAGAAGCAATTACAAAAGGACAGTGTAAGATTACAATTGAAAGAAAAACATTGATCCCAAATAACTTTACCACCATCAAAATAAATAGAAAATTTGGGGTCCTATGTTAGATCCCCAACAATTAATTCCTTACCCATTAATTAAGAGAGTCAAAAGGAGGGTAAGAAATAAAAGGAATTATGACTTTTCAAAGTTGACTGGAAAATTCGGCCATATTTATCCCCATTTTGGACATGTGAATTTGATACTGAATATGGTTAAATATGAATGTGTTGTGGAAGATAAATATCTTTGTAAATTTTCACTATATTATTTATAAAAAATCTATACCAGTTTTATCATTCATCTAGAATTTATGCTAGAAATAGTGAGCTGGTTATATGGGCCTTTAAATATGGCCCACAAATTCAATACCAACTTGGTCCCCATGAAACTCCTTAAAAACATTAGAATTACCTCTATCCATAGTTGATTAAAATGATCCAAAAAATATTCAATATATAATGTTAAAAGTTTAACTCCATTAGACTTGAATTGTGGGCTCCATATTTATTTGATGGGCCAAAGTCCCATTATGATTTATCCAAAACATTCTGCGTTCAGTTCCAAAAATCATCATCTTACCTTGTGATTCATCCATTGATCCTAAAAGATAAAATTTTCCAAAACATTTATCAATATTAATCAAAAATATTAAATTAATATAATCAAAATAATGAATTCCATAAGAAGATAATTAATTGGGCCTAAATTGACACTTTAAACCTGAAGTGCAAAACGATGTGAAATGAAGTTCAATTTATGAAATGCCCCAATTTTTTGTGTATAGACATTTAAAAACACTAATATTATAATTTAATCAATGAATGTTAGCCTCTTTATTTTTATAATTATTACACTTTACATTTTTATAAATTATAGAAAAATAATTGAACCCACCTTCCTCTAATGCGTTTTACATGAATAGTTTTCTCACAAACTTAAAGATATGAGATTCCTAATATATTAAATCATTTAATACCAAGTAATATTAACAAATAAATTATATAGCTTATAAAACTACACAGGAAAATTCCAATACAAGGTTCCTATTTATGTAAAATATAAGAATCAAGGATATGTATGAAGAATGATTTTATAACCTTTAATTTTGTATATCCAATTATCATTGATCCATTTGAATTGATCACTAAATTTAATAAGATCCATGAAATATCATAGGGGAAGGTTATAGTTATACATACTAAGATATAGAATTAATAATGGTGGTTTTGGGGGAGGTTTCATGATTGAAATGAATTTTAATATTTAATCATTTTAATAAATTGGTTATTCCACATGGTTTGGAAAACCATGATCTAATCATGAATAACTGATATGTATTGAAAATTTTGAATCACCAAGGATACTGTATGGTTTCTTAAAACTATTCACCAACAAATATCTTTTCTATAAGATCCCTAAAATCTCACATAGTGACTAAGGGAAAACCACATGGTTTCCCCTATAATTTATTAAATTGTTCACCCACCAAAATCTCTCCAAAACACTTAAAAACATAAATAAAATTTCTAAGGTCTAACAAAACCATTAAATATTTAATAATAAAAATTTAAATAGGGAAATATAAAAAATTGTAGGTTTTACACTCTCCTCAACATGGGTATTTTTTCCTTTGCAATATGTAGGTATGTGTTTTCATTAAATATTTTTTTTCCAATGATGCTACATAAATCTCATGTGTACCCATGTCTCCTCTTGAATCTATAAATGATTCCATAATATAAATACCAAAGAGATACATCTACCTCACAAAATCTTCTCTTATCTATCCAAAAAACAATATGAGGCATAGATAAACATTACAACTTCTTCAAGAGTGACATGGTCTTAGTGTATTTAATTCCTATGGTATGTTTCAAAATTATTTAATTGAAACACATGTAAAACATTAAGGGTAGAACTGAATATCATTGGTAAAGTTAAATGATATAAAACATCAAAAATATGTTCAAAAATCTCAAATACCCTAATGTATTGAGGAGACAACTTTCCCTACTTTACCAACCTATGGTTACCTTGTCTCAGTGAAACTTTTAGGAATACATGGTCACATTCCACAAATGATAATTATCATCATAAATTATCTTCATAATATTTCCATTTGATAAAGTTTTTTTCCATATTTTTCCTAATCATTTAGATTTTGGTAGTATTTGTGGATAAGACTTGGTATGATCAACAATTTTATCGCAGTCTCTACCCAATAAAGTAGAGTCTGGAATTAATAGCCTTACAATGACCCCAAATAGATCCATATTTACCATGTCGTGATAACTGTTGTCATATGAAATTTCTAATAAAGGAAAATAGTCTTCCCCTAAGCCACCAAAAACTATAACACATGCTCATATCATATCTTCCAATTTCTAGATCATACATTCTGGATAGTCATTTGTTAAAATATATTATATTGATATAATGGTTAACTGAGTGTCATGGTATTATTTCAAGGATCACTTAAACTATAAAGTGAATCAAGGGACTCGGTCACCAAAAATTTATGTCGGTACTCCATGTAATTTCATAAATTCCTTGATATATAAATTTAGAAAATATTTCACCATATTGGACTCTCTAATTGGAATAAAGTGTGATGATTTGGTGATTCAGTCCATAATCACTCAAATGGCATCAGGTTTTTGAAGTATATATGGTAAAATAGTAGAAATGTCTATAGAAATATATTCACAATTCTAAATGGTTATATGCAAAGACTGTAACATGCCTACCAGTAATTATTATTCTTCATTTACCTATTAGTAGGTGAGTCATTACATAACATAATCATTTAATTTTTTATTCAAACATGACCACTCAAAATGGGTCTTCATTTGCCTAAACATTTTTTAAATTCCTTGGTGAAAAATCCATTTTGAATGGTGATAAGAAGAAATAAGTTGTTCTCAGTATGATAAATGAACTAATATTTTCTTGTAAAAGTGAAACATGAAGATTATGTTAATTTTTTAAAATGTCAATGGTCACACCAACCTTGATTTTTGAGCTAATGTAAAGGAATTATGGCTCTAATTATTGATCCTCCTTGATTAAACTCACTAAATCAGGAATAAGAGTAACTGGAAGGGAAACTGATTTCTAATTGTGTTATCTATAATCCAAATACATGTTAGTAATTACTCCCATAACATTCCACTAACCAAGATTCTCTCTGTCCACCACATTATATGATTTATTACCTAAAGAATTTTCCACTGAATTTCCTCTGTCTAGTGTTTAAATCTAGTAAAAAATCAAACATTTAGATATATTTCATCCAACGTCATTTCCTAAGGTTCAACCCCATTTGTGAAAAGATGTGTTTGGTCACAACCTAACACATATATTCTCACATATCCAGTGATAATCCTAGTGACACTACCCAAATCCTATCTTTGATGTCCTATGATATGGTGACCATCACTGAGTAGGCATATCACCCACATTGGAGGCCTTATCCTATGGTACTTATACACCCGTACACACAAATATCTCTAAGAAAAGATGCAGAGATAATAATAAAACTGATACAAAAAATGAAAGCATACACCGATCCCAAAATCAGAGTATAGTAAATGTACTGAAATCATGATTGTTAAAAATAAAAGACTATCAAAAACTGATTAAAGTGTCCAACATTCTCAGTGGGGGGGATTGTTTTCAAATGAAACCATCAGTACACGCCTCGTTCAGTATATCTCACTATGCTCACCCTCCTATAGGTCCTCCTAGGACTCTGTAAAAAGGAATCTCATCTACTTAAGAAATTACATGTATATGTAAATCTCATGCAGTGGTGAGAATAACAATACCTAGTAGTCACCCCAAAAACACAAAATAAAAGATAGAAACTAAAAATAAACACTCTGTTCAACCCATAGCTAGAGGGAACCACAATACAAACAATAGAAAAAAAGAATCTCTATATCCATAGATTGTTTATACATGAATATTCATCTCATCACCGCCTATTATATAAATTAAATATAGGACATAACAAAATAAATCCCAAAATGACCGAGATATAATTTTCTCAGGATCCATGTATCATGGTCTCAACTATACATCCTACCATAGTATTCTACTTGAGGATCAAAGGTATCACTCTCTTGGGAGAACACAGTATATAATCCCTATCATCCCTAATGGAAATAATATAAGAGATATAATTCATCAGGTATCACGAAACCAATGGAACATCCCCACCATCCCTGATGGCATTCATTTGAGATAACATGATCATCAGGTATCTCTAGGGATCAATTCATGCTAGAACTCAGTCTATCATGATACTAATATTGGTTATCCTACCCTTATATCATTTAAAAACCCATAAAACCTACTAGAACCCATAATATCTCAACTCGTTGATAGGGTATCACTCACAGGACCATTGGGGGACACCATCAACCCAATCTGAAACTTGGGATATCATAATTCTCATATAGGGGATCACACCCAAGACCATTGGAGGATGCTAAAAGACCCATATATTACTACCCAACATGTAATGTATCATATTTATGATGATACTAAGAACCACACCTAGAAAAGATTAAGATATGATAGAGTATCCCACCACGCTATCATGAAGGGATACCACAATGTCTATCTGAACCAATCCTGTGGAGAGGATCACAATCCTATGTTGAGGATATGATGCCACACTATAACCTTACAGGTATAGACCAAGGGAATTCACCCAATTGATACTGGCCAAGAATTTCTAAAATAATCCCCCTATAAGCATCACCTCATGTCGCATCTCTAACTCCAAAACAGTGGCCACCATTTCATTATACATGAAATATATACATAGGATTGGCTACTTATGGTTCTCTATCAGAGTCTTACAGAAATAGATTCACAAGGGAGAAATCACTAAGGGGGGTACATGGTGTGTGCCCATAATACACAGTGTGTCTATCAAGGAAAAATCGTAACTGTATCCCCTCATAATACTCAGTGTGTATATTGAATATAAATGGCTTGTATATGTAATATAAACTGCGTGTACAATATTTACATGGATTATACAACCTATTACATGGAATTTAACCTCGCTAGATCACCTGAGTGTGTCCTCGACCGCACACAGCCTAGCTTTCCATTTCAACCTACATGGTGTGTGCCATCAGTAAACAGTGTGTACCTATTGACCCAACCTAATCTTGTTTCATTGGTCATGATTGTGTACTATGGTTTTTTCTTGTGTATCTGGTCATTTCCACTATCATGTTTACTCCAGGGGGTTGGTTGTGAACTTCCACATGTCTATGTCCCCTCACATGAAGTGTTTGTCTGTGTCCTCAGCCACTCGTTCAGGCACCACTACATGGAGTGCACCCACAGTAAACACCATGTAGTTGCAAAATTTTAACCTCCCTAAATATTAATAACACATAGTATATTCTCCTGAACTACATGTCATTGATTTTAATTTTCAAAATTAAAATCCCTATGAACCTCCAAAAACCCCTGATTTTCAGCAAATAATCATAGGTCAACCACAAAGAGATATCTAGTTATCTTCTTAAGGCTATGAAATCTTAAAATAACTCATAAATGGGGATCATTATTTAAAGAATGTAAATCAACCTATCGCATGGCTAAACATTGATGCTTAAAGTCTAATAAGATTCTCGGAACCTATTTCACCTCGATCTGGTGTCAATCTCTATCAAGAATAGAGTTTGGTTGTGCCTAATCTCTCACCCTTGGGTTATACATATCCATGGGAGATGTCCTTATTATCCTATTATGATCATGGAAACTAAATGGGGGTATTTAGTTTATTAATTTAATATTATTTAATTAATAAATCTCTATAATGTAATACCTTCCAATGGTCACCTCGAAGTGAACATCTGAAGCCAACAAAATTTATGTCCCACATAGGGTAAAACCCATGTTTTGAACTCAACCAATGTCTTATATTTAGGATCCTAGAACTCAATTAGGATTTATTCCACATTTCATAGAAAACTACATGTGCATTATATAAGATATTTAATATTTTTATATCTCCACACCAAGGATCTCTGAGCCCAAAAATTCGATGCTTAATGAGCACCAGGCTTCAAAAATATTCTTATAAATATTCTAAATCCTTAGAAAAAAACTAGATTCATTACATGTTTGAAGATTTTATGGTTCATAAAAGCTTTGAAATTTTCACCAAAGATGTAGTGGTTACACATTTTTAATTCTTAGACCACCAAAACTAATACAAGGTCATCCATTTGAAAATTTTATTCATGATTCGTTGACATTATCAAGCCATAACCAAGGACATGGTCTCCATGCAAGAGAACACATATCAGTATAGATCCTGCTACATAATAATATACCATATATCATTGTGATGATTCTAGAAATATGAGTATTGGTTCTGAAGTAATTCATGTCTTAAGTACATTAAAGGATTTCTCACAATCCTCATTCCATTTGAACGGAACATCATTTTTGTTAAAGAATTCATAGGATAAGGGGAACTTGAAAATTCAAAAATAAGAAAATGATAATAACCTTCTAATCCAATAAATCTTCTAATCTTAAATACATTCCTATTATTTTTCTAATAAATCACTACTTAAAACTATTCTAGACCAACTAATGTACCTATTTCAGAAATTACATAGACAAGAAAACAAACCTATTTTATCCAAAAGATATATTTAGATAATTTTGCATAAATTCATTGCTTATGAAACATAACCAATGTAATCTCTATGGGATTGTCATTTTCATTTATATTTTGAGATTACACCATAATATCATCAACAAATACCATGAAAAATTATTCGAGGTACTTTTGGAAGATGTGATTCATTAAATCCATGATAATTATTGGTTCATTTTTCAGTCTAATGTGTATGAATACTCATTTATAGAGATCTTAATAGCTTTCAAATGTTGTCTTCAAAATATCTAATTTCCTAAATTTGAGTTGGTGGTACCCATACTATAGATAAATTTTAGCAAACCATTTGTATTCCTTCAATTGAATAAAAATTTCATTGATTCTAAGATGATGTAATTGATTTGTATTCATAATATGAATTAGTTTATGATACTAACACATAAATGAGTGAACAATTTTTCTTTTTTACAAATAGGAACATAGGAGCCTAATGAAATTTTTATGGTCTAATGAATCCTATTCTTTTCATCTCTTCCTAATGGGGCTTTAGTTTCAAAAATTCTATTGGTTCCATTCTACATAACGAAAGGGAAATAAGAATCATTCATAGAAGTATATTAAGAGAAAATATGGTTTCTATTTTAGGTGGTAGCTATATAAATTAAGAGAAAATATATCTTTGTTCAATCTATTATATATGAAAGACTCCTAATCAAATTTTCTTTGATAGAACCCAAATTCATCACTATCATTTACAAGGATATTTTTTTATCTAATTTCACAAATGTCTTTTCTTTTCTAGAATTAATATCCCAATCCCATTTGAATATGTGAGAAAATACCAGTCAGGGATGTGAAGGTTAGTTATTGGACGTAATAATCAATATACACTTTTAATTCGATCAACATTTCTATTACAAATATTAATTAAAAATATCTATTTCTAGGACTACATGACAACCAAAATAAATTACCTTGTTGATTGAGATAGGACAATCTAGACAATTTAATCCTCTTCATTATCACTACCCAATAGGTGATTTGATGCTCAAAACATGAGTCATAATTTCCACATAAAACCCTAACTGATTTTACACTTGGGATGAAAGAAAATAGTCGGATGTTTTAATATCAAAAAATACTAATATTAAAGTGAAGGTGATAAGACTAGTACCTTGCACTATTGAGGGTTCTACTTTCACAGCTATGATTTTCTACTCCTATCTATATCATTATTGGTTAACTCCCATAGGGTACTCCATTAATTCTTATTAAGGTGGTTTTTGTTGAAAAATTCTGGTGTTCCTAGAATGAACTTGAGTTTCTAGACTCCGAGTTTTGAGAATTATTCTGATAAGACTAGCATGGTTGATCATGATAAATTTTCTATTTATTCAATTCATTTACACACATTGTCTTCACGAGTCCCGTACAGTGACACATGAAGTGTCCTTTTGGACCATTGTTTTCAAAATATGTATGAGGTATTGTAAAATCAAGTTTCTTGTGATTGAATGAATCAAATTAGAAAAACACAGTTACATACTATGATTTGGTGGAATAGAAACTTATTTTTTATTATGATTCACGTGATATATGATATCATAGGAGTATGGTTCCCTTCTCCTCTATTTTATAGAATTTTATTTTTCAATTATTTATATAAAGATAAAAGTTCTTAGTCCACTACATTTAACAGTAATATCTCTTTTGAACACTATTTCCATATTGAACATGTGTTTATAATCAGCAAACTATAACATGACTACCATATAATGAATGTCTAGTTATAGCTCTTCCATGAATATACAAGCCTTTATATTTGTGCTAGATGCTACCTCTAGAGAAAAATGAACTAATTTGATAAACATAGTCGCATATTATGTAATGGTTTCATTTTTTTCTTCAGGCTAAAAATGTCCATTGTTTTAGTTTCTTTAAAGGTATGCATGTAAAATATTTTATTGATCAATTTTTCAAATCACTCCCTTATAATTACCTTTTCAAGTTTCGATCGATCAACTAATTACCACCATTTTTGTGTGAGGTACTCCTATATGAATAAATAAATATTCAATTTTATGTCATCTATAATTACATATAAATCAAAGAAAATTAATTGATCCTATTAATCTATGTTTTTTCTTGTTCTGGTCCTAAATCCCCCCAAAAAAATCAATGGATTCTGTTTTTGAAACTATAATGTATGATCATTATGTCTTGCTTTCCCAATTTGATTCCCTTTCTCAAAATCTAGAATACTTACATAATTTTTGGGACACATTCATGGTTCAAATATGGTTTAGGTGTAACCACATTCCCTATAAATCCTTCTTTAAAGTTTTCATGTTTTTTTAATGATTCTATTATTCTAAAACCATAGTAACATTCTTTAATCAGTTATCATGTTTTTTAATTCAAGATTATAGAGTACATTATTGAAAAAACCCAAGTTTATAGTAACATAATTTTAAAATAAAGTATTTTAAATAACATATCAATGATTCAATCTTAGTGGGAAGTATAGAGTCTAAGGACTGGTTAGTTAACACTAAGAGTGGGGGTGAATCAATAGTACACTACTTTTATGAATTTTTAACCTTTTAAAATTGAACCACTTAAATTGATTAAATTTATTGATCTACTAAATATTATAACTCAATCTCAACTCATGTTCAGTTATAATATAATAGAGTGAATTAGACAATATTTACAACATTGAGAATAAAATATTTATCCTTTCCATATAGATTAGACACCCCGGTGTGGATTCTTCACCATATTTGCAAGTGAATAAAACTAGTTAAACACCCTATTTAAAATCTCTCAAAAATTGATTACACACCCCAACTTCTACTCCTATATGATTGTTTATACACCCCAATCAAAATAATTCATTATCTAGAAAGACTCCCAAGATAAAAACTTCTTTTCAATGATGATCCAAATCTTTATAGAACTTCTTATTCAAATAGTCTTCCTCCATAATTATTTTGTATTCCCCTTCCTTGTCTATGATTCTTCAAGGTCATTAATGGTATTTTTTAAAAACTTACTGGCCTCAAAACACCGTTCATATCTTTAATAATCTAAATTATCTTCTCCAAATACTTGAGAACTTATGATCTTCTTATTACATTACTTCTCATCATTGTATACTTATATATTTGATACAAATATGTATTAGGTTCTCAAAATTCTCTTCTACAAGTGATACAAGATATCTTATTATTTTTTCTCAAATTTTTATCACTTTTGAGCACACATTTATCAAAAAATATTATTCATGACATAATATCTCATATATTTAATTTCCAAAAACACTCAATAAATTATGTTTTGAATAGCACATTTATTTTTTCCACATTGAAATTCGAATACATAATTTTTTTGGGTATTATACTTCCTTTTATTGAATAGTAAAATATTCTATGGGAATTATTAATGAAACTCAATTAAAATACTCTTGTAGCTCAGGCCAACCAGTTTTTTCACACAATAGAAAGACAGTATAGTTCATTAAAATTCATAGAATTGTTACATCACCTTTCATCATGTGGCTTCATAATCACTCACAGTATGCACAATAAAAGATCTATAATATCACGTTCAAGAATATTGCATGCATTGGATTATCAAATATAGCTTTTAGGATGTGAAGATTTACATTTTTTATTCAATGTGTTTAAATTCAATAGAGACTATATGTATATCAGATTATATCATAAATACCATTTCATTTATCCTTCATCCATTTTGTTCAAATATTCGGCTTCATTACAAGTGACACCACACTTAGGTTCTTCTGTTCATGCATGTAAGATGAATAAATATCATATTAAACATATAAATAGGACATAGTTGTATCTCATGAGGTTTTCATGGCCTTCTTAAATGTTGATAAATCTTTTGTTTGAATTGGTGGGTGTGGACTCAGAAAATTATACATGCTGAATAAGGGAAGGATGAGTGAGGATTTTTGTGGGGAATATGATGATCATTCAGTGATCAGATGGTCCATGTACATCATATTTAATAGTTGAAAATATTTTCATATCATTTAATGTAGTTGAACAATGTATTGGTGCTGTTTTCCCACATTAGTTATTACATTGGTCATTGAATGCATAATAAACAATCATCTATCGCTTCACACTCGATCTGGGACTAGGTTAATCACCTTGATATACTTTCACATACCACATCGGGTGGGATGCACCATTTTCCCCTTGTACACACCCCCATGCACATTCTACTTGCAATATCTACTTAATGTGCACTCCTTCTAAGAACTAAGAACCCTCCATACCTTTTTATAGGTTATTATCTCTCACTATACACATTCGAAACCTTGGTTGGCTAGAGGTTAACTCGTCTAACCTATGTAGTCTTTGTGGGTTACCTTTAGTTGTCTTGATGGTTTTCCCTATTTTTTAATAAAGGCTAAAAAATAGTTATCCAAAAATGAAATACATGTTATATGAGAATCACTATCAAATTCTAAGTAACACAAAAATACTTCATCAAATATTCTTCATACAAAATATGAATTTATTTTTATGGACTTCATCAGTTCCTCTACCTCATATTATTCTTCAATATGTTGAAAAAAAGTGTAATCCTTAATAAAATTGATGGATTCATTTTCATTTAAATCCAATTTAACAATCATCACTCTTAAAAATGATAATTTATCAAGCATGAAAAATAATGACATTAAATGAATCCATTATAACTCTCTAATCATTATCACTTGACTTATTGACCCACTAACATCAAATGAAACACTTAGGCTTAAAATTATCCCAATTTTGTATTTTGTTTTCAATATCCCCTAAAATCATAAAATTCAATATGTGGTGCTCAAATGTTTTATACCCCATATTAATAATCAAATGTAAATTATATATTAGGATATTATCATCTCATCTTGATTCTCAATAAAAAAATTATCTACTATTATATGATTTCTACTTGAAAACTTGTGAGAGATGGATGATAACACATGGTTAACTTAAAAAATATTATTTATTTAATCAAATATAATTCTATATTGGTTAACCTAGTATGGGAAAAAAGTGATATATAACCAATTTTATGTATGTTTTCCATAAATTACAATGTGTGTGAAATAATTCTTATAAATTCACAACTCTTGTTTTAGGGGTTTTAATAATAATATTTTTCAATGAAATGAAAAATCATGCACACACCTCAACAAATGCATCAGAATATTTAGGTGGACAAGAATAACTCCCCCATTGCCTCAAATTTCCCTCAAAATAAGAAATCTCCCTTGAGGATAATTATTAATATAGTAAATAATTATAGATGATAGTGTGATTAACATACCTAAAACTCATGTAAGACCCCCTAAAAGGATTAACTCCTCTTTTTATTTCATGTTATTCACATGAATTCATAAAAGACAATATATTCATGCAGTTATGAGGTGAAATCATCAAACCTCTACATCAATTATGTATGTGTTATCTTAAAAAACATAAAATAATAAGGAAAATTAGGAACATATTATTTCTTTTGAAAAAACATTTTGGGTTATATTTTCCTCTCATACTGTTTTTCTTCTTATTTCCCGGATCATAATAGGATATACTTTCTTTATTCTCAATTAGCTTCATGGATTATTCACATATTTTATACCAATGAATTAATTTTACATGTGGTGTTTTTTATCCTTCTTATTCTACAAGGAACCTCTTTTGTGTGAAATGTAGCCTAATATTTTCCTTGATTCCTAGAACTAATTTTTGCTCTCTCAATTTTATAGTCTTTTCTAATAGATTAGGCTAAAGCAAACACTCATTAACTGATTTAATATATTTTTTATGATTCACACAAATATGGTTTTTTTTATCGATTTCTCACCATAACTCCCCCTTGGTACTTTCATCTTTTCTGAAAAATACATATTAAATAAAAAATAATATTATTTATCTCTATTCCTAACATAGAACCAGAAAAACCCTTGAAACATTGGTCTTCTTGGTTAATTATATATATATATATATATCCAAATGGGTGTTTCCATTATCTGATTATGAACTGATCCTTAATTTGTTTGGGGGGTTTTAGGCCCTTAAAATATTCTTCCCATCCAATGATGTGGATGATTGTATCTCATATTTCTTAGCCCAAAAAACATAAAATTTGGTTTTAACACCTACATTATTAAACACAAAATTTTTATCTGGTTCACTACGACCATTACTCTCACATGCTTGAGAGAAATAAACTTTTACTTCTGGTGAATTGGGTAAGTCTCCACTAAACTTTTTTTGTTCATATTGAACTATAATGCATGTTTAATTTTTCTTAGTGATTTATTTTTCCTTTTCATCCAACATCTTATTGAGATCAATGATAATCATTTCTGGTTTTTATTCCCCAAACATGTTCTTCATGATCTCATAAATATAAGTTATATTCTACATGATATACTCTTCTTTCTCAGAAACATTCATATTCTTCCTTTTCTCATTAAATTATTATATTTATTGGAGTGAGTATCTCAAGAGGGGGGTTAATTGAGTAACAAATAAAAAAATTTGCTGAAAATTGGTTAAAATAAAATCCACAAATTTATTAACAATTGGATAATTAACAAAAACAATAGATTTATATAAGTCTTAACATTTTAGAATAATTATCAAATATTTTTTAGGTCTCATTTAAAATAATATATAATATTAATTTAACCTTTAAATTAAATTTAATAAATTAAAATATTATATAGAAACTAATTATGGTTAACTATCAAAGTATTGGTTTTGTTTATGGTTTAAACCAGATTTAGTTTTAATTCATATAGACAAATTAAAACAAAAACAAAGCACTGAGTGGAATATGAATATAATAGGTTTAGTGTCAAGCTGACACTTATTCATATCCACTTGGAAATAACCTTCTACCAAGAAGATTATATAAATATAATCTATGATCCATAAACTATATCAATTTTACCATAGTATAGTTTTCTAGGTCACATGAGACCTCTTCCACAATACCCATCAGAGTAAAACAATAGATAGGTCATAACCAAACCTCTACCATAACACATCGGAGAACTAGTAAATAGAGTGTAAAGAAGATGTCTAATATCATCTAGTTAAAGTGAAAGATTCAGTGTGTGATAAATAAAATAATGTAATACACACTACTCATAATTTGAAGAGAACAGACAGAAAAAGAAAATAATGATAAGTATAAATCTTGTGTTAATCTATCTGATATGTTTTGAAGCTTTAGACTCCTTGAATGTATCTTGGATAGAGATCTCAAATTGTGTTTCGGAAGTTTGTATTGAAATAGATTTTTTTGAAATCTTTTCTATTCTGACTAAAGAAACTTTATGTTTCTGTAAGCTCTAGTCTTCCTCTATTTTTTATAATAAAGATAAAGCATGTGAGCTCTTACCAAATGCCACACTTCATGTTCTTCAATGTGTTCTCATCTCACTTTTCATGTGTGTGTATATATCTCTATGTAAACATATTTCTATATATATCACTTGTTCAGAGAATGTACAAAGGATTCTAGTACATCTTTTAATAGCAGCCTTAGAAAATAGAATCATTCAGATCCTCTGTATACTCATACTCAGAGCCAACACATTATATAACGAAACTATACAAAACAATTACAAACAATCATTATCATTTAATTTGATAATGTAGCCATTATAAAAATTTTATTAAAAATAAATAAAATATTGGAGGTTACTCTTTCTAAATGATGATAGTATCTAGAGGTGATTTAAGCTAGCGGTGACTGAGTCTAGTGGTGAGTCAACACAATGGGGACATGTATAAAGAGTAGGTAATTCCAAAACATTGTCAAATTTAAATTCTGGAGAAAATTAATATTTAATGGTAACTCGGATCTAGTGGTATGTGTTTCCAATACTAAGCCAAATTTTTGGTTCAATGATGAGTCGTATTCTAGAAATGAGACATGGAAGACGGTAGGAGATTCCATTACTTATCCAAACTTCTAGGCTAGTGGTGATTCATCTCCAATGGTGAGTCATTACTGGTGGTGACTCAACCTCAATGGTGATTCATCCTTGGTAGTGACTCATCCTCAATGGTGAGTCATCCTTGGTGGTGAATCATCCTCAATGGTGAGTATTTCTCATACATATCCAAAATCATTCCAATATTCATTAAAATGTAAAATGTTCTCATAACACATAAAACTCATTTATAGCATAAGAAAAATGATTATTTGATCATTAAAACCGGTTTTCCAATAATATCCCCCTTTTAGAGGATAAAAAATAATGGACTCTTATACACATGGTATCAAAGATAAATCATTACATTATATCAATGGTAAAGAAAAGACACATGGTAATAAAAGTAACTAGTAATTAAATAGTATCAAAGAATAGAGAAGTATCAAAGGAATACTAATATATAAATAAAAATTTCATATTATTATCCCATTTTTGGATTATCAAAAATGAGAACAAAATAACAAATTCATAGAATCATAATATGAAGAAAGAGAAAAATAATAATCATAGAATTCCTATTTAGAAAATTCATTGAAATTAAAGTAAAAAGGTTTTAAAAAAATATACACAAAAATATGTGATCAACAAAAAATTTCTAGTCATCAAATATTCTTTGGATGAGATGAGGTATCAGGATGTTCTTTTCCCTTCCCATTGTTCAAAGTAGAATTTTCAACATCAGAACCATAACTATCTCTATGAATGGTTGCAGGAACACCAGTCAAAAAAGGAGTCTCTCTAATGATGATTATTCTGAGGTTTTGAACATATTATCTTGGAAATAAATAAAAGGGTTGGAAATATCCTGGAAAAGGTGAATTTAAATATTTGGTGATACCAGGCCTAAAGAACTTTGGTTCAGAAACAAGAGGTGTTAGATGGCCTGTAATCAGAAATGCATCCTCATACACAACAGTTGTCCTATAAACATGAACAAATGCTTCATAAAATTTATAACTTCCATAATTATGTTCCCAAAACTCTCTATTTTACTAAAGAATTATTTATTCTCTTCTAAAAAAATATTTAACACTAGTGTCATTACCTTTAACTGATTTACTTTCTCTTAAAATTCTTGACTTACTCGAGGAATTCTTAGTTTCTCTGCCATGAACATTAAATGAGTATTCAGTTCATTGTTAGTATATATCCTGGAAAGATAATACTTGGTGGATTTTATGATGGTATATCTATATAATTTAATATCTTTCATATTTTCCTTGACCAACATGTGAACAGGATCACTATTGTGCTCAAGATTCCTTAAATATTCCTGAGGAATAGACTATTCACCACATAAAGAAGCTCTAAGCTCTTCTCTCACAATAGATCTGATCATCTAAATGTTAGGATATCAAGGAGGATGTTCACTCGATTAAGAAGCTAATAAAGTAATATTATCTACCCTCTCAAGGAAATCATCAATATATATATATATAAAATTTTTTTTCTTTATCACTTCTAGCATAGATTTCATGAACTCCATCTCACTGGAAAGTATCATATTTATAATCTCTACTTCTTAAATATGGCTTCTAATTCCGGTTGAATATGATGTATGAAAAGCTTAAAAAATAACTTTAAACCATTTAGCATAACCTAGAGACCTTAGGCACTTGATTTCTTAACAATATATTCAAGTCATAAAGAATCCATTCTCTAATGGATTCTAAGTTACCTCTAGTGAAAACATCCACTACAATAGGTTGAACTATTGGTGAATAAACTCTCTCAAAATTAAATATTTTAAAATCGCCAGCTATTTCAATCTAATCAACTAATGATCCCTTAGGATCCTTTGCTTTATAAAGATCATGTCTACCATTTTTTGTTGGAAACCTAGAAAACTTATCACATTACTCAAACATTAGATCAATCCAACTGACATAATATATAACATCATATTTAAAAATTGGATAACCAGTAGCTGTTGACACACCTAAAGGTGGTACAACAAAAGGGTCCTCAACAGATCTCTATACATAACCCAGTATTTCAACAATAGAAGGCTCAACGTCCATCTGGTCAGAAACTAACTACTCAACATAAGAAACAAACTTCATTGGACCGTCCACTAACAATTAAACAATAGTTCACTGAACAACATATGTAGGAACACTAAGATCACTACAAATAGTAGGATCAACTAGATAAAACTCCAGACTTGTGGATTTCTCCCCATCAAATGATGCTTCATTTTCTTCTATAGTAGTTCTATCCACATCACCAAAAAAATATAGGTTGATATTTAGATCTATAACCTAACACTCATGGAGAAGGAATGATTCCCTAAGGTTGTTCCACATCCCCAACTCTAATTCTACAATTGGGACCACCCTTGTTAGAATCTTCATCATCATCATCTCAATCTACATTTCTGTTTCCATTTTTATCACCTTGTTATTCTTCATCATCATCTTTATCATCTACACAATTTTCATCATTTTCATTATATTCATATAATTTTGATGTAATATTAATTTTATCTTCACCTGATACTTGTATATCATCCTCATCACTACCTTATTTCAAAAGATTTTATCTGATACGGAGTGTCCTTGGAGGGATAGTTTCTCCAAACATAATAATAGGAGGACATTTTTATATGTTTAGATCACTTCCTTCATCCACAAGAAACTCCTTCTCCTTATCACCAAGGGAATATTCCTATTCCTCTTCATCAGAATATTCCACCACTTTGTATGGTTCCAAACCAAGGTCTACAATATCTTCCAGTCTCAAAGGATAGCCATCTTGGTTAAACTCATCATACATCCTTTCACTGTCATTTACCCATTGTTCCTTCTAGGAGTTACATCTAATTTTCATATTTATAAAAGTAACCCTAGTGGTTCATAAGCCTCTATAATCTAATATTGATTATTTACGTTCATCAACTAAACCGTTGTCCTCAAGCATAGCTGAATGAATCTTAGGGTAGATTAAGGAATTTGAACATTAATATGGATTTTTTATTTCCAACATGTGAATCATTAGATGTATGCATAGGTTGATTTTATCACCTATATTGATAATACATAAAAGGTGCACATCTTGGTACCTCAATGAAGTGAAATCCCCCTTCCTTGGGAAAATCATAAATAGTATGAACAAGAAAAGTAATCCGCGTTTACCATCAAGTTCAGAGACAACTACTCTTATCAAAAATCAATATCTTATTAACTCATCCAAAGAATCTTTATAAAAAATGTCTCACCAGACTCTAGAATAGTTCCTTGATAATATTTCATAACTCCTTCATGTGTAACTTCAAAATATTTAGATCACTAACTTGAAGTAAAGACCACATTTCATCCATTTATTCTAGTTGTCACCCATTCTTCATTTTTCTCAAAATAGGACTCTACCAACTGGTAGAACTGATATACCAACCTAGGATAAAAGGTTCTCTAATTAGTATAGAACCACTACATCCATCATTGTTCATGTATAACATTCTAAAATATTGACTTCCTTTTCAAAAATCATTCTTCTTGAACTTCTTTCTCAGGTACCACACCCCCTCCTTAAAATCTTGGGATTTATATGATCTAAATCATTTGAATGACTGGATTCCTATTTTCTCTTATTTTTTAAATGTGACCCCTCTATAGAAGACTTAGGAGATCAATTAATTCTAACCATGAATATCGTCTTGACATGATTGGGTTAATGAAAATGAATGTCAATGGTTGAGAGAGAAATGGTCCCAACAATATCAAGAGAAAATTTGTAAAGGGAGTGATAATTGAAGTTAGAAAAAACATCTGATTTATATCATTTGGGAATTTAAGGATTCATAAAATAAAAATCCAAAATCCAAATAGAATTTAAATCAAATAAAAATTAAATAAATAAATAATTTAGAAATCTAAAATAGTGATGGAGTTTTAAAAAATAAATAGTGAAAAATTTGACAAAGGCATGATGTTTGCAATGGTAGGTAAAAGAAATGGTGAAAAAAACTCAATGGTGGGTAAAACAAAATATTTAGTAAAATTAAACGGTTGGAAAAACTCATTGGTGGGTAAAAATCAATGGTTGGTAAAAATCAAGGGTGGGAAAAACACAATTTTGGGTAAAACTAAATGGTGGGTAAAACTCAATGGTGGAAAAAACTCAATGGTGGGGAAAACTCAACGGTGGGTGAAACTAAATAGTGGGTAAAACTCAATGGGGGGAAAACTCAATGGTGGGTAAAACTCAACGATGGGTAAGACGTAATGGTGGGTCCCGTAAAATTAAAAAAAACCAAAAAATTTCATACCAAATGCATTTTTAATGTATTTCATTCTCTCATAATTCAATGGCTTAGTGAAAACATCAGCAAGTTTATGTTTTGTACTACTGTATTCAAGAGAGATATCACCCTATTGAAAATTATCACTCAAAAAGTGATGTCTTAAATCAATATTTTTTGTTATAGAGTGGGATATAGGGTTTTTATATATATTAATAGAACTTTTACTTTATTATTTTATGGGGACATCTCAAAAATGATATCCATGGTCTAGTAATGTGTGCTTCATCTACAAAATATGTGAATACTAACCACCTATAGTTGTGTATTTAGTTTAAGTAGAAGATTGTGCAACAGAATTTGGTTTCTTCTTTCACTAAGAAACTAGAGATTTGTATAAAACGTGACATTTTCTAGAGTTTATTTTTCAATTTAACTTACAACCACTAAAATTATAATTTGAATAACTAAGACAAATTCTTTTCTACATGGGCAATTTTTTTCAAATTGGTAGTATATTTGAGGTAATTAAAAATCCTTTTTACAGAAACTAAGTGTGACTCTTTTTTATTTTCCTTAAAACGATATCACATACATACACTAAACATAATACTATCTTGGATAGTAGTTAAGTAGATAATACTTTCAATCATACCTCTGTAACTGGTTTGATCCACTGGATTTTTAGCTTCATCAAGATTCAATTTACTAGTGTTACTCATAGGATTATCGGTACTCTTAGGTTTTTCTAAACCAAAAAATTTTAAAATATATTTAGTATATTTACTTTTATATAAAATAATTCCTTCTTTATTTAGAAAAATCAGAAAAAACTATAAAGAATTTATGTTTACCCATTAAACTCATTTCAAATTCATGTTACATCATTTTTTAAAAATCATAAATAGATAATATTTAGAGATTCAAAAATAATATAATCTACATGAATTTTAACAACTAAAACATCTTTTAAAATTATTTTCATAAATAAGGTAGAATCACCTACACCTTTTGAAAATCCTTCAGAAATAATAAAAGATATGATCCCATCATACCATGCTCTAATATATTGTTTCATTCCATATAAATATTTTGTTAATTTGAAAAAACTATTTGGAACATGATGATTTTGAAATCATGGGGGTTGTTAAAAAAGGCCTCAACTATATACCCATTTAATAATGCACTCTTGACATCTATTTGATATAGTTTGAAATATAGATGAACTATATATGATAGAAGTATAATAATAGTTTCATGTATATATAATATTGAAAATGATTCAAAAATTTTTCTACCCTCTTTTTGACTATACACCTGTGAAAGATTTTTGTCCTTATTCTTAATATTATTCCAGATTCATCAACTTTGTTTCTAAACACCCATTTAATTCCTATAGTCAAGTTGTCTTTGGTTATATCAAAAAGTTGCCATAATTTATTTATTTCATATTGATTTAGTTATTCCTTAATATTAATTACCCAAAATTCATCATTGATTACATCGTTGATGTTCTTCGGTTCACGTTGTGACAAGAATGCTTGATGTTCAACATGATTTATTGAATAAGCTCTTTTTTTATACCTCTATCTTGGTGTCCAACTAGAGAATATAAATGATGGAATTTAAGAGTCCTGTCAGATATAGAAAAAGAAGGTTCATTCCCCTCAGGGTTCTCTATATGTTTAGGTTCTTGTTTTGGAAGTTGCTCAAAGATAAGAGATTTTTTTCGTCTTTCACAGCATAATAAGAAGGTTTAGAATTTAATTTCAAGGTGGATAAATCAGCCTCAAGGTTTTATCGGAAATTATTAGGCTCATTTGAATTTTTCTCATCAAATTTGATTTAAATAGTCTCTTCTATAGTCTCGGTTATTTTGTTAAAAACATTATAATATTTACTAGAGGTGGAATAAACCAAGAAAATTCTTTTATAAATTTTAGAGGAAATTTTATTTAGATTATTCTTAGTCTTAAGAAGAAAAAATTTGTAACTGAAAACTCAAATGTAATTAAACATAGGGTTCCTACAATTCCAAATATCATAATGGGTCTTCTTTGAGATAGGTATAATTAAAACATTATTAATTATATAAAATATTGTATTCACATCCTCTGACCAAAAGTATATTGGTGATTCATATTCATTAAGCTTAGTTTGGGATATCTCTTGATGTGTTATTTTCTTCTTTCTACAAATTCATTTTGCTGAGGAGCCCTATGAATATATAAGTTATGATTATAGCCATTTCTTGAGAAGAATGATTCAAAGTAGTGTTTTTCAAATTCATGGTAGTGTTCACATATTAAGGTCTTAATTATAAGTCCACTTAAGTTTTCTATAGATTTAGAATAATTTTTGAAATAATGGAAAACGTCACTTTTGTGAGCCAAAAATAAAACCAAATTATACCTAGAAAATCATCTACAAGAACATAAACATTATTCTTCTCAATTTACCTAAAAAATATTGATAGTCCAAACAAACTATGTGAACAAACTCAATAGGTTGAGAAGTTGAATCTTTATTTTTTGATTTAAAATAAATCCCATATCATTTAACTTTTTGATAGGACTTATAGGATTTGTCATTTGGGAATTCACGTTTGGGTAGATCCTTAACTAAAACTATCTTTGAAACATTTCTAATTGAGTGAATGTTAAAATGGCCTAGTATACTATTTCAAATCCCTAATTCCTTATGAAAGTCACTCAAGTAGGAAAGATTATGATAAATAAATTAATCAAGATTAACAACATATACATTATCAGTTCTTAATGAAGGAAATACTAAATAATTTAAAGAATTATAAATGTGTCACGCAATGTTCTCAAACATTATATGAAAACCATAATCACATAATTGTGATATTCTAAGAAATTAATATTTTGAACCATAAAAAACTAGTACTTTAGTAATTAAAACAGAGTTGTTGTTACATATTTTACCAAGGCATATGATCTTCCTTTTAGCATTATCACCAAAGGTGACATGAACACTACTAAAATTTATGAGGTTATGGAAGCTAGAGTTTCCATTATTTCATATCTTGGAACATCCACTATCCAAGTACCATATACTTAAATATGATCTCTTCAATGTAATTTCCTAAAAAATAAGTTTATACCAATAATGACTTCGGTACCAAGATTTTCTTGGGTCTAAATGTGTTAAAAATTGAAAATTTATGAGCCCGCATTTTCTTAACAGGTTTCATGAAAGAAAATTATAATATGTTTGAAACAAAATAATTTTATGTTCTCTTAATTAATAACTAGCAGTAGAGAATTATGATTTAGATTTAGTAATAAATTATCTCTTAACTATTTTTTCTCGATTGAGGTTGGTATCCTAGAAATGTAACATACTTTATATCATTCTGTTTACCTTGAATGAATGTACGTTTTTCTCTTCCATTGGTAAACTTTTATAAATACTTCTTTAAAAATTCATTGGAAAATTTATGTTGAGTATTCTACTTTAACAACTGATAATTTTTTTTATATCTATAGTAAGATCAGTTTTAATTCTGGTAGATAGAAATGTTATTTATTCAAGACCTTATATTTATCTTTAAGTTTCTTGATAGTTTCCTCAAGCATTCTGAAATATTAAAACATTTATTCTTGAGACATAACATATAAATTTTGTTTACTTTCAGATATATCATAATTAAAAACAAATAAAATATTATATATAGTTGGTACCACAGAGACTTTTACCATGAAGCACATATTGGATCATCCAGACTTCCCTTCAAGAGTAGTCTCCGAGTATCTGGAGATTTCTTTAGTGGCACTCTATGTTTCTTTCATGGTTTTCTTAAAATTTTATCCTTTTTCTAATATTTGTATTTTGTTTTTCAATTTGGGTTAGTCATCCTTATCTTTTCCTTTTCACTTGAATTCATAAAAAAAATATCATTTGTATTATCATCCATTTTCTAATTTTTCTTCTAATTTCTCTTTCTGTCATAAATTCTATTGAAACTAGGCTTTCTAAAAAATATCATATTTTTATAGAACAGCTTATGTTTTGTAACCAGATGGTTCATCATCTCATCATTATCTGGTGGTGACTCATCATCATTGAAAATCACACCTTATATCTTTTACTTTTCTTTTTGTTTGGGGGCACTAGTCTTGAAATCTATAGATTTTATTTTGGGTTCATCATCCTCTTATATTTTGACTTTAAGCTCTTCTTAACACATCATAAACTTTCCAATTAATTTATCAACTGGTAGATTTATAATATCTTAGGA
The DNA here is from genome assembly GCA_963277665.1 of Viscum album. Taxonomy (NCBI): domain Eukaryota; kingdom Viridiplantae; phylum Streptophyta; class Magnoliopsida; order Santalales; family Viscaceae; genus Viscum; species Viscum album. The sequence continues at coordinate 1,125,845,515 of OY728146.1, forward strand.
TTCTCTGATGGACATTGATGTCCCTCTCTTTCGTTTAGGAAATAATTTAAGCAGTCTCGTAATCTGATCCTTTTCAAATATTTTATTTCTCTGTGAGCTTATAGTGTCCACTATTTTGTTGAACGTGAGAAACATGTCATAATTTAAGTCGTCAGGATTCATCTTAAATGAGTGATATTTAACAATATAGGTATTCAATCTCATTTCTTTAACATTTGCAGTTCCTTCATGTGAAATATCTAAAATATCCCATATTATAAAAGTCATTTTACAAGGTGATATTCAATTAAATTCTTCATCTCTTTAGTTATAGAAAAATTAATTCATTTCATTATAATTTTTATTATAGGAAATCTTAGTAGATTCATCTCATTAACTTCTATGAGACTTACGTAACTTATATAAATTCTTAATATAAAATAAAATTTCAAAACCCATACTCTCTATATGAATTTTCATTTTTTATTTTTCTAGTTAATATAATTATTTCCCTTAAAAAGGAGGTCTAATGGTAGCATAACATACTTGTCTATTATTCATTTAAAGAAAAAAATTTATAACTGATAAAAATTTATGACAATTAATGTACAACTAAAATCATAGTTTAAAATAGTTGAAAATACTTTTCTACCAAATGTTGGTTGTAATGTGTATCTCAAGAGGGGGGTGAATTGAGTACCCTATAAAAAGATCTAGTAAAAATTGGTTGAAATAAAATCCAACAATTTATTATAAAAAACCCACATACCCAAAACAGAAGATTGACATAACTCTTGAACTTTTAAAAGAATTATAAAATAGTGATTAGGTATTGGTTAAACAATATAAAATATTAATTTAACCTTGGAAATAAATTTACTCAATCAAAAAATTATATAAACACTATTTTTATTTAACTATAAATGTAGTGGTTTTGTTTATAGTTTAAAATAGATTCAGTTTTAAATAATAGATATAAAGTAAAACAAAAAACAAATCACACAGTGGAAAATGAATAAAAAATTTGAAACCTTAGGTGGAGACTTAGTCCTCTTCACATAGAAACCACCTTCCTCCAGGAATATTATATAACAATAATCTATGATCCCCAACCTCGATTGTATGTACAATATCAAAGCCATCCAGGCCACACAGGACCTCTTCGACAAAACCTGTGGAAGTAAAACAATAGATAATTCACAATCATACATCTACCACAACAAATAAGAAAATAGGTAAACAGTGTGTTGATAGGATACTTATTATCTTCTAGTTCAATTATAGGATTTAGTGTGGGATTAAAAATCGATTAAGACACACTACGGTTAATGTAATGAGAATAAAAAGAAATATCAAATAAAGATAAGTAGAAATATTCTATTTCTCTATCTGATATTCTCTAAAACATTGGAATCTTTAAAATTACCATTAAAAGGGAGATCTTTTTGAGTTTCTAAAATTTACAGTGAAACAGAGTGTCATGAATGCTTTTCTGTTTTGAGTGAAGAAACTGGAGGTTTCTGTAATATCCACTCTTCCTCTATTTTATTAAGAAATATGTAGTGTGTGAGCACTCAACAAGTGGGAGTATTCATGTTATTCAATGTGTTTTATTATCATAATGCATGTGTGTGTGTATATCTATCTGCGTACTCATGTGTCTATTACTGTAACTTGTTTAAACAACACATAAGCGAGTGTTCTACATCATTTAACAATAGTGGAAGAAAAGATAATCAGTCAGATCCTCTATATCCTCATTCTCAATTTTGGGGCATTATTTAATGATACTCTAAAAAATGAATAATGACCATTAAATTAAGTATTGCCATTAAATTTTAAAACGTATCAATTAAAAATATTAAATTAATAATAAATAATATAGTGATGGTGATTCATTTTGAATGATGATAGTCTCTGTGTAACACCCCTAGATTTTATAAGATATATTCTTTTTAATTTTTTTGATATCTTCTATTGTACGCTACACCAAGATTATCTTGCAGTATACGCAACAATATATTTTTCTTATGTTACACGCAAGAGCGACCTTCCTCGATAGCTTGTGTGGTAGGCAATACCAAGTTTCACTAAACAATGATATATTATAATATTATTATGAACTAGTTGTTATAAATAGTACTAACAGCATTTTTATTTTTATAACATTAAAATTCATCTTACACAATTTCTTGAAAATGGTAGGATAATAAAATCAATTTTTCGTATAAAAGAAGTATTTTTCAAAAAATGCAGTTTTGTCACCTTTTGAGGGTGCACCCATTTTAAATCTAAATTTTTACAAGTTTATAAGTAATATTTGAAAAAATAAAATTCTTCTTTTAAATCAAGATATAAAAATTTACGTTGGATAAATTTTTGACATTATTATGATAACCATTATATTTTGATTAATAGTAAAAATACGCTAAATTTCTTTTAAAAACAACTTTTTTCATCGAGATAATTTATATGGATAAATTATAATACATAATGGTTTTATATTATAAATATAATATATTTTTACCATTTAATATAATTTATGTCATGATCATGAATTTTTCATTGAATTCATAGGTAAAAACATTTCAATCTTTTTCAATGTTTTAAAATTCCAAACCTTTTTTCTCAACAATGGGATTAATTTTAAATTAATTAATACAAATTCTATATTTTGAATTTGGAAAAATGGATTCCATATTTGATCATTAGGTCCAAATTATTTTAATAGTTTTCTTTTATTCTTCGCCATTATGAATAGTAACTACGGTAAATTTTATTTACCATAGATAAAGGTAAATCGGGTAATTAAGGGTAAAAATAATATTATAATATTACCCTAAAAACTGTTTTAATATAATTAGATGATTATACTTCATCCTAAAATATACTTGGGTTGAAATATTATCTATTGGAACTCACTTGGATGAGATTAAGACCTTTAATTTATTTTATTTAATGGAAAGTGAAATATGTCTCACTCAAATTTTAATAATTAAATTATTTTTAAAATAAGGTTATACAAAATATAAATTTGATTATAAATACTCATTTAAAAGATTAAATGTTTTTCTTAATCATGGAAATTTATTTTTAATTTTTTAGAAATATATACTTACTTTAATATATTATACATTAATTTTGAAGAAATTATTTACTTAGTGAAAAAATCAATAATATAATTTCTATTAAAATAATAATAACCATCAAAAGGACCAAAAACATGACCAAACCTTATTGGTAGAGTATATATAAACCATAATAATAAAAGGCTCGATGTGTGGACCATTTGGAGCCTTACTAAATAGATTATGACATTTATATTATTTTATTTTAAATGATTTCAAAGCTGTCACCTTCATAATCTAATAAAGATAACATTTTAAAAGTTGGTTGTTTTAGAAGATACATTCGACTAAAAATGTTCTTATTAAATATATTATATTTTTATTAATAATAGTATTTTTTTTATTTTTAAACAACAAATAAGTATATAAATAATTATACAAAAATGTTGTAGTAATTATTTTATTAAGAAAAATATGAAATATATAATTTTAAAAATCGTAAAATAAATATATTATGAACTAATTAATGTGATCCAAGAATTTTATAAATAAATATGAAATGTTAGGAATATATATGAAATATTTTGGTTCGACTCTATCATCTGTTTGAATTTTATGTAAATGCAAATAAATGAATAGTTTCAAAATTGACACTATTGATATTTTATAAAAATAACATATTATTAAATTGTTTAAAATTCACAAAATTATTTAAAAATTGAAAATTTATATTTATATGGTCTAAAATGTCATATAGTATCCAATTATGGATAATTAAGAGAACATAAGTAAGTATTTATAACCATTTATAATTTATAATCTTATTACCAAAAATAAAATTAAATAGATTAAATAAGGTTAAATCAAAATGATATGGTTTAAAATAAAATCAAAACATGTCTAAATATGATTGTTTTATGCGGTTAAAACACTATTTTATCTCATATTTTAATTTGAGTCACATTGGATGTTTTTATGTGGGGTTTGAGTTTATTATAAATTAATATTTTGGAGGTTTCCAAAAGTGCCCCTCTACTCTCTTATAAAAGGGAACCTCCTCCATCTCCTATTCACACCATTTTGTGCTTTCAAACTCGGCCAAAACCTATCCATTTCTCTTATCAACGTCCCTAGAGACATACTAGAGGTTCTGTACTACTTCAAAAACCCACCTTAGTGCCCTAAGAGTAGGTTTAGAAAAGGCACATCGAAGAAGAGGTAATATCCTTTACTGATTATTTCAAACTTATTTCATCTTCTACTTCTTCAATATGATTTGTTTCATTATTAAGTAATAACTATAGAATCACATGTATACTAATATGTTATTATGAATATGAAAAAACCATATTTCACCTTCTATCTATCCTAGGAAAACAAAATCACTGCGCGGGCATACGTACGGCTTACCGTCTCCACATCGTGGTGTAATCTGTTTTTCCACCACCACCTTACTTGGATGGGTATAATGGTGGAAATAATAACTATATATGATTATTATAACATGATAAAAATTATGAGATATTATGTCATCCACTCCAATTCCATTCAACAATTATGAGAAAGATATCATCACTCGTGCGAACGTAAGAATTATCGTCTCCACGACACGATGAGATTCATTATCCATGTTAACAATAACAAAATGATTATAAAGTATATATAATGAATAATAATGAGATATATGACATAATAATGATACTGTATTTATGTGTATATATATATGTAATATACTTTCTTCCATTCAAGTCAATAAGGAAAGGAAAACAGTGTTCATGCGTACATACGGCCTACCGTCACCATGAACGGGGTATTTCATTTCATTTATCTATCTATTATATATATATAATGAATTTATATATGATATATAATTCATGTGTTAAATTCTGGAAGTATGTAATTCATGATAATATCAAAAACAACAAGTCCAAACACGTACGATAAATGAAACAATTATTATCCAAAACGTTGCTTCAACGTGGAATTGACAAATGAAAGGGTAATATAAAGTCATAAGTGAATCATATATGATATCATAAAAATGACTATGATTCTTTAATAAGTTAATGACATTATTTATATTATTATACAGGAGTTTTTTACATGTACAGAAGAAATTGGAACTAAGGTAAGGGATAATTATTCCAATCTCGTTCTTATCCGAGATTGTTTATTCATAAGTATTTACTGGGGTTATATTTATCATCCATGTCCACGTTTTATAAAAAATGTTTTCATAAAGTTTTTACTATTATTCTATGTATTTTTGAAGTCATTTTTACCTCTTTTTGACTTTTACTATGTCGTATGGAAGGAATCATTCTTTTGTTTACCATACGAGGTACTTTTTGACTTTTCCAGCAAAAGTATGAGGAGAATTTTTTTTAACTTATACAGCATAAACAGATTTTTACGATTTCATAATTCCTTTTTTAAATAAATCATACTCTACAAGATTTCATGATTATTTTCAACAAAATTCTTTTCTTTTAAAATTGCATTTCATTTTGAGAAAAGAAAATGTTTTGAAAGAAGAAAGGATATTTTCCTCAAAAAATCATTTCAAGTGTTTTATCAAAACTATTTTCCATCTATGATGACATTCATAAATATGGTTTTGTTTCCAGAATAATGTCTATAATATTTACATGATTTTATTATGTTTATGATGAAATTATATCCATTGTTTTATATGGATTACGTTTTGATGGGATGATGTTTATGAAACCCATTTTATTCATTGGGTTATGATGAATGATTTATGTTTATTCTATGGAACACGAAATAATGATTTCATTATGAGATGGGTGGGACCTATATCTCCCTCAAATGCATTGGGTAATGATTTATATCTCATGATATAGACATGAACAGAATGGAGAGTAAATAAGGTTCAGTAAAACATGGTTGGAACATCAGTTAAACCCAATTCAGTAATGGAATTTGTCCACTATGACGGTCTTGGCAGCAATGCTTTGGATACTATGGAAATCATATCATGTGCTTAATGGTTTTCCAAAATTACATTTTTTATTCCCATGATATTTTATTATGATTAATGTTCCTTTTGGATCTATGCCTTACGTACTCCCAAGATTTATTTCACAACTCAATATTTTGATGTTTAAACTTTACATTCATGTGTTTAAGTTTAAATTTATATGGTTTGTTTTATTTTCTCCATGCTTACCCTTACTGAGCATTTGAGCTCACCCTTTTTAGGTTTTATTTTCCCCATGATATAAAAAAGGTTTTAGGTAAGAAAACCAAAGGGGAATATATTTATGGGACATGTTGAAGATTTTTCACCCTGATTAGAGGATTATATTTGGAGTTTCCAAAGACACTAAACTAATACAGTCATTGGGTGTCTGTTTGTGTCATGTATTCTGTATTCTGAAAAAGTAATGTAATTTCCATGTATGTCAAACTTGGGTCTCTACAGTTGGTATCAGAGCGAAGGTTTATTTGACCATAGGAAATTAGAATGTGAAAACATTAGTGACATCCCTAGAGATATTTCTAAGGTATGTCTAGGTATTTATCTAATGTTAAGTATAAGTATAGGTTATAGTCCTAGAATTAAGGTAACGATTGTAACGACTTGGACCCGTCCAGCCACCCAAACAGTGCCAAACGGGTCGGATGTCACTACCTTAGGTGCACCTCCCCTGAACGCCAAAGGCTGCTGACTAGTAGTGAGGGTCTAAATAGGTATAGTGGTTAGGATATAACCTCTCATAGGAATAAAAGTGTTAGTGGTCCGAGTATAATAGTAAAAGATGCGGCAGAAATAAATGAATCAGCAGGCTCAATCCAGGCCCGCATAGCGGAAGCATATCCAATATCAACAAATCAGCAGAAACAATATAAAAACAATAGTAGCAGAAAGTAAACAGGACAACATGTAGTAGCATACAAGAAACTACTACTATAACCAAACAAGGCATGCATCTAAAGAAAGTCATACAGATCAAAATATAATGGCACCAATGGCTAACCAATAGTAGCTACAACAAGGTAAGCATGCTGATACAAGAAAGGAAAACCAAGCAAGCTACTCCAGAAAGGCACGACCTCAGGGTCCATGCCATTCTCCAATTCAACAGCACTAAAGTCCAGCTCCGAAGGCTGACCCTCTACCTGCATGCAATTTCATAAAGTCTACATGCGTCCCGAAGGGCCCGTGTAGGGTGTGAGACGAGTCTCAGTAGGATACCACCCAAGGGTGCGTACCTAATATAAGTGTTTAGAAAGACATGCTTATATAGAGAAAAACAGTAAATAGTACAATACCCAAAAGTAAACAAAGACTTCACTAGTGCTCGGCAGCCACCAGGAAGAGTCACCTACTTCGGCCAACGCTAGAATGTCTGTTCAATAGCCCGGAACCTTGTTCCACCTGACACCACGTGTCTCTAGTACTGACATCCCGAAGTCACGCCCAATCGTCATAACCCATATCGAAAGCCCAACCTTCCCATGGCACAAAATTTAGAGAATCAACGATACTTATCCTCAAATAAATCCTGAGGCACAGCAATGTCTGCCCTCAAATAAAGTAACCGGAGGCACAGTGATATCTGTCCCCAAATCATGTAAACGGAGGCACAACGATATCTATCCTCAAATCATGGAGAGCCTCTTCCCCCCAACCTGACAACCTCAATTCTATATCTCAAAGGCTCCTCACCTCCCATTTGGCTTAATACATTAAGCACCCAAACCAAAATACCTAACCGCAACTACAGGGCCTCTACCCACAAGAGTGTTCAAAACCACCTCATCATGGAGTCTATCTGTGTGCACACTACTCAAAAGTACCCAGTGAGCGGTAATTACCTCATTATGTCCCAAGACACAACACCTCTGACACCTCGTGTCCCTGCGAACTTGTCGCTCATGTCTGATGAACTCGACATCCATGTAACTCGGGCCAAGTCCAACTTGACAGCCCCACTGCCTCAACCGACGTCCATGACGCCCTATCCTATGGTAGAAACCACCCAAGTAACCCGAGCCAAAGCCCCAACCTGTGATCGTCATCACTCAACAAATATCTGGGCCATTCCCAACACAACATGAAGTTCAACACAGATAATATCACACATTACATAACTATAATCAAACATTACATGAAATAGGAAATTACTAAACAATTAATTGCACTAACTTATGCCAATCCATACCAGCACCTAAGGTATTGAAATCCTTAAAAAATCATTTTCATTCTTTATCAAATCAAACTCAGTAGTTTAATCCAACAACAAAAAAAGTAGTCTAAAATTAGCAGTTTAAATACTGGTCCAAATCATACGCATTTCGGCACCCCCGGACGAATTTCCCCAACGATCCATGACCTCTCACCCGGCCTTGATCAAGTACAACAAGGGTCCGAGAATACTCAGAAGCATCCAACAATGCAGATAATTAATTAACAACAAATACACAGGGTTTATCTCAACACCCGACATTGCGCCCGGAGGTCGCAACCTCAAATTGTCTACGAAAATATGAAATAAGGTATGCAACACCCACCACATACTTGTACAATGAAACTCCTTTGATTTCAGCCACTAAATCGGACTGAATTACGGTAGATCTAAGTTTCCGTCAAATCCGGTAATTACTTTCGGATGGAATTTGCAGAGTAATAGGTGAGGGATCAAAGACGAAGAAGGGTGCGTGGGGTTATCCTTTCTGATGCAGTCCCACTACCACCGACGGATCGAAGAATAGAGGTCATACGGAGATTCTGGGAGGGTTTGAGTTCTTCGGTGATTTTCAGACGAACTGTCCATCCAAAAGGGGAGAAGAATAAATTTCTGGAAATAAGATGTGACTGTGCCCCAAACGATCAAATAAAAAAAGTACACGATGAGTATTTACAAAGTAAACACCGTGTAGATGTGTTTCTGTACTCCGACTTAAGCGGAGTCCAGCACACGGCTTGGACTGGGTACACAGTCAGTACATGGCCAGGGTCTCGGCCGCTACACGGGACAAAGGGTACACAGCATTTCAAGGGAGACTACACGCCATGTAGATGGAAATTTATACCCGGGCACCACATGGCATGTACTCAGCAAGCACATGGTCGGTCACTCAGGTAACTCATACATGGAGTGTACTTAAAGTACACGATGTGTAGTCGGGAAATTTCCAGAAACTCCCCAAATTTTCCAGACTTCTTAGGAACCTGTAAAAAGTTCAAACAGGGTCGGGATTTTGACCCGTTTCTAAAAACCTGGGTTCTTACAAACTCCCCACCTTAACGTAGCTCATCCTCGAGCTACTGAATGAAACTAGAAGATGGAACTGAACACACCCATCCCGATTTAACAACCCAGACTACCCCGGTCTCAAGGTTCGGGCTAAATTCCTAAAAAGGGATCCCCACCTTGGGAATTTCCTACTCAGTCTCAACCACTAAAGCTCAAAGAAAACAAATAAAAAAGAAAACAACCAAACAAGGCCCAACGACCTATTTCTCGGACCCATGGTCCTCCCACGATGCATCATCACCCCTTTCACCTCCTCGTTGCTCACGTGTCATTCCCGACACCCAAACATATCCCTCACTACATCGGTGTCTGCCTCCAAGTGGTCCTTAATCTCATAGATGATCAAATCAAAACTTGGTGTCTTGCACCTCAAGTAACCCACATCCACGATGCCCTGATACCCATGGCACCTCACGTAACATTCATCCATGATTCTTCTAATGCTAGGCATCTCAAATATATATTAATAAAATATATAACGCATCCGATATGATGCCAATCCCACTAACTATCATCTAGTCAGTCCACCAGTATCATGTACAACTCGTGCACTCAACCGGACATGCCTCAAGAGGCCATGCCAAAAAGAAAGCAAAGAAAATCATGGAAATACCCACGGTGTACCAGCCACCATCATCGTCTCACCAGCCTGCTCAATCCCTGAAAGCTCCACAGCATGCACCTGGCCTGATGCCCGACTGCCTGATGCCTGACCTCCCTGTGGTGCTGCTCTAGTCTTTGGCCACTGACCCCTCAGCTGGGTCCTACTATCTCTGTCACATCCCCCGCGTGCAGCTGAACCTCGGCTACCCTCTCCTGGTACCGAACCTGAACCAACTCCAGATGCTACAGTCTGTCCTGGTCCCTGCCTGCCGGCTGTCTGAGAAGGCTGTATGCAAAACCTCTCTAGATTTCCGACCTGTCCACACGCCCGACACTCCTTCAGAGGCCTATCGCACTGATTCTGAACATGTCCTGGCTGCCCACACTGCAAGAAAATCACTGAGGAACCCCCACGAGGTTGTCTAGCTAAATCCTTGGCCTGCCCGCCCTACTAGAACTCATCTCTACCTCGCTTCCTGTTGTCCAAACTGTCACCTGGGGTTGTCACCCTACCAAAACCAGACTTTTCTTTTTCATTTCCCTCTGCTATAAGTGCCTGGTTCACTGTCTCAGAGAAGGAACCCAGCCTGAAAATGTTTACCGGAACTTGAATGGCATGTTGTAATCCATCCTCGAAGCGTCTCACCCTAGCTCTTTCATCGCTCACTATACCAGGTGAAAAATGGGACAACTCCTTGAAGGTAGCTGCATAGTCCATGACAGACATATCTCCCTGCTGAAGACTCAATAACTCTCGAGCTCTCTCCACCCTCAGCGTCTCCGGATAAAAGTGTTCAAATAACCTGTCCTCAAAGTCCTTCCAGGCCAGCCCCTCGTGCCTATGATCCTGAACTTGTACGTCCCACCAACACTTTGTCGGTCCTCTCAGAATATACATCACCATCTTGACCCTCCTCCCTGGAGGCATCTCCAGCTGCTCGAAGATCATCTTCATACTCTCTATCCAGTTCTCTACCGCTTGTGGACCACCCTCACCCTGAAAAAACGGCGGGTGTTGCGACTGGAACTCTCACGTCAGATATGCCATAGAAGGCTCTGTACCCTGTGTGCCTCTATCAAACCCCTCTAAGACGCGTACCGGGCTAACTCGGAGCTGCTCGTCAAGCCATGGTCTGAACCCTGCCAAACTCGGCTACTACCCTGCCTACACTGGATCCTGAACCTGATCCTGTCCATGAGCCTGTACCTACGGCTCATGCCCTTCCTGCACTGGAGTCGAAACCTGATCATGCGGCACTGTATCATCTCCTTCCTGATGCTCCATCGAGTCATGAATGGGTAACCCACTGAATACCATAAATGGTTAGACAACCCATATATATATAACAATATATTCTACGCAGATAAGGAAAGAAGTAAAAGGTAGTGCACCACAACTAACCTTACTCCCCCTCACCACAACCCATGCCCCACGACATCCTGACCTCATGGCCTCCTTAACCGCCCTCAACAGAGCCATGTATCTTTAGTACCTCGGGCCATGCCCGTCCCAACAACTCATGTTGCCTCAAATCCGACGACTAAGTCGCCCAATCCTGACAGTTACACTGCCCCCAACCATAGTACTTGTTTGCTCTCATAAAAGAGAGACCCAAATATCCTACACATGAAATTTCACAAAACACAAAGCATGGCATACACATTGAAATAAACAAGAAATCTATTAGGAGTCTCACCTATTCACATTTTAGAGCATACATAGCATGGAAATTGATTTTATTCACATTGTATTATCACTTCACAAAGCATACATGCAGTTATGAAATTGAAATACCCTATAATGTGCCTGTCAAAATCCAATAAAACAAGACTTGTCATACCGGCCAAGGTATTCATATAATAATCAATAACATCACACAAAAAGGGAGCCACCAAGGTGGAAATCATATCAACTGTAATCTGAGCAAAATGAAACATCAATTCCCACCCTCGGTAACTCAATCCATCCCTCATACATGGGGCTGCAGACACCCAAGCACGAGTTCAAAATCCAGTTCCAACAACAACCTATCTTTAGTCTAACATATCCCAAATAGTAAAACCAGAAAAAATAAAAAGATAATTCTCAAACTCATTAGTATCCAGAAAACACTGCTACTAAATCCTTGTCAATAACTCCTCTGATACCACTTTTTAACGACCCAAACTCGGGAAGCCACCCGAACAGTGCCAAACGGGTCGGGTGTCAGTACCTTAGGTTTACCTCCCCTAATGCCAAAGGCTGCCGACTAGCAGAGAGGGTCTGAATAGGTATAGTGGGGAGGCTATACCCTCTCGGAGGAATAAAAGTGGTACTGGTCTGAGTATAATAGTAAAAGGAGCGAAGGAAATATATGACTTAGCATACTCGAACCAGACCCGCATAGCGGAAGCATATCCAATATCAACAAATCGGCAGAAACAATTTAAAAACTATAGTAGCAGAAAGTAAATAGGACAACATGCTGAAGAATACAAGAAACTACTACTATAACCAAACAAGGAATGCTTCTAAAACAAGTCCTACAGATCAAAATATAATGGCGCCAATGGCTAACCAACAGTATCTACAACAAGGTAAGCATACTGATACAAGAAAGGAAAACTAAGCAAGCAACTCCAGCAAGGCACGACCTCAGGGTCCATGCAAGTCCCCAAGTCAATGGCACTAAAGTCTAGCTCCTAAGGCTGACCCTCTACCTACACGCAATTTCATAATGTCTACACGCATCCCGAAGGGCCCGTGTTGGGTGTGAGACGAGTCTCGGTTGGATGCCACCCATGGGAGCGTACCTAATATAAGTGTTTATCCAGACATGTTTATATAAAGAAAAAAAGTAAACAATACAATGACCAAAAGTAAACACAAACTTAACTGGTGCTCGGCAGCCACCAAGAAGAGTCGCCTGCTTTTGCCAACGCTGGAATATCTGTTCAGTAGCCTGGCACCTCGTGCCACCTGACACCATGTGTCTTAAGTACCGATGTCCCGAAGGCATGCCCAACCATCGTAACCCAGCTCGAAATCCCAACCTTCCCATGGAACAACATTTGGAGAAACAGCGATACCTGTCCTCAAAGAAATCTGGAGGGACAGCGATGTCTTCCCTCAAATAAAGTAACTGGAGGCACTGCGATATCTGTCCCCAAATCAAGTAACCGGAGTCACAGCGATATCTGTCCTCAAATCACGGCGAGCCTCTACCCCCAACATGACAGCCTCAATGCTATCTCCTGAAGGCTCCTCACCTCCCATGTGGCTTCCTACAACAAGAACCCCAAACAAATACCTAACCGCAACTATGGGGCCTCTACCCACATGAGTGGTCAAAACCACCTCATCATAGAGTCAATCTGTGTGCACACTACTCAAAAGTACCCGGTGAGTGGTAATCACCTCATTATGTCCCAATCCACAACACCTCTGACACCTCGTATCCTTGCGAACCTATTGCTCAAGTCTGATGGCCTCGCCATCCAAGTAACTCGGGCCAAGCCCAACCTGATAGTCCAACTGCCTCAACCGACGTCCATGACACCCAATCCCGTGGTAGCAACCAACCATGTAACCCGAGCCAAAGCCCCAACCTGTGATCCTCATTACTCAACAAATATCTGGGACATGCCCAACACAACGAGCAGTTCAACATAGATAATATCACATATTGCATAACTATATTCAAACATTACTTGAAATAGGAAATTACTAAACAATTAATTTCCCTAACTTACGCCAATCCATACCAGCACCTAAGGTCTTGAATGCCTTAAACAATCACTAGCATGCTATAACAAATCAAACTCAGCAGTTTAATCCAACAGCAACAAAAGCAGTCTAAAATTAACAGTTTAAATACTAGTCCAAATCATACGCATTTCGGCACCCCCGGCCGAATTTCCCCAACGAGCCATGACCTCTCACCCGGCCTTCCTCAAGCACAACATGGGTCAGGGAATACCCAGAAGCATCCCACAATGCAGATAATTAATTAACAACAAATACCCAGGGTTTCGCTCAACACCCGACATTGCGCCTGGAGGTCACAACCCCAAATTGTCTATGAAAACACGAAAGAAGGTATACACCACCCACCTCATACTCGTACGATGACAGTCCTTTGATTTCAGCCTCCGAATCAGACTGAAACGCGGTAGATCTGTGTTTTTGTCAAATCTGGAAATTCTGTTTGGATGGAATCTACGGAGGAACAGGTGAGGGATCAAAGACGAAGAAGGGTGTGTGGGGTTAGCCTTTCTGATGCAGTCCCGCTGCCCCCAACGAATCTAAGAACGGAGGTCGTACAGAGATTCTAGGAGGGTTTGAGTTCTTCGGAAATTTTTGGACGAACTGTGCATCCAAAAGGGGAGAAGAAGAAATTTCTGGAAATAAGACACGACGGCTCCCCGACTGATCAAATAAAAAACGTACACGGCATGTATTTCCAAAGTACACGCCGTGTAGATGTGTTTTTGTACTCTGACATAAGAGGATTCCAACACACAGCTTGGACTTGGTACATGGTCAGTACACGACCAAGGTCTTGGCCGCTACACAGTACAAAGGGTACACGGCGTGTCAAGGGAGACTACATGCTATGTAGATGGAAATTTATACACGGGCACCACACGGCATGTACTCGGCGAGCACACCGCCGGTCACTCGGGTAACTCATACACGGAGTGTACTTAAAGTATATGGCGTGTAGTCTGGAAATTTCTAGAAACTTCTCAGATTTTCTATACTTCTCAGGAACCAGTCAAAAGTTCAAATAGGGTCGGGATTTTGACCCATTTCTAAAAACCCGGGTTCTTACAACGATCATATAATTAAACCTAAGATGTTAGATATTGAAGGTACTCCCCCTTTATTATGTTGTTTTCATAGCATGATTTTTTCCTCTTAAACTATTCTTTTAGGGTTTTAGATGATGGGTCGATCCCAAAGGAACCGTGTTGATCATTATAATGGACAATGAAATGATTGTCCTCCTGAACCAACCATTGTTATGTGGGATGGTGTGAGTAATTTTATTTCTATACTTACACAAGCTATGAATCATTCTAGACTTCCAAATGAGCAGATAAGGGAAAAATATTCTATTGATTCCTTCATGAGGCAACACCCACCATCTTTCAGTGGGTCTTTTGATCCACCTGTTGCTGAACAATTGATCAGTACCATTCAAAAGATATTTTCCAGAATTCATTTTTTGGAAGATTAAAAAGTCATTCTGGATGGTTACCATTTAGAAGGTGAAGCAGACCAGTGGTGGAATCTAATTAATAATACAAGGCCCCAAGATGAAATTGAATACATGGAATGGGATGAGTTCAAGAACTTCTTTTTCTGTAGTAAATTCCCTCGTATTATTCCAACAAAGATGGAAAATGAGTTCCTTGAGCATGCAAAAAAGGATGATGAATCGGTTGGTATATACGAGGAGAATTTCACAAGGCTTACAAGGTATGCATCTGGCTTTATCATCTAACCAGAAAGTAAAGTTGATCGATTCTTTACTGGCTTAAAACCAAGTCTTAGAAAGGCATTAGCTATAAGAGACTTTAGTAGCTATGAAAGGATTGTGCATTTTTCTAGCAAGGTAGAACTGGATGTTTGTGTTACATATCTATCTCATGGTTTAGATAAGAAATGAAATATGGAGTTCAAGAAAAAATCTCAAAACTATGGTGAAAAGAAGACAAATGTTTTGTTATGCTCAAAGTGTGGAAAAAAGAATGGTGGAGATTATATTAAAGGGACTAGAAAATATTTTAAGTGTGGAAAATAAGGCAATCGAGCAGTTTAGTTTCAAAGTAAAGGAAAAAAGGTAGATAATGATTTGAATAGAGAAAAGACTATAGAAAATGCACCACCAACACTTCAATGCTACAAGTGAAAGGAAATGAGGCATTATGCTAACCAATACCCTAATCCAAGCGCTAATGATGATCGACATCAACAACCTCTTAAGGCAAAGGATAATGGAAAGTCACATGAGATCACTATTAGTGATTTTGAATATGAAAATGAAGTGGTGGAATGATTACATGTTTATGTAATGGGATTCCAATATAGTGTTGTGGAATATTTGAATATCTATGCATTGGTTTTCAATAATTGTATGGTACTGGTAACCATGAAAATTGATTGAAATATTTTTGTAAAGCAGATGATATGCGTATAATGAAGGGATAAAGGGAAAATAATATGTTGGATATTATTAATGAGCTCATGGCTGATATAAGGACAAAGTGATATCATGGTTTGAGTATATAGATTTTTTGGGATATTGGTTCATGGAAAGAGTTAACTTTTGACAGCATTCATGTTTCACTAAGGTTCTATGAAAATTCATGTTTCAAGAATATATGGTTAAGGTATCCACATGTTTTAAATGTGACAAAAAAGAAATATCTTATGATATATGGGGGATAAATGATGGTATTCCCATGCTCTGTAGATGACCTTTCTTGTAATCATTTTCATTATAATATCAGATTGGACAGAAGTATTTTGGATAAGCCTAATGATTGGAATGGATTAATTTGTACATCAAATAATATTGTTTAAGTCTTGAACTTTTGATATTATTTCTGGAATGTTATAATAGTATAGTATTTGAAAAAGTACAACCCATAGGACTGGCGACAACCCGTCGCGTCGGATAGGGTTGCGGGAATCAAACCCACAACCGATGTGTGATAGACCTTTATCACCTACCAAAAACCTACAAGAAGTCCTTGGTTGGTAGAAATTAGTTATTTTTTATTAAGTGGTATCATATATTAAGTATAAGTCCATTTATGGAAGCATATATGATAAATATCACCATATATGGACTTATGTATATTTAATAACTTTTTCTAACCATTTGTTTGAGACAGATGGAATGACCCATCATTCTATCACATGATCTTCCAGCACTTTGTGAATGAAAAATTCAACTTCATTTATTTAATATATAAAGTGGAAATTGTTCAAGGAATGATCAACAATGATATTGTACCAAAATCAAGTAAGTATTTCTTCTAATTCAAAATTTTTAACTTTAGGGAAATGATCATGAAAACCAAAAATGTTGTCATAGTACCCTCATATCTGATGAATCGGATGGTACCTTAGATCATCAAAAATTTATGGCTTTGTGATTGTTGGATTTTTCATAGCCAGGTTCACTACCACTCTCCATCAAAACATGATGGTTGAATTTTTTTCCATATCCATGTTTTCACCTATGTTCTCCTATGTGGAAAACCAGTGATGGGTTAATTTGAGTAATAGTTATGATTCATACCTTAGTTATTAATATTAAATTTTTGTATTCCTTTTTATGATGTGGGTTTCTATGAAAAAAACTTTCAAGTAGTAAACTATTTATAACCCCGGTGAATTTAAGGGGTGAAATTTATTTGAAGGGGGGTAGAATGTAACACCCCAAGATTTTATGAGATATATTCTTTTCAATTTCTTTGATATATTCGGTTGTACGCTACACCAAGATTAGCTTGCATTGTATGAAACAATATACTTGGCTTGTGTTACACATAAGTGCGTCCTTCCTCGATAGCTTGTGTGGTACGCAATACCGAGTTTCACTAAACAATGATATATTATAACATTTTTATAAACTAGCAGTTATGAATAGTATTAACCACATTTTAAAATTCATAACAATATAATTCATCGTAAACATTTTCTATAACATGGTATGGGAACAAAATCAATCTTTCGTATAAAAGAAGTATTTTTCAAAAAATGTAGTTTTTTCGCTTTTGATGGAGCACTCATTTTAAATCTATTTCTTGACAAGTTTGTAAGTTCAATTTGATAAAATTAAACTTCTTCTTATGAATTAGGTTAAAAAAATTACGTTGGATAAAATTTTGACATTATTCTAAAAACCTTCATATTTTGATGAATATTAAAAATACGCTAAATTTTAATTAAAACCAACTTTTTTCATCGAGATAATTTATATAGTTAAATTATAATGTTGAATGGTTTTAAAGTATAAATAGAATATATTTTTACCATTTAATATAATTTATGTCATTATCATTAATTTTACATTGAATTCAAAGGTAAAATCATTTCAATATTTTTCAATGTTTGAAATTTTAAAACCCATTTTCTCAACAATGGGATTAATTTTAAATTAATTACTCCAACTTCTGTGTTTTGAATTTGGAAATATGGATTCCATATTTGGAATCAGTAGTTCTAAATTATTTTAAAAGGCTAGTTTTATTTTTTTCCATTATGAATAGTAACTACGATAAATTTTATTTACCATAGTTAAAGGTAAATCGTGCAATTAAGGGTAGAAATAATATTATATAATTACCCTAACACTTGTATTAATATAATTGGATGATTATATTTCATTCTATAATATACTTGGGTTTCGATTTTATCTATTGGAACCCTCTTGGATGAGACTAAGACAATTAATTTATTTTATTTAAAGGAAAGTGAAATATGTCTCACTCAAACTTTAATAATTAAATTTTTTTTCAAATATGGTTATACAAAATATAAATTCGATTATAAATACTAATTTAAAATAAATTTTTTTTATCTTCATAATGGTAATTTATTTTTAATTTTTAAAAAATATATAATTACTTTAATAGCTTATACATTAATGATGCAGAAATTATTTATTTAGTGAAAAATCAATAATATAGTTTTTATTAAAATAATAATACCCATCAAAAAGATCCAAAAACCTGGCCAACCCTTATTCATCGAGTATATCTAAACCATAAGAATCAAAGGGTAGACTTTTGGACCATTTTGAGCTTTATAAAATAGAGTATGACATTTATATTACTTTATTTTAAATGATGTCAAAGTTGCCACCTTCATAATTTAATAAAGATAACATTTTAAAATATAGTTGTTTTAGGATATTAATTCGACTAAAAGTGTTATTATATAATATATTGGATTTATCATGATCATATTATTTTTATTTTTATTTTTAGGCAACAAATAAGTATATTAAACAATTATACAAAAATGTTGTAGTAATTATTTTATTAAGAAAAATATCAAATAAATGGTTTCAAAAATATTAAAATAAGAATTATATGAACTAATTAATGTAATCCATAAATTTTATAGATAAATATGACATGTTATAAATCTATTATATATATTTTTTCTACTATATCATCTATTTAGATTTTATTTAAATTCAAATAAATGAATAGTGTCAAAATTGACACTATTGATAATTTATAAAAATAACATATTATTAAATTGTTTAAAAATAAAAAAAATATTTAAAAAATAGAAATAGAAATTTATATGGTCTAAAAATTCATAAAGTATACAATTATGAACAATTCACAACACATAAGTAAGTATTCATAACCATTTAAAATTTAGAATATTATTACCACAAATAAAATTAAAAAGATTAAATAAGGATAAATCAAAATGATAAGGTTTTAAAAAATCAAAACATTTCTAAATTTTATTGGTTGATGAGGTTACAACCGTATATTATCTAATATTCTAATTTTAGTCACTTTGGATGGTTTTATGTTGGGTTTTAGTTTATTATAAATTATTATTTTGGAGGTTTCCAAAAGTGCCCCTCTACTCTCTTATAAAAGGGCACCTCCTCCCTCTCTTATTCACAACATTTTGAGCTTTAAAACTCCACCAAACCCAACCCATTTCTCTTATCACCATCTTTAGAGACATACTAGAGGTCCGGGACATCTTAAAATACCAACATTAGTGCCCTATGATGAGGTGTAGTAGAGGCACGTCGAAGAAGAGGTAATATCCTTTACGAATTCTTTCAAAATTATTTCTTCTTATACTTCCTCTATATGATTTGTTTCATTATTAAGTAATAACTCCATTATCACTTTTATACTTATATGTTATTATGAATATTAAAAAACCATATTTCACCTTCTATCCATCCTATGAAAAACGAAATCAATGTGTGTGCGTGCGTACGGCTTACCGTCTCCACACCATGGCGTAATCTATTTTTCCACCACCACCTTACTTGGATGGGTATAATTGTTGAAATAATAACTATATATGATTATTATACCATGATACTAATTATGAGTTATTATATTATCCACTCCAATTCCATTCAATAATTATGAGAATGATATCATTGCTCGTGCGTACGTACGAATTACAGTCTCTGCGACGCGGTGAGATTAATTTCCATGTTAACCATTCAAGAATGATTATAAAGTATATATAATAAATAATAATGAGATATATGACATAATAATTCTATTTAATTTATGTATATATATATATATATGTCATCTACATACTTCAATTCAAGTCAACAAGGAATGGAAAATAGCGTTCATGAGTAATGTACGGCCTACCGTCTCCATGAACGGTGTATTTCATTTCATTTATCTATATAATATATATATATATATATATAATGAATTTATATATGTTATATAAATAATTTTTTACATTTTTGAAGTAAGTAAATCATGATAATATCAAGAACACAAAGTCCAAACACGTACGATAAATGAAATTATTATTACCCAAAACGTTTCTTCAACATGGAATTGACAAATGATTGGGTAATATAAATTCATAAGTGAATCATATATGATATCATAAAAATTAACATGATTCTTCAATAATTCAATGAAATTATTTAAATCATTATATCAGAGTTTCGGACACGTACAGAAGAAATTGGCCCTAAGGTAAGGGATAATTATTCTAATCTCGTTCTTATCTGAGATTGTTTAGTCATACGTATTTACAAGGGTTATATTTATCATCCACGTCCATGTTTTATAAAAAATGTTTTCATAATGTTTTTACTATTCTTCCATGTATTTTTAAAGTCATGTTTATCTCTTTTTGACTTTTTTTATTTGGTATGGAAAGAATCATTATTTTTTTTACCATACGATGTACTTTTTGACATTTTTTAAAAAAGTACAAGGAGAATGTTTTTTAACATATACGGTGTGAAATGATTTTTACTATTTCGTAACTCCTTTTAAACATAAATATTCCTCTAAAATATTTCATTATTATTTTCAACAAAATTATTTTCTTTTAAAATTTCATGTCATTTTGAGAAAAGAAAATGATTTGAAAGAAGAAAGGATATTTTCCTCAAGAATTAATTTCAAGTTTTTTATCAAAACTATTTTCCATCTATGATGATATTTATTTAATATGGTTATGTTTCAAGCATAATGAATCTATTATTTAGATGGTTTTATTTTGTTTATGATTAAATTATATCCATTGTTTTATATGTATTATGTTATGATGGGATGATGTTTATGAAACCCATTTTATTTGTTGGGTGATGATGAATGATTTATTGTTTATTTTGTGAAACACATAAGAATGATTTCATTATGAGATGGGTGGGACCTATATCTCCCTCCAATTAATTGGGTAATGATTTATATCTCATGAGATATACATGGCTATAATGTCAAGTAAATACGGTTCAATAATACATGGCCGGAATGACAGGTTGACACGGTTCATTAATCGAATTTGTCCACTATGATGGTCTTGGTAGCAATGCCTTGGCTACTATAGAAATCATATCACGTGGTTAATGGTTTTCCATAATTACATGTTTTATTACCATTCTAGTTTATCATGATTAAGTTTCCTTTATTATCTATTCCTTACGTACTACCAAGATTTATTTCACAACTAAATATTTTGATTTTTAAACTTTATGTTCATGTTTTTTAGTTAAAATGTATATGGTTTGTTTTATTTTCACCATGAATACCATTAATGAGTATTTGAGCTCACCATTTTTATGTTTTCTTTTCCTGGGGATATAAAGAAAGGTTTTAGATAAGAAAACAAAAGGGGAAGTTATTTATGGGAGATGTTGAATACTTTTCACCATGATTAGAAGATTATGTTATGAGTTTCCAAAGACACTAAACTAATACAATCATTGGGCATCTATTTGTGTCATGTATTATGTTTTCTGCAAAAGTAATGTAATGTCCATGTATGTCAATATTGAGTCTCTATAGTTGGTATTAGTGCGATGGTTTAGTTAACCTTTGGAAACTATGATATGAAAACATTAGTGAGATCCCTTGAGATATTTCTAAGTTCTGTCTAGGGATGTCCCTAAGGTTAAGTATAAGTATAGGTTATACTCCTAGAATTATGGTAACGATCTTAGAATTAAACATAAGATGTTAGATATTGAATGTAATCCCCTATATAATGTTGTTTTACTAGCATAAGTGTTTCATCTGACACTATTATTTTTGGGTTTTAGACGATGGTTAGAACCAGAAGAAACCGTGTTGATCAATGTAATAGACAATGAAATGATTGTCCTCTTGAACAAACCAAGGTTATTGGGGATAGAGTGAAAATTATTATTGTTATACTTACACAAGCTATGAATCATTCTGGACTTCCAAATGTGTAGAGAAAGGAAGAATATTCTATTGAGTACTTCATAAGGTAACACCCACCTTCTTTCAGTTGGTCTTCAAATCCACTTGTTCTTGATCAATGGATCAGTACCATTGAAAAGATATTTCCTATACTTTGTTCTTCGGAACATGAAAAATTCATTTTGGTTGTTTACAGTTTATAAGGTGAAGTAGAACAGTGGTGGACACTAATTAAGAATACAAGGCCCCAAGATGAAATTGAATCTATGGAATGGGATGAGTTCAAGAACTTGTTTTTCAATAAGTACTTCCCTCATATTTTTTTGAAAAAATTGGAAAAGGAGTTCCTTGAGCTTAAGGAAAAGGATGATGAATCTATTTGTATATACAAGGTGAATTTTACAAGGCTTCCAAGGTATGCATCTGGATTTATCATTCAACTTGAAAGTAAAGTTGATCGATTCTTCAGTGTCTTAAAACCCAGTCTTTGAAAGGCATTAGCTATAAGAGACCTCATTAGCGATGAAGAGATTGTTCATTGTGCTATCAAGGTAGAACTGGAATATGGTGTTACAAATCCATTTCATGGTTTTAAAAAGAAACGAAAGATAGAGTTCAAGGAAAAATCTCAAAACTATGGTGAAAACAAGACAAATGTTTTGTTATGCTCAAAGTGTGGAAAGAAGCATGGTGGACATTTTATTAGGACTAGAAAAAGTTTTTTTGTGGGAAAGAAGGTCATCGAGCAGTTGAGTTCCGAATTAATGGGAAAAAGGCAGCTAATGATATGAATAGAGAAAAGACTATAGGAAACGTACCATCAAAACTTCAATGAAACAAGTTCAAGGAAATTGGGCATTATGCTAACCAATGCCCTAATTCTAGGGTTAATGATGATCGACATCAATAACCTCTTAAGGAAAAGGAAAAAATAAAAGTCACATGAGATCACTATTAGAGATGTTAAATATGACAACTAAGTGGTGGAATGATTACGTTTTTATGAAACAGGATTCTAAAATAGTGTTGTGGAATCTCATTTATAGTATCATAGAATATTGGAATATCTATGTATTGGTTTTCAATAATTGTATGGTACTAGTAACCATGAAAAGTGATTGAAATATTTTTGGAAAGTATATGATATGCGCATAATGATGGGATAAGGATAGAATAATATGTTGGATATTATTAATGAGATCATGACTCATATAATGACAAAGAGATATCATGGTTTGGGCATATAGAATTGTTGGGATTTTGGTATGTGGAAAGAGTTATCCTCTTACAGAATTCATATTTTCACTAAGATTATATGGTAATTCATGTTTCCATAATACAAGATTAAGGTATTCACATGTTTCAAATTTGACCAACAAGATATATCTTATAATATATGGGGGGAAAATGATGGTATTCACATGCTCGGTAGATGACCTTTCTTGTAATCGTTTTCTTTATACTATGAGATTGGAAAGAAGTATTTCGGATAATCTTAAAGATTAGAACGGATTATGTTGTACATTAGATAGTATTATTTAATGCTATAAATTTTGAAACTATTTATGGAATGTTATAATAGTATACTTTTAGAAAAAGGACAACTCGCAGGTCAGGTGACAAACTGTTGTGTCGTACAAGGTTGTGTGAATCGAACCCACAACCGAAGTGCGACAGGCCTTTATTGCCTACCATCGGCCTATAAGAAGTCCCTAGTTCGTTTTTTTATTAAGTTGTATGATCGATGAAGTATAAGTACATTTTTGGAACCATATATGATTAATATCACCATAAATGGACTTATGTATATTTAATAACTTTTTCTAACCTTTTGTTTGAGACAGATGGAATGACCCATTATTCTATCACATGATCTGATAACACTTCACAAATGAAAAATTCAACTTCATTTCTTTAAAATATGAAGTGGAAATTGTTCAAGGAATTACCAATGGTAAGATTATACCAAAATCAAGTATGTATTTATTCTAATTCAAATTTTTCAACTTTAGGGAAATGATCTTGAAAACTAAAAATGTTTCCATAGTAGCCTCATATCCGATGAATCAAATGGTACCTTAGATCATAAAAAATTTATGGCTTTTTGATTATTTTATTTTTCATATCCATGTTCTCTACCACTCTCCATCAGAACTTATGGTAAAATTTCTCTTCCATATACATGTTTTCACCTATGTTCTCATATGTGGGAACCTAGTGTTGAGTTAATTTGGGTAACTGTTATGTTTCATACTTTATTTTCTAAAATTAAGTTCTTCTATTCCTTTTTAAAATGTGGGTTTCTATGAATGAAACTTTCATGTAGTAAATGATTTATAACCCTGATGATTTTCTGGGACGAAATTTATTTTAAGGGGGGTATAATGTAACACCACAAGATTTTATGAGATATATTCATTTTAATATATTTGATATCTTTTTTTGTACACTACACCAAGAATATCTTACAGTATATACAAAAATATATGTGGCTTGTGTTACACGCAAGAGCGACCTTCATCGATAGCTTGCGTGGTACGCAATACCGAGTTTCACTAAACAATGATATATTATAATATTATTATGAACTAGCCATTATGAATAGTATTAATCAAATTTTGAATTTTATAACATTATAATTCATATTACACATTTTCTATATCATGGTATGGGAAGAAAATCAATTTTTCATATAAAAGATGTATTTTTCAAAAAATGCGGTTTTGTCGCCTTTTGATGTCGCACCCATTTTAATTATAGTTTTTAACAAGTCTATATGTTCAATTTGACAAATTAAACTTTTTATTTTGAATTAGGATATGAAAATTAATTTTGGATAAATTTTTTACATTATTCTGATAACCTTCATATTTTGATGAATAGTAAAAATACACTAAATTTTAATTAAAAACAACTTTTTTCATCGAGATAATTTATATGGTAAAATTATAATATTTAATGGTTTTAAAGTATAAATAGAATATATTTTTACCATTTAATATAATTTATTTCATTATCATTAATTTTACATTGAATTCAGAAATAAAAACATTTCAATCTTTTTCAATGTTTTAAATTTTAAAAGCATTTTTCTCAACAACAGGATTAATTTTAAATTAATTACTGCAAATTCTGTGTTTTTAATTTAGAAAAATGGATTAAATATTTTGGAATCAGTAGTTATAAATTATTTTAATAGACTACTTTTATTTTTTTCCATTATGAATAATAGCTACGGTAAATTTTATTTACCATTGTTAAAGGTAAATTGGGTAATTAAATGTAAAAATAATATTATAAAATTACCCTAACACTTCTCTTAATATAATTGGATGATTATATTTCGTCCTAAAATATAATTGGGTTGAAATTTTATCTATTGGAACCCACTTGGATGTGATTATGACCTTTCATTTATTTTATTTAAAGGAAAGTGAAATATGTCTCACTCAAACCTTAATAATTAAATTATTTTTAAAATAAAGTTACACAGAATATAAATTATATTTTAAATACTCATTTTAAATATTAAATATCTTTATTCATCATGGTAATTTATTTTTAATTTTTAATAAATATATAATTACCTTAATAGCTTATACTTTAATGATGTAGAAATTATTTATTTAGTGAAAAATCAATAATATAGTTTTTATTAAAATAATAATACCCATCAAAAGGACCCAAAACATGACCAAACCTCATTGGTAGAGAATATATAAACCATAATCATACAAGTGTATAATTTTGGACCATTTGGAGCCTTATAAAACAGATTATGACATTTACATTATTTTATTTTAAATGATGTCAAAGTTGTCAACATCATAATTTAATAATGATAACATTTTAAAAGATGGTTTTTTAGAAGGTAAATTCTAGTAAAAGTGTTCTTATGAAATATATTAAATTTATATTTATCATAGTGTTTTATTTTTAAATTTTAAGCTATAAATAAGTATATTAAATAATTATACAAAAAATGTTCTTGTAATTATTTTATTAATAAAAATATCAAATAAATGGTTTTAAAAATATTAAAATAAATATTATATGAACTATTTAATGTGATCTAGGAATTTTATAGATAAATATTACATTTTAGTAATCTATTAAATATTTTTGTTCTACTATATCATCTGTTTTAATTTTATTTAAATTCAAATAAATGAATAGTTTTAAAATTGACACTATTGATATTTTATAAAAATAACATATTATTAAATAGTTCCAAAATAGAAATAATATTTAAAAATTAAAAATTTATATTTATATTGACGAAATTTGTATAAAGTATCCAATTATGTACAATTCACAACACATAACTAAGCATTTACAACAATTTTAAATTTATAATATTATTACCACAAATAAAATTAAATAGATTTAATAAAGATATATCAAAATGATAAGTTTTAAAATAAAATAGAAACATGTCAAAAATTAATTGGTTGATTAGTTTACAACCCTATTTTATCTCATATTCTAATTTTAGTCACTTTGGGAGTTTTTAAAGGGGGGTTTAGTTTATTATAAATTAATATTTTGGAGGTTTCCAAAAGTACCCCTCTACTCTCTTATAAAAGGGCACCTCCTCCCTCTCCTCTTCACAACATTTTTAGCTTTCAAACTCTAAAAAACCCTACCCATTTCTCTTATAAACTCTCCTAGAGAAATACTAGAGGTCCTAGATTTCTTAAAATACCATCCCTAGTGCCCTAAGAGTAGGATTAGAAGAGGCACGTCGAAGAAGAGGTAATATCCTTTATCAATTCTTTAAAATTTATTTCTTCTTCTACTTCTTCAATATGATTTGTTTAATTATTAATTAATAACTACAGTATCACTTGTATACTTATATGTAATTATTAATATGAACCAACAATATTTCACCTTCTATCCATCCTACAAAAAATAAAATCATCGCGCGTGCGTATGTATGTCTTACCGTCTTCATGCCATGGTGTAATATGTTTTTCCACAAAAACCTTACTTGGATGGGTATAATGGTGGAAATAATAACTATATATGATTATTATAACATGATACTATTTAAGAGATATTATATCATCCACTACAATTCCATTCAATAATTAGGGGAATGATATCATCGCTCGTGTGTACGTACGAATTACCGTCTCCACGGTGCGATGAGAATAATTCTCCATGTTAACAATTAAAGAATGATTATAATGTATATATAATGAATAATAAGGAGATATATGACATAATAATTCTACTGGATTTATGTATATATAAATATATATATGTCATCTACTTACTTCCATTCAAGTCAATAAGGAAAAGCAAACATCATTCATGTGTACGTACGACCTACCGTCTCCATGAATGGTGTATTTCATTTCATTTATCTAACTATTATATATATAATTAATGTATATATGATATATAAATCATGTTTTAAATTATGGAAGTAATTAAATAGTGATAATTTCAAGAACAAAAAGTTCAGACACATACGATAAATGAAATGATTATTACCCAAAACATTGCTTCAACATGGAATTTGAAAATAAACAGGTAATATAAAGTCATAAGTGAAACATATATGATATCATAAAAATTACTATGATTTTGAATAAGTCAATGAAATTATTTAAATAATTATATATTATTTTTAGAAATGTACATAATAAATTGTACCTAAGGTAAGGGATAATTATTCCATTCTCATTCTTATATGAGATTTTTTATTCTTAAGTATTTACTGGGGTTATATTTATCATCTATGTCCATGTTTTATAAAAATTTTGTCATAATGTTTTTAATATTCTTCCATGTCTTTTTAAAGTCAGTTTTACCTCTTTTTGACTTTTACTATGTGGTTTGGAAGGAATATTTCTTTTGATTACCATATGAGGTACTTTATGACTTTTCCGGCAAAATTATGAGGAGAATGTTTATTTTAACTTATACGGTGTGAATGGGTTTTTATAATTTCATGAAGACTTTTTTACATAAATCTTAATCTACAATATTTCATGATTATTTTCAACAAAATTATTTTCTTTTAAAATTGCACATCATTCTGAGAAAAGAAAATGATTTGAAACAAGAAATGATATTTTCCTCAACATTTCATTTCAAGTGTTTTATGAAAACTATTTCCCATCTATGATGGAATTGTTTATTATGGTTATGTTTAAAGAATAATGTATCTATTATTTACATGGTTTGATTTTGTTTATAATGAAATTATATCCATTTTTTCATATGGATTATGTTATGATGGGATGATGTTTATAAAACCCATTTTATTCTTTGGGATAGGATTAATGAATTATTTTTATTTTGTGGAACACAAAAGAATGATTTCATTTTGAGATGTTTGGGACCTATATCTCCCTCCAATTAATTGGGTAATGATTTATATCTCATGAGATAAATATGGCTGGAAAGGTATGTAAATACAGTTTAGTAATACATGGCTAGAATAGTAGTTTAACCCAGTTTAGTAATGGACTTTGTGCACTATGATGGTCTTCAAATCAATGATTTGGCTACTATGGAAATCATATCATATGCTTAATGGTTTTCCTTAATTACATGTTTTATTACCATTCTATTTTATCATGATTAATGTTCATTTATGATCTATGTCTCACGTACAGCCAAGATTTATTTCACAAGTCAATATTTTGATGTTTAAACTTTATGTTCATGTTTTTATGTTCAAATTTTTATGGTTTGTTTTATTTTCTCTATGCTTACCCTTACTGAGCATTTGATATCAACCTTTTTATGTTTTCTTTTCCTTAGTATATAAATAAAGGTTTTAGGTAAGAAAAAAAAGGGGATGATATTTATGTGAGATGATTAAGATTTTTCACCATGATTAGAAGATTATGGTCCGAGTTTACAAAGACACTAAACTAATGTAGTCATTGGTCGTCTATTTGTGTCATGTATTATGTTTTCCAAAAAATTAATGTAATTTCTAGGTATATCAATCTTGGGTCTCTACAGTTGGTATCAAAGAAAAGGTTTAGTTAACCTTTGGAAACTTGTATGCAAAAAATTTAGTGAGATCCCTTGAGATATTTCTAAGGTATGGATAGGGATGTCCTAGATGATAAGTATAAGTATAGTTTATAGTCCTAGAATTAGGGTTAAGATCTTTGAATTAAACCTAGGATGTTATATATTTAATTTACTCCCCCTTTGTTATGTTGTTTTACTAGCATGATTTTTTCCCCTTACACTATTCTTTTTGGGTTTTAGATGATGGCTGGAACCCAAAGGAACTATGTTGATCAATGTAATGGACATACAATGATTTTCTTTCTGAACAAACCAATGTTTAGGGAGATGGAGTGAAAAATCTTATTACTATACTTACACAAGTTTTTAATCATTCTGGACTTCCAAATGAGTAGAGAAGGGAACAATATTCTATTGAGTCTTTTATGAGACAACGCCCACCTTCTTTCAGTGGATATTCTAATCCACTTGTTGCTAAACAATGGATGAGTACCATTGAAAAGATATTTTCCATACTTTTCTATTGAGAGCATGAAAATTTAATTCTGGATATTTAATTTTTAGAAGGTGATGCAGACCAGTGGTGGACTCTAGTTAAGAATACAAGGCCCTAAGATAAAATTGAATCTATGGAGTGGGATGAGTTCAAGAACTTCTTTTTCAATAAGTACTTCCCTTGTATTCATAAAACAAATATGAAAAAGGAGTTCCATGAGCTTAATGAAAAGGATGATGAATCTGTTTGTATATACAAGGGAAATTTTCCAAGGCTTGTAGGGTATGCATCAGGATTTATCATCCAACCTGAAAGTAAAGTTGGTCGATTCATTAGTGGCTTAAAACCAAGTCTTTGAAAGGCATTAGGTATAAGAGACTTCATCATATTTGAAGAGATTGTGCGTTTTTCTTTCAAGGTAGAACTTGAATATGGTGTTACATATCCATCTCATGGTTTTGATAAGAAACAAAATATGGAGTTCAAGGAAAAATCTCAAAACTAGGGTGAAAATAAGACAAATGATTCATTATAAACAAAGTGTGGAAAAAATCATGGTGGAGATTGTCTTAATGGAACTAGAAAAAAATTTATGTGTGGAAAAGAAGGTCATCGAGCAGCCGAGTGTTGATGTAATGGGAAAAAGGTAGCTAATGATGTGAGTATAGAAAAGACTACAAGAAAACGCACCACCAACGCTTCAATGCAACAAGTTCAAGGAAATGGGGCATTATGCTAACCAATTCCCTAATCCACGGGTTAATGATGATTGACATCAACAACCTATTAAGGAAACGGACAAAGGGAAGTCACATGCTATCATTATTGGCAATTTTGAATATGAAAATGATGTGGTGGAATGACTAATTGTTTATGTAACTAGATTCCAATATAGTGTTGTGGAATCTCATTTATAGTATTGTGGAATATTGGAATATCTATGTATTGGTTTTCAATAATTGTATTGATCCAATAATCATGAATATTGATTGAAATATTTTTGGAAAGAAGATGATATGTGCATAATGAAGGTATAAGGGGAAAAGAATATGTTGGATATTTCTAATGAGCTCATGACTGATATAAGGACAAATTGATATCATGTTTTGAGTATAAAGAATTTTTGGGATTTTGGTATGTGGAAAGAGTTAACTTTTGACAGTGTTCATGTTTTCACTAAGGTTCTATGGTAATTCATGTTTCAAAAATTCATGATTAAGGTGTTCACATGTTTCAAATGTGACCAACAAGATATATCTTATGATATATGGGGGATAAATTATGGTATTCACATGCTCGGTAGATGACATTTCTTGTAATATGTTTCTTTTTACTTTGAGATTGCATAGAAGTATTTTGGATAAGCCTAAAGATTGGAATGGATTAATTTGGACATCAGATGGTATTTTTTAAGGCTAGAACATTTGATATTATTTATGGGATGTTATAATAGTATAGTTTTATAAAAGGACAACCCATAGGACAGGCGACAACCCATCGTGTCGGACAAGGTTGCGGGAATTGAACTCACAACCTAGGTGCGACAGGCCTTTATCTCCTACCACTGCCCTACATGAAGTCCCTGTTTAGTTTTATTTTATTAAGTGGTATTATATATGAATTATAAGTCCATTTTTTGAACCATAAATGATTAATATCACCATATATGGACTTGTGTATATTTAATAACTTTTGATAACCTTTTGTTTGGGACAGATGGAATGACCCATTATTCTATCACATGATCTGCTAACACTTCATGAATGACAAATTCAACTTCATTTCTTTAATATATGAATTGTAAATTGTTCATGTAATGACCAACAGTGAGATTGTACCAAAATCAAGTAAGTATTTATCCTATTAAAAAATTTCAACTTTAGGAAAATGATCTTGAAAACCAAAAATTTTGACATAATACCCTCATATCTGATGTATCATATGGTACCTTAGATCATCAAAAATTTATTTCTTTTTTATTCTTGTTTTTTTATTATCCATGTTCTCTACAACTCTCTATCAGAACTTGATGGTTATATTTCTCTTCCATATCCATGTTTTCAGCTATGTTCTCTAATGTGGAAACCCAGTGATGAGTTGATTTGGGTAACCATTACATTTCATACTTTAGTTTTTAAAATTAAGTTTTAGTATTCAATTTTATGATGTGGGTTTCTACGAAAGAAACTTTCAAGTAGTAAACGATTTATAACCTCGACAAATTTCAGGGGCGAAATTCATTTTAAGGGGGGTAGAATGTAACACCCCGAGTTTTTATGAGATATATTCGTTTTAATTTCCTTGATATCTTATGTTGTACGCTACACCATGTTTAGCTTCCAGTATAAGAAAAAAAATATTCATGGCTTGTGTTACACGCAAGAGCGACCTTCCTCGATAGCTTGCATGGTACGCAATACCGAGTTTCACTAAACAATGATATATTATAATATTATTATGAATTACCCGTTATGAATATTATTAACCACAGTTTTAATTTTATAACATTATAATTCATCTTACACATTTTCTAGAACATCGTATGAGAACAAAATCAATTTTTCTTATAAAAGAAGTATTTTTCAAAAAATGCAGTTTTGGCACTTTTTGATAGCGCACCCATTTTAAATATATTTTTGACAAGTTTATAATTTCAATTTGAAAAATTAAACTTGTTATTTTGAACTAGGATATAAAAAATTTCTTTTTATAAATTATTTACATTATTCTGAAAACATTCATATTTTGATGAATAGTAAAAATATGCTAAATTTTAATTAAAAACAACTTTTTTCATTGAGATAATTTATATGGTTAAATTATAATGATGAATGGTTTTAAAGTATAAAAATAATATATATTTATCATTTAATATAATTTATGCCATTATCATTAATTTTACATTAAATTCATTGGTAAAAACATTACAATATTTTTCAAAGTTTTAAATTTCAAAACCCGTTTTCTCAACAACGGGATTAATTTTAAATTAATTACGACAACTTCTGTGTTTTTAATTTGAAAAAATGGATTCCATATTTTGAATTAGTAGGTATAAATTATGTTAATATGATAAATTTATTTTTTTTCATCATGAATAGTAACTACGGTAAATTTTATTTAACATAGTTAAAGGTAAATCTAGTAATTAAGGGAAAAAATATATTTATAAAATTACCCAAATACATGTCTTAATATATTTGGATGACTATTTTGTTCTAAAATATACTTGGGTTGAACTTTTATCTATTGGAACCCATATGGATGAGATTAAGACCTTTAATTTATTTTATTTAAAGGAAAGTGAAATAGGGCTCACTCAAACTTTACTAATTAAATTATTTTTAAAATAAAGTTATACAGAATATAAATTAGATTATGAATACTTATTTTAAATATAAAATTTTTTTCTTCATCATGGTCATTTTTTTGTAAATTTTAAGAAATATATAATTAACTTAATAGCTTATACATTAATGATACAGAAATTATTTATTTAGTGAAAAATCAATAATATATTTTTTATTAAAATAATATTACCCATAAAAAGGACCAAAAACAAGAAAAAAACATATTGGTTGAGTATATATAAACGATAAGAATCCAAGGGTCTACTTTTGGACCATTTTATTTCTTATAAAACAGATTATGACATTTATATTATTTTATTTTCAATGATGTTAAAGTTGTCACCTTCATAAATTATTAAAGATAACATTTTAAAAGTTGGTTGTTTTAGAAGATAAATTCAACTAAAAGTGTTATTATTAAATCTATTAGATTTATATTAATCATGATACTTTATTTTTAATTTTTATGAAAAAAATAAGTATATTAAATAAATATACAAAATGTTGTTGTAATTATTTTTTTAAGACAAATATCAAATAAATGGTTCTAAAAATATTAAAATAAATATTATATGAACTAATTTATGTTCTCCAAAAATTTTATAGATAAATATGACATTTTAGGAATCTATTAAATATTTTTTTTGACTCTATAATCTATATTTATTTTATATAAATTCAAATAAATGAATAGTGTCAAAATTGACAATATTAATATTTTATAAAAATAACATATTATAAAATTCATTAAAAATAACAAAAATATTTAACAAATAAAAATATAAATTTATATGGTCGAAAATTTCATAAATTATCCAATTATGGAAAAGTAATAACACATAAATAAGTATTTATGCCCATTTAAAATTTAGAATATTATTACCACAAAAAATTAAATAGATTAAATGAAGATAAATCAAAATGATAAGGTTTAAAAATATAAAAACATGTATAAATTTGATTATTTGAATAGGTTACAACCCTATATTATCTCATATTCTAATTTTAGTCACTTTAGATGTTTTTATGTGGGGTTTGAGTTTATTATAAATTAATATTTTGATGTTTCCAAAACTGCCCCTCTACTCTCTTATAAAAGGGCACCTCCTCCCTCTCCTCTTCACACCATTTTGAGCATTAAAACTCGGCCAAACCCTGGGCATTTTTCTGATAAACTTCCCTAAAGACATACTAGAGGTCTTGGACTTCTTAAAATACCAACCTTAATGCCCTAAGCAGAGGTTTAGAAGAGGCATGTCGAAGAAGAGGTAATATCCTTTACCGATTCTTTTAAACTTATGTCTTCTTCTACTTCCTATATATGATTTTTTCATTATTAGGTAATAAATACAGTATTAATTGTATAATAATATGTTATTATAAATATGAAACAACTGTTTTCACCTTCTATCCATCCTATGAAAAATGAAATCACTGTGTATGCGTACGTTTGGCTTACCGTCTCCACGTCGTTGTGTAATCTATTTTTCCACCACCACCTTACTTGGATGGGTATAATGGTGGAAATAATAACTATATATGATTATTATAATATGATACTAATTATGATATATAATATCATTCATTCCAATTCTATTAAATAGTTATGGGAAAGATATCATCGCTCGTGCATACGTACAAATTACCGTCTCCACAACACGATGAGATTCATTCTCCATTTTAACCATTCATGAATGATTATAAAGTATATATAATTAATAATAATGAGATATATGACATAATAATTCTACTGGATTTATTTATATATACATATATTATCTACTTACTTCCATTAAAGTCAATAAGGAAAGGAAAATAGCGTTCATGCGTACGTATGGCCTACCGTCTCTGTTAATGATGTATTTCATTTCATTTATATATCTATTAAATATATATATAATGAATATATATATGATATATAAATCCTATTTTATATTCTCGAAGTAAATCATTATAATATCAAGAACAACAAGTCCAAACACGTACGATAAATGAAACGATTATTACCCAAAATGTTGCTTCAACATGGAATTGACAAATGAACGGGTAATATAAAGTCATAATTGAATCATATATGATATCATAAAAATGAATATGATTCATGAATAAGTCAATTACATTATTTAAATCATTATACAAGAGTTTTGGAAAGGTACATAAGAAATTGTACCTAAGGTAAGGGATAATTATTCCAATCTCGTTCTTATCCGAGATTGTTTAGTCGTAAGTATTTACTAGGGTTATATTTATCGTCCATGTCCATGTTTTATAAAAAAATGTTTTTATAATGTTTTTAATATTATTACATGTCTGTTTAAAGTTTTTTTTACCACTTTTTTACTTTTACTATGTGGTATGGAAGGAAAATTTCTTTTGTTTACCACACGTGGTACTTTTTGAATTTTCCAGAAAAAGTATGAGGAGAATGTTTTTTTTAACTTATACGGCGTGAAAGCATTTTTAAGATTTCATAAAGCCTTATTTACATTTTTTTTTTCTACAATATTTAAAGATTGTTTCAAAAAAGAACATATTTTAAAATTAAACGTCATTTTGAGAAAAGAAAATGATTTGAAAGAAGAATGGATATTTTCCTCAAGAATTCATTTCAAGTGTTTTATCAAAACTATTTTCCATCTATGATGACATTATTTAATACAGTTATTCTTCAAGAATAATGCCTCGATTATTTACATGGTTTTATTTTGTATATGATGAAATTATATCCACTGTTTTATATAGATTATGTTATAATGGGTTGATGTTTGTAAAACCCATTTTATTTGTTGGGTTATGATGAATGATTTATGTTTATTTTGTGGCGCATGAAAGAATGATTTAATTATGAGATGGATAGGGCCTATATATCCCTTAAATTCATTAGGTAATGATCTATATATCATGAGATAGATATGGCTGGAACGAAAAGTAAATATGGTTCAGTAATACATGGTTGGAACGGCAGGTAAAACCAGTTCAGTAATGGACTTTGACCACTATGATGGTCTTGGAAGCAATGCCTTGACTGTTATCAAACCATATCATGTTCTTAATGGTTTTCCAAAACTACATGTTTTATTCCCATGATATTTTATCATGATTAATGTTCTTTTTTGATCTATGTCTTATGTACTTCCATGATTTATTTCACAACTTAAAATTTTGAAGTTAAAAGTTTATGTTCATGTTTTTAAGTTCAAATGTATATGGTTTGTTTTATTTTCTCCATGAAAACCCTTACTAAGCATTTGAGCTCACCCTTTTTCTGTTTTATTTTCCCAAAGATATAATGAAAAGCCTTAGGTAAGAAAATAGAAGGGGAAGATATTTATGGGAGATGTTGAAGATTTTTCACCATGATTAGAAGATTATGTTTCGAGTTTCCAAATACACTAAACTAATACGATCATTGGGAATCTGTTTGTGTCATGTATTATGTTTTTCGCAAAAGTAATGTAGCGTCCATGTATGTCAAGCTTTGGTCTCTACACTCTGGTAGTGAGTTAATAAAGCAGTGACTGAGGTTGGTGATGATTCAATAAAATGGTGGAATACCTTAAATGTACGTAATTCCAGTACCTTTTCAAATTTCAATTATGGAAGAAGTTCATATTCAATGGTTACTCGGATCTAGAAGTAGGTGTTCTAACACTTATCTAAATTTTGGGTTCAACGATGAGTTATCCTTTGGTTTTGAGACATAACTAATGGTAGGGGATTCTAGTAATTATCCAAAATTCAATACTGGCGGTGAGTCATCTCCAATGGTGAGTTGTTTTTGGTGGTGACTTAACCTAAATGGTGAGTCAGCATTGATGATGACTCGTCCTCAAAAATGAGTAAACCTTGGTGATGAATCATCCCCAATAG
This sequence comes from Viscum album, assembly GCA_963277665.1. Taxonomy (NCBI): domain Eukaryota; kingdom Viridiplantae; phylum Streptophyta; class Magnoliopsida; order Santalales; family Viscaceae; genus Viscum; species Viscum album. The sequence continues at coordinate 1,125,882,581 of OY728146.1, forward strand.
TGGACCTTCATAATACTTAGAAAAAAATCATCCAAATCATCCATAAAATGTAAAATGTTGTTATAAAACATAAAACATTTTAACGGGATAAGAAAATTTATTTATTGGTCATTTAAACAAGGTTACCAATAAAATGGAGATTAATTTCATCTCTAATTCCTTCCTTCTTCACATTATCCTTTTTGAAATTTCATTAAATAAGTGATATTGTGTCATTAAAATCCTTATCATATTCCATTTTCAAAACTTCTTGGATCTATAGAGTTAACCTTCTCTAGTACCAATGGTAGAGTTATGGGACTAAATAGATACTGCTAAGAGTGGTTGAATTAGTGGTTCACTACTTTTTGGAATTTTTCCCCTCTTTAAATTAAACCTTTTTAACTCTTTAATGTTATCAATTTACTCAATATTATCTATCAATATCTCCTCTTGTGTAGTTACAATATTAGAGAGAGTAGAAAATATTATTTTTAATGTTTTTCATAAAATACCACACCTTTTCATGTTGGTTAGACACCCCAATATGGATTCTTTGCTATCATTCCAAATGAATTCAATTGGTTAGACACCCCTATTACAATCTCTGAGCAATTGGTTAGTCATCCAAATGTATCATCTTCAATAATTGATTATAAATCCCAATCATATGTCTCTAGTGGCTAATTAGACACACCATATATAAGTTTCCTATTTAATGATGATCCAAATATAGAACAAAATTATCTTCAGATAGTATTCTTCTATAAGAAATGTAGATTCCCTTTCCTTGTGTATGATCCAACAAAGTATTTAAAAGTTGTATTAAACAATATTTATTACCCACTATAAACTTTTTAGATCTTGAATGACCTGAATTATCTTCTTAACATTCTTAACCACATGTGATCCCCTTTTTATAGTATTTCTCATCTTTTACTCATTCTATCATTGATACAAAGCTGTATCGGGTTATCAAAATTCTCTTGCACAATGGATTCAAGATATCTCACTATTTTTCTCAACTCTTTTCATCACCTATGAGAAAATATTTATCCACAACAAAAAAATCATTATACATATTATAATATCTTATTAATTTAATTTCAAAATACCTTTAACAAAAAGTGTTACAAATAACACATTAATTTTCCTCATTTAAATATGAATTCCCAAATTTGTTGGGTTTTATATTTCCATATACTGAATACCCAATTATTCAATGGCTATTATTCATGAAACTCATTTGAAATATTCTTTCAACTCATTCTAACCTGTTTTTTTATGCAACAGTAAAGCACCTTATCTCATTCGAACTCAAAGGCATGTGGATTTTAATTTCATCCATGGCATTATAATAACCCATAGTATGCACAACACAGGATCTTTAATATCATGTGAATGAATTTATCATGCACTAGATTATTATACATATCTTTCTGGATATAATGTTATTCTTTTAATCATTAAATGTATATACATGAAAGTGAAACTATATATATATCATATTGTATAAAAAGTACTTGTGCATCTATACTCCTTCCATTCTATTCAAAGATTCAGGTTCATTACTGGAGATATCTTTCTTGGTTTCTTCTTTTCATTCTTGGTAGATGCATAAATACCATATGAAACATATACTTCAAGCTCACTTGGATCTCAAGAAGTTTGGAATGGCCTTGTCATAAGTCGATGAGCCTTGGGTCTAATCTGGTGGATACAGACTATGAAAATCCCATGTGTTAAACCATTGAAGGATGTGTGGGGGTTTCAATAAGGAAGATGGTAATTATTTTGTGATCAGATGGTCCTCATTCATGGGATCGAAAGAATCATGTTATTTTCATATCATTTAATGCAGGTGGATAGTAAAGTAGCACTGCTATCCCACATCAATTATTACATCAGTTTAAGCATGCTTAATAAACAATGTTGTGCCACTTTACACACAACTCGCCACTAAGGTAGGAACCCATATACACTTTCACACACTACCTATGGTGTGTTTCACCACTTTATCCCTATCTATGTTCCATCATGCACATTTTATGAATAATATCTGCTTCTTGTATGCTCTTTATTAGCGCTATACAACTATTATTCCTCCACTCAAGTACTTATCCCTCAATACACACAGCCGCCACCTTATCTGGTTGGAGGTATACCCTTCCCACCTAATCAGTGTCTATGAGGTCCCTATTATTGTCTTGGGGGTTGAACATATTTTTTTAATAAAGTGCAACAAAAATAGTTGGCCAAAAATAAAATTAATTCTACATGAGGATCAAAATAAATTTCCAATAAACTCAAAATAATTTTTCAAATGTTATTTATAAAAAATATAAATATATATTCTTGGACTTATATAATTACCCTTCTTCTTAATATTCTTAAATATGTTTTACACAAAGATTCATCTTCAACAAAATTGACGCAAATATTTTTCCTTTAAGATCAGATTAACAATGAACACAATTAACAAATAAAAATTACTGAAGAATGATATCTAATGCTATTTAATGAATTCATAAAAGTTATTTAAGAATCACCACTTCAAATATTCACCCATTTATAGAAAAAATAAAGACTTATACTCAATAAGAATTTTCATTACTAATGGATGATATTATATGCTCATCAAATAAACCCATAATGATGTGGTGATGAAATACCCTTAAGTGTTTACCAAGAATTTTTGTAATTGGACCACCCTGATGACTTCAAGTTTATCATAACAAGATTGGATACATATTTTAATGATAAACATTACATTTCCAAATGCATCCTATCTCCCTACTAACATACCTATAGATGTACCATAACAAATTGATAACATTTATAATATCTCACCTCAACCCATTGGTTTGGGAAGGAATAATATGACACTAACCTTATGTGACATCCCCAAGGCACCAATGGTTTTCAATTAATTTCAGGGGATTTATGAATAAATGGGGGATGATTTTTCCAAAAATGAAAAACCTCTAAGAAGAAAAATATTATCATGACCTGGCCCTAACTAGGGCTCGAGGCACAACTATCCCAAGCCCACCTATATAGGCCAAGGGTTGGTGACCTTAATTGAATGGAATATCTAACATGGGGATGTCTTTACATAATTTACCTATACGTGCACACCCAAAAATCCAATTGCAAAAGTGAAGAGAAATAATGATAAAAAGTTTCAACAGATATAATGTAAAATAAAATGAAAATACTCTAGGGTGTACAAGATTACTACAATGAAAACTAAAACCAAAGGTTAAAAATATATTCCCAACTATAAATATTTCATAGCCTAAAAAAAGAGGAAAAGTAAACTGTTTAGAGAGCCCATCTCTGAATCTCCATGCTTTTACCACATTACATGGTCAATGCACCAAGGTATCCCTAGTATCCTCTGATGTGACCATGGACTTGTTTGTCATTTTCATAATAGATGACATGTTTTAGAAAATACCATTTAGGGTTGAGTATATATATTCCCAGTATGATGACCCAAAATCTGAATGGGGTAGTAAGAGATACAATATGAATAGATAGATAGATAGTAAACAGGGAACATTTTTCAGATCACCCCAATGAAATAAAAAGTAACCTAATCCAAACATAAGGGTATCAACACAATGTGTTGGTGGAATACATATTGAGTCTTCACCACACATAGTAGGAGTGTAAACTCATCCAACCATGAGGTTCTCAATAGGACAAGTTGGGGGACTACCATGTACGTCTCTCCAACCAATGGATAGTGAGTAACCAAATCCAAGGAAAAGGATATATATAAATATATGTATATATATCAGTAAAAATAAGCACATAAAAGAGAGTAATGTGATCTCCATCTCACAAAAAATCCTTGTAAAAGAGTCACAACAGTCCCAAAAGTCCATCAATGATGCCCAATATCATATGCATCTTCCCATCAAAAAACATCAATGTCATTCCACACCTTGCCTTTATACCACACAATTGAGGGGACATAATATCTTGGTATAGGATCCATGACCTGGTACAACAGAAGCATTCCACTCTCTGATACTAGAGGAACCATTCTCTAAATATGTGGTAGGGTTCCACTCTAAAAGATGTAGGACCCATACCCTACCCTGACAGGAGGAATCCACTCAGATGGATAGAGGCCCCATGCCATATCCTAGTAGGAGGGCTCCAATATATCATATAAGAGGACCCATTCCCTAACTCTAAAGTAGGGTTACACTCTAAAATATATTGGACCATACCCTACCCCAACATGAGGGTTCTGATCTGATGGATAGAGGACCCATGCCCTGTCCCTATATAAGGATTCCACTATATGATACTAGAGGTCCCATGTGATGACTCCATGGGAGGCTTCCACTCTAGGAGTCTGTATAGTACCCATTCCTAGCCCAACTGGAGGGTTACACTCTAGTCATCGAGGACCCATGCCCATCCTTGCAGGCGGGTTCCACTAGGGATGCCTCTAGTAATCATTCCTGATCAATGTCATCTTTGGGCATTAGATTAATAATCACCATTACCATAAAATATATCATCATATCTCAGATCCACAATGGATGTCACCATCACATTCTATGTGGAAAAAACACTTATAAAAATGTGTTCTCCATAAAAAAAAATCCAAGGGCTTATGATTTCAATATGTGTAAGATTATACATTCTCTAATACATCCTCATCCTCTCAAGGATGACCTGGACCTTCTCTATTATCACTTGCCCAAACTCTGAACCAGAAGATATGCCTCTCTAATATCTTTATGTCATATGGTTGACCTAAAGGGTCTCCCATACATGGCCTCAAATGGTGTCATGTTGATAGTAGAGTGGTAATTTCTGTTGTATACAAACTTTACTAAGGTAAAGTGATCCTCCTATCTCTGATAGAAGTCTAAAATGTAATCCCTCAGAAGATCCTCTAACATCAAGATAGTGCGCTCGGTCTTCCCATCAGTATTCCGGTGAAAGGTTTTACTCATCCTTATATGGGTCTTAAATTATTCATGAAGGCCTATCTATAATCATGATGTAAACCATGAATTATGATCAGAGATAATATCTTATGGCATCCCATGAAGGTGAAAAATCTCCCATATATAAAACTAACCCTAAATCTCCACTAAACTCTAATATGTGATATAAATAAACTTAATTGACTTTTTGATTCAGTCAACTATCACCTAGATATAATCATAGACCATCATTTTCCATGGAATCCTTATCATGTAGTCTAAGGATATTCCATCTCACTTCAACTATGGGATCTCAATGGGCTGCAAAAAACCTACAAAAACCTTGTACTCATCCTTCACCTTCTGATAGGTGAGGCACTGAGAGAAAAACTCAGCCACACTCTATCTCATGTCAGGCCAACAAAACTACCACTTAAGGTATTTTTACATCTTCCCCAAACCAGGATGTACAACCAAAGGAGAATTGGGGAACTCTCACATCACCTCCTCTCATATAATGACTAGGACCACCATCCATCCCTATAAAAGGATGATATGATTCACTACTTCAAAATATCCATCTACAGAATTAACCATGGATATCTGATCACGAAATAACTCATAGTCAATTTCTCCCAACTGGGACTCCCTCGCACACACAATATGTAAAGGTGAAAACACCATCAACAGAAGAAAAGTTGCACCCTCCTACTCCACTAAGGTTATCTTCAAGGAAGACAACTTATCAGAAGCCTCCTTCACTAAACAAGACTAAGAATTCCTAATAATGGAATCTACTACCTCATTTCCCTTCCCCAGAGTATAGAATATATCAAAGTCATAGTCCTTTAGGAACCCCCCATAGTGTTGTTTCCTTAGGTTCAGGTCTCTTTGAGTGAAGACATACCAGATAATTTGATGGTTTCAGTAAACCACAAATAAATCTATCAGAAGATAGTTCCTCCTCATCCTCAGGGAAAAGACTTCTACTACCATCTATTGGTCATGAGTTTTGTAGTTCTTATTGTTGATTCTCAGCTTCCTTGACCTATAAGTGATAACTTTATACTGCTTCATCAACACAAAACTGATACCATATCCTAAGGCATCTCAATACACTATGTACTCCACACCATCCTCTAATAGGCTCAACACAAGAGAACTTTCTAACCTCATCCTCAACTTCTCAAAGTCCCTCTAGAACTATTCATTCTAGGTAAAAGGTTTTCCTTTCTATGTCAGGGTTGTTAAAGGGGTTGCAATCCTATATAATTGTTCCACAAACCTCCATTAGTACCCTTCCAACTCAATAAAACATTGCACCTATGAAACACTCTTGGCTGGATCCTAAGAGAGAACTGCATCGATCTTCACTAGGTGCGTGGATAAACCATGATTAAAAATTACATTCCCTAAAAAATGAACCTCTTGAATCAATGACTATCACTTTGAGATATTCCCATAAAGATGGTGATCCTAAAGAAAATATAATATCATCCATAAGTTCACTAAATTCTCCTCCAATGAAACAAAGTATATGAGTATTTCATTAATGAATACAACCAGAAATTGGTCCAATTGTTTCTAGAATTTCTTGTTCAAAAATAACATATATACATTGGGGAAATTCATCACTGAAAAGGGCATCACCAAGAACTCATAGTGATCATAATGAAATCAAAATACTAGCATTAGAATATCACCCTCACAAACACTCAACTGGTGGAACCTAGACTAGAGATTAATCTTTAAGAACCATCTTGCACCTCACAATTAGTTAAAGAGTTCATCAATCCTATGAAAGGGGTACTTTTTCATTATCATTTCCTAGTTTATGCGATTATAATCCATGAAAATCCAAAAACTATTATTCACATTTTTCATGTATAACATTAGAGCTACCAGGGGGGACACAAAAGGCCTAATGAAACACTTCTCTCAAAGGTCCTCTAACTGCAATTGTAGCTATCAGAGCTCGGTAAGGGCCATCTAATATGTGGTAGAAGATATTAGAGTAGTCCCAAGATGAAAGTCAATAAAAACTATCTATCACCTTAGAGGTAGTCTCATAATTTACTTAAGGAAGTAATCCATGTAATCCTACACAACTAAAGTAATCCATAATACATAAGAGCTTATTGAACCAAGGGATATACTCTTCAACTGATGGATGATGGGATGCAAACTCCTGCTCACAGAACCAACTCATCCCACCATGTGAATTCTCTCCCCCATAAAAGATAATCATTCCCCATTAGTGTGAATACACATGACTCATCTATAGTGACATTTAATCTAGTCTCGGGTCATATAAAGCCATTCCAAATCCAATATGAAATAATTTGTTTCCATCATGATGACCAAAAGGTCCCACTTGAACCACTCTCTACTAAGGGATAGCTCTCACTACCTAGAGATAAATGATACATAAGAAGTGATCCCTGTAGAAACCTAAAGATGAAGATGATGGGATAGATCCTATATTTGGAGCTCCATATATCACATCAGGGGTAGAGATCATGGAATGACTGGTATTTAAGTATACTAATAATTGATAAAGAATAGAAGAAACACAGATCGTACCTCTAATCATCTCATGTGCCACTCAGCTATAACAGTCCATAGCCTACAGCTATCTATGGCCCCATCTACCAGTTCCCTGAGCCTGACATGGGATATTGTGTGGTGGTAGTGTAAGTATAACATATCATTTTCCACTGCCCACAACACCTCTTACTCTTCTTCTAACTTCACCTCCCTAGTGGCCTCCCTACCCTCTGCTTGAATAACCCTGATCATGGTGTTTTCTCTTCCATGGTAGTTCATGTGAAATCTTCATATGCTCCACATAATATTTGGTAAGGTAGTCACCTACCATGTGACCTCGCACATCATAAGTATAGCACCATCCCTCTCCATGATTCATTGTTCCTATTCACAGTCCTTGTGCCACAAGACCACTCATCTAATTCTGATCATGATAATATCTCTTATGTTGATATCATGTTGACGGGTGCATACTATATGATATCGATGACTTAGATCTGTGATATCCACTTCTAGATCCAGCTACCTGTTGTCCCTATGATACAAAAATATCTATCACTAATGTCTTCTCCAACACCCCGACATAAGTGGGAATGCGCATGGGTACCATGATAACATGTATCTCTCGATGGAGTCCCTGATCAAACATTTGTTCTTAGAAGTAGCTATACAAGATCATGTCAAGGGAGTACCACATAAGGTCTGTGGACCTTGTCACACAATCATCCACCATCATCCCTCTCTATTGTAGCTCTAGAATATCGTAAATCCGAATAGAGTTCAGGCATAAGGGGAAGTACTCTTCACAAAAGAGGTATTGGAATTTTGTCCACCAGAGTGTCAACTCATCATTCATCTGAGTAACAAGACTCTACCAGTACACAGATTCATCATGGAAAATGCTAGATTCCAGTGTAACCACCTGATCTATTAGGGTTTGGATGATCTTTAAAACATAGACCACCAACACTAGACAACCCTATGATAATTGGGGATCTATAATGCTATGAAACCTCACCAGCCTATGGAGTTGGAACTCATAGAGTATGCTAATCTTGGGTGCATCCTCAGCTTTCTCTCCTAGAATGATCTACTTCTCATCATGTGGGGGGGATGCTACCTATCTTCTTAGAAGAATAATCTCAACTGATGGACCCTGAACTGTGGCTTCATCGCTCATTAGATTATCCTCATGATTTGGATCTTGTATCCTGTATGGCTCTCGTCATAGAGGAATCCAAAAAATATTAATCTAGACATACCAAAGTCATGTGATCATATATATATATATAATGGGGAGATGAATCAACAAGGATAGATAAATATTAAATCATATATGATGCATGTACCATTGATCCTTATAACTAATGTCTTGATTTTTTGAGTTGACAAGCATGTAGTCAGAGTCTGTGTGAATGGATACATCAGCCTCCCATACAATCAATGGGTTCCCTATCCTGAGAGATGCACTTAGGACTCTTCAACACTATTTCACTAATTCCCAACTGAATCCTTGTAAGGGGACTACTCCAAACACCTTATTAAGGATCAAACCATCGTTGATACCAATTTTTCATGACCTGACCCTAACCAGGGCTCGATCCGTAATTACCCCAAGCCTGATTCTATTGGCTATGGGTTGGTGACCGGTGCAGAAATGAATATATAACATGGGTAGGCCTTTACCTAATGTACATGTATGAACACACCTGACCATATCAATGCATAAGTGTAGATGAATAAGAATAAAAATATGAAACATCTAGAATGTAAACCAAGCATGCCAAACCTCTAGGTTGCACAAGAGTACTATAATGACAATGAAAAGTAAAGGGGAAAAATATATGTAAAACCAAAAAGATGTCCCAAACTGACAAAACTAGAAAATTAAAATGCTGGTAGAGCCCAGCTCCAAATTTCCAAGCTACTACCGCCACACGCGGTAAATGAAATAATGCATCCCTAAGATTATATAAATTCACCACTAACCTATCGGTCATCTTTATAAGACACGACATGTGTAGGAATATCCCATATATGGGTGATTATATAAATACTCTGTAAGATTCCCAAAAAACTAAAGGGGGTAGTATGAGACATAATAGAAATAAATAGATAGATAGTAAAGAGGTAACAATATGAATCTCAACCCAATGAAATAGAATTTTGTCTCTTCAAAACACAAGGGTCTCGGCATGATGTTTTAGTGTACTACACGTTGATTCTTCGCACCCCCCATGGTAGGAGAGTAACCTCATACAACCATCAGGTTCTCAAAATAGAAAGTAGGACTACCCCACACATTTATGAAACCCATGGAAAGAGAGTAAACAAATCCAAAAGCATGGATATATATATATATTCTTAGAAAAAATAACCCCAAATGAGAGAGAAAGGGGATCTCTATATCACAACCCAACCTAAGAAAAGATTTGCCAATAGTTCCAAAAGTCCATAACAGATGCTCAGCATCTCATGTGTCTACCCAACAAAAAACATACATGTCAAGACACACCTTTCCATGGTATCACATAATTGAGGTTCCACAATCTCTAGGTAGAGGAATTATTCCCTGGTATAATAGGATAGTTCCAATCTCTGATACTGGAGGACCTATGCCCTAACTCTATAAAAGGGTTCCACTCTGAAGGATGGAAGACCCATCCCCTGCCTGAGCCGGAGGGTTTCAATATGATAAATAGACGAAACATGTTTTCTACTAGTAGGATGGTTCCACTCATTGATACAAGATGATCCATACCCAGACTCCGTAGGAGGGTTCCACTCTAAAGGATGGAGAACCCACACACTGACCTAGTAAAAGGGTCAAACTCTGATGGATAGAGGACCCATGCCTTATCCCAACAAGAGGTTCCATTCTCTGATATTATAGGACCCATGTCTTGACTTTTCATGAGGTTTCCTATCTAATAGTATGTACAAGACCCTTTCCCATCCCAGCTAGAGGATTCCACTCTATTCATTAAGGACCAATTCCTAGCCTATCTACGAGTATGTACAAGACTCATTCCCACCCTATCTAGAGGTTTCCACTCTAGTCACTAAGGACTAATGCCTAGCCTAGCTAGAGGGTTCTAATCGAGATGACTCTGGTGATCTTACCTTATAAATGTCATCTTCAGTCACTGACTTAATAAGAACCATTCAAATAAATCTTAAATAATATCTAAGAATCCCCAAATAAAGTAACCATCAAGTTCTACATATAAATCACTCAGGATGGGCTACTCATAGTTCAAAAAAATAGTCTAAAAAATAATTTATGGAAGATTGAAGTTTACCAAAAAAGAAACAAGTGGTACATGGAGTGTGAGGGGACCCACATGGTATGTGTTCATACTTCACCACTAGGTCATGTCCCGGGATGTACATGGATCATATATTGTGTAGAAATACATAGCCTGTAGGGAGTTTATGTTATGTGTCCAAGATACTTGGGGTCCCTGGCCATGCACCTTGGTTGTGTATGTGTAATCTAGTACACAGCACGCCACTGGTTATATCATCCGACATTAATTCATGACCATGTGCTCCCCCACATGAATCATCCACCTAGGAAATTTGTACATGGAATGTAGGATGTCTACACATCATGAAGTCCTTATAATTTTAAAAAAATCCACATCATAACATCATAGGGGTCACACATTATGTGTTACTCCAAACTACATAGTGTGTAGTCTGGAGTCTCAAAGATTCTCATATCTATTTCCTTGATTCAAGATCCAACCTTTGATGATTTAGCTCTCGCATACGTCCCTCTTGAAATTGAAAGAGAATCCATCGATTTTTTGTTTCTGGCCATCATTTTTTGGAAAATGGATTTAAGTATCATTTGCACGATCTTTCATCATCATGCATGCTTCTCATCACCAATGTTGATCTTGGATCCCAAATCTGTGTAATGAAACACCCATTAAAAATGATTCATTCCCAAATAAAACCTCGAAATCTGATCCCTTCATCATTTGTGAAACATTAATTAAACTTGGAGTTTGATCACGATCGTTCCCACCCCAATAATGTCAAATTTCCACCCCATTGTCCAATGATGAATAAAGTGAAAAAATTAAGGATAAAAGCATCAAATGAATTTTTTATTGATCATTTCCAAGAATTATTTTCCAAAGATCAATAACAGGGATATTCAGGGTTAGAAATCAATTGAATAATCAAATAAACTGATACATAGGTGAATGAAAGTTTCGACAATAGATACATATCATAAAATAGATAATCCTACTTAATAAATTTAATCAAAAAGGTCATAATCCAAAATTTTATAAGTACTTCCAATATATTCTATTGATCATTATTGTAGAACTCTCATTCCAATGATTGAAGGAATTCATTTTGTTAGTTGTGTCCCGATCTTCCCTAATCTAGAGTCTCAAAGTCTTTTGATGTGTTTTTTCAATGGAATTAATAAGAAAACTCTAGAATCCTCCCAGGGTTTAGGTCGATGAACTTGGGGAAACATCCATAGCATTATACTTTTAGATGTAATATGTTGTGTTAATTTAATGCATTAATTAAATTTATAATTATATTAATCAACTAAATGTACTACTAATGGCCAACTTATTCAAATATCATTCACCAAGATATTTTAGATCATGCTTATGGTAAATATTTAATTCTAGTGTCATTTGTGGTCTTGGATTCTTGATCCAAGACTCTGTTTAAGAGTTGCCCCGTTTTATTTAACAAAACTGCGCACATGTAATATAAAATATATTTAATATTTTAAAAAAATTAATTCTGGGCACACCAAACCATGTAATCATATGTCGTCTCTATTCGTGACTCAAAAAATATATGTAAAAATATTTCAAAATTCTTACATAGAAAAAACCGGGTCTCTACAAATATGATACATGATACAAACCATAATTAATCAAAATGTATAATAATTATAATGAAAGTAGGAACAAAAGTTGAGAACATAATATGATTCTATAATCTCAAGATAATAAGACTCATGATAAATAAGACCCAAGATAAAAAATATATACCAGACACCAAAGTGGAACCACTCTAAATTCCACGACTTAAATGTTTCCCCAAGATCCAACTCTGGCCATCTAAGACCACAAAATCACATAGCTTCATTAGTGAAATATGAAACCTTACCCTCAACTATATCATGGAAAATATATTATATATATATACTAAGGTGAATATTTTGGGGTTGGGTATAAAACCTAGTAGGAAACCCTATGAATTCATTAGAATTCCACTCAAACAAGAGTCATGTTTTCTTAAATTTTATTTAAAATAAAATACATTAAAAAATCATGAAAAAAATTTCACAAAATATATATCCAAAGGAAGTGAAATAACTCAAACCAAAAAACACACCCATGGAATGAACCCACACACACACACACACAAAACACCAATCAATGCAACCATTGACCAAAGGTCACTCATGAATAGTCTAAATTACAAGTAGTTTTTTCCCTCCAGTCCCAATTAATCACTCTATAGCATAATCCAATATGCCAAAAGATTACAAACACAACCACATATAACCTACATGCCCCTTTCCATATATTTATGAACACACACTCCATGTTCATGATAATTTATTACATTTGAACACTTATTTTAAAAAAATGTTTTCATTTAATCAATTAATTTATCACTTTGTGAGCATCATCCATTATTCTAGTTTTGAAGACCAGCTAAGAAATTAGAATTCCCTTAAAATTTTAACAAAAATTTTTCCTAAAAAAATAAAATCAATTTATCTTGAAAATAACAATAATTCTAGTTTTAGAAGAAAGTGGAAAATTAAGAGAATCCATCTATTTTTAATACATTTTAAATGATTAATTTTCTCACAACATTAATGATTCAGGATTCATAATCTATTCCTTCAATGAATACCAATATTGATAAATCAATTCATGATCTATCCAGAATATATAAGATAGGTAATATTGATACAGATTTTCTATTTAGAGAAAATGGGATAATCAATAATAAATAAAAACAATAAGTCTATTACATTTAATTTTTGGATTGAATTCTTTTTAATCCATAGGAATTCATAACCATAAATAGGAAGATCACTAGAATATCCTAGTGAAGTGCTAAAATTCTACAAACTAGTTTAGAAGAGTGATAAAGAGAGTTTTTAGGGAGGTGTGGGGTAATTAATATAATTTTATAATTTAGTTATTTGGGTCACATTGTTAGACTCTATGGTTGGTAAAATCATGTGTTATCTATTAAAATTTGCATTATCCTGAAAATTTTGAAGTCACACGGTTTCCCCAAAATGTGTACCAACAATGAGACTATCCAGAAGACCACTCAACTCTCACATGATTACCTAGGTAAAACTGCATAGTTTCCCTTAAATGTTCTAAAATTGTGAACCCAGCAAGGCAATTTAAAAAGTACCAGAATCTTCTCAAGGCCTAACCCAACTACTTCATAGTTTAAAATGCATAATAGCATGGGGAAATTCCTCAAATCAATGGTGTTATAATCAAATACTCCAAATGTTTGAAATAATGTTTTGTGGGATGATATTTGGTCGTTAAAGCTACAAACATGAATTTTGACACTTATTTTAAACATATTGTATGTCATTTAAACTTATATTTTTTTACATTTAACATTTTATTTTTACCTGGGAAACTATTTTTCACATAGTTAACTTATGTTTTACCCAAAAAATATAAAATAACCCCTTTTATGAAATTTGAGGGTGAGGGACATAAATTTAATCTCTATTAAATCTAATTCAATTTTAAAATAAGAGATGATTAACTTTTAAATTAAAACATTATATATATATATAGTTTTTGTAGAATGAATGATGTTTTAACCATAATGTGTTATTAATCATATTTATAATTGATTAAAATTTAAATTTTTGTTAATATATTTATATCAATATGTTTAAAAAATTGTAGGAATTATTTCAGATAGATTTAATTTATTTATTTGATAAAAAACGTAATGTTAATAAAAAAATCTTTTAAAAATAAAATTTTCAATATTATATTTGGATTTAACCTTAATCTTATTAATCTCATTTTGTTTATAAAAATTAATATTGAATTCATGAAAAGATATGAACATGTTTTTCTCAAATATTAAATTCATTTTTCATATTTAATTACTAAAATCTATCAAATCTAAATTTTAATTTAAGAAAATAAATATAGTTTTTAGAGTTAAATATTACATAATTTTCCCACACATTAAACACAGGTTTTATAAACTCAACATAATATCTTTAAAATAAATATATTTTTTATATAAAATGTGTAGAATCCTTCCCCTCCTCATTGTATTGTGTAGGTTGAAGGATATTAATTAGCCTTAGTAAACACCCCCAAGATGAAAAATGTTGGCAAAAAAATCAAAGGGATTCATTAAAAATTAGGGGATGATTTCCCATTTTAAAAGAAAAAAAACAAGATAACTACAACTAATAAATAATACATGATGCATGATAAAAATGAAATAAAAATTTTTGTTTAATAAAAAAACAAACTATATTAGAGTACCTAGGGGAATTAACATAAACTATAGAGTAGAAGTCAAAACCTATAAAACTCAAAATACTCAAAATACACCAGCATAGAAACTTCAAACAAGTTAGAAGCACCAACTCCACTATCTGTGACCAAGTATCATGAAGAACCACTAAAGAAATGTTATACCCTTGTATCCCAATAGATAATATCATAAAAATCTAAAAAGTTCCAAAGTAAGGGGTGAGTAATGAAACTTAGTAGGTTTTCCCCAAATGAATTTCCTATTTATGCCAATATGATAGAACATGTTAGTAAATTTATATAAAACAATTTATAGAAAAAACATTAAAACATTTAAAAATTTTATATCAAAATATAAACCATTTTACATACCAAAATAGTTTCCAAGGAAAGAAAAAAAATAAACTCTTCAAACTATTTCAAATTCCTTTTTGGAATACCCAAACCATGATTCACACACACACCCCCACATAATTACTCCAGTGATAGTTCCATACTAATGAGCGATTTATCATCCATCCACCAAGTCCTAACTATGTTGAAAATATATTTATTCCCTATTATAATACACCCTTTATCTAGGGTCACATATCTTGTACCTCGATGCTACACGCCCCTTATTTTGGGTCAAATTGAAATCATGAACCCACACCATCCCATGTATTCCAAAACTCATTCCAAAACAACAATTTCAATATATTTTAAAAAAAAATTATTTAATTGGAAACCATTATATAAATACTTTTTCCTTTAATCCAACCAGATAAAAAATTAAAATCACCATTTTAAAATCATTCAAAAAAATGATTTGCACAACAATTCAACAATTTGAAAAATCCACAAACCATCACTAAAGAAGATATCTACCATGATTTTCACATACATTTCACAGAAAATATGTAAAAAATCAATCAATTTTAAACTAATCCTTCATGTTATAATAATTGTAGTCGAGTTTGAAGCCACCTACCATACAAACTATGCTAGAAACAAAGAACGACACAAATTCTTTAAAAAAATCAGGTTGAATCTCCAAAAACAAGTTGTTGATCTTGTTCCATAACATAAACAGGGCCATATATCATCATTATTAATATAAAATGTAATATTTCTATCATAAATGGATAAGATATATGAATCTAAGATAGGGACTAAAATTGGATCTAAGAAAACCCACTAAGAACATAGACTTACCAAGCAATTTGGCCTTCAACGCACCAAGATTTTTCAACAGATCTTTATCATATCAAATGGAAAAGTATCTATAGAATTTGGGAAGAATAATAATTGAGTTAGGATCAAAATATATGATAAAAGTTAATTAGAGTAAATTTAGAGGGACATTCATTTTTTTAGGTTCTAAAAATTAATCGTTCATGGATATTCACACGGTTAGGAAAATTGTGCGCCAACTGTAAAAATGCCTATATCCCCAAAAGTATAGTTTTTACTGTGTGATTTTATAGTTTATAAAAACTAGTCACCTACATGTGAGCTTACCTATAAACCATTTCCTCTCTTTTCATGGTTTTCTATAGGAGTTCCACGGTTATTACTAACCATGCTCGAACCATGAACCTCCAGAAAATCCCAAAATAAAATTGATATTCTTCACAAACCCCAGAAAAATTCCCCAAAAAAGATTACATGCTTAAAATAAATATATAAAGGGTTACTTACTTGAATACATGGGGTGCTACATTCTACCAACCATTGGAATTTCTATCCCCAAAAATTAGTAAACCATCATTAAATTGAAATAGATCATACCATTTCTCAACTATTTATTTCTCTCATTCCCAAGTTTATTTATAAATCTAACCATGTTTTTACAAAATCCACACTTGACTGATGCTTTTCTCACATTGAAAATTTTCTTTCCTATCTACAATCTTCACTGGAACATGCACCCATGAAGCATTAAGTTTTAGGTCAATGTGATCCTATTGAACCACATGGTTAGGATTAGGGTGATACTTTTTCAAATAAGATACATGAAACAAATTTTGGACCACAATAAACCTTGTGGGAAAAACCAATGATATTCCAACTCACTAAACCATTAAACTATCTCAAAAGGTACTATTTATACAGGAGATATCATTCCATAATTTGCAAAATGATGATGTCCAAGCTTTAGAGAGATTCCCAAGAACACACAATCACTCACTTTGAATGAAAACAACCATCGATGATGAGTAACATATGATTTATGATGACTCTGAGACATCTCCATCCTTTTCCTAATCAATTTAATCTTCTTTATTATCCCTTACACAATGCTCGGACCAGTTGGTGTATCCTCACCTATATCTAAGCAATAAATTAGATACTGACAAGGATGTTCATACAAGGATTCAAAATGATCCATACGTATTGAGGCAAGATAACCATTGTTATATGAGAACTCCACTAATGGTATGTGATCCCCCCATGAGCCACAAAAATCTATTACACAATCCTGCATCATGTCTTCCAATGTTTGTATCATCCTTTCAGATTTTCCATCTGTTTGAGGATGATATGTCATACTTATGGTCAAGTAAGTCCCAATTTATTTTTGTAAGGATTTCTAAAAATGATATGTAAAGCTAGGATATCTATTTGATGCTATCGAAATAGGTAATCCATATCTCTTTACCACTTCTTAGACATATATTTTTGATAATTCTTCCACCTATTAAATTCATTAATGGGTATGAAATGTGCTAACTTTATGATCCAATCCACTATAACCCATATGGAATTATATTTCCAAACCATTTTTGAGATACCTATTACAAAATCCATGGCCATATTATCACATTTCCAAATAGTAATAGGTAAATACTGTAAAATATCTATTGGTCACTAATGATCTACCTTAATCTGCTGACAGGTGAGGAATCTTAAAAAAACTCTTCCACTTTCCTTTTAATAATGACCCACCAAAACTATGCTTTAAATTCCATATAAATATTATGTATTCTGGGATTAATCACCCATGTATAATGGTGGTATGTGTGAATATGTTTTTCCTAACAATCCATAGGTTCAATGAACCAATTTCTAAACCACAACACTAAACCCCAATCCAGATTCCATCCCTCAATGGTCTCCCCACCATTGAGAATTTTCCTCATTATAACACATTCTAATTTGAATGTTTGTGCCTCTTACACTGTCTCCACCAAATCTGGAATAAACAAAACTAGAACACTACCTTGGTCTTCACAATACAAATTCATGTCAACTATTACTAATACTTACTGCCACTGAACTAAATTTTACTTCTAAAAATGACCATATAACATTCTTCTTAATTAATATTTCACAAAATTTTCTTTTCCTAATGTATAAATTAAGTCAAAGTCAAACATTTAGAGATAAACCATCCATATTTTTTATATGGTTCCAATCCCTTTGTTAGAACATATGTTTCAAGCCCTTATGATCTGTAAACACAGTGAATTTGACACCAAATAGTAAATGACCCCAAGTCATCAAACCATAGATTATGAAAGTTGAATCCAAATCATGTTTTGGGTTGTTATTCTTATGAAACCATAATTTCATTGATCCATACAAAGAAATATGATCTCCCTAAATGAGAACACATCCCAACCCAGATCCTGAAGCATCACAATACACCATGTACCCTTGTCCAGATTCCAAATAAATCAAGATTAGTGCTGATGAAAGGTTGCATAGATATTCCTATTTATTTTTTATCTCATTAGATATTCCTATCTATTATTGTTTGTAATGGACCATGTACTATAATATTATAATTAAATCATATTATGACTTTCTAAATTTATTTTATTTTTTGAAACAATAAAATATATTACTAGGTGAAGTTAGATAGATTAGGTTTTTTATGAGTGATGTGTTATTAATAAAAAAGTCGATGATGGATTTATCCCTTCCATCTTTATAAATGTTGATATCTCATACCATCGATTGGAATGGAACTGTTACATTAAATTCCATTTCAATGTTTTACAGACTTGTTTATTTTAGATAGTTAATGAAATAAATATCACTAGAATATGTTGATGACATGTTTATGCAACCTTATTAATGAGATATTTTTCTTAAATGTTCCATCTCTACACCAATTTCCCATTACGTGTATCCATCACCTTTAATTCTGCTCAACCTCCATGTGTTACCATTCTTCTGAATTTCTCTCCCACACCCCGAACATCCTTCCAAAAATACCATATATGTATCCCCTCCTTGAAACTCCATTGCATCTACCTCAGCCTCTACCTTTTCTTATATAACAGCCTCCACCTCTGCCTCCCCTTGTAAATTGTCTTCCATTTCTGCCTTCGACTTCTCCTCGGCCTCCGACTCCGCATCCACCTTCAATAAAGATTTCATATACCTTCAATCCTCTTCATTCCTCACCATTATCAACTCATTTTATCCTCATTCACTTCTTTATTGGTCATATCTCCTTGCATAGTCATTTGATTTATTGTGTTGGGTAGGGTTTCATTGATTTTGGATCCATAAACACCCTACCTTATTTCAGATCCATAACCTCTCCATTGGGTAGGGTTTCTTCAATCCATCTCTTCCTATTTTCAAGTTCCATTGGTTTTGTAGATTACCTAATCAGTTAATTTCCTCATATCTAACTATTGGACATTCCTCGACCTTGTAGTTTTGATTTTTCTCTTCCACATTCCAGGTCTCTCCCCAAGAACTAAACAAATTTTAAGAGATTATAAATTCCACTTAAGTTTGGTTTTGATTATTATTTCACTACTCTACATAAAACATCATGGTTATCTATACTAGGTTCATTCTTGAATGATATATCATGGCAATACATAGAGTTATTTTATTGAATTTCATAGTTTTCATGATTACAATTCATTGAATGTTTTTTCTTTGCTATTATCATTTTGGCCAGCTGGTTGGTGGTTCAAAGATACTAAAACCGTGTCCATTCATGTTATGGTATGTTCTCTTCATTCCATTTTACTGTTTTTTATCATAAATTAATTAATTACTTATATTTTTTTTATTTTATCTATATTATTTCAGGTACTAAAATCTTCTGAAAAAATTATTATTTCATGTCTTACTACAAAATTGGTATGATTACTTTTTTATTTTATTAATATTTTTTTCCTTTAATTTTCAATTTATATATGATGTATGATCTACAATAAATACATAATGACCTATTCCATATAGTAAGACATAATATTATGCTGAATAATAAATTGTTTATATTTTTAACCATTTTGATTGTATGTTAAAATAATTAAATAAATAATTCTTTGTATTCCCTCATTTTCAGTCTTCAATTTAAACTCTTATTTCTATATCATTGGAAATAACCTCTTTTAAACATTTATGTTTTACAGTAATTAAACAAAATTGTCATTCTCCCTTTTACATTATAAATTCCATCAATATGATCTGTTTTAATCAAATTTTAGTTATTAATTATTTTTAATCCATAAAATTTAGTCCACATATGTTGTATCACTTCACATTATACATATTGATTATTATATTTCTATAAGTAATGTTGTGAATTATAGAAATTCATGACTATCTGATACTTTGCCTAATCTGATTGAAAAAAAAACATAAATCTCTATTGAAATATTACATCATCCTCTATAGAAGGTACAATATTGATATATGATATTCCTCCATAAATGTTAACATTTCTAGAATTATTATAGGTTTTTCATACCTTTAGATTAGTTCTTAGTAAATAATGAAATATTTATTGAAAATCAACCTACTAGAAAATGAACCATGAAATCAATATACTATTAAGAACCAATTTGCAACAAATATCCTTCATGAAATTAACTCTACTAGTGAAGATGGTATGCCTATATTTACTATCTATTTATCTTAGTTGTATGTTAAATTTTTCCGCTGATCACATATTTTCCATTTCCTGTAGAAGGCCTCATTTTCCAATGTTCTATTTTTTTGTTCGTTATTCATTGTCCAACTTATCCATCAACTATCAATGACTATATTTCCTAGACATACTTTAGTGTTCATCAATCGTTGTACATCCCTTGGTGATCAATTTCTGTGATAGAATCATTTTTCCCAAACATTATCTTTCTCTATATATTCTCTCATTACTTGAATTCTTTGTAGATGTGTTTGTTGGAAAGATCAATACCTAGATAAGTTTGAAGATCCTTATTTTCATTTCTTCTCCCAATCTATCTCTCAAAATGGATTTCTATTAATAGATTTATATTTACCCCGATTTTCCATTTTTTTATTCTATTGTAGGGGTCCCTGTTTGGTGACCTTTTATTTTCATGTCGACACTGATGGTCTCTACAAGTATGCATGTTTATAAAAATAAATATGATGATTTGTCTCATGTATAATCCTTGATGCAAGTTTCCAAATTCCCTTTTCTATTTTCATATATTATAATTCATTTATATTTATATAGTATAATAATATTTCTTATAAAATAATTATATGCATGCTCCTATATTAATTCATGGTTCCTTAAGGCTCATGTCCATTAATCACACCCACATTTTAAATTTTTAACATATAAGAGCCATTATATAAGAACATTAAGTGGTAGTTGTGAGCATATGAAGTTAAAAATTAGCCAGTGGAGAAAGTCAATTGTGAGGTCTAATGCTATCTGAACAATTTCACCACTGTAGGTTAGGAAATATTCATTCGTTTATTAGAATATTTTATTCTTATACTTCTAAAAAACAATCACGCTATTATAGAAACCAAAACTTTTCACAATATGATAGCAGTGGATTTTTATCAGTGACCTTTCCAATCAAGAATTTGAGGATGATGAATGATATTTACAATCACGTCATGTCAATGGAACTAACAATTAATATTTTAGTAACTATTTTAAATATATCCTTATTAGAATGAAGAATTTTTTGTTTTGGGTATAGTGGGAATTTTGTGAGTTGGTTTTACAGTTTTGATCAATGTCGAGGGGTAGTTTTAAATTTATTTCAAATGTAGTGTTTTAATTTGAAATCAATACATAAATAGTACTTTATTTTATTCTCTTATACTACAATTTTTTTATAATATTTATTGAATAATTAAAAATATTTCATGACACATATATGTACATTCTAATTTATTACATGAAAAAATGTTTATAATATATACAAAAGGGGAAAAATTACAACAATTTGGGTTTTATGAATCTTTTTTTATAATCTATGTTAATATATTTCATAATATATTCTAAATAATATACATATATTATAATATACAATCTATTTATATCATTATATTTATTATAACATGAAATTATTAACAAATTTGAATTGTATTGTTATAATTTGTATATAATAATACATATCAATGATGTTTTACATATTTATTTTCATCATTGAATTTCCCCCTATATATTAAATATTTTTTCATGAAATTTCCCACAACATATAAAAAATATCATTTTTCCACTTTATTAGGTTTCTTGGTTTGAGGTCGAGTCTGATTCCCAAATATAATCACTAATATCATGATTGATTACAATTTTTATATCCTAATAGCTCAGTATCATTGTCGTTATATAATCTAAGATTTATTTATTTGTAATGGATACCACAAGTTTATTCCCAATAGAGAGAAAATTGAAAATATAACCAAAACACTACATTAATGTTTCTATTGCCTACTTCATCAGATAATTTTTAGCGGGTTGATCAAAAGATTATATATTTTAACTCTGTTTTAATTTTATTATCATTTAATTATTGTTATAGAGATAGATATATATATATATATATATTGAGGGAGGGAGGGAGGGAGAGGTAAAGGGAGAGGGAGTAAGAGGGATATAGAGATAAAGATATTAGTTGGGTGGGGGAGGGAGGGGTAGATAGTGTTTGGATCAAAATATTACCTTTTATAATCCCAAGGGTATTTGAATATATAAATAAAAATCATTTTCTAGTAAATGAAAATGGAAAAGATATTTTTTTAGAAAAGAAAATATCTTTTCATTTTTAATTGAAAAATAAATTGAAATATGTTGTAAATCATATACTTCTTTATTTTATCATACTATCAATAAAATATAAAACGTTCTTGAATACTTTTTTGGAAAATAAAACCTAATTCAGTCTAAGATTTATGGTGTATGTATTTTGATTAGGCAAGTTAGAAACCATGTATGGTACTCCTTATGGATTTCATCTATCTGAGGTCCTTGATTTAAACTCCACTATTTATTATTCATGTATCCATTAAAAATATAAAAAAATAGAAACTCAGTAGCTTTCTCATGATAAGGATTTTTTCAACTCATTTAATGGCTACCTAATTTTTATAGAAACAATAGAGTGATGTTATTAGTGGGATATTAGGGATTTTTGATAATTGGCTTTTGGAGGACAGTTCCAGTCATTTTCCTTGAAATTGGTGCAATTGGATATTTTAAATAAATTTCACCTGTCTTTTGTTTCCCTCTATTTATTAATAGAAAAATGTTTCTAAAAATATTTATTTTCTTTGATTTATGTTTAATGTTCATTCTTATAATGTTAATTTTTATGTACATAACAGAATTATAAGATTAGCTCACACTAATGGTTAGTGTATTGTGGGACAATGTTTTTAATTAGATTTTAATGATCAAGTAAAATAAATTCCATTTTTGAGTTATGCTTATTCCAATTAATTTTAGAATTGATATATTCATTAAATGGATTTTTCTATATATATATAAAAATTGGGATATTTTCTCATACAAATGGTTAGTTTTCCTTTTTACATTTAATTTCTACAATTTACATTATTATTGTTGACTTTTCTATTAGGATGATGTTTTATTGGATTCAGGAGTATTCAGATATCATTTAAAATCATTTCATCTAATTCTTTTACTATGATGTTATGTTATTACTCTAATGAGTTATATTTGTTTTACCATGTGGTAAATTTACTATTTCTCCACACAATGATCTATGTTTGTCACTTAAAACATGAATTTGTCTCCTCTAAAGATATTTGATGCTTATCTATAATTCCTAATGTGTACTCTCACCCAAAATCCATCCCCTTTTACTTAGAACCCACTCACACTGATCCAAATATTTAATCAATCTTAAATTACACTATCCTCACTACTCTGTTTGTGCTTTCAATTTGGTTTTTTTATCCATTATCAGTGGATAGTGTTCATTGAGTAGCAATGGGGAAAGTTTCCAAATTATTGATAAGTGCTATAAGTGGTTTAATAATTAATTTTTTTCTTTTGTTTTCATTTGGCATCACAATAATGTTCCGGAACTAAACTTCTTTGAAAAACATTAAAAGGTACAAGTTTAATTATATATAGAATAAATTTATCTTGGTCTGACCAACCTCAAAGAATGCTGGGAAACTCTTCTCTATGGGGGACTTTTGGTCAGGAATTTTTGTTAAATTGGATGAAGTTATAACTTTGTCTTTGGATTTTAACAAGTTTTATAAAATAAACATTGTTAATGACTATAAATGATGATTATACAATAGAAATATTGATATTTACATAACATTTTTTCAATATAGCTATCAAGATCAGTGTTTCACATAATTTATGTAAATATTATATATCAATTCATCGGTGTTCAGGGACACTATGAATTCTATGCATTATTATAGTTATAAATAGGTTGTTTTTATTAATTTCATGTGAGGATATCATTTACCTATAAACCTATAAATTGTTTTGCATATGTTCACAATTGTTGTTTAGGTGAGAACCTTATTAGCATTGCTTCATGGTTTTCCAGTCACTTCTTAATGTTATTCACTATTTTTTAAAACTAAAATTTTGGATTTAATTGAACACACTCTAATCATATTATATAACTCATTTTTCAAGGAGTTAAATTACTTTCATTACTCAGTAGCTTTAATTAAATTAATATAACAACAGTCTGTAAACTATATATTATTACAACATCCTGTGAACTATGATATGTGGAGAAGAATTAACCTAGATTATATTATTTAAAAATAAGTGACATGATTACTATAAGTTATATTTTTGTGATTGTCTTTTTTGTTTTTGATTGTCTTTTTTCAAATTCATAACCCTATTGAACAATGTAAACATGGTAATTTTATACGAATATAAGATCCATGACAACTAACTATTGTTCTTATGTAGTTCAAAATCATCCTCAACATAAATATTAATTACGAATGTCTTTAATTGATATATCTCAAATATTTTATTTACTCAGAATTTTCAAATGACCATAAATGACCTATAAAAATGGGTTGTGAACATGCATAAAATCATCCTTGGAATGATAAAAGTTTTTTAGACTTCAATTTTTAAAAGTCCTTTCCCCCCTAGGAATTTAGTTCACTTCTCCCTTTTTTATATATGAAAAACTATGCACACTTTTATAATATTTTTGTAAGTTATATATTTTTTATAATGTGCCAAAAATTAAATGTAATTTTTTTAATTTTATGGAATTATTTCGAGGCTAGGCACTCTGAGAACACCTAATTCCAAGGCTCGGTGATCCCGGAATAGAATATTGAACTTTTTTTAGTTCATTTAAATAAACATTAATGTGGGTTTTTCTAAATTTTAAACCAATTCTCAGATCAAAAAAATGATGGCACCATTGAAGTAGAAATGTTAGGATTCACCTAGAAAGAACCTAACTTTGACCAGTGAGGGTCAACCAGAAAATATAGTTTCAAACTTTTTGGAAGAGAAATAAAATAACATAGAATTTTTATTTTATTTATTTCTATTCACCGTTGAGCGGTGGCATGTTAGCACTACAAAGCGTCAACAAGGTGATGACGAGTCACATTAAATGAATCCCATTAATGAGTCTCTTAAATGTGTAGCATAATGACTCATTAATTGATGCATAACAGATACGTTGTTTCATAAATGAAACAGTGTAACGACGTGATGACGCAGTGTAATAGAAACATTGTGACACATTTCTATTTTAATGGGATAGCTAGTTATAGAATTAGAGCTATAATTTCTCTGAAAAACATTAAGGAAATTATATCTAATTAAGAATGCTGGAAAAATTATAGCAACAAAATCACACCTCGAAGAATGGGACCGGAGAGCGATGAACACCAACACATTTGAACGAAATGTGAATACCTACGAAGGGATCGCTTCACTAAAGAATCTATACCAGGTAGGGGTTTACTTTTGGTGTTATTATTTTCTTATTTCTTCATTGAAAAATAAAAAATGAGGATTAACACACAAACAGGTTGATCCACGGATCGATTGTTCTTGTGGGAGAGTGCTCTTTCTTGGGGTTTTTCATTAGGATTAATTTTGATAGAATTGAATTCTTACCCCCCCATGTTTTAAAAAAACTATAATGTGGAGGGTTTGGGTTAACATGAACTATGATTGAGCCCCTCCGCCTTTGTGTGTTTTTTTGTGTTATTCGTGGTCGTATCTTTGGATTGAAGGCAAGGAATTTTTGAGGTCATAGTAGGGAAGATGAGGCCCCATGCAGGCCAGAGGTGTGGACGTCTTGAAGATTGTACCATGGAAATGGAACCAGTGGTCCATGGAATATCCCGCCGATGCACCAGCGTCAGCCACCGTAGGCAGGTGGCAGCATGCCGAGGTGAACCACAGTAATCTCGGGTGGCGCTGGTGTGGAAAGAACCACCTCCAGTAGGCCGACTACTGACAGAAAGGGACACAGCCACCCAGTCGCATCGGTGGAGCGGGTCATTGCTGGAGCCACAACGCAGCACACTAGCACACGGTCCAGCGGGGACTACATGTGGGATATGAGGGGTGACCATCTTAGTATTCTGAAGGGCGCACAAACTAGATGTCCTTCTCACGTTCAGGCAAGAAGAGATCGGCATGTTGTGTGGGCTGGGATGGGGGCGTAAACCTGGCCCCTGAGCAGCTCGGGCTGGAGTAAGTCGGCCTAATGTTGTGGGGTGGGCCAGCAGGATAAATCTAGGACACTCGTCATCTCAGGATAGGAAAGAAAACATGCCCTCCAGTGTGGGCCGAGCTGGATAAATCTGTGTCGTTGGGCGACCCGGCGGGCTGGTCCCACAGCTGAACTAGGTCTGGTCTAGCATGGCCCAATCGGCCTGGCCTAGTATCCAGGCCTGACCGGGCTGACCCAGACCTAACTGGTTCAAGTCAGTTCATTTGGGACCCCGGGCTGGGTTGTTCAAGTCGGTCCGACCAGGCTCGGACACAACCGGCCCCTGTTTAATAAAATGCCAATATCATTCAGATCGAGCGTCTGGTTGATGAGGCATTTGCAGTGTTTTGACCCTAACGATGAGTCGGTTCTTTTGGAATGATCTAATAAGGATTTAATGGAATTTGAAATATGATTAATGGATTAAGGAGTGGATTATCATAAAATCAAGTGTGTTACATGCGGAAATCATGCGGGTTGTTGGGACCCAATGACTGCTGACAAGCGACCCTATGTGGATCTGCTACAAGAAACCTTTTGTGGATTAACTACAAGATACCATGTGTGGATCAGCTATAAGAGACCCTGTGTGGATCATCTACAATTGACCCTATGTGAATCATCATCAAGTGACCCTGTGTGGATCAGCTACAAGAGGCCCTCTATAGACCAGTTATGATGGCATAAGTAGGAAGTGGCTCTATGTGACATAGAAGGCCCACAGTACTAATCTGGTATGAGTACCCCAACAATCCAAGGTGTTCAGTGTTACAATTGATAATCTTTCTTTCGGTACATTATATTATACCTGTGTGAGTTGTCTTGCTTTGTGATCGTGCTTCAGGGTTTCTTTGTGGATTTCTTTGTGGTCTTTCCTTTATGGTTTGGGGTCCCTATTTAGTATTTTCTTACTCGCCCATACACAG
Source organism: Viscum album (assembly GCA_963277665.1). Taxonomy (NCBI): domain Eukaryota; kingdom Viridiplantae; phylum Streptophyta; class Magnoliopsida; order Santalales; family Viscaceae; genus Viscum; species Viscum album. Next base: position 1,125,910,456 of record OY728146.1, read on the forward strand.
GATTCACCCGCACATATTATGTCTAGTGAAAATAATATATGCCTTGATGGAGGACTTGGTGGCCTAGGTCCTAGTGGTTCCTAGTGGGATCAGGTGGGCAGGACGTACTTGTATGGCTTCTGAAAGCTACTCTACACTTAACCATCAGGTGGGGTTATCAGTAGACTTTTTTTTAGAAGTCTATTGTACTTTACTGTTTCCAGTTTTTCTTTTTTGGGTATGTATTCTAGTTCATATTAACTACATATTTTTACCTTTACTCAGTGGTTGTTTAGTGGAATGCATATTTACCATTCTAGTTTTTTGGACATGGTTCTGTGTGTGTGTGTGTTTGTGTAGGTACTCAGGCAGATGCCTCCCACTAGCAGGTTAATGCCATTTGCGCTAGTCGCCAACCCCTGGCCTTCGGGAGGTAGTATTGTGTGAGTCATGGCATGGGCCCTGGGCAACGGGTCATGAAATTGGTTTCTTTATTTATTTATCTTTTCTAAAGAGTAGAGTATCTAAAACATCTATTCATAATTCCCCTTCAGTATAGTGAAAATCATTTGGGGTTTCCTTCCATAGACAACTATGAAATGGTTTATTCCATCTACTAATGGTATGCAGTGTTATGGATGTTTATAATTCGAAACTTTTATTTAACTTCATATTACAGTTTACTAGGTAAAACATTACTCACGGAATCAATAAATTTAATCTGGAGGAGTGGGAGCTCTTGATCTGTAAAATTATAAGTTATAAGGATCCCATTGTGTCTTCCCCAACATAGGAGCCCATGGACCACATAGAGGGGTCTTAGTATACCCCTTTCCCATACTTTTAGGTTTCATCTCATGTCCTATTCATTTTTTGTTGATTTTTACCATGTATTACTTGAACCATGTATCTTCTGACTGACTGGTATATTTTTCTGACTAGTCATTTTATCATACATGGAACTCTTATGGGTTTCACTCGTTTACTGGAAATATCCTAGTATTATTTTTGGAGCTCACATTTCCTTTACTGTAGGATTTTATGGGTTATTTTGATCCCTTTTAGTTTTGTGAGCTTCATATATTTTTTTCATAGTGGAATTGATTGACAGTGTAGCTTTGGTTTTGCCTTAACGGTTGGTTGAAGGGAAAAACACATGGTCATTATACAAACTATAGAGATGTGTTAGCTGAGTTCCCATTTGTGGTCAACTATAGGGGGCTCATAGTTACTTAATTGTATGTGAGGTGATATTGTGTTGGGTTCAGACCACCCAGGAAGGATTAGGTGAAAACGTTTCTATTTTTAGAGATGTTTTATTCATATTAATGAATCCTAAAAACTTATCAAGTTTATAGTTATTTAAATTTCAATATATAATTTTATATGATTTAAATCCTGCATTCGCCACTTTGTTAGAAATATATTCATACATTATATACTTCATGCAATTATATTATGCATATCTTCTACATGCAGTTTAGTATTCCTCTCATTCCCCATCTACATTAACATATTTCATGTTGTTTTATTCATATAGTATGCATACATTGTTTCAAATCAGATACACCTTAATGCATACTTTATGAATAGGATGATTTAATTTATATACAAATATGCACATAAATTCACATCTATAATTATATATAATTATTACATCTATATGTTCCACCACCATTATTCACTCCATTTCTATGTGTCACAATAATCCCACTCACTTCATTTCTTCTTCAAGTTTCCTATTACTCTATGAATGATTGACACAAATTTCATAGATCATCACCATAATTTTTTAAGCATGTTTATGAAAATTTGTAATAAAATAATGATCTCATGAAAATGCACAAGTTGGGTACTAGATTGCTTTACGATCCATTATAATCGATATATTATATTTTTGAATTAGGATGAAAAGTATGAGAGAACCCAATATGAAGAAACATAGATTGAACCAAGAGTGATTTAGGTTGAACTAGAAATTAACGGGATTGTTTTGAAGCGTAATAAATTTTGAGTTTAAGTTTTTCATAAGTTTTTGTATGATAATTCTCATATGATATAAATTTTTTATCAGTCATGTTAACCCATTTTGGTTTTAGTAATGGTTAAATCCTATATAAACCAAGATAAATATGGGTTCTATTGAAAATTTAGATATTATCCCAATAAGAAATATAACAGTATAAATGTTGATATGAGAATTATTAGGATTATTCCGAACTAACTATCATTAATTATGATTAAAAATGTGAACATAGTTCAATTCCCAAACACACTAAATAAGATAAGGATGGAGTATTATGGAATTTTGGGTGACAAAGGTGATGAAGAAAATAATATTCAATATCCTTTGCATCAATAATGATGGAGAAACTTCTGATAAAATGTATAAAAGGTACTGGATGATGTTTTATCTATGTAAAATGACTTTATTGAGAAACCAATTGTTGAGGAATAATGATGTGTTAAATGTAGGGATATAAATTTTATCTTAAAGTACCACTAATTGTTTAATATATTAAATGTAGGGAACTTGGTCACTATCCAATTCAATATCCTAATCGAATAACTAATAAGGATGATGAGCATTAGTATTCTCCAAGTCCAAGGAAATTAAGAAGAGTTTATGATAACAATACCACTAAGTTTGATCATAATAATTAGGTGATGTAAGGTATACTTATCATATACTTTGTGGTTGTGTATTTACTGTTTTAGTTTTATTATGGGAATTTTATTATATCTATTAAAATTTTTAATAACATTAAATCAAAACCTTAATGGTTTTATTATTAAATAAAATTTTTATTTTTATTGTTATTTTACCCCAAATTTAAGTTTTTGGGAATGTTCTTCATGAAAATATTATTTAGATGAATTTGATGTGATTTTGAAAATAGATTATTTATCTCCAATGACCCAATATTAATTAGCAAAATAGGGAAAGTTAACATTTTATATTTCAAAACTACCTATAATCATCTACCAGTGTCAGTGTAAGGTTGTTAGTGAACATTCTATAAAAACAAATTATATAAGTCATGATACCTTATCATGAGGAATGTTTTGGTAAAAGGATTGGAGAAAAACTCAATATCAGGGTTGAATAATTCTGAAGGAAAAAATATATATTTCCTCATTTTTATGGTTAATATCTCTCTATAAATTATATATTGAGTTGTTTATATCTTTTAGATACGCTTTTCTATTTTCCTTAATAAATGATAATTAAAAATTCCAGGATGTAATTTATTTATGAGGTAACATGTACCACCTCAAAATTTTTTATATATATTAATTTTAAATAAATTTAATTTTTTTAATATTATGCTTCAAATTGAACATAAAACTAAATTTGAATATGACATAACTTATTAAAATAATCCAATATGATGTGAGTTATCAATAATAAATTATAGTGACAAAAAAATCATGAGTAAATAAAAATATAATAAATTTTTTAATTATGATAACATATATTTAAATTTTATACATATTATTATAATTATTATTAAATAATTATTTATAAATTAATAAAATTTAAGGGTGAGAATGTAAATAATTAATTAAATGTGGTTAATACTATTAATCATTAAAAAGTGATATCCTTCAAATAACTATTTTTAAATTGATGTGTATTTTAGTAAATTAAATTGATTAATTTTAAAATATTATTTTTATAAGAATTAATATCACAAACTAATATATTTTTTACTTATTTAATTTTTAATGCATATAAAATATTATTAAGAACATTTAATGTTTAAAAGTATATTTCTCTAGAAAAAATAAAAGTTTCTTTATAATTTGTATTTTAATTTAGAATGACAATTTATAAATTATGGAATTTATATTTTTTAATAGAAAATAATTTTTGGATTCATAAAAATAATATTATCTTAATATGGATTTTTATTATTCTTATAAAATAGCATATCTATTAGTCGATAGTGAAAAATTAAATGTATACTAATAACATAGAATTTGTGACTATATCATGTTCTATGTATGAAATTAAAACATATAAAAAATTATTCATGGCCAAAGAAATATTAAAGGGGTAAAATTAAGAATTTAAAATATAAGTTTGAATTAAGAAAACTCATCTTTATCATTTTTTAAACTTGAGTAATATTTTATCCTAATAAAAGAAATTCATATTTCTATTTTAATTAAGTATTCAAAAGGTGTAATTCAATTTTGGCTTTATTTTAAATCCCAATAACTCTTATTTTCTAAATAATAATCCAATTAATATCATAAAAATAAACAATAAATGATAATTTTATCCAAAACATAACTTTTATTCCTAAAAATAAACTCTCTAAAAAGATGTTTTTTTATGTTATGTGTACTGGTATTAAAATTAATTTTTCTCATCCACAAAAATTTTATTTGATAAAATAGAAGTAAAATATTGAATTAGTAAGTAAAAATTATTTAATAATATCCATTTAATTTTTAGTCATAAAAAATAAATTTCATAGGTAAAATTTAGTTACTAAGATAAAAAACAAAATTGGTAATAGTGTAAAATCTGAAGGTAAAAGAATTAAAATATGATAAAAACCTATATCAATTGTTTGTGGTGTGTCTCAAAAAAATTATATCTAAAACATTATTTTTTTTCTTATCCCCCTCTACCAAAGAGTATCCCTCATAGGCTAGTAATGAGAGAAGGGAGATGGTGACTACCTGAGTCCTGCCTTCAAAAGGCCTTGAGTTAGAAACTAGCACTAAGGGGATAATAAGCATACAAATTTAAGGAATTTACCTATAATAGAACATGTGGAAGAGATAAATATGATATATATATCAATAAAAACTGATAAAACATATATATATAACAAATCATAAGTGCTTGCATACAACAACATACAACACTAAAACAATGGAAAGGAAAACAACAAGTACCAAAAAGGTAAACTTGGTAATGACCATGAATACCGTAAAACACCTAAAAAATATGATCTAGTAATATCCACCCTAATATCTAACAAAATCCTACAAAGCTTAAAATATTTTATATATATGTAGAGTGAACATAATAGTATACTTAGTAGAATCCTCTCTAGAGCCTCTCATTCAAAGTGTAAAGAGAGCATGCTAAAAAATGATAAACAAAAGTGAATAAATCATCACCTAAATATTTAGACTAATTTCACAACCTCAACATGGATAACTCTCCCCAAGTATCTAGCAAAATAGATCATGTAATATTGCAATGAAACATCAAGGTTACCTCGCTCTCGTGTCCCCACCGGTTTACTGCTTTTTCCCCAATATCACACATCCTGAGCCATATCTATCCAAAATAAGTCATCCCACAAACACATGGTTTATGTATAAAAACATACACCTTATACATCACATCATTTCATCATAAAATTTTACATCATATTATAGTAACCAGTTAATTTTTGAGATCCATCGAAAACCATATGATTTGTATCATACATTAGGTAATATACCTCAATCCATCATAACCCATAAACTAAGTAAGGTACCTCAAGACATCACATCCTATACACATCATACTTATATTAATCATTTGGATACTATATTTGGGGATACCAGTGTGTAAAATAACTACAATCCACTATATCCCTCTTCACACATATATGGGAAAATTAAGCACCATGCATACTAACACATATAACTACCAAGAGAAGAGAGTAGGGACAAAGGGTGTAGTCAAACATCCATCTCCCACGGAGATGATGGGGACCACACCCTCCTAGCGTTCACTGGGTGTTAGTCACCCTAACTTAAATGGGTGTTGTAGCATAGGAAATCACAAAACATAAATGGTATAATATAGGTCACCACCACGCTATGGGAATAATCTGGTACTAAGATCAACTGCTACTATTGTCTGGGACACCTGGTCACCACTACTAGAGACTACATATCTTATAAGAACATACAAATTTAAAGAGTTACATTAAATTAATTCTTTCCTTTTTATCATTTTCTTTTTTCAAATAATTAATTTGAAATTAATTAACCATTATCATTATTCCAAATCAAATTACATTAATCATCAGATTAAAGGTCATTCCCTCTAAGCATAATCTAAACTGAGTCCATATTTTCTCAAAATTAATATCTCATTTACATTATAGAAACAAAAAAAACCAATGGGTTAAACATTTATTAACCATTATTATCATCATTCCATAATTCCAAGTACTATAGTAAAACAATCCTAAGCATCTAAAAAGATAAAAAATTCAACCAATCACATCCATCTACCTCAAGTAGTGGGAAAATAAATGTATATAAAATAAGTAACCCGACCATTAGCCATTAAACTTAATCATTTAAAACAAGAATCCATATTTATCACATCAATAGGTAAGCCTATATTAAACCCATTACATTATATCTGTTTTTATCCCCACCAACCACATACCTATCCTGATGCATCTCTCTATAATAATTGTCAACTATTTCCACATCATCTAAGCCTCCCCACCCCATATCATTCCAACCATCACAAGATCATCCATCCCAAGTTCATATCACATCACATAGATAATGTCACATCCAGATCACATCACAAAATCATTAGGATACAAACATAAGAAATTGGTAAATTGGTCCCTCATAAAAAAGAATTTAGCCTTCAAATGAAAATGAGCTCTCACAGATCCCAACATAAGGAATTCATCTTTTATAAGAAAAAGGGAACTCTCTACCCAAAATATTTATCTTTATCAAAAATACGATTTTTATTCCATATTGAATTAATGGATCCATTATCCAAAGGTTCCAAATATGGGTAACCTAAGGTATCTTCTATAACAAGCTATCACAACATGATTCCTATTATAAAACCAGTTTCATCAAACTATGATAAAAACCAATCTCAATTAACATTCCATTTTATTATTGTCATCAATAAGAATTAACATTATTATGGTTCTCTATCAATTACATTAACATATAAAATATTATATTCAATTAGAATTGCACATTTTATAAATTTGATTATCATATAATAACAAAAAACACCAGATTGAAAACATGCATCTTCTTCAAATTAATAATCCAATTAATAAATTTATTTCTCACATTATTATCCATTACATTTTGTTTCAAGAACAACATGATAATACATATCATTAAAAAACATGATAATAAGTATATTATAGATAGAAAACTATTTATAAAAAAAGAGGCACACTGTTAACATGGTATAAAGAACCAATATTGACATGCAATCTCTATTCAATTATCTATTAATTTGGTCCAATCAATATTAGGTTAATTCCATTTTAATCCAAAGGGATAAACCATGATAACCATAGGATTTCACATAAATAAATAGGATAATAACTGGATCTCCTACATCAAAGGCGTCATTGTTCTTCACATGAGAATAGAACAACATCAAAGATCCTGATCCCCCCTCCTGCATGATCTACATCCCTATAAGTATGCCCTACCATAGATGAATCATTAAAAACAATGAAAACTTCATTTAAATGATGGAGAGAAACATCCATCACATGGATAGAAGAAGTAGGAGGATAAAAATTGAAGATCCATGGAATAAAAGTGAAAAATGTACCTTGTATCACCACAGATCAAAGATAAAAGGATAGGATTGATCCCCTTCGATGATATTCTAAATTTCTTGAAGAGAGATTCATTTGACTCCTAGAGTTTTGGGTGAAGGTGTAGGATTTTAGAGAAGCATAGCAGTGATGGTCGTTATAAAACACACTACCCAAGGCAAATTTATGGAAAATTCATCCATTTACATCGTAAATGTGTTAAACATTAATTTTCACTAATAAATGCTTCACCGAAACCATTTTTACCTACAATTTATTTATGTTGTAAATCTATATTTTACAAAAAAAAATCATGGTCCATATAACACAAACTGCAACCCAATTATATTTCATACCACTTGTATTCTGTAAACATATTCTTAAACTATAAGTTATCTCTGCCTCTATCATTCAGCATCTAAACACTACCAAAACACCACTAATCCTATTTTTTCATCACATGTTTTTGAAACATGAAAAGGTTTTGACTAAAAAGATATGGGAACTTACATTAGATACCTCTTAAAACATTCTATCCCCTGAGAATATAAATCCAAACCTAGAGAGACAACAAAAAAGATCATCTGATAAACCACCCCCTGAGAAACTTATCAAGGATATTTCCATAACAAGAGATCAACCATCTTATCATAAGAATAAGAAAAACCCACAAAATAGAAATAAACAGATCTTAAAAACTCTCTTGGTATAGATACCCCTCAAACTAGAGTAAATCAACAATAATAAAGAAGAGGCAACCACCTCATTACCAGAAAACTATATAAACTACAATGATCATTAAAACAGAAGAAGTGATAAACATAAAATATCTTGGGGTACTGAATGTGTATCTAAGACTCATGTTCCCAATTAATCTCATCCATACCACCATGATACCACAAGTCACTAATCAAGGGAATAGAATGCTTACACAACACCTTCTCTTAGTGGACCTGGATCTCTATAGGTCACTTCTCAAAAGTCTCATCATTAGCAACATCGATCTCATCTCAATAAAAAATGTGAGAGTCATCATAAAGTTCATGATGGAGCTATGACATGTGAAAAACTTCATTCATCTAGCTCATCTATAGTATTAGGGATTTCTATTATTCCTTGTATCCAATGAGATCCAACAGCTTGAAAGGAAAAAACAAAAGAGAAAGCTTACTCCCATGACTAAACCTTCTCTTATCATAAAGAGTAGTCACCTTTAGGATTACGTGATCTCCAAAATCAAACTCTAAATGACTCCTCCTATAATCATCATAGAATTTTTTATGATCTTGTACTACCTTCAAACTTTCATGAATTACCTGAACCATATCGATTTTATTCTATACTAGCTCCAGCTCAAGAATTGCAACATATTTGACCCCCATCTGGTAAAATGGATAATGGAAATTTAAAACGTACAAATATTTGAATGTCATCATACTCATGGTGGATAGTAAACTATTATTTATTAAATCTCAACTAAAGGTAGGTGCCTCATCCACAAACCGCCAAAATCTAGAACATAAGAACACTGGATGTCTTCAAAAGTATGGATGGTATACTCTATTTGACTATCCATATATGGATAAAAAGCAGTTATAAGGCATAACTAAGAGACAAAATTCTGTTGGAGACCTCTCCACACTTTTGAGGTAAAATTAGGATCTCAAACATAGATGATCATCCTTGGTACTCCATGGAGTCTCACCACATTCTCCAGATACTACCTCAACAAAATATCTAATGATATTGAATCCCATATTTCTATAAAGTGGGATTATTTCATCAAATGATCCACTACCATACATATATAATTATAGACACCTTGAGATCAAGGTAAATTGGTAACTAATTCCACGGATATTTCCTCAAACATCTATTAGAGAACATATAATTGATAGAGAAAACTACTGGGAACAAAATGCTTGGAATTCACCTTCTGGAAGACCAAAAATCAAGAAAAAAACTATCCAACTAAACACATCCTCCCAGGACACCAAAAATGACCTCTCAAAGAATGGTAAATCATTTTCACACTGATATGTACTACCAAGGGTGATCTGTGGAACTCTCGGAGAACCATATCAAGCATCAATAAAGGGATGAAATGCCTCCCCTAGAATAATACCACGTTTTTTTCATTCTCAAACTATCCATCAGGGGAATCACCAAAAACAACTTGGTCTCTCCAAAACTCTAACTCAAAATCCCCCAACTAGGACTCCTCCACCATCTATAGAAAATATGAATGCACAGTCATCTAGAATAGACATCCTCTTCCATTAATCACCCCCATTTCTTGATGCATCAATGATATATCTTCTATCACTCTCCAAGAATCTCTAGATTCATGCACATAATCACTATGTGACTTCCTTATCAACATATCAGCTACAGTATTTACCTTTCATAGAATATAAAAAATCTGTAAGTCATAATGCTGTAAAAATTTAATCCACCATCAATGACTTATGTTCAATTCATGCTTGGAGATACATAACAAATGCACTTATGATTGGTGAAAATCAATAAATTATGACTGATAAGGTAATGTTACAACACATTCAAGTGAAAAACAAATGTTTCCCACTCAATATCATGGGTGGAATAGTTACACCCATGTGGACGTAACTGAAAAGACCCATAATAAACAACTGATCTATGATTCATTAGAACACATACCAACTAAGGATTCTAAGAATCACGGAAAACCTAAAATTGAACTCCCTATATTGGAAAATAAAGAACTATAGTGCTGACCAACATCTCTTTCAAGTACTCTTAATATTCCTAGCACTGGTCAGTCCATAAGAATGCTTGATCCTTTCTAGTCAAGGTTGTCAATAGATTCAAAACCTGATATAAATTAGCTATAAACCTCCTATAGTAGGTTTCAATATCATGGAAGATATTAACCTCTACCACTATATTTGGGGTTTTCCAAGAAAAAAATTCCATTATCTTCAAAGGATCCATTGCTACCCCCTACTGGGACACAACATGCCCCAAGAAACAAACTTCATGATACCAAAACTCATATATTCCAAACTTCTTGGAAGTATTCTCATAATGAATAAATCTTAAATTTCATATAGAACTTCTTCATGCTTATCATCATATATAGAGTACAAGTGGATTTAATTGATGAAACCCACAAAGAAAATATCCAGAAACTCATTCAACACTACATTTATTAACCCTATAAACACGGCTAGAGAATTCATCGCACCGAATAGTACCACTATAAAATCAAAATTCTCAGGAAGGAAATGAAAATTAGAATTATTAATATCCACTTCCTTCACGTATATCAGATGATATCATGATTATATATCAATCATTGAGATCCAACTTCCTCTCCTTTTCTGTTCTAATAAATCATCAATCTATATAAAGGGATAGTGATTCATCATTGTCACTTTGTCCAAGTAAAAATAATCAATACAAAGCTGTGAACTTCCATCAGCCTTATTTATGAACAAAACTGGTTCACCCCATGGTGACACAGTCATCTAAAAAAATCCTCATGGTAACATATTATCCATCAATACTCATAGATCTCACAACTTATAAGGTCACATCCTATACAGATACATCCAGATAGGAGACATAATTAGTTGTAGATCGATCTAAAACTCAATTTCCCATCGATTGAGTGATGCCAAAACCTCATATATAAATACATTAGGGTACTATTTTACAACCTTGGGAAACATAAATGGTTAAACATATGAGGAACACAACCTCAGCTCAGCCATCAAGGAAGACAAGGATGGAACATGCCCCCAACCCATCTGAGGGTCTTTCTCAACAATGAACATTTTTGGACCTCCATCAGTATCATATAACACAACATATATCCTAAATCAATCCATGATATACTACATTGAATATAGTTATTTCATACTGATTATAATTTCATATGATTATATCCATAAACATAGGGTGACACCAAAAGAGTGGTGTTTCCCTATCACTAGCTCACATTCTCTAAATACTTCACACAAGTCAGATCGACCTCCAACTATCATTTACAAAGATTAAGTAAATAGAAGCCTCATTCCCTCAACTCCCAAATCATGGATAATGTCAAGTGATATGAATGATTATATCGATCCTGACTCAAACAAATTATGCCCTCTTATAGAAAACAAGCAAAGGTTACCTCAAATGACATCTAGATCACCTTTCACTAAAAATGCAGAATCATGATTATAACCATGACATACTCCATGCACTATTTGAATGGAATTCCCTACTATAGTTTCCTTAACTAGAACTACCTCAAAAAGAAACCTAAAGTAGAACTCATGGTTCATGCTAACTGATCATAACGGTTAGTCACTCTTTCTACTGATGACCGTAGCCAATATAACAAAAAAATTCATATGATCCCTTGGAGTAAGTATAAGAGCCACCACCCTCATAAAAACAAGATGATGAGGGCGAGGACCTACCCCAAGATAACTACAAACTCTTATTTCTAGGAAATTAGGAACCCTAACCAACAACTCTACATCATGAGGAATATTGAAAAATCCCTAATCATGATTATTTGGTTTGGGAAAACATCCAATAAATTTACTCTACTCTCTCTAGCATGTTGAGATACATATTCAGCATAAACAGGGTGAGATGACACTGGATCTCAAGATAAAAAGCCTTCTCAATATTCCTTGCTCTATCCTCCACATTTAGAAACATGTATAAACATATCACAGAACGGTATTAAAATGGATCCTGACCTCCCGCACACTATAACTCCCCTAATGAAGGGTAAGTATCTCTTAAATACTATCCACCTTCATAGTTTAATAAAGAACTCTACTCAGAGTTGTTCCTTTAACATCTCCCATGATACCATCCACTCAACATGTCCTTTGAGAAACAAGAACCACCACTACCTTGCTTTCCCAGATAGCATCATCACATCCAATGAAACTGAGCACTCCTTCTAAGCCTAGATCGAACTGAATGTTATCTCAACCTCCTCCAACTATTATTTTAGGAATAAATCTGAAATAGATCTCTCATACCTTCCTAGTATTTAATGATAAAACTCTTTTATTTTTCTCCTATAAGTGTCATTATTGATAACCTATTCTATATGGTGATCTACGGGATCTTCTTGCTAAATATATTTTGTGAAAACCTAATGATAACATTGATTTTTATCCTTTCCTAAAAACAAATGGTTAGAGATCTTAAACCTGGAATATGGAATAATTAAGTCTATTTATTTATTTATTTGATTATCTTGTTGAAGGTTTAACCTGTCCCAAGATATATTCATTTAAAACATCATTACAAAGAATAATGATGCACGATCCTTTCCTAGGTCTCTTCCCCACAACCAGTATCACTTCATTTAGCAAGCTCATTAAACATAAAGGTATGTGCGTTAGATCGAAGGGGGCCTAAAATACCCATGTATCATTTAGTATCCTGTGTTTAAATTTCTCACTAATCTTAGAGGATGTTATTTCCCTAAAACACATGTAGAATCAAGAGTTCTTAACTCCAAACTCCATCTTATACCTCAACCCGAACCTTTGATACCACTAGGTCACAACTCGACCACCTAAAGAGTACCCCTCTTTGTCCAGCAATAAGAGAAGGGAGATAGTGACTATCTGATTCCAGCCTCCAATAGGCCTAAGGTTTCCAATTAGAACCATGGGTATAATAAGTATACAAATGGAATGAATTACCCTCTAAGATAACATGCAGAAAAGAGAGATATGATAAATACAACAATCAATACCAGCTCATATATCTATATAAAATAAATCCCAGGTGCATACATGCAATTTTATATAGTAATAAAACAATGGAGTGGAAAACTGCATGTACTAAAAAGGTAAACTCGATAGAAACCATGAATCCCAAACATATCATCAAAAAATCGTGATCAAGTAATATCTAGCCTGATCTCCAAGCAACTACTACTAACCTAATAACAATTTATAAATATGGTGTAATCATAATAGTATACTTAATAGGATCCTCCCTATAGACTCTCATGTAAAAGATAATGAACTAATTCTAAAGCGCAATAAATAATAGTGAAACTAACTCATAACCAAAAAAGGTATACTTAATTCCTAGCCACACCATGTCTAACTCTCACCAAATATCAAATACAAGAGATATTATAATATAGTATTTAAATATAAAGGGTATCATACTCTTGTTTCGCCTTCGGGTTTTTGTTCTTCTTCAACGTCATACATCTTAAGCCTTCTCTCTCCAAAATAATCCATCCCATAGACCCCTAGTCTAAGTATCAAAAAATGAACCTCATGCATCACATCATCCCATATCACATCATTATATAGTAAGAAAGTATTTTGTCAGAGCCCCTAAATCCTTTTTGATGTGTATTATACATCGGGTATTATACCTCAAGCCATCACACCCCATACATTGAGTAAGGTACCTCAATCCATCACGACCTACACACATCATAATTATAATAATCCTTTGGATACTATATCTGAGGATACATTTTTTTGGAAATAATCACATGAAATCATATACCTCTATACTAATACATAGAAAAACATACCACTATACATACCAACATATAAAATATATAAGAGAAGAGAGTAGGGATGGAGGGGGTAGTCAGCCATCCACCCTCCCACAGGAATGTTGGAGAACACACCCTCCTAGTTTCTACTAGGTTTTAGTCTCCCTAACCAACATGGGTGGGATAGTGTAGGATATTACCAAACAGTCATGGTATAATATAGCTTAGAACCACACTATGGAAAAAACCTAGTCATAAGCACAACTGTATCTATCGTCTCTCGAACAGCAAGATACCACTACTAGAGACTAGATATCTTGTAAGCACACCATAATTTTAAAGATATAAATTAAATTAATTATCTCCTTATTTTCATTTTCTTCTATTAATAAATTCAGTATCCATTAAGAAACCATTCTCATTATTCCAAATTACATTACATTAATCATCAGAGTAAATTTCATTCCCTCCAGGAATAATCTAAACTAAGTCTATAGTTTCTCAAGAGTAACATCTCATTTTCATTATAGAAACACCAAATCATTGGGTTAAACATTTGTTAAACATTTTTTAAACATTATTAACTTCATTCAATAATTCCAGCTACTCTAGGAAAAACATCATAAGCTATAAGTAATTGGAAACATGTAAATAAGCACATATAATTGACTCAAGTTGTTGGGAATGAAATTCACATAAAAAAAAGTTATCTGGATATTTTCCATTTAAAATATTCATGTCAAATAATCATATTGGTTTATCACATCAATGGGTAATCTCATCTTCAACCCATTACATCATCTCCACTATCATCCCCAACACCCACATGATATCCAGCCAAATATCATTCATTATAGGTTCATATCAGATCAAAAATAGAATCTCACATCAAAATCACATCACAAAAGTATCTGGAAAAAACATATACAATAGGAAAACTACGCCCTCAAAATAAGGCATTTATCCTTCACATGAAAACGAGCTCTTGTGGATCCTAACACAAGAAATTCCTCTTTTATGAGAAAAAAAACACTCTCATTCACAAAGAATTATCTTTAGAAGAAAACTAATTTTTATTCCATCTTAAATTAACCAATTCATTTTTCACAGTTTCTAACTAAGGAATCCTAAGGAATTAGTTATAAAAAGATATCACAATATTCTTCCTTGCATATTACCAGTTTTATCAAACTATAAGAATATCCATTCTCAATTAACATGAAATTTAATTATTATCATCATCAAGAATTAACATTCATTGAGTTCTTTATCAATTATATTAACACCTAGAAGACCATATTCAATTAAACATGCACATTGCATCAATTTTATTGTCACAAATTATAAGAAACATCATATTAAAAACATTCCTCTTATTAAATTTATTAGTCCAATTAATAAATTTATTTCCATATTTAAATTTTGTACCATTTACTATTAAGAATAATTTTCTAATCCAAAACATAATAAAATATACTAACTGGAATATTATAGATAGCACACTATCTAGAAAAATAAGACTCAAATAATTATCATGGGATATGTTATCACTATTAAATTATTTATTAATATAGTTCAATCATTATTAGGTTAATTTCATTTCTATACATAGGGATAAACCATGAAAATATTATTATTTCAAGTAAATAAATAAGAAAATTAATGAATCTTCAGCCTCAAAGGCATCAACGTTCTTCACACAAGAACATGCTAAGATCATGGATCTTGAAAACCCCCTACGCAAGAGATACATCCCTCCAAGGATGTTTTTCAACAACCATAACAATAACAACAACAAAAATAAATCTACTAGAATATGAATTGAAAAAAACCATCTCATGGGTATAAGATGTAAGAGGACCTAGAAAAAAGAACCATGGGAGAAAAGGGTATAATGCACATTAGATCATTACGAATCAAAAATGGAATGCTAGGATATATCCCATTAAAATGGATTTTAAAACAACTGAAGAGAGTGCGACTATCCACAAGAGTTTTGAAAGAATAGTTAGGGTTTTGGTGAACTTTAGTAGTGATGTTTGTTATAAACTACACTTCCTAGGAAACATTTACTGTGTAAATCATCAATTTATGTCATAAATGTGTTGAAATTTAAGTTTCAATGAAAAATTCATAACCTCAATGTTATATTTTTTTTACTAGAAAAAACTATTTTTACTTTAATTACATGAATATTTGATAAATTAAATATTAAATTGAGCATCTTATTACATATTGATCATTTTTATACATGAAATTAATTTAATAATGTCCAAGAGTATTTGTCGCATTGATAAGGTCGTAGTAGTTCCCTGCTATAATGAGAACCTTGAAGTACTATGCTAATTTTATTAATATAGTTCTCTAGTAGGATAATATATTATGATGGTACACATAGTATATAGACTGTCAAGTGGGAGCACTCATAAGAAAATGAGACTTATTCTCATGAAGTTCACACTTGGTAATCTCTAATATGGGAGATTATGAGAATATACCCACCAGTAGGAATTATTCATGTTTTAGTTTCATTGTATATTCCTATCTATGAGCCTATATAATGGTTCTTAGACTTTAATATTATCATTAATTCATATCATGACCCACACACCAAAATTTTTTAATGGAAATTTCCACACCATATGTTGGTGGGAAGTATGGTATGTTGGGTGCATCATGAATGACATGTTATTTATGGATAAGTCAAGGATGGATTTGTCCCTTCTATATTTATGGAATTTGATATATTATCCCTTTGATTGAAATAGAACCATCACCCTAAATTCTATAGTCATGGTGTAATGCAAAATATATTTCAAATAGTCAAAGAATGGTGTATTGAGCACATAGTTTGATGACACCATCACGAAACCTTTTTGATAAGATATTGTGACAAAGGATTATATTACACAGTGATTGTTTGTATTAACTTATCATCATTTTGACTTTAAGTTCTTTCTATTGGGTTCTTTGACCCATTTCAAGATAGTAATCTTGGACTTTAGGAAAGCCTGCGTAATTCTAGTGAGAAAGAATCCTAGAGGTTCACACACTAAGTGTTTCGGTTTATCTCAATTAAGTTATATTTGAATTTAATTAATGGAATAAATATTATTATCAATCTTGAGGAATAATGTTTTTCAAGTTATGTTGATTACATAAATTAAATAGATAATTATTCAATTGATTGTGAATAAAATATATTTATTTACTTTATTAAATATTTAATAAATATTTATTTACTAATTCATGAATAAAATATTTGTTTAAGAGAATAAAATATTTGTTTATTTTTTTAATAAATAAATGAGGAGTTCAAATGCACCCAGACTGTGTCCGGTGATAAAATATTTTCTTACAAGTTGCTAAATATTATTTATCCATTTTTCAAAAGTTTTTGCACCACAACATATTATTTTTATTTTTATTATTATGTGAAATGGGATTTCATTAATGGTTATAATTATATTTAATAGTTGTTATGCAATTAAATTTGGTAACCAAAATCCTATCTCTATAAATATATGTGTATGTCTATTTTGTAATGTATTCAAAACCAATTCCAAGTTTAGGAATAGAGAATTGTTGAGCCCAAAAAAATATCTCTCGACACTTCCTCCTCTCTCCCCCTCAAGAAAAAGAAATGAAAGAGGTAATTTCATTAATACTGAAGAACAAGTGACTTAGAATGAACAACTCAAGGCGTTCGATTCACCGCACTAGCACCCATAAAATGAGTGGTGTTGCTCAGATAACATTGGAGAACTTATGGATCACCACTAGAGGGATTCTACCCTTCGATCCTAACAAAAACAATGGAGGAGATCTGGAAGGGACCTTTTAGAAAATCATTAATCATCAACAAAGAAAGTTCTTAATCCTAGGTATTTATTTCATTTGATATTAAATAAGTTAATTTTAATTTTATGCCCAATATCCTCTCTCTTGGTTTCGGTCAATGATTATTAAAATAAATTTCAATATATCGCTCTTCACTACCACTCTTATGTTGCACCCAGAACCAATAGTGATGTCAAAGTGGTTAGCATTAAATTTATAATTATTTATTTGATTCTTGATCTATGCATAATCGTGGTTATATTTTAATTTCATGTTATTCATTATTCATTTATTATTTCATTACATATAGATTTAAGAACAAATTAAGAATGACTGGAGGTCGGTAATGATGGGTTACACGGTGTGCGGCAGGATTACACATCATATACCCATGTGCATTGTATCTAGATGTGTCGAGTAATTAAAAACACACATTTCTTTTATTGAACAATGCATGTTGACTGGGACAACCTGGCACATGGCAAGCAAATACACGGTGTGTAGCTAGCATGTACACACTATGTAGTCTATCTGAGTTAACACGCTAAATCCCCAAGAATGTGACTTGCATATACGACAACTGAGGTATATGGCGGGTATCTGGATGTACATTACATGTAGACTCACATTAAGGGATAAAATTAAAATTAAAAAATTATACTACTAAAAACTTATTTTATTAATTTTCACACAATTGTGTGTTTGAAAATTTAATAATGGTTTTAAAAAAATTTAAATTATCAATTAATTTACTATAGTAAATATGTTATCAATGGTTATAGAATTTATTTACCATGAATTAAAAATTTATGGGTATCTCCAATTAAGTTAATATGATCATTAAGATGAAAGAGAATTAATTAGATAATTAATTAATTAATTAACACAAGTGCATTCATCATAATAATAAAGAACAAATAATGAAATTAATGCTAACTAGTTACTTTTTGCATGTTCATTACATGTATAACTGATCATAAGCTTGACCAAGACCTAGGTATGTGTAGGTATTTATTTAATTAAATTTATTTCATGGTTTCATTATAACCAATAATTTGGTTCCCCTCACCTATGTGGGAGTAAAAAATATTATTAATTAATGGAGCATCCCAAGGCACATGGATATGGTTTAAGATGAAACCATAATGGAGACAACTCGGTGATATATAGGTGGACAAACGGAATGTTGTAGCTCATTCCAAGTCCTGCATAAGGATTTTTTTCCCTAGGTTATAGGTTGATTTAATTTCCACTCATTAAATAAACCATCAGTATAAGGCCCCAGCATTAAACCTTACTTAATCTTGAGTTAATACAAGATTACACATTGATGATCTTTTCAGGTTTAGAGTTTTAGAGAATTAGATCATAAAACTTGCATTACATTCCACATTTAAACAAAGTGGTTACATAAAGATAGTATTCATTTTTTCCCATCAATGGAAACATATTTAAAATAAAACATGGATTCTTTCTTAACACTTCCTTGACACTATCATCATATCATGTACCTTTCCCTTATCCTATGAAAAACATTTCCAAAAAAACATGGGATGAGCAAAAAAAGCTCAGTAAGGGATATAAAAATATGGAAAGGAAACATGAGTACATGTACAGATAAGAATCAATGAAATCATACTTTACTCATAAAACATAAGCACTTTAACATACCTCATAAAATCATGAATAAATCATAGAAATCATAAGACATTAAGGTAACTTGAGGCATTCATAACACTCTTACGTAGGGAGTAACCCTTTCGGTTACGTTTGGAATACCCATCACAGTATATTCCCTAAATCTCTTCGGAGAAACCTTAACATTTCACTCCTTCACGTTACCCAATGCATTGGAGAGCTATATCAGGCTCACCCGCCCATATTGTATCACGGAACCAACCATATTCATAACAATTCCCAAGAACCATAACATAATCGTATCACATAAAACATACATAAAGGAAACATAACATTTCCACCTTTAAATCACAAGATATCAATACAACACATTGATATAAAAACATTATGAAAACCATTTTCAATACCAAAATAAAAGAAAATAAAAACATGGTATTTATTATTATTTTTAAAAAAAAGTATGGCTTGTAGAGGAATCCGAAACTCAAATAATGGTCACGGCGGCGGAGAAGTCGTTTTCGTCGCATACGTACGACATAAACATTCTCTTTTGTCGTTTAGTAAAACGCTTCATATAAAAAAGATTCATTTTGGATAAACGTAAAAGTCAAAGGGGTTTATACACCGTATAAAACAAAGTTGTGTATAAAACAAAATATGCCTCAACGAAAGGATATTGATACAAAGTCCCATACAAAGACGGTATCCTTGGTTTAAGGATAAATCAATTACATAATTATGTGTGACAAACGAATACACCAAATATAAGTGGATATTAAGTGTAAAAAAATCAGAGGTTATTCACTCATATTCATAGAACGACATATTCAATGAGTATAAGTTTATCCCAAAGAATCAAATTTGGGTTAAGAAGTTCCCTTGCAAAAATTTGACAGCCTAACGGCATCACTACAAAATTCAGAAAATGAGTTGATGAGAGATAAAAAGGGTATCTCATCACATGGACATAAAATTTAAATCAATAAGTATATAGAAGAACATATCCCAACATAATAGTATGTGAATTAAAAGACATAACAAAATAAGTCTTTTAAAAAGAGGAGGGTGAAAGGTTCCCTTACCGACATGGGTATCTTTCAAAACATACACCCCGTGAAAGAAAGACAATACAACATTGATGTAAATACTCATAAAGGAAATTATATTACACAATGATTAAAATAATGGGAATTACATACACCACTCAAAGGAAATTTTGGAAAATGTAGCATAAATCTCACGGGAATAAAAGTGAGATGAACAATCCCTTACGAAAACTCGGCAGCCTAACGGCGCCACTTAAAACTTACAAAAATGGATTGATGAGATAAAATAGGGTCTCTCGTCATATTCAAATAAATTTTACAGCAAGAGTAATATAAAAGAACATCCCCCCAACATAACAAAGTGGATATTAAAAGAATTTACATAAAGGAGGGTACTTAAAAAGAAAGACAGAGGTTAGATCTCTTACAAAAATTCGGCAGCCTAACAGCGCCAATCAAAACTTCCAAAATGGATTGATGAGAGAGAATAGTGTCTCTAATCATATGAACATAAAAATTATAGTAAGAGTAATATAAAATAACATCCCAATAACAAGAAAGATGATCTTTAAAAGGAATGACATAAAAGAGTGTACTTAAAAAGAAAGAGAGGAGTAGGATCCCTTACCTCAAATCCGACTTGTCTTGTTCGTTTCATTATATTCCTGAATAATAAACTTTGGTCAATTTATAATTGCCTAAGGAACTCCTTTAAAGATTATTATTCATTTCATAGCACATATTACAATTTTATAATAATTGTTTAATAATGTTAGTTCATATCAGATGTTTTTGTCGATGTTTGGTACATGAGTCAAAAATGAGTTTGTTTGAAAAATGATTGCCCATGTAGTTATAAGTAAATAATTTCCAGAATAGTATTAATGATTAAAATATCATATATATCCAGTACATATTCATTTTATACTATTCCATATCATTTGGAGATAGAAAACAAAAAGCATCGTTCATGGAGACAGTAGGCCGTACGTACGCATGAACGCTACTTTCATTTTTTTGTCATATTAATGGAATTAAAAATAAATGATATATATATATATATATATTATAATTACAGTATAATATATATGTTATATAGGTCACATAGGTTCATTAATTTCATTCCTTATACATTCCATGTATTGCATGTACGAGTCACATCACTTGAGGGGGCGGTAGTCCACACTTCCTCATATGAAATTATCGCATTTACACAACATGAAAAGAATAAAGGTATGTTTTAAATATAAAATACAGAATCATATAGTAAACATAAATACCACATATATCATATATAAAATACAGTGACATCATAATGGCCACCTTTAAAGGTGTTAAAAGAATATTGAACAATCATCGTTTTGTGAGGCAGAAAATCGCCAACCCCAGAAACAGTATGTTCTTTAACAATTAGAATAAGGTGTGTGTAAATGTAGCTTGAATACTTCTTATAACAACATCCTAGTATATTGAAGATACTGGAGTTTTTACAAAAGAAATGAATAAAAAGTGTTTAGGGGGTTGGAGAAGCAAAATAAAACAAAAGGACTCAAGTGAAGACATTACCTTAAAATCGGGTAACTCCCTTTGGTTTGAGCTCAAAGGCTTCCTTGGGAAGACTTCTGCCCAAAGTGAGGCTTCAAGGAGTTATAGAGGGATGTGTAGATACAAAATGGTCAGGTGTTGGCCGAGCCAAAGGCTTTGGAAGTGTGGGTAAGGAGGTAGAGGTGGGGGCCTTTTATAAGAGGAGAAGAGGGGCACCCTTGAAATGTTCCTTTATTTTAAAATGTGTTTCGGATTTAAAAGGTCCCCAATTTATATAAGTCGAGGATAAGGTGATAAGGGTTCTAAATATACCCATACAATAGGTTTTGGACATGTTTAGATCATATAGTTTACATTATCTTTTCATTTTATTTAAATCCTTTATTAATGAGGTAATCACTACATCATCATGATGTCATAAATAATTTAATATATTTAATGTCTAAAAATTATAAAAAAACTATCATTATGTAGGAAATAATTTTAGATTTCTAATGAATATTTATAGTCTAAAACCTTACTTGTATAACCCCATGTAAAAATTGTTTTAGTAAAACATCTCATGTTTGTGTCATTTTTACTTTAACATTAAATAAAAAGTTATTTATGTCATTCCCCAACCAAAGTGGCTCCATGGGGTCCCAAAGTTGACCCATGGATTGTATTGGTCGACCATGACACATCCAATGAGGTTAGGACATGTGTCAAGCTCATCTCATATTATTAAAACATTATTTTTACCTTAAACGACACTAATTACCTCTAATGGTGATTAAAAATATAAAAGTTACTATTCACCAAAAAAATATTTTAAACCCATTGAACCACATTTTACTTCTTAATTACAACCATTTATGTTGGATTTTTGAAATTCAAAACACAGAGGTGGTAAATTTTCATTTAAATGAAAAATCAGTTTCTTAAGTACCACTTAGTGGTTTCACTATTCATAAAAAATTGAAGTTTTCCAGAAAAAAAACAAAACTTCACCCTAAGCTATATTTGATATTCCAAATTCAAAAATGATGTCTATTTTAAAAAATTCAAAACATATAAGTTGCATTAATTAATTTAATAATTAATTCCCGCTGTCAGAGTAAATAGCGTGTTTTTATGAAACGATAAGTATCAAAAGATTGACACTAGTTTAAGTCCAATTTCAAAGTGAAATTAATTCCAACGACCAATATTGGATTAAATGGTAAAATTATATTCTAATTTCACTTAAAAACCAATTAAAATGATAATCTAATCATATAAAAAAATTAGATTAAAAAGTGGTTTTGAATTAAAATACAACATTTTTCACTATTCATTAAAAAAATGAACTTTATCGGAAAGATACCAAAAATTTACACAAAGTAAATTTTGATGTCCCGATTATAAAGAAGAATTTTATTTTGTCAAATATAACACATAAAATTGTCAAAAAGTGGATTTAAAAGTGGATCGCCTTCAAAAGGCGGTTAATCGACGTTTTAAAGAATATTAGAATGTCTACGCTTAAAATTGGATTCATTCACATTTTTAATCCTCTAACATTTATTGTAAAGAGTAAAAATATTTGACAAACATATATAATCATTTTGTAGTTAGTTCTGTTCATTCCCGCCATTACAACGGCTAGGCGTTAACTACTATTTAAAATAATATTATTTTATTATTAGAGTCAAACGTAAGATTCCCAAGAAACTCATTGTTGCGTATTGGGTACGCCATCGAGAAAAGCATCCCCTTTAAGGTAATATTAATATTTTATTCACAAATATGGATAAATATAAAAATTTCATATTCTTTATTTACCTGGGGTGTTACATCCTTCCCCCATTTTGGGAATTGCGTCCTCGAAATTTTAAAATTGAGCTTGGAAACATCCTTGAAATTCCCACATCGGAACAAGAGTCGGTAAAACAATCACTTTAAAATAAAGAAAGTTAAGTACAGAGGTCACCCGAGTTAACCCATACTAGGATTCCATGTAGGAAAACATGGATATGGAGGAGAAAACATAGGGTCATGTTCTGTTGGACGGTGATAGAAAACATGTTTAGGAGAAAGTTAACCACAAGAAAATCACAAACTTGTGATGGGTTAAACGGTATTCGATTCCCCAGTAGGAAAAGTTAATAGACAACATTTTTGTTTTATGTTAATTTTTAATAAGGAATTTATTCATAAGGAAACATAATAACTTATCATGTTGACTTTCAACTTTTATTAAATTCCTTACACAAACTCATATTTTCTCCAAAAGATGAGTATTTAGGAAGACTTGTTCACATTAAGAGTACTATAATCAACTTCTAGAGAATCACATAATCCACAAAAGAGAACTATATACTTCCCATGTGATTAGACTTTAACCAAAACCAAAACCAAAAAGGTTAGTACAAGATCAGATAATCCAGAAAAGGATAACCCTTTAAAAAAAGAAAATCTATTCTTAATCTCCAAAATTTGTCCAACAAAACCCAAAGTTCAACGAGGACCATTTGATAAACAATTTGTCCATAAAATTCTTCAAAGTAAACCAAACTAAGATTGAAACCCAAATATTTGAAGGATTTAGTCACATAGTCTTCCAAGTTAAATTGTAACATTTATCTCCAAACAACATCACTTGCTCTTAATGTCTCGTATTGAAAAGTAATTAACCTAATCACATATCCTCCGTGATAGGTTAATAAATTTCCATAGATAACTCAAAATCAACTTACTCTTAATTCATAAAATCATATAACTAAAAAGAATCAGTCAAACTAACCAGGGACTTCACGTAGTCCAGTGGTAGGCGATAAATACCAGTCGCACATTGGTTGTGGGTTCTATTCCCGCAGCTTTGTCCGACGCGATGGGTTGTCACATGGTCTACGTGCTGTCCTTTTTATAAAACTCCAAAAATAACCCTAACATGTTTTAACCTCAATATTTTCCTTATACCTCTCATTTTCATGCAAATTCGTTACGATCTCAACGTCTTAATTCTTGAAGTCTTATTTCACCACCATAAGATAAAATAAAACGATTCCCAAAATGAATAACATCATACCTTGATCATGGAATACACTCGGTTTCATCATCATCTTGCTCACGTAGGTAGAAGTCCCATGCATTACAACAATGATTTAGAGATCTTTAAAAATCATTTGCTTCCTCCATCCAAATACACCTTGTACAACATGGGTCATATGGGTGTTCATAGAAAAACAGTTTTGGAAAATAATCATGTATGACATATAATTCCAAAACATCTGATAAAACATGATTTCTATAAAATAGTCGGACAGAATTTGAGTTGAAACATTCTATTATTGGTCCTTTTAAAATACCATAAGTATGTGCTGAGAGACTATATTTTAAAAGAAAATATAAATAGGTTGCGCAAGGGTCTCCTTCCTCAGCACCGTTTTTAAAATCATAATATGCTTCAAATTCTTGTGATAAGGTAAAATATTTGAAAATACCTTGATAATATTTACCTTTCTTGAAAATATGAGAATATTGTGAAAATAGTATTTGTCTAAAAACAACCCATGATCCACGATGATAACGAGTTATAGTGGAGGTGTTTGATATCTCAAACAACACCTTGCAAGTGAGTTGTATGCTAGAAAAAGTTTCACAATCATCCGAACAAGACTTTGAAATAATTATTGCAAGCATGTCATCAGGAAGAGATAGGAATGTCGTTTGAGATCCTTCTCCTTCCATTCGTAAACAACTTTACTTGACCTGAAAAATGTTATAAAACAAGGATTTAACTGAAATAATAGATATAGGGACTAATCATGTTTCTAACAAAAACTCTTAATACCTAAAGTTGTCAAAATCGACCTTTGATACCAACTATAAGGCCCCAGCCTTAAACCTTACTTAATCTTGAGTTAATACAAGATTACACATTGAGGATCTTTTCAGGTTTAGAGTTTTAGAGAATTAGATCATAAAACTTGAATTACATTCCACATTTAAACAAAGTGGTTACATAAAGATAGTATTCATTTTTTCCCATCAACGGAAACATATTTAAAATAAAACATGGATTCTTTCTTGACACTTACTTAACACTATCATCATATCATGTACCTTTCCCTTGACCTGTGAATAACATTTCAAAAAAAACTTGGGATGAGTATAAAAAGTTCAGTAAGGGATATAAAAATATGGAATGGAAACATGAGTACATATACACATAAGAATCAATGAAATCATACTTTACTCATAAAACATAAGCACTTTAACATACCTCATCAAATCATGAATAAATCATATAAATTATAAGACATAAAGGTAACTTGAGGCATTCATAACATTCTTACGTAGGGAGTAACCCACTTGGTTACATTTGGAATACCCATCACAGTATATTCCCTAAATCTCTTCGAAGAAACCTTAACGTTTCACTCCTTTGTGTTACCCAATGCATTGGAGAGCTATATCGGGCTCATCCGCCCTTATTTTATCATGGAACCACCCATCTTCATAACAATTCCCAAGAACCATAACATAATCGTATCACATAAAACATACATAAAGGAAACATAACATTTCCACCATTCAAT
Source organism: Viscum album (assembly GCA_963277665.1). Lineage (NCBI taxonomy): Eukaryota > Viridiplantae > Streptophyta > Magnoliopsida > Santalales > Viscaceae > Viscum > Viscum album. The sequence goes on from OY728146.1 coordinate 1,125,937,157, forward strand.
CACAAGATATCAATACAACACATTGATATAAAAAAATTATGAAAACCATTTTCAATACCAAAATAAAATAAAAGTAAAACATGGTATTTATTTTTCTTTTTAATAAAAAGTATGGCTTGTAGAGGAAGCCGAAACTCAAATAATGGTCACGGCGGCGGAGAAGTCATTGTCGCTGCATACGTATGACATAAACATTCTCTTTTGTCGTTTAGTAAAACGCTTCGTATAAAAAAGATTCCTTTTAGATAAACGTAAAAGTCAAAGGGTTTTATACACCGTATAAAATAAAGTTGTGTATAAAACAAAATATTCCTCAATGAAAGGAGATTGAGACAAAGTCCCATACAAAGACGGTATCCTTGGTTTAAGGATAAATCAATTACATAATTATGTGTGACAAACGAATACACAAAATATAAGTTGATATTAAGTGGAAAAAAATCAGAGGATATTCACAAATATTCATAGAACGACATATTCAAGGAGTAAAAGTTTATCCCAAAGAATCAAATTTGGGTTAAGAAGTTCCCTTGCAAAAAATTGACAGCCTAACGGCGTCACTACAAAATTCAGAAAATGAGTTGATGAGAGATAAAAATGGTATCTCATCACATGGACATATAATTTAAATCAATAAGGATATAGAAGAACATATCCCTACATAATAGTATGTGAATTAAAATACACAACAAAAGAAATCTTTTAAAAAGAGGAGGGTGAAAGGTTCCCTTACTGACATGGGTATCTTTCGAAACATACACCCCGTGAAAGAAGGACAATACAACATTGATGTAAATACTCATAAATGAAATTATATTACACAATGAGTAAAATAATGGGTAGTACATACACCACTCAAATGAAATTGTGGCAAATGCAGCATAAATCTCACAGGAATAAAAGTGAGATGAACAATCTCTTACGAAAACTCGGCAGCCTAACGGCGCCACTTAAAACTTACAAAAATTGATTGATGAGATCAAATAGGGTCTCTCATAATATTAACATAAAGTTTAAAGAAAGAGTAATATAAAAGAACATCCCCCAACATAAAAAAGTGGATCTTAAAAGAAGTAACATAAAGGAGAGTACTTAAAAAGAAAGAGAGAGGTTAGATCTCTTACGAAAATTCGGCAGCCTAACGGCGCCACTCAAAACTTCCAAAATGGATTTATGAGAGAGAATAGGGTCTCTTATCATATGAACATAAAAATTACAGTAAGAGTAATATAAAATAACATCCCAATAACAAGAAAGATGTGCTTTAAAAGGAATGACATAAAAGAGTGTACTTAAAAAGAAAGAGAGGAGTAGGATCCCTTACCTCAAATCCGATTTGTCTTGTTTCATTATTTATATTCCTGAATAATAAACTTTGGTAAATTTATAATTTCCTAAGGACCTACTATAAATATTATTATTCACTTCATATCACATATTATAATTTTATAATAATTGTTTAATAATATTATCTCATATCAGACGTTTTTGCCGATGTTTGGTATATGAGTCAAAAATGAACTTGTTTGAAAAATGATTGCCGATGTAGTTATAAGAAAATAATTTGCAGAATAGTATTAATGATTAAAATATCATATATATTCAGTAAATATTCATTTTATACTATTCCATATCATTTGGAGATAAAAAATGAAAAGCATTGTTCATGGAGATGGTAGGTCGTACGTACGCATGAACGCTACTTTCATTTTTTATTGTCATATTAATGGAATTAAAAATAAATGATATAAATATATATATTATAATTCCAGTATAATATATATGTTATATAGGTAACATATGTTCTTTAATTTCATTCTTTATACATTCCATGTATTGCATGTACGAGTCACATCACTTGAGGGGGCGGTAGTCCACACTTCCTCATATGAAATTATCGCATTTACACAACATGAAAAGAATAAAGGTATGTTTTAAATATAAAATACAGAAGCATATAGTAAACATAAATACCACATATATCATATATAAAATACAGTGACATCATAATGGCCACCTTTAAAGGTTTTAAAAGAATATTGAACAATCATCGTTTCGTGAGGCAGAAAATCGCTAACCAGAGAAACAGTATGTTCTTTATCCATTAGAAGATGGTGTGTGTATGTGTTGCTCTAATAATTCTTATAACAACATCCTAGTATATTTAAGATACTAGAGTTGTTACAAAAAAATGAATAAAAAGAGTTCAGGGGGTTGGAGAAGCAAAATAAAACAAAAGGACTCAAGTGAAGACATTACCTTAAAATCAGGCAACTCCCTTTGGTTTGAGATCAAAGGCTTCCTTGGGAATACTTATGCCAAAATTGAGGCTTCAAGGAGTTTTATAGGGATGTGGAGATACAAAATGGTCAGGGTTTGGCCGAGCCAAAGGCTTTGGAAGTGTGGGTAAGGAGGTGGAGGTGGGGGCCTTTTATAAGAGGAGAGGAGGGGCACCCTTGAAATGTTCCTTTATTTTAAAATTATTTTCGGATTTAAAAGGTCCCAAATTGATATAATTATATTATAAGGTGATAAGGGTTAGGAATATACCCATCCAATAGGTTTTGTACATGTGTAGGTCGTAGATTTTATATTATCTTTTCATTTTATTTAAATCCTTTATTAATGAGGTAATCGCTACATCATCATGATGTCTTACATAATTTAATATATTTAATGTCTAAAAATTATAAAAAAAACTATCATTATGTAGGTAATATTCTTATCTTTCTAATGAATATTTATAGGAAAAAATCTGACTTGTATAACCCCATATAAAAATTGTTTTAGTAAAACATCTCATGTTTGTGTCATTTTTACTTTAACATTAAATAAAAAGTTATTTATGTCATTTCCCAACCAGAGTGGCTCCATGGGGTCCCCAAGTTGACCCATGGATTGTCTTGGTTGGCCATGACATATCCAATGGTGGTAGGACATGTTTCAAGATCATCTCATATTATTAAAATATTATTTTTACCTTAAACGACACTAATTACCTCTAATCGCGATTAAAAACATAAAAGTTACTATTCACCAAAAAATTATTTTAATCCCATTGAACCAAATTTTACTTTTTAATTACAACCATGTATGTAGGATTTTGGAAATTCAAAACACAGAGGTGGTAAAATTTCATTTAAACGAAAAATCAGTTTCTTAAGTACCACTTAGTGGTTTCACTATTCATAAAAAATTGAAGTTTTCCAGAAAAAAATCAAAACATTACCCTAAGCTATATTTGATATTCTGAATTCAAAAATGATGTATATTTTAAAAAATTAAAAACATATAAGTTTCATTAATTAATTTAATAATTAATTCTCACTGTCAGAGCAAATAGCGTGTTTTTATGAAACAATAAGTATCAAAATATTGACCCTAGTTTAAGTCCAATTTCAAAGTGAAATTAATTCCAATGACCACTATTGGATTAAATGGTAAAAATATATTCTAATTTCACTTAAAAACCAATTCAAAATATAATCTACTCATATAAATAAATTATATTAAAAAGTGGTTTTGAATTAAAATACAACATTTTTCACTATTCATTAAAAAATGAACTTTATCGGAAAGATACCAAAAATTTACACAAAGTAAATTTTGATGTCCCAATTCCAAATAAGAATTTTATTTTTTCAAATATAACACATAAAATTTTCAAAAAGTGGATTTAAAAGAGGTTTTCCTTCAAAAGGGAGTTAATCGACCTTTTAAAGAATATTAGAATGTTTATGCTTAAAATTGGATTCATTCGCATTTTTAATCATCTAACATTTATTGTAAAGAGTAAAAATATTTGACAAACATATATAATCATTTTGTAGTTAGTTTTTTTCATTCCCGCCATTACAACGGCTAGGAGTTAACTACTATTTAAAATAATATTATTTTATTATTAGAGTGCAACGTAGGATTCCCAAGAAACTCGTTGTTGTGTATTGGGTACGCCATTGAGCATATCATCCCCTTTAAAGTAATATTAATATTTTATTCACAAATATGGATAAATATAAAAATGTCATATTCTTTATTTACCTGGGCTGTTACAATCAGATAATCTCATTATAAGGTCAATTAATTATTTATTTATTTTATATCTAATGTATTAAAATTATATTTATTCATGTAAGACTATGATCACATAAATGAATTAACATGAAAAGATTGAATTTAAATGAAATTGATTATGTGTAAAATTTTTATCTAAACATCGTGAATTAATTAAGTAAAAACCCACTTAAATATTAATAAGACGTGTAAAGGATAAAATAAGATAATATTTTTTCATAATAAAATTAAATCCATAAATCGAATATTAAGTAAAACTCACCCATTCGTTACGTGATTAGGAACAAAACTCAATAGAACTATGTGTTTGACCAACCCTTGTTAGGAAACTTACTTTTATAAGGGGATATATTTTAACGGTTTCAGGTTGAATTATCCATTTTACATCAATAGTCGTATCCCTTGATAGAATTTTGGTAATTTGGAGGAAAGTGTTGAGAAAATATAAGTCCGGATTTCTAGATTTGGGAGTCCACTCAATAGATCAAAGAGCTACAATCCCATAGTTGGAAAAGAAATTCCTGCCAAAATTCCTTTAAAATATCTTAACTAACCCTTTTTGGGGTTTCGAGAAGGGTAATATGGATCATTTACACTATAATTTCCTAGAGAATATACATTCTAAGTTTAATAGTGGGGGATATTAGGACTTGAAAAAATAGTGGGAGAATTTATAAAATTAATTTATTTATTATTTCTCCCAAAATTTTCAATCAAGAAAAAGTTTTAATAATCTAATATTTAAATTGTGGAATAAAATGAAAATCTCATCATCAAAACTGTCCCTATGATCAAAATAGTATAAATACAATCTTCTCTCTGGTAGTAACTTCTAAGAGTGGTTAAGATGCCTTTGGGTTATTCTACACTATAAATAGAAATATTACATGATATAATCCTAAATTCCCATTCCTCCTACTCAATAGGTGAGTAATGAAGAGTTCCTAGTCTAGAAAAAACATATAAATGATGTGGTCGACATTCAATGTTTGATTATTATATCTATTTCTAGTGAACTCATGAAGTCTCACAAAAACAAGGATGTACATAACATGCTTGAGCACCTCTGTGGTCTTTACCATGAGAGAGATAGATAGAAATGGTTTGATATTTCTAAGGTTATCTTTTATAGTATGCTTGGAGAGGTTGAACCAACTAGGCCTCAAGTAGTCAATCTCATTGTCTACATTGAGCGCCAAGAGGTTCCTGGTTTTAAAATCCTTGAATAACTCAGCACCGATCTCATTCTGGCATTACTCCCTCAAAGCTTCTCCAGTTTTTTTGTGAATTTTAATAAGAACAACATTGAGAAGTATATGCTGGATCTTCTTATCCTCATCTTCCAAGTAGATAAAGATATGAATAATGAAAAATAATTATATTTTTATGGTAAAAAAATAACAAGGTAATGAAAATATTTTAAAGCTCAAAGATCCTTCACACCCTTCCAATAAGAAGATGATAAAAGGGGAAATAAGGGAATAAGATGTTATCTCTTTCACATGTGGAAAGAAGGTACACTAGAAGAAAAACTACACCCAGATAAAGAAGTAAGGGTAATAATTAGGTATGTTTTTTATCAAGTGAATTTTATCTATTTCTATAAATTGGTTATTAGATAAATCTTATGGTTAAAATATATGTATTCAAATATAGGAACCAAGTAGATTTAAAATAAATTTCCAATGGGAGGTAGATCTATAAGAAGTTGATAGAGCTAAACTTTATTTTGTAGCTATAATGGACTACCACGTCACATTTCTGACTGAAATGATCTTGGTTTTAAATGGTTTTTATTATATACCTTCAACTACCAAAAACATTATTTCTGTATCCATACGAGATACATATGTATTAATTTTTAAATTTGAATTAAATGTTGATTATTTTAGAAATATATCTTTTGTTATGGTAAGGAAAATTTACATAACGGTCTTTACATGTTGGAGTTCATGAACCAAGTAATGTCAATTGATAATGGAGTTAATTCACATGAATCATACCACACCCAACTTTGGTGTCACCATCTAGGTCATCTAAATAAAAAACACTTGACAAAATTACATCAAGATAGAGATTTAAGTTCATTCAAACTAAAACCACTTGGTGTATGTTACACATGTTTACTAGGAAAAATGACTAAATCCCCGTTTAGTGGGAAGGGAGAAGGGGGAAAGGGTAAAATAAATTCTTGAATTAGTTCATACCGATGTCTGTGAAACATTTTCTATTAAAGGAAGAGGTGGGTACTCATACTTCAAAACATTTACTAACTATTTTAGTAGATATAGATATATTTAATTAATGAGGTATAAGTGAGATTCTTTTGATAAATTCAAGAAATACAAAAATGAATATGTGAACCAACATGGTAGGAAGATTAAGAAACTCCACTCAAATTGTGGTGGAGAATACCTTAATCAATACTTCATTGATTACATACAGGAGTTTGGGATCATATCACAATTCACTCCTCCTTACATGCATCATTGGAATGAAGTGAGATAAAGGAGGAACTGCACCTTGTTGGACACGGTGAGATAAATTATGAGTCATGAGAGTCATCCATTTTCCTTTTACGGTTATGAGTTACAAATATAATCACACATACTAAACAAAGTACCAAATAAATCAACAAATGGTATTCTATAAGAATTTTGGAGTGGAAGAATAACCATGTTATTAAATTTACATGTGTGGGGAAGTTAATTGTTTGTTAAGACCTCTTCAGGTAACAAACTTGCACCTAGAACCACAGAGGGTTCCTTTATAGGATGCCCCATGGAAATAAGGGGGTATTACCTAGATAACCCCTCAGAAAAAATAGTTATAGTAGAATGACACACCATATTCCATGAGAGGGAGAACATATCTAAAAGATATAGTGGAAGAGAGATAAAATTATATGAATTCGAGGCTCCAAACACACAAGGGTTCAAATAGGGAAGATTCTATAAAGCCTCATGGTAGAAGAAACTATTCCAGAGACAAAAACACTATTTAGAAGTACATGAGAGGTTATAGAGGCAAAATGGCATGTTTTTCTATTTACTAAGCATGGTGACTCGTTATTAGTTGATAATAACGATCCTAAATCCTACAAGGATGTAGTAAGTGGCACAGATGTTTCCATGTGGAAAGAATAAATGAATTCTAAAATGGGTTCCATATACCAAAACCAGTTCTAGATTTTGTTAGATATTCTTGTGGATGTAAAGACTTTCAAATTTAATAGGTTATTCATAAATAAATTGGACATGGAAGGACAAGTTAGTACCTATAAGGCTTGACTAGATGTAAAAGGGTTTAAATAGTGCCAATTCATTGACTATAATGAAACCTTTTCACCAGTTAAAATGATAAAATTCATCATAATTATATGTTTCATTACATCTTACCATAACTATGAGATTTGAAAAATGGAATTCAAAGTATCCTTCCTTTATAGGAATCTTTAGGAATATGCATACATGACACAACCTGAAGGGTTTGTGACTCAAAAATATTCCAATAAGATATGCATGTTGAAAAAACCATTTATAAATTAAATAAAGTATCTAAGTCGTGGAACATTAATTTTGATGAATCCATAATATAATTTGGTTTTATAAAGAATGAATGTGACACTTATGTATACAAATGGTTTACTGGGAGTCCAGTCATTCTCTTAATAGTATATATCGATGAAATATTACTTATTGAAAATGAAATACTATTATTTTAGTCTATTAATGAATTTTTGAATAAATTATTTTCTATAAAATACTTGGGTGAGTCGGCAAATATTCGTGTGATCAATATCAATCATGATAGATCCAAGAGGTTGCTTGTCCTAAGTCAAAGTACATACATTGATAAGATACTGAAGAGATTTAGTATGGAACAGTCCAAGAGATGATTGTTTCTAGCATCATATGGAATTCATCATTCTAATAAAATGGGTCCTCAAAACAATGAGGAACGAAATATAATAGAAAGGATTACATACACATAATCAATTGGGTTGGTCATGTATGTTCTGCTGTGTACTAGGATAGATTTCACTTATGCATTAAGTGTCTTAGGAAAATATAAATATAGTTTAGCTGACCACCATTATATGGTGGTAAAGGATATCTTAAATATCTAAGGCTTGTTTAGGATATGTTTCTAGTTTATGGACAATATGAGGAACTAGTCACCAGAGAATATGCAGATGCTAGTTTACTAAATAATCAAGACGACATAAAGTCACCAATAGGATACATCTTCTCTTTGAATAGTGGTGATATGATATGGCAGTGCTCATAGTAGGTTGAGGTTGCATATTTTACAGTAGAGTATGAGTATATTATAGCTTCTAAGAAGATAAAGAAGAATTTTGGATGTGAAATGTTTTACAAGATCTTGATGTGGTACTAATCAGTAAAGATCCCATTGTACTCTATTGTGATAATATTGTAGCGGTGGATCTCATAAATGATCCAATGTCACAATAGTGGATAGAGCATATAATTGAGAAGTATAATCTCTAGAGGTATTTTTATCAGAAATGTGAGGTTGCAGTGAGCAGTATTTCCAAAGAAGACAATATGGTAGACCGCTTTACTAAGGACTTGATTCAGTATAAACACAACCATCATGTGAGGTCTAGTAGACTGAAATTCATAGGTAGTTGGCTCTAGACCAAGTTGGAGTTTTTTATATTTGGTTCCCTAGAACCAACTATTTTTACTTTGATTAGAAGAAAACTTTATATATTAAATATTAAATTAAACATCTTATTATATATTTTTCATTATTCTGCATGAATTTAACGTAATAATTTCCTAGAGTATTTTACGCATTGATAAGGTCATATTAGTTCTCTTCTTTGATGAGAACCTTGAAGTGATATGACAATATTATTAATATAGTTATGTTTTTGGAAAAAATACTATGACAAGACACAAGGTATATAAACCATCGGGTGTGAGTACTCATAATAATATGAGTATTCTTCTCATGAAGTTATCACATGGTAATCTCCAATATGTGAGATTATGATAACAGACCATCTAGTAAGAATACTACATGTTTTGGTGTTATCGGATATTCCTATCTATGAGCATGTGTAATGGTCATTATACTTTAATATTGTCATTAATGTATGTAACGACTCACACACTTATATTTGTTAATGAAAACCAACACACCATATGTTGGAAGGAAGTAGGGTATGTTGGGTGCATCATTAATGACATGTTATTGATGGATAAGTTAACGAAGGTTTTGTCCCTTCCATATTTATGTAGGTTGATATCTTAGAACTTTTATTGAAATAGAAAGGTTGCCCTAAATTCCATGGCTATGGTGTAATGATGAGTTTACTTAAGATAGTCAAGTAATGATGTATCGAGCACAAAGATTGATGACACTATCCTACAACCTTCTTGATGAGATATTGTGATAAAGGATTATATTACACTGTGAGAGTTCGTATTTGGTTGTTTTCATTGAAACTTTAAGTTCTTTATCTAGGATCCCTTGACCTATTTCTAGATAGTAATCATGGATTTTAAGAAAGATCCCTTAATTCCAGTGATAAATAAAACTAGAATGCCAGACAATAAGTGTTTATGTTGGTCTTGATTAAATTATAATTAAATTTAATTAATGGAATAAATATTATTCTCATAACTAAGGAATAATTTTTTTCAAGTTATATTGATCATATAAATTAAAAAATTATTTATTCATCGAATTGTGAATAAAATTTATTTATTTATTTTATTGGATATTTAAGAAATATTTATTTACTAGTTTGTGAATAAAATATTTATATCAGAGAATAAAATATTTATTTGAGTTTTTTATAAATGCAAGAGGAGTTTAAATTGACCGAGACCCTTTCTGGTGATAAAATTATTATTTACGAGTCTGGAAATATTATTTATCCATATTTTAGAAGTTTTCATGCCACAAAATATTAATAATATTATTATTATTATTATTATGTGGAATAATATTTAATTAATTGTTATAATTATATTTAATAGATTTTTTGCAATTAAATTTTGTAACCTAAATCCCAGATCTATAAAGAGACGGTTATTTCTATTATATAAAGAATTAAAAACCAATTATATGTTTGGGAATAGAGAATTATTTCGTACAATGAATTCTCCCTCAACTCCCCCTCCTATATCCCTCTCAAGAATGAGAACCCAAGATAGAATTTATTCAATACTGAATAACAAACGATTAAAAACGAACAATGCAAGACATTGAATTTTCCACGCTAGCACTCGAAGAACGAGTTGCATTGCTCAGGGACCGTTGGACCACATGTGGATCACTGCTAGAGAAATTTCACCCTTGGATCCTCATAATCACAATGAAGGAAATCGAAAAGGACCTTTTCAGATCATCAAAAATCATTAACAAAGAAAGTTCCTATGTTGAGGTATTTATTCCTTTAGAAATTAAATAAATTAATTATAAATTTTACATGAAATATCCCCATGATTGGTTTCGAGTAACAATTATTAAAAGAAATTTTAAAATATATTTCTCCACCATAATGCTTCCACTATGCCCAGAAGTAAAAATCAACCATTTCAACCAAAAAATTGATTTATTTCATAATCATCTAATTGATGATGTACATTCCATGGGATAAAAAACACAAGCTACAACCCACTTATGCTATAAACTCCTCTTATGTAATTAACCCATACTAATGTTGTAAGTTACCTCTGCTTCCATATTTTACATTCAAAAACCTCCAGACCACAAAATACCATCTTCGGATCATCATGTTCTTTTAAAAAAAGAAAAATATCAGAATATATGAATTTTAACCCTAAAAAAGATTCAATTTTGGAGTCCACTTTCCATGTGGAATACTTTTTCCCTTTATATTAAGAAGTTATATCTATAAAAATAACATTCTCTTCACTTATAAAACGGGACTTCAATGACACCTTCATGGCCATAACATAAAATTAAAATTCATATTGAAACTTATCCCATTTTACTTATAATATATTCCAATTTCACAATCATAAACCTATGGTAAAATGACATTGGTATAGGTATTCAATTTCTAAGAATACCTCTTAGGGGAAGATCATGTTCTCAATATGAGTAGTAATCACTCCCCAACCTCTTGTATTCTATGTAATTCACCTCAAAATATATTATATCCATTATGATATATTGAAAATATTATTATTATGATAATTAATATTTTTATTTTGTGTCAATATTCATCATATATCTTTTCTATTTTCCCTTTGAAACATGAAAACATTGTTCGTGTGATCATGTGGACTACCACCTCTAGGAAGTGGTGTGTTTTTTCATCAATTCCTTATATGGATGGTTATAAATACATATTTAATTAACATATATGATTTTTATAACATTGTTAATATTATTAAAATATTAAACAACTCCTACCTTCTTTCTATTCTATGAAAAAACAAAAACATCGTCTTTGTGTTTGTGCAAACTACCACCTCCATATAGCATCATGTTCTATTTTTCATCACTGAATAGCATGAATGGTTATAAAATATATATTATGAATATATTTTATATTAAGGAGTAATATATTTTATTACTATGGTTCCAAAAGGATAAAACAAAAATTAACAATAAATATAAAGTAATCCTCTTATATTGAAAAATTACCCAAAATAAGGTTGTCATGGATTTTGTTATCACAAGAAATGACAATAATTTACATAATGTGAATATATGGATTAGTAATTCATTGAAATATGATGATTTAAATATATTTTATAATATATTAATGATTAACTTGTTATCATGGAATAGTTTTTTATATCTCTATTATAAAATATATGTGAAACAATTAAAATTATTAACACATGATCATGAAAACAAACATTTAACTAACTAATGAATGTATAATGACTAATTGTAATTATAGAGTATAAATGGAAGTATAAATGAATAATTTTTTGAAATAGGTGATTAATATGGTTATTTTTATAATATCATAGGTTAAATCAATTTCACATAAGTCGAGATTAAAAGTAACGGTTTTTGTTAACTCAATTTTTATTCAGTGAGTTATAATCATTCTTCAAGAAATTTGTTCTTATAAATAGGTCTTTTAATTACCTATTATTTTATTATATTAAATATACTATTTATCATCTAGTTATTTATTTTTCAATCACATAAACCCATTCCCAAACATTACCTATATCATGAATTATGATGGTTGTTTGGGTTTCTGTCTAAATTTCAATTCATTGAAGAATGTTTTTCATGTAATAAACATATTATTATTTTATACATTGTATTTAATGAACCATTGGATTATATTATTAGTATTAATGATTTTTTGAAAGGATTTAGAATTCGTTTTCATAAATCTGTCCTTTATATTCTATTTGTTTGATTATTACTAAATTTGTAAGGGATTTTCCTAGCTCAATTTTTTTTGTTCGGTCATAATTATTCCTCTTTGAGTATGGTTCAAAAATATTGTATTATTATATGATATAATTACATTTTATTTATTTTACTCAATATTTTAGATTTAATTACCTTTTAACATTGAATAAATCTACTTTGATAGATTTCTTTCTTTTCAAAATTTGGTGATTTTAATAATAATTCTCATTCTCTTTAGATATACTTTTTTTCTTCCATATCCATATTTTTTATTATAAACAATATTATCAATTATATTTTGAAACCTAGTTACATATTATCTCTTTTTATATTCACATTTAACTTTTCTACTTTTCAAAATTATGTTTTATTCTCCTTTTGATGATGTGTTTGTAAATAAATTTATTTTAATGTTTTGAAAAGGTTTTTCCTTTCATGATCATAAACTTTATCATTATATCTGAATTTCCTTTAAATAAAAATTTATTCCTTTTTAATGAATCATTTATTGAAGGTTATTTTTAAAAGTTAAATTTCTCAAAAAATTTCACTTCACCTTTTTTAAAATGACATTGATTGTTACTTATTTGTTTGTATCTTATTAAAATGTTAAATACATTTTCTAAAAAACTTCTTTTTTATTTTTTTCTATTTTATTCGTTATCTCCAAAGGATTTATTAACTAGGGAATTCTATTTCAGGAATTTCCCTAAAAATACGTTTATACTATTTTTCTTTTTGGGGATTAAACTCTCAATATTAAATAATCTAATTCTTGACCTCATAATATATGGTATAATTAAAATTATTCATATTATAAAGGTGTTTTTAGTCTATGTCATCATATTTAGATGTTTTTAAGCTTCACTAGGGATAAATCCTTATGATTAATTTTAACCTTTTTTCTTTGTATGATTTATAAAATGTTCGATGATTATTTTTTATGAATCTCAACTCTTTTCAGGAGTTAGTTAAGTGATGTTAAAATATGAATGTTTTCAAGTTCTCAGGGAACACATATTCTGAGTTTTATTTATGTAATAGATAGAACTAAAGTTATATAGTTTTATAATGTATTCGGTAAAGTATAATATATCATGAGATATGTATGGGAGGAAGGGATGTGATTCTAGATATACTATGTGATGGGAGGATGGAATTTGATACTTGATCCACTATGTTATGACTTTATATGCTTATATTTATGTCATATTCCCTTATTATTCTATGTTTAAGTGACATGTTACATTTCATTATCATATGATTCATATTATGATACATGGATAATTTATATTACCTCTTAATCTTATAACACTATAAATTTTTGTTCATTTGTGATTATATATCCATCTATCATGACTTATTCACAACTCTTGTTATTTTGTGTTCTTTTTAATGAGATATTTCTCTTTTATTCATGTTTTTTCATATTATTATGATCTAACCCTTCATGACATTTTGATTAGTTTTTCCCTAATAAAGAATTTTAGATCAGTTATTTCTTATATTTTTATTCCCTAAGTTATAAATATTACTAAAACTTATGATAAGTGACGAAGGGAGTCTAGTGTGGCTTAATTATAGGAAAATTTTCATAAGTATTATAGAATAAATTGCATATGTAGATAATCCTAAAAGACACTAAACTTAATGTTATTGGGATTGTGAGAATATTTTTGATATGTGATGTTTAAATAATGAAATTGATATAAAATAAATATATTTTTATCTTGGATCACCTCAATTTCTATCAATTCAAATTTTAAAAAAATGTTTTTTTAGCACCAGATCTAGGAGTGTAGATCAAGGGTTCCTAAAAGTCCTAGTTTCTTGTTTTGAATATTAATTTATCATATAAAATATTTTATTAAAAATCATTTAGGGAAGGAAACATTAAAATTTTCTATATGATCACTATGAATATTAATTAGGATCTGACTTTGTTCAAACATATATATCATTAAACTTCTTACACATCATTTTTTCAAGAAAGAGTATCCCAAAATTACATGCACATTTTCCCCATAAGGGTGAATCTTCCAATATTTGTAGTAACCCTCTTTATGGGTTTACCATGGTCAAATATATATTTTAATAATTTTTAACAACACTTAGTCTAATTAATATAAAATTAAACATCAAACATCTGATTTTAGTCTAAATATAAAACAATATATTATAAAAGGTACAATACATTTGAAGATAAAAATGAAAAAAAAAAATCTTGAGAAAATGAAAATTAATTACTCATTATGATATGTGTCCTAAATGGGATTAGAAAAAATATAGAGTGTAAAATAAAAAAGACACAAAGCTGAATGGATAGACCCTTGTCCCTGTTAAAATTCAAGTTTCACTCATTATATCTATGGATATTGGAAGCAATTAAAGTATCTTTAATATAAATACTTCACCATTACATCATTAGCATTGAAATTGTATTAATATATATACTCACATAAGGTTAATTCCATTTAAATTAGGTTAATGACTACCCCATTTGAAATTTCTCCATGATAAATGAACATATACTTCCAGGTATATTTTTCTAAGCTCTATGACATTAACATAAAAGTATCCCTTAGTAAAATATATATGAACTTAACAATTTCTCACATTTAGATCATGAATATATATAAATTTAAAAAAGGATCCACCATTGGTTAATTATTCATGATCTTAAACTCTATCCATCTAATACAATTAATATAAAAACCTTGAACTATGAAATTCCAGTTAATCAAAGTTGAATGACCCTAATCACTATGAAGAATTTATTTTATATTTTTAGGGTTTAAAAATAATGATTCATAAATATTTTCTTATGAATAATCCATAATATATTTCCTATAAAAAATATGTGTTCCTTCATATTGATCCAAAAATACACTAAGGCTCCAGTGAAAATTAAGGCATAAAAGAAAATGGAACAAAGCTAATGGGATTTAAATATAATCCAAGAAAAATTAAATACATTATTAATAGATATAAATATCTCATGATATGTTAGATAAATTCTTTTCTCTTCACATTTGTTAAACATAATGAGCTAAAGAAATCATAATAATACTATCTCAGTTTTTGAACCCCTCTAGAGTAAAACTCACTTTTCATAAAAACTTATTCATTATTTCAACTATCTTGAGAATTCAAAGTACTATTTGTTGTAATTGTAGATCATGAATTATGATTACATAACATTTTCTTAATATGTGGAACACATATACTAATCCAATTTTACATTTCTAAATTAAAGATAACACATTTATTATGAAAATAGATATTCTCTTTCTTTTTACTGATGGAACACAATCCCCACATATGGTCTACCAATAAGCATCCTTTTTCACATGACTAAGAGGAAATTAAACCAATTTTAATTTTTTTCAAAATACTAACCTTAGATAATAGTGATGACATAGATGCACCATATATGACTTTCCTATACCAATCCAAGTGAAGCCATAGAAAAGATGATTTATCTATAAAAACCCCATCATTCACTCAAATACATTTAATAGTTATTTACAAAAACTAACATTCACATTATTCAAGTGGATTTAAATTTATTTTGTGGTATCTATTTATAAACTTCTTATTATATTTGAGGGAATATATTCAATTGTGATCAACGTCTATGTGTATAATCAGTGATTTCTTGGTAGAGGATTAATATCAAGTTATGAACATTTCTATTGGGGACTTGTGATTATCCATCTATAATTTAGAGGTGATTATATAAAAGGTATCCTACACAATTTTATCTTTATCTAATGTAATTACAATTAAATAGAACACTAGCCAATAAATATTCTGATCTCCTGTTGAAATTGTGACCTCTCCACAATGACCATATTCATATAAAAGTAAGATACTATATAATAGATATTACCTCAAACCTTGTTCTAGGGTAACTACTCAATATTTTTAGTTTATAATATCTAGATTTTATATTTTCAAACCAATTTCTTTATTCATTGCCTCTCAATACTCATCCATAGCTTCATTTTAATGGGAAAATGCACCTAAAGAAATTTTTCCTCCTGAAGTGAGAAAAATAAAATTAAAACGTTTTGAAAAAAATTAAAAAAAATAGCAATTTCAAGGAATCCAGTTATCCCATGCCTGACAATCATGAAGTGTTATCATGGTAAAGTTGATCCTTGTGTTTTTTGAAAAATACAAAAATTCATTTAATTTGTAATGGTTCTATGAATCATAGAATATCTATGTTATTAAATGAAATTTAAATCTTTATTAACCATGAAATAATAGATGATAATACAAAGTAGTGAAACCCTATAATTTATATATACAATGTGGGTACCCCATGCACTAGATTTATAATACCAAGAGAAAATACTTAATGTCAATTAATTTTCATTAGAAATTGATTCTTAGCATTTTAAAAGGATCCAATTATAAGTATATGATTTTTTCACTCAAAAATATTAATATCCATCATCTAATATACAATGAAGATGTTTAAAAATGATCGAATATGTGAATAAGATTTCAATAAAGGCCAGAATCCATGATCATAAAACACTATATATTGTCATGTGCAGCCACAAATCTCTATTAAATAAGATGTGTAAATTTGAACGACCCTTTATGTAAATTTTCAATATATTATTATTCTAAATACCTAAATTAACCCCTAATTTTAAGGCTTAAGAAATTTAGAGAATAGTTCAAAGTAACTCAGATCCTTTGTGAATCGAGTAGTGTATTAAGGCATTTTAAAACCCCCTTATAAAAATCTTTGAGGTAAGGCAGGAAAAGAGTAATATATTTCATGTAAAATATCCTTTCCATTCAATATATATAACCTAAATATATATGATTATACCTTATATTTAGGATATCTAATATCTGTAAAGTAATTATTGACCATTGTATTGTGAGTAATCCATAACCCCATTTTCAGGGAGAATAAACATTTTTTCCCTAGGGTATTTTTTTTTACCAATTCCTTACAAGATTTCACACCTCAATGAAGGGGAATACATGACTTACAAACTCTTAGATGCATAATTTGTGATTGTGCACATCTCAATATGTCCAATCATGTAGTGAAATGGATTTTTATCCATCAAAACATAACTTGATTTTGAATTTTTAGTGTATCATGATCACTTAAGGGTAAATTGGTAAATATACCCAAGTAAATAAACTTGAAAAAATTCCGATATATATCTATTGATCCTTGAGTGTGATATCTACTCTAGGGATAATCTGGTGTTGAGTTATAAAATTTTCACAACTTTGATAAAAATATATTAAATAAATATAATATTTTTAGTCTATGTGAATGTATTTGTGATAAATTTATTATATCATCTAAATGGATTTTCGAATGATAAAACCAATATTTTGGATGGTTTTATAATTATGATTTTTTAATAATAGGGTATAATTTCTATTCACATCAGGTACATCGGGGTTTAGTCACCATTGAAAAATTAATTTTATAAGATAGAAGATATTTTATTTATTTATTAAGTAATGGTGATTAAATATCTTCACCTAGAAATTATTTATATATAAGAATATTTTTCATAAAATACTGGGGTTAACAACATGAAGCCTTATATTTGAGAGTGTCAACAGAGGAGGGATTTTTGGAGGAATGAAAGAACATATCATTGGGATCAATGATAACAACAGATATAAAAGTGACCTTAATTACTGAGATATCCATTTTTTAGGCTGATATTTTTTATTTTCATTGGTCCATGTTCTATAAGATTCTTAGGATAGACCTGATTAACCCAAACCTTATTCTTGGATTTTAACGGTGATTTAGATGGAATATAAAGAGTAGTGAGGTTATCTCTCTTCTCTATCCTTATTATCTATTGCTTCCCTATCTTCTCAATCTCTCTCTCTCTCTCTCATATCCCTCTATCTTATGTGAGAAGGAAGGATTTCCTACCATATTCATGGATTATGGAAAAAAGGGGTGATAGTAGTGAATGTTGAGTAGTGGGGAGTGTTGTAGTAGGGAGAGGACATGGTGATCGAGCGAAAGTGACGTGGTGTGATAGAGAACACTATGAGGCAAAGCATGATATGGTGGTAATTCATGATACAGGGGATATGGTAGTGTGATTATTCAGTATAAGTGAGGTGATTGCACAATTTTTCAATATTGGGGTGATCCAATAGTAAGGTGGAAGCAGGGTGTGAGATAATAGTCATACGCATCTACAGTCAGCGGACCAATTGAAGGATATTGTAGTGGTCCTCATCACATCATGTTAGAAGATAGTGATGGATACATGCCCAAATATCTAATACCTTGCTTTTATTAGATATAATCCTTCATATTATATTATACGTAGGCTGGTTAACCGTTCATGTCTAGTCCCCATTTGGTCAGGCAATATAGGTCGACCAACAGATCCAGCCTCCTTTGAACCAGATCAGGTTAGCTTAACCCATAAAAGGGAACATGATACACAAGTGGGGTCTTGTTCATGTTTTTCTCACCAGGTTTCTATTTGAGGTGAATAAAATGAATATCCTAAGTATTATTCCATGCATATCACAATGGAAAAAAATTTGATCATCACATATAATTTATGAGGTTATATATGAATATTACTTATTTAGTATTATAGGGATCATGACTACCATTAAGTGGGATTATCAGAGTGTTCTTAGGGTTGGAAACCATCCATGGTAGTGTGGTTGTGTTAGGGTATTATACAACCTCCATCCCTGTATTTTTTTGGTATCCACCCACCCCACTTCACATACTCGAGGGTGGGATCTCACATATATGGATCATATTGGTTTGGTATCCCACCCATATACTCGATTTGTAGGATCATCTATCTATGGAGTCAATATCACCCAATCCAAAGAGATCAGACAATGTGAAGTATCCTCTAACAGAGTTAAAATAATCCATTAATACTAGTGATGTGGTATCCTCCACAACATTTCTTGTGATATTATAGTGTTTTCTTTGAATTTATTCATACTTGATAGATGTTATGGTATTGGTGGATAGGAGGGTGTGGTGTTACCTTTACTAAAGACTAATCTTCCAGAATGAGAATGATCCCCTTCATGGATTCTCAAAGTGTTGTGGTAGTTATAAAGGATAATAAGTAAAAATATATTTCGGAATTGTGAATCCTTATCACCATAGAAGTTTTTTTAGAGATGTGGTATATATCTGGTTATCGACTTCAGTATTTGTGGACCCTTTAGTGTTTTGATCTCCCTTGTTTGATTGTATAGTAAAACTTTCTAGTATTAGAGTTAATATGACTGGGCCTTACGTATTTCATTGATACTTCTAGTTATAAATAATATATGGGTTATCCTTTCTTGACTTCTTCTTGGTTACTCACTCATATCGAGGTTTATGATCTAGTGATGTTATTTTATTTTTTACTTTTTGGTTTCATGGTGCCTTGTTGAGTATGTTTATACTCACCCATATAGAGTACCTATGCACACACATGCTTTACTTGTGTAGATGACACATATTTTAGATATAGTTCTGGTGGATGTGAATTTGGTGTGTCTTGTTTGGAGATGAATCTTGATGAACCATAATAATGCATAGTGGGGTATTGTGGTTCATAATGGTATCATAAAGAATTGTTGATAAAGATTTATCCTAGATTAATCATAGTTAGGATGATCTTTCCAGGGTCTTATATCTGTCAATTTCAGAGAATTTTTTGAATATACAGTTCCTTCTTATTTTAATAAGTGTATATGTACTTGTATGTAATGTTTCATTCATGTGTTGTATACATTTCATTTTTTTTATTTATATATATCTTTCTTATTATTTTATGAAATTGAGATACATATCTATTGTAGATGGATATAGGTTAAGGACACCAATATTTTGAGTTATGCCTACTCATTACTAGCCAACAGCCCCTAACCATTTAGAGGTGGGCTTGGCATGGCACCATTGGATTACCACTAGTTGGGTGTCGCTCTAGTTGCTTGGGTCATGTTAGACTGGTATCAAAAAAATCAAGTCCAAGGGGTGAATTTTAGAGATATCAGTCATGTGAGTGATGGTTTGGGAATTGTGGTCAATAGTGATTAAGGGTATCAAGATCAGATTTCAGACCTGGGAACCTATTGATAATGTCATGGTAGATGTATCCCTTCACCTAGACTCAATTTACATTCTTTGTGACTCATTACATTAAGGAACTAGTTTAGAGGTACAATAAAGTTGATATATGTATCATAGAGTAGCCAATTATGATTTTTCATTTCCTTTATATATCATTCCATCTAGATATACTCAAATACTTATGGTTTCATCCTATCAAATTAAATTTGTTACCCATTTATTTACAGTTTATTTGTAGAGGAATTGTTTTTATGATCACATGCATGTATTTGGGCCTCCAACCATTTATTAATGAGGGATCAGTATTTTTTTAGACTTTATGAGAAGATATTTTTATCATGTGGTCTAAGGTAGATTCATTCCCCTTCAAAATTAGGGAATACCTTTCTGTTAGAGTGGATAGTAATTTTCACAGAGTTGGATGAGACTATTGATGAGTTTAATTTATATATTTTGTCCTCACTCATTCTATTAATTTAAATTACATTTAAATCAAATTATATTTGTTAAATTTTTTAATGGAATAAAAATATTTTTAATGTGGTTTTATGGTGTTTTTAGGTTATCAAGAGAAAAATATGAATAGTTTATTTAATATATAAAACACTTAAATTATAAATTTCTACAGACAAAAAATAAGTAAAAAATAATCCAACACCTAGTGATGCCTCCAATGGAGCTTCTAACCACATATCCACCCAAGGGAAGCTAGAAAAGTGCAATGGGAAGTCCATTATGGTGTATTAGGTGGAGAGATACCATGTTCGGGTCATCATGTGGGTTTGAGAAGGTAAATGGGTAAATTGAGGAAGTCCTTCCATGAGTTAACATTAGGAAAGAGTAACGTAAATTGGAGGGTCAAGTGATTCTCATCTAGACCTCTCTCTCTCTCTACATTCAAGGTATGAATAAATAACCTTCATGAGAAAACTTCTATGTAGAACTCCTTTACACTTGGAAACAATTTATATTTTATAAATTCATTTTTTTAACTATACTCATTTATACAATCTTGGATAGATCCCACACCATCCTTGACGTCAAATTCCCAACCACTACTTTAAGCCCCCATAGACCACCATATATGTCATTTTTAATAAAGTTATGGATAGATCTATGGTTCTATGAGGTTTTCGTACCACTATGGAATCTTGAAACCATAATATATGCTCACCTAAGAGCACATTTAGGCTACTATGAATATTAGGATTCCATGAACATGTTTTTTGAAATAAGGAGAATCCACTATGAACATGAATAGGTGATAGTGGCCATGCATGCTAATGTGATAAAAGGAAAAGAATTATATTACCCCATATAGGGTTAGATAAAACCATATAGGGTTGTATTACACCATAGGATAGGCTATGTATATGTGATTTCTAGGAAACATAAAGGTAATGGTGGATAAATAAGGATAATGGTTAGTGATTGAGGAACTTAATATGGACTAGTATTCCAGTGTTGTATAATGATAAATATAAATAGAATTGTGGGGAGGGGATTTTATAATGTATGTGGTTTCACGAAACCATAGAACCACTAATGTATTTTCAAGTAAAATTCTAAAAGAATCTACATAAAGGTGATTAATGGTGAAGATGTGTAAGGGTTGATTTTTCATTCATGTAAAGGTGATTTTGGTTTATCTATGGAGATTTTGGCGTGTTGATCTAACCTATGGTGTATTCAATTGTTGCATTTTGGACTATATAGTGTAAGTATCATGGTATTAAGTTTTAGTTTTGGAGATTGCTACATTGTATAGGTCTTCATTTTGGAAGAGATGAGTGTTTTATGCATTATAGAGCCATTATGCATGGAGATTTTTCTCATTACATAGTTTCATGTAATGAAAATATAAGGAGAGTGGTTATGGTATAGGGTATTGATTGCGCAATGAAGTAAAATTGATGTTCAGAAAAGTTATATATGGAAAGAAGGTTGGGGAGTGGGGTTTTCTTGCATTGTGATGAAACTGTAATAAGTAGTGCCATGGGATGTTAGGTAAAAACGACTACACCATAAAGATTCAACTCTATTATAGTTAGTTTATTTAGAAGTCATAATTATTCAAGATCTATGGGAATAATAATTTCACGATAAAGATGTTTTATAAGTATTATGTCTATAATTTTTAGAACTATTTTGACCAAGGGTAATATATCGTATCAATTTACATGTGTCATGGTGATCCACATTGAGGAAGGATCTCATGTTAGGGATGATAGACTTGTATTATGGTACATTGTGCTACACTATATAAGATCATAGTCAATATAAATTAAATTACGTAGTTCCTATATTTTATTATTTTTTAATGGATATTTCCTAGATAATTTTCCATGTATTTTAATGGAATTTAAGGATTAATTTTCCTATCTAAATAGGGAGGATTAATAAAATAAAGATTAATAAATTCTTAGAGGGATTATCACCTTAAATTATAGATATAGAGAGAGTGACTTCATCAAATAGAGTTAATTCTTAGATAGGTTCACTTTTTTTATTTTTCTACTTTTAGTTGTGTAATCAAGAATTCATATTTTGGTTTTCAATATAAATTCAACTAAATTTCATAAGTATATTTCAAAAAAATCTTACTTATTTATTTTATTCCCTATCCTATTATTTAATGTTTTTTAGGGATAATGAACCATAAATCATGAGTGGATAGACTCATAGAAGATGGTGGTTCTAATTAAAATGGTTTTTACACAATGATTTTCATTCTTCCTTTATTATAAGTTCTTTTTATTATCTACATTTCATTGAGATTAAATATTATTTTATCCCCTAGTATTCTATTTAAAGAAATGAAAATCATGGGATGAAAACAAGTATAATAGAGTAAAGTGAGGGAACGAGATCTAACTTAACTCTACTTCTCACTTTTTATATTCATTTTAATGCACCTAGGCTGGTTATAGTTTACCTTAAGAGAGGGGTCAGTTCCCCTTTCTTTATCATTACTAACCCTGTTTTAGTTTAGTTTAGTTTATTTAATGCATGGTTCATTTAGTCAATTTAGTTTATTATATGTCATAATTAAGTGACAATATTATAAAGATCTAAAAATTATTTTTATGATCATAATTATCCTTCCCACTTCCTCATTGGATCAACCCCTCACTTTTAATTTACTATGCTTTCAGGGTTTGTGGCCATATGGAAATAATAAATTCAATAATTTTTCTTCCATGTAGAATTAATGATGCTCCAAGATATATCAGGTTTTTGGTGTTTTTATTAAGAAACAATTGGAACTAGTAGTGGTTGAAAAACTAGCTAATTTTGTAAAGTCTTTTGTTCCATCATTTTTGTTTACTGGTTTTAGATTATATTTTTCTTTTCTTTTTATTTTTTCTTTTATTTTTCTTTTTTATGTGCTTGGTGTTTATGGGGATATATAGGATGAATTAATAGTGTAACAACCATTATACAACACCACTATAATATATATATTTCACCAAGAGGAGTCCACCAAATGGGTAGCGCCTAATTAAACATGGTGGTAATAAAAAGGAATGGAATAGAATGATTCATACTATTCAATGTATGATGAAGTAAAACAATAATAATGGAGTCCCGCCAATGATAACTCCTATGATGGAAGATAATGTTATCAGAGTAACAAATTCGATCAATGGATTCAACCACACTACAAAGTAAAACAAGATTTACAAATTCCATAAGAGAGAAAACATGAGGATATTTAATGAATGCTCTCTTTTAATTCATATCTAATGGTAAGTTAGTAATAAAAAACATGATTCAAATATCAAGGGACTTTAAAATATTCTCAAAGAATAAGAATGGTTGGATAATAACTTGTCCAAATATTGTTTGTTTTTAGATTTCCCTCTGACTAACTCATTTTTACCACTTACTATAGTTAATATAGGAAAAGGGAAGTTGTAGGAAGTCTGCATTGTTAAATTAGAGAGAAAATAAGAATATTAAGATACATAGCCTTCACTCTAGTGCATATAACAAGAATATGAATATAAAATAATGTATCTTATCAATAAAATAGTAAATGAAAGAGTGGAGTTGTCCCAAGGTGAGGGAAGAATCATAATTGAAGAGTAAGAATTATTGGGACTTGTTTAAATGTATAAATAATAGAATTACCACACATAAAACATGTAATAACCCCTAATGGAACTCAAGGGGGTTTACTGGTAAGTATTTAAGGATGAGGAGTTTTATAATTCTAAGAAATAAGCACTTATAGTATATGAATAGTAGGAGTGGGTTTGAATAGAGAAATAGGAGGATAATGAAAAAATATGCATTAAAATCACTAACATTCTTGAAGATAAATTAGAATAAGACTCCATCCTATAATTATAAGAATAATAGGAGAAAACCTTGGTGGATCTTATCAATGAAATAATGAAGGATAGGAAGAAGTTGTTTGGTTCCAAAGTAATAACCATATTTGAAGATTTTACAATAAATAATTGTAGTAAGAGATATATTTAAATGAGACTGGTGAAGTTTTTTAGGAAAAAGACCATCCTCCACCTAAAAAAATTATAGTTGAAACTAAAAGATTCATAAAAAAATTATAATAAGTAAAATAAATATAAGTTTTTGAGTAATATTTTTTGGATCTTAATATAATTTTCAAGGAATAGAAACCCTTTACTCATTAAAATGATTACATAGCTACTTTAATTCCTAATTCAATGACAACCTTGAAGGATGAGGAAAATAAAGTTGTAGTAATGAAGAAATATTTAGAGAGCTTGAAAAAAAAATTAAGGATTATTCTCCTGCAAAATCTAAAAAAGAAAAAAAAGTTTTGTTTTAAACTATATAGGTTCACAGTAGAAATTAAATAAGATAAGAAGGAATATGTGCTCGAGGAGTTCTTATGAATTGTTACGATTTTTAATTAATAATTTGGATATAATTAGGAAACTACTAAAACTAAAAAATATATCATATAAATCAAAAAATGGTGGGAAGAAGAACATGTACATGAGGAGTATAATAAGGTGTGGTCTAACTATAAGATACGTGTTCATTCATTAGGATTTTATATTTCATAGTATACCTCTAAAGTGGGTTTTAAGATTAACTCACTAATGAATAGAATATATAGTGATCTAGACACATATAACTTTAAGTAATTCCTAAATCAAGACTGGGAAATATTATTTAATATTATAATTTTAGGACACCCGAGATAAAGGTATATCTTATAGACCATAAACATAGTGCTTATAGTAGGAAACCCATGTGTTTATATTTTTTAATATTGAGTTTTAATTTAAAATTTTATTTTATTTTTGGATTTGTTTTTACTTTGAAAACTCAACTCTCTTATTATTTTGATAAATTAATGGAATAGAAACATTCACTATAATTAATTAATATCTTTTTAAAAATCTAAATATGAGAAATTCATGAATAAATAAATAAGAACTCTATGGATATAAATATGAAGCATCAAATTCAAGAGATTTAATGCCAATCATCTCATCCAGGGATCAAGGAAAATAATCTTCTTTAATAAGGGAGAATTTTTTTCTCTTATTTATTTTTTATCCATTATTGTGTGGCGTGTAATTATAAAAATTTCATGATCTCCTTACCATTAATTAACATTATAGAAAAAATTTATTTTATGTGTGGAGGATGAATCCTTGGATAAAAAATATTTATATTTTTACCCTTATTAGATGACTTATTATAAATTTTCACTTAGGAAATATACTTTTTTCATGTAGTAAAATTTTAATTTAACTTTCCCATAAAATATTATATCAATGGAAGTTTATAGAATTTTAATTATTATTCTAATTTTAATTTGTATAATATTTATTATTAATATGATTTTAATTATTCACTTTATTTTTTGAAGCAAGAATTTATTACACCAATTTTTAATGTTCTTGTCATGGAGTTATTGTCTATTTTATATTAATTCAAATTCTTGATAGGGTTCTATAAATTTTTTTGATATTTTATTTCTCATACTATTTTAATTGAGATAACTAAATATGTGTGACACTACTAAAACATGATAGTTTTTTTAAAACATGATTATTTTGAAGTGTATTAAATTGATTGAGAGCATCGATTGGGTATTTTTCAAATTATTCAGACATTAGAACTACCTTTTGTTTGATATTTTGTAAAATACATAGAAACCATGGATTTCTTTTATAGGGATCCATTTTATATTCCAAACAATCCTTCCTACCATTATTTATTTGAGTGTACATGCATGATCATTCATTTGATCTTAAAATGTAGTGTTGTGTTTTTCAATGAGCTGCTGAAATTATTATGTTGTAATGAAGAATGTGGTTGGGTTATCTTGATTAATTGGAAACATCACTAAAAAAATTAGGTTAATTGATATTACATTTCAAACTTTACATATTGAAAAAAATGAAATAAAAATAAAATAATACAAAATAATATAAATAAAATAAGAAAAAATGATCATATGGGATACCTTATATTGACCAATATCTAATAATAGAATCACATTATTATATAAATTATTCCAATTATTGTTAAGGGGAGATTTATGATTGGGATTTTCATAGTATTTACTTTTACTTTCTAGGGTGTTGGACCTTGTCCTTACACATGTTCCACTCAAAAAAAGATAGAGTTAAATGTTGAAAGAGAAAATAGTATTTTTATTACAGTTTTATATGTTTAAAAGTGTAATTTTAAGGTAGTGGGGATGTTATATTTTGAATGATGTTTTAAATAGGACCAAATTTCGTTTATAATTAATTTAATGTCATTATTTATATTTAAAAAATCATATACTCCTTTTTCAATATATGAATTTAATTTTTCACATCATTATCCACCCGCCTTGAGCCTCATAAAAATTTTAACCTAAATGAATATCCCTCATTATTTATGTAATTTAATTTCTAATTATATATTGAGATCACTTGTAATATTATGGATATAGTGAACATGCTTTAGATTGATCATAATTCCATGTCAAATGTTACTGATTGACGGTGGATATAAATTCAAGTGTGGTAAGTCAAATTTGTCAAGTGTATTAACAAGAGGTTAAGTGATGTAAGTGGAAGAGAGGAAATTATCTTGAACATGAAATTTCAAATAAATTCTTGTTTTGACTCTTTATGGTTATTTTTTTCTTTAAAATATTTAGGTATAATTTTTTTATGAGAATTATTATTTAAAAAACTAAATTTTATAAGTTTTGATCCTTTGTGAGTTTGATATTGTGGTTTCTATTGAGGATAAGTAAAGTATTAAGTGTATGGAAGTTTGATGATTATAATTTATATATATATATTCCATATTCATTTAATTAATTTAAATTAAACTAGTGTTAAATTATATTGTTATATTTTTTTGTGTTAAAATAAGTTTAATGGAGTTCTATTATGCTTTAGTGTTTTATAGAGGAAGAGGTAGAATATAATTTATTATGGAAACAATAGAATTAGAAAATTCTTTTGAAAAATAATTAAAAACATTTTTAACACCTAGCCATCATATAACCAATGATTCAAAATTCCTATATATCATAGGGAATTTTTCTAAGCGTCATGGGAAGGTTAACCTGGAATGGAAGGTGGAGAGAAGCCCAATGTTGGTCAGTGTAGGGGTTTGAGTAGTTACATGTGTAAATATAGGATTTCCCATCATGGGTGAACACTTTTTAAGAGGTCCATCACAAGTTGGGGCTAATGCTACTCATGTGGCCCCCTCTCTCCATGCTTCTAGTAATGAAGATGGTGCCTACCCAAGAGAACTTTGATGTGGGACTTCTTTGATCTGGTGCACTAACATTATTTTAAAAATATGTTATCATTTCACACTAAAATCATTCCTCCCAATATAAATAGATCATGAAAAACTTATAAATCATTTTCTGATGCATAACCACTTCTCTAGGCCATTGGGGACTTCCATATCCAATATTGTAAATGATGAGATAGATCGATTTTTGGGTACTATGAATTTCAGACACCAATATAGAAGCTCAAAACCAACATGAAAGCTCACATAATATTTTAGATAGGATATTATGAATCTTAAAATTTCATGAATGTGTTGTTTAAAGTTAGGATAAACCAATATGATCTCACATATGTGAGATTCTCCTTGTATGTATGGTTTTAGTGTAGGGGATAATGAGATTACACCACATAGACTTGGATTGAACCATAGTATAGGATAAATAAATGTGATATTTAGGTTAATTAATGGTTATGGTGTCTATATATGGTTAAGGTTTAGAGATAGAGGCACATGTTATTTCCTATTGTTCTAGTGTTGTATTGTGATGAAGATTAAGATACCTACATCGAGAGCCTTTTGTGGAGTAAATGTTTCCACTATATCATGGATGTTTTGAGGTATTTTTAATAAATGTATAATTGAATATACATTAATTTAAGTAATTTAAAGGATACATAAGGGTCAATTTTCCATTCCCATATGGGTATGTTTGGTTGATCTGTGAAGATTGCAGCATGTTAACCTAGCCCGCTAAGTAGTTTGGTATTGCACCATGGGTTGTAAGGTGTCAGTTTCATGGGAGTAAGTTGTGGTATAAGATAATATTATTCTAAGGCCCCATCTTTAAACCTTACATAATATTGAGTTAAGTCAATAATTCACATTAAGGATCTTTCCAGGTTTAGATTTTTAGAGAATTATTCCATAACTATTACATTACATCACAATATTACAAAGTAGACACTTCTACTCAATCCAATTTTTTCAAAATAATAAAACTCCTTAAATAAAATGAGAATAATTTTCTTGATATAAATCTTCTTGAATTATACCATTACCTTAACCATCCTTATACCCTATGAAAAACATTTCCAAACTAGGGATGAGCATAAAAAGCTCAGTAAAAGTTATAGAACAATGAAAGAAAACATTATCCCATAAATACATACAAATAAATGAAATCATACTTTTCAATAATAAAATATAATATATTTAAAATACCTCAAAAATAATAAGATTTATTAAAAACAAATATAAATCACAAATCATACAGGTAACTTGTGGAATCCATATCATACATACATTGTAGCTTTCACAGTTATATAGGGAGTTGCGTTTGGAGTACCCATCATAGTATATTCTCTAAATATCTTAGGAGAAACATTAAATTTTACCTATGTCATGTTATACAATTAATTGGAGAGCTATCTCAGGCTCAACCACCCTAGGTTATCATAGAACCACCTATATGCATAAAAAACACCCAAGAACCATAACATAATCATAACACATGAATAATAATATAGGAAAGATAAAATTTCCACATTGCAATCATAAGATATAAGTTCAATATATTAAAATAATTAATCCATTATCCAAACCATTTTTAATACTAAAATATGTAAAAAAGTTATATGGTATTTATTTTCCTTTTAAAAACATTACGCCATCTAACGATGCCAAATATCAATTAATGCTCGCAGAAGCAGAATGGTCATTGTCAACGTGTATGTTAAAAAGAAATATTTCATGTGACATTTATTAAAAGACTTCATAGAAAAATATTCCTTTTGAAAACTATTGAATTATATTAAAATAAAAATGGTATATTTATACATCATATAAAATAAATTCGTGTATAAACCAAAATATTCCTCAATGAATAGTGTTTCGGAAAAAGTCCCATACGAAAATTCAGCAGCCTAACGGCGTCACTTTAAAATTAAGAAAATGAGTTTATAGGTGAGAAAATGGTCTCTCATAACATGGACCTAAAATTTACAGAAATAATTATATAGAAGGAGATATCCTAACATAATAAAACGGAAATCTAAAGACATAACATCAAAGAAGTCTTTGACTAAATGTGAACGGTGAAAGGTTCCCTTAAAAAGATCATTTTATAAGTAAAATAGATTGACATTGTGTATTTAATATAATTACACATAATTAATGTATTAATAAAATATAAGATATGAAAATTTATTTCTTACATAATCATAGCATGACATAATTAAAAGTAGAAGATTAACCCAAGGAATGGAAATTGGGTTAAGAAGTCCACTTACCTTATGTCTGAATTGTCTTGTTCATTCTTTATCTCCCTAAAGAATGAAATTAAGTTAATTCTAATTGCTTCAAAAACAATTTCAATTTTATTATTACTTTTATGTCACTTATTACCTTGCTATAACAATTAGTTAATTATTTGAGTCAATATCGGATATTTTGTCGATGTTCGGAACTTGAGTCAAAAATGAAATTGTTATAATTATAAATTGTCCATGTGGTAAAAATTATATTATATCTATAATTATATTAATTATTTTTATATAATATATATCATATATATCTGGTATATATTTATTTATAATAGTCCAAAACATTTAGATATAAGAAATGAAATGCATCATTCATGGAGACGGTAAGTCGTGCGTACGCATGAATGCTACTTTCATTTCTTTTTTTCATTTTTAAAGGAATGAAACCCAAATGATACATAGGTATATTATAATTACAGTATAATATATATTTTATATATGTTACATAAGTTCATTAATTTCATCCTTTATACATTATATGTACATCATGAACCATTTATATCACATTGAGGTGGTGCTAGTATGCACTTCCTCAAATGAAATTATCATAATTATACTATAGGATAAAAAAGGTATGTTAAAAATAAGAATTACAGAATAATATAGATAAAATAAATATCATATATATCATATATAATTATAGTTTCATCATAATGGCTCCCATGAGATGTGGTAGGAGAATATTGAATAATCATTGTTCCATGAGGCTGTAGTTTGATGTCCACAGAAAGAGTATGTTCTATACCCATTAGACGGAGGTGTGTATAAGTTTAGTTTAAATACTTCTCATAAAAACAACCTAGTATAGTGAGTATATTTTTTTTGTTATGTAATCAAATAAAAAATTAGAATAAAGAGTGAAGAAGTATAATAATGGAATGGAATTTTAGAGAAGACACAACCTCTTAAAATGTGTAACTCTCTTTGATTTGAGCCAAAATACTTTCTTGAATATCCTTATTCATAGGATAAATCTTCTATAGGTAATAGGGTGATATTTGGAGCTTCGTTAGGTATATTTGTGATGAGCCAAGGGGCTTTAGTAGTGTGTTTAATGGGTTAGAGGTGGTGGCCTTTTATAAGAGGTAAGAGCGGCTCTTTTAGAAATTTTGAAAGTATTATTTTATTATAAATTTATTTTCGGTTTCAAAAGGTCAAAAACACATTAAATTCAAAGATACGATAAATAAATGTCTAAATAAATTCACCCAATAATAATTAGACAAGTTTTGGATATTTTTTAATCCTTATCTTTTTTATTTAACCCTTTTTACTCTTACCGTTTTATCAAGCATTTAACATTTTGAGAATCCAAATAGTTATCAAAACATAAAAAATTTGAAAATAAAGAGTAATTAATAAAATTTGAGATTTTGGATAACTATTTTGACTAATCTCAGATTTTTTAAAATTTTATAATATTTTATAAAATATTTTATATTTTAAAATATGAATTATGTCAATTTTGACACTATTCATATCATGACTTTTTAAAAATCCCTAACAACCTGATTGATTAGAAAAAACTTCACTAATACAAATATAACATTAAAATATCATCCAAAAAATTCTTTTATGACATAAAAATAATAAAATTACCTTTATTTATATATTTATAACATCACTTACTTTAATCCTTTATTAATGAAGCAATCACTTCATCGCCATTGTGTCAAAAATAAATTTATTTATTTAATGTCTAAAAATTATAAATAAAATATCATGATGTAGGAAATATTATTATATTTATAATGAATATTTATATTATAAATTATAACTTAAATAACCCCATATAATAATTTCTTTACTAAAATATATATTTTTATGTTACATTTTCCTTAACTTTAAATTAATTTTTATAAAATGTCATTTTCACTTACAAGTGGCTCTATGGGGTCCCAAAATCGACCCATGGATGACCATGGTCGGAAATGAATCATAAAATAGGGTTAGGACATGTGTTAGGGTAATTTAATAGTATTACAATATTAATTTATAAACTTAATTACCAAATTTACCCTTTAACCATGGTAAATAAAATATTTACTGAAGTTACTATTCATAATTTATAAAAATAAAAGTTACCAATTTACACAATTTGGATATCCTTATTACAAATATTGAATCCATTTTTACAAATTCAAAACACAGAAGTTGAATAAATTAATTTAAAATTAATTCACATGGTCAAAATCAAAAAGCTTGTTTTTAAGAAGTAAAAACTACCAAAAGATTGACATGTTTTTATGTCTAATTTCAAAGTTAAATTACTTTAAATGACCAAAATTGGATTTAATTATAAAAATTTAATCTAATTAAACTTTAAAACCAATTAAAAGGATAGTCTAATCACATAAATAAATGAGATTAAATGGCTATTTTGAATTAAAATGCTGTATTTTTCACTATTCATCAAAAAATGAACTTTATCAGAAAAATACCAAAATTTTACCCAAAGTAAATTTTGAGGTCCAAATTCTAAATAAGAAGTTAATTTTTTAAAATGGAACATATAAAGGTGACAAAAACTAGATTTAAAAAGGGTTCTCTAATAAAAGGTGACAAATCAACCTTTCAAAGAATATTAATGTATTTCGTATTTAAAAATGGATTCATTCTTATTTTTAGCATATATAATTTGTTGGATAGATTTAAAAACATTTATACAACATGTTAAATCATAATTTAGTTATTTATGTTCATTCCCGGAAATACAACTGCTATGTGTTAACTACCAGTTTAAAAAATATTAATATTATTTTATTTTTTGGTATAACTCAAAGTTGTGTGCATTGTAAGATTTCAAAGATACCTATTGTTTCATGTTGAGTAAGCTATCGGACATAGAATCACCTTTAATGTAAACAAAATATTCAATTCAAAAATATTAATAAATATGAAAATTTCATATTCTATATTTACTTGGGACGTTATAATTATGACATGGAGGTCCTCATTTTGGTAGATATAACAGTTTTATAGCTCATGGAACCCTAAAATATGTAGATTCTGATCATGCCAAAGTCGCATATAAAAAAGATACAAGGATAGTTTCTTTGGAATAGGTTTTCGATTTAACTATGAATAAAAATGTATGCTTGATAAATGTTTTCATGGAAAGGATTATACGGTTTTGGGTTTTCTTTTATTTAGAGGTTCTGTATTAGGTTGAATCTTATAATGTTGGGTATAAGATATTACACCTTTGGGGTTTTTCTAGGTAATATTTATGTTTTGAGGAATAATAAAGATCCAATATCAGTGGGAAGAATTATTTCACTATCGATAGATTTTAAGATGATTTGATCAATGATTTATGGATCTATTTTAACCCATATTTATATTCCATAGTCATTTCCCTACACCATGGAGATCCTCATAAATGAAATAACTCATCCTAGGGATGATACACTTGATTTTTAGTTATTTATTCTACATCACAGATGATCCAAGTCAAAATATATTCAAATATAGAGTTACTATCTATTATAATTTTTGACTGGATATTTCTAGGGTACTTTCACTTAGTTTTGAAAGGACATTATGGAAGAATTTTTTCTTCAAAATAGGTAGGAGTAATAAAATATAGAAAAATTAATTATTATAGGGATAATAACCATGAATATTGGAGAGTTATAGTGACTTTATCCACTATATATTTTTCTTAGATAGGTTTTCTTTGTTTTTTTTACTTTTATTTGTGTAATTTTTCTTTCGTATTTTGTTTTCAAAAATAAATTCAATTACGTTTCATTATTTATTCAAAACAATATAATATTTAATTCTTCTATTACCTTTCATATGATTTATAGTTCATTCATGGAAGATGTAATATCAAATATGAGTAGTTGAACTCATAGAAAAATGTGTTTTTTATTAAAAGGGGTGTATACATCATGATTTACATTTATATTCACTCATATGTTCATCTTATTAATTATACTACAATGTGATTAAATAGTATTTTATCCACCATTTTTCTTGTGAGAGTGATGAAAATTAGGGGATGAAGCCAAGTGTAATAGAGGGGAGTGGGAGAGTGAGAGCTAAAATAACTCCACCTCTCACTTTTGATACTGAGTTTAATGTTCCTAGGTTGGTTATATATAACCTTGAGTGAGGGATAATTGGGAATGGGTCATTATAGTTTATACTGATAGGTTAAACTAATTAATTCAATAAGTCTCAGGACTATTGATAGGTTTAGTTTTATAAGTTAATTTGAATCATTACTAATTAATAAAAACGTCCCTAGAAATCAATTACCCTTTCATCATCCTTTCTAGACAAGTTTAGTTTTTTTATGTTTAATTTATTCATAATTAACTTAGATTGCTATAATTTATAATTAAGTGAAAATTTTATAAATTCCTGATAATTTGTTATACTATCATTATTAGGCCTCTCTGTTTCTCAGGGTATCTACCCCACACTTTCACTTTACTACAATTTTAGTTTTACTGCTCATAGGGAAACGATAAATTATAAACATTTTTATCTTTGAGGAATTAATAAACCTCATAGATGAATAAAATACCTTTAGTTTATAGATTTTGTTCCGATTCAAAAGATATAGGACTTATGGGTTTAGAAGTAGTCTGATCCATGTGAAATAGATGTTTTTCTAGATTTTAAGATATCTATTTCTATCTGGCTTGTAATTTTTCTATCCAGATGATGATTATTTTGTGGGAATACCTTAAAATTATAGTGATATATTATTGTATGGTGTTTTTATTATTCTCATAATGTTACTTCTCTACTATGCTTGGATAATGATATCTTATTAGGTATGGAGTTTTACCATAGGATTTTGGACCCTCTGTAAAGAATAATAACCATGTTTGAGTTTGTTCTAATGACCCCAGACCTCATAAAGTTTTCCTTGGACCTATTTTATTATGTAATAATATGATAATAGTTTTTTAGGAGGATAATTTTAAAGGGGAAACATTAATTTAAAGTTATTTTTGTTACAACACCACCTTTTTCATAGTCCCCCATGTGAGCATTGGAAAATTGAGTATTCCTTACAAGGACAGACCTTGGATTGGGATCAGAATTTCTTTTTACCTAAAGGGAGATTAAGTAGTTTTGTGGATGGGAATCCTTGTTAAATATATATTTTTGATCAAAGAACTCCTTATAATAGGCCCAATTATGGACCAAGAATCTATTTGGTGGAATATTTAATCATACAATATAAGTTATAAATTGAGGATGTTTAAATCGACTCCTATCAACACCATCATTTTCAAGTTACGATCACATGTGAGGTGCTAATATTCAAAGATATAGAAATATATGTATAATGGATGGTTGTGTTTAAGCATTAGAAGGTGTAGTTCAAATTATAATTTGTGTCATGTTTTATGGATCCTCATACTTAATGTAACAAACACGAGTCACTCTTTTTTGTATCATATATTCAAGAGTTATAAATTCCAATGGGGGCTATATCTAGACCCTTAGTAGCTAAATATTTTTCACTAATGATGATTTTCTTTCACTCCACCCATTTAATGTTGTAAGTTTTACCATTAGTTTATAAAGTGTTCTTTCAGATATCCCTTCATGTTAAAGATGGAATTTTATGGTACAACTATTGATATGAATAGGTTACCCATTTCTTGTTTCATGAGGTATTTCAAGTTGAGTATATCAATTGAGGTCCGCCATTAGTAAATATTGAGATCCCCTCAGGTGTGGTGAGTAGATCCATCCCTTAAGGAATTATATTTATCTTCCCATATTAGGGTAATTATGGGTTTATGAAGTATGTGCATATAATAGAGATCATTTCTTATGGGTTTGAAGTAATGAATGAATTTTTTTAATGGATACCAATGGTTTTCCCATAATAAAAGACTAATGTAAGCATCATATTGAATTTGGGGGACAAATATCTGGTGTTGTGGTGTGGGATAATTAATAAACTTGTGGAATTTATGGTAAATTGGACTAAATCCAACAATTTATCAGCTCAAGGAGGAGCCTATATCATATTGGTAGATTCCATGATCTCGATCTGATCATATCAGTTGTGGAGTAACATCTTGTAGTGTGGGATATTTATTCATCAAACAATATCAGTTTTCATGAGTTTTATGTTATGGTAGTCGATGAGATCTTAGTGGCACAGCGGCGGTGTGGTAGTTAACACTTCTAGAAGAGGATTTTGTCTCTAGAAAATGGAGGAGGAATTTTAACTACTAACTTTAGAGTAATTATTCATGAATTTATAGAGAGAGAGATATTTCCCACCATTGATTCATTATGGTAGTCCCACACACTTCCCTTATATAAGAGTTTCTAATGGTGGTGATATCAAATTAGTGGTCTACTATAACTGAATGTTCTTGGGTGATGGAATTGAATAATTTTCTTCATATTGGGAATATTTTTGTCCACTTACCATGTTGGATAGTGGTTTTATTTTTATGATAATATTAAATATCATGAAGGAAATATTGATTATAGACTACCCTTACAGATCAAAACCCTTAATGGTATGTCCATAGAATCATTATGGGAGTAATAATCACATGGAAACTTGTGTTATACATTTGAAGAGATGGTTTTATCTAGAGGTTTTGGTTTTTGGTAGCTATTATTTGTTAGGAGTTATCATGGGGTCTAGATCCAACTGATCAAGGTCGTCAAAATGTTTAAGGCTATCCACTTCATATTTTCATTGATTGTACCACCCTATGGGAAGTGGTGTGGTGTTGAGTAGGTTAGTTGAGGTCAGTGTTACTCTTGATGTTCCCATTAGTAGACTTTTTTAAGGGGAAATAACGACACAAAAAAGGTATCTTTGACAGTGGATGTTAGCTTATTAGAGATCAGGATACTGATATAGAATTTACATGGATATCGATATTGGAAAAGAAGGAACATTTTATCTATATTCCACAAGAATGATACATTGGTGATTATTCCTTATGTGAAGTAGAAGACATAAAAATTAACGTAGGACAATTGAATCATAAATCCATAAAAACATCTTGGTGTAAGTGTAGAACCTTTCTAAAGTTCTCAATATTAGAGTGTTTTGTGGATGGGTTTCCCTCAAATATTAACCATACATAGTTATCTTTAAATGTGGGGAGTGAGACATTCCCACAAGTGATAACATTGTCTGTGTAACATTTTATATGGTGGTCATTGGTTCATGGTTTTACTTCATCTAATGTGGTGGGATGACCTTTGAATGAGAAATGGTTTTCAATGTTAAGGCATAGTAAGACTCATATAAACCGACTACATGTTTCTGCTTGGTTCATGCTTTGAGATAGGATAGATATAGTGTCCTTATAGATGAAAGTGTATTTATTCTTCCTAGTTATTTTTGTAGCAATTTATCAAAGATATTGTCCCTCTATAGGTGATGGAACTGTGTTTAATGAGGTGTTTTTCTTCACATGGGATTGTTCACAAGTTTCATTTTATACCGGTTCTAGTTTTTTCCTTTTAGGAAATGAAATGGATTTAGGGTGG
Organism: Viscum album; assembly: GCA_963277665.1. Classification (NCBI taxonomy): domain Eukaryota; kingdom Viridiplantae; phylum Streptophyta; class Magnoliopsida; order Santalales; family Viscaceae; genus Viscum; species Viscum album. Next base: position 1,125,975,323 of record OY728146.1, read on the forward strand.
GAAGGATATAGTGACCTAGATTTTTTAGGATTGAAATTTTTCTCAATTTTTAATTTTTTGGAGTCTCAAGACCTCCCCATTGGTAAAATAGAAAATTTACCTTAGTATAAAACCTCAAAAAATATGATTTTTCTTTTGATGCTAGAGTATGGTGTTTTCCTCTAGATAATGCAACTCTATGTTATGATAATTGAAAGGCTAGGATAATAAAAAATTAAAAATAATTTTTTTTTATTTTTATTTTTTTCATGTGATACAATACTTATATCTCCTAAATGAAGTTTCATATGGGAAAATAAAATTTGTGGTTGGTTCTAGAATAGTGGGTTTACCCCCTAGGGAGCCATAATTTTAGCTCACATTAGGAACCCTAGGGTTTTCTCATCATTGATTTATTAATTTTATAGGATGTAAGTTTTTATTTTAATTAATTAATTTATGGTGATTAAATCTTTCAAACTAGAAATTATTTATATTTAAGAAACATTATCTCCAAATATAAGGGTTAGTTGTATGAACCCAAGGATTTTAGAGTGTCAATGGGGGAGATATTTTGGGATGAATAAAATAAATTATCATAATGATTGATGAAATGGTGTATGATAATGCAACATTCATGAAAAGGTGGTCTATTTTTAGGTAGGGATTTATTATTTTTATTTCTCTACTCTACATGATTTTTTTATTGAGTTGATATATTGGAATCTTTTGGGGTCATAGATAATTTCTTTATGAATATTTAACATGATTATACTTCTATTTTATCTAAACTATGTTGTGACTAATGGATCTCCATTTTTTGATATTAATCTATATGCTAAGGTATTATTATGGTAGAGATGATAATCCCCAAACTTGTTATATTCTTTTGATGGAGATTTCAATAGAAAACAATAAACATCAAAGTGATTACTCTTCTATATCCCTATTATCGCTCTATTTACTCTCTTCTCTACCAATATCTCTCTACTTCCTCTATCTCTATAACATGTCAGGGAATGGCCACTAGCCCTAATTGTGGTTGGTGGTAGTAAGAGGTAATGGTGGTGAATGTTGGGAATCATTTAGTGTTGCAGTAGGGAGGGTGCAGGATGGTTGGGAAATGGTGATATGGAGCAATGTAAAATGAAAAAACGTTTTTCAATCTTTGGAAGTGGGTTATGATAGAGGGAATTAAGTAGAATAGGTCAATGGTATAGGATAGGCGGTGACACATGTCTTCAATTTCATGGATATTCTACAGTAGGGTGGTGTTCAGGTGTGAGATGATGGTCTACCATGTCTATAACTGGTGGACCAAGTGATTACAAAAGTGTATTATATTATGGTGATGGTTTCATTTTCTTGTGGGAATGTGAGGTAAGATACTACCCCGAACATATGATCCCCTCCACGTATTAGATAGTAGGTTTCCTATTACATGTATGTTGGAAGGTCAACCGACCCAATCCCCATTGGGCTGAGTGGCATGAGTTATCACTAGCCGGATCAGGCAAGGTCTTGTTCTCCCGACTTTATGTGGGGTATATATACATGGTGTGTGTCAAATCCATGTTCCTACAGGGTGAATCCAACCCCACCTAGCATGTCATGTGGTTCTCATAGGGCCTTTCATATGGCACTCTTTCTTTTTGTGGGATCTTTTTCACATTTTTCACGCGTGGTGTCCATTTTAGGCAAATAGATATCCTATACCTAATATTTTTCAATGTATATAACAATGGTGTAGTATTATTGATCATCATAGATCATTTATGAGATGATATAGGTAGATTATTTATTTTTCTCCATATGGTATATGATTGGGTTCAACCATTAAAATTGGAGTGTTATCAGGGTTGGAAACCCTCCCTATTAGCATAGTTATGTTAGGGTGTTATTCCCCCACCATCCTCAAATAGGTTCTGTATCCCCCACTCCAACCCCCACCCCCACACCATGAATTATAAAAGAGTGGTATCCTATATTTTTGAATCAGTTACGATCAGTATCCCCCCACATGCTCGGGGAATGAGTTTATTTATCTAAAAAACAATTATCCATTCCATCTAAAGATATCGAATAGGGATTGGGATATAGTTAGTATCCCCCTACATATTAAGGTAATGGATATTCCAGAATAGTTAATATGAGGTTATGATGGTTGTTTCTAATTTCTAGCTTGAATACTAAATCAGTGGTATGGTATTGGTGGAAAGGATGGTGCAGTGTTTCCTTCCCTGATAAACATGATTTAGTGATGATAATGCACCCCTTCATGGATTCTGGTGAAGTTTTGGAAGTTATAAAAGATGAATGGTATTTATATCTTTGGTACATGTGACTCCTCATCACCCCAATGTTTTATTTTGAGATGTGTTATATAGTTGTCTATTGACTTCATGCTTTGTGGACCCTTTATTATTCCAAGATTTTTGTTTGATAGTATATTATAAATTTATATGATTGGAGATATTATTATTGATACCTTTCTTTCATCCTTGAGTCTCTTTTTTATGGGGAATATTCAGGTTATCCTTTATTTTCATTCTCTAGGGTACACACTCATAATAGGGGTTTTGATCTAATGGTTTGATTTAGTTCTTATTTGGAGTTTTAGGGAATATTATTGAGTATTTCTATACTCACCATTTAATTGGAATTATTCTCACACATATTATGTTTTTGTAGATAATACATAAGTTAGATATAACACTGGAGGATGTGAAGATTGTTTGTCATGTTCATAGGTGACTTCTGATGAATCATAATGATGTGAGGTGGAGCATTGTGGTTCATAAAGGTGTAATAGGTCATTGCAGTTAGAGATTGATCCATAAGTACTTGTGATGAATAGGTTATTTCTAATGTCTTATGTATATTAGATTTAGAGACTTGTTTGATATATAGTTCCTTTGTATTTTCTTATGTGGTGATATTCATGTATTTGTGTCTCATGAATGTGTTATATAATTTTATTAGTTTATATATATATATATATATCCAAATAGTTATTTTATAAATTAGAGATACAAATCTATTTCAGGTTCATATAGGATAAGGCCTCCTATCTTTTGAGATATTCCTACTCAGTGCTAGCCACCAGCCTTTGGCCTATTAGAGAAAGGATTGGGGTAGCACTCTTGGCTAACCACAGGCCTATCCAGGGCCATGGGATGTTGTTTTATGTCAATTCAGGGTATTGAATCTCAAATCATGTCCATCCCTGACCGTGAATTCAATAGTTAATACATAAATGGCCATTGAATCTATATCATATACCTCCATAGTTGTACATCACTAAATTTAAACATAAGTGATTTTGATCCATAGTAATTTCATCTTCCCATTTCTATACCTCTATAAATTCATGTATTCCCATTAAATGTCCATTTGTTAGGTTCTTAAGGATTTATTAATGCTTAACCTACGTAGCAGAGTAAATTAGAAACTAATTTTCAAGATCCACCATGCTTTAAACCCAAATCATGGAATGATAGAGTTAAAAACTCATGTACTTTTATATTTAGATATCCACTTCTCCTTAATCTTAATATAGTGTTCTTAATGTAGACCACCAAGGTGGAATCAAAGGAGTCTACTCTACATGGTGTATCTATGGTAAAATAAGAATAAACCATCTCATATGTGGGATTTCCTAATCTCTAATGATATGCTAGTATCTCATATAATAAAGGAGGAGGAGATGAGATCTTTGATTATAGGGAGAGATTCGGCCAAGAATATACATCAGTATCACACTTAACATTTCCAAGGATTTTGGCCTTTATATAGCCCCTTGTGGATATTCCATCAGCCCCATGTATTTGCTCATATGTTACAAAAATCATGAGTAAATATCAATTTTTAGAAAACCTTTTGAACTTGCTCCATATCTTATTCCCTCATTCATTAATACAAACTCCTCCATTGATTATAATCAATATGAGAGAGATTTAAGAATTAATCATTAATGTTCAATTGTCTTTCCATGGTAGTTAATTTAATATGAATATCATGGTCATATGATATTCCTTTATATCAAATATATACTTATATATAATATACTTCATATCAGGAACTATGATATATATGAAAATAAATTACATGTAAATTGTTATAGGGAACATCTCCGTTAATATCCCACTTACACTGAAGCCTCATAAACATTGAACCATTTTACCTTATATTGTACTATATAAAATAACTTTTGAAACCATATCCAAAACATATTTTGAATATCTTTCTAAAACATTAGGGAAATATGTCATTAATATCTCATTATATCACATCATATGAAATATCTTGTGAATACCCATCCAAAATAATATATGGATAAACTCTAAAACACTTTTAGAGTATCACTTTGACTCAAATTCAATCCCCATTCATTCAAACATAAATTTTAACCCAATGGGACTTTGTAGAATTGAAAAAATAAAAATTCCCAAATCCATAAATGTAAGCAAAGAGATTCCTTTAGAAAATCATCAATACTGCTCATGATAAAATGAGATCTGAAGTGATCACCATCAAACATATGTATCTTCATAATGGGTAAACCATTTGTATCATATTGAAACATGCATTCTCATAATATCCATTTGGTTAAGATATCAATTGACCGTGGGAAAGAGAGAATTTAAATCTTATATATCCAACTCACACAATTTCTATTCTCTAATTATATATAGACCATATCAATGAATATATTATATGTTATTCACCTTGTTGGATGACCACATCACATTCCCCTCGCCCAATTGATAAGAATGTCATATGTACTATATAGGTATAGTTGTATCCTTCCTAATTATATATAAATTCAGCACCTAGATTTCATATATATAATATGAGATGAAATGTCCCATATTGGTTAAGCTCTAACCAATGACATGATCAACAATATACCCAACCAGCCCCATGTTAACTAATATTAAAGGCTTATATAAGAAATATATCAAATTATGAATGTTTTCATTCTAGGTATCTCTCCAAACCCGAGTATGGGTAAACAGAAATATAAATCATGAACCCCTAGAATACCAAATATGTAGTGTATGAAACTCAATGTGGTATAGAATTAGTGGTTCAACCAATGCACAAAACCTATTTTATGTCTCATGATCATATTTGATACCTCGATAAAAGAATCATAATCATTATACCTTTAACATTTCATCACAGCCTATGATACCCCACTATAAACATTGGTTAGGGATAACTCAATTTCATACTTTTGGAGGTTAATTATCATTTCCCATAATGAAATATATATTTATATATAAATATACAACCAATGTAAATAAATCATAAAGATAATATTTCCTTTTGTATAAAATAATGTATTTTATATTATTAAACTCAAATAACATTTAAAAACCATACATAAGTTCATGTATTTTCATTTAACATATGGTAAACAGTCATATCATTCTTTTGTTTACTACAATTTTAGAGGATTCTTAAACTGATTGAATATCTATATAATTCCCACCTCATATTTATGTGACCATATAATAAAACAATCCAACTAAAATATTTAGTGAGATGCACGTGAAAACCAAGATAATGTTATTAATAAATCAATTTCATATCTTATTAATATTCATGATTAGATTTTATGGATTCATGTTCACTATACTAATTTTAAGTAATTTTTAAATAAAAAAAAGAAATTATTTTATTCTATCCAAATTATTTTCCATTAATTATATTGTTTTATTTAAAAGATAAAATTATAAATTATAGAATTATAGTTTTATTAAATTGACTTAACTTTTTATACCATCAATTCAAAATTGTCTCAGGGTTATTTTTTGGATTTTTCAAATATAGTTTATTTTTAGGTGAATAGTGAAAAATACCAATTTTACAAATAATGTCACTCACGTGACATTATCATGATATTAGAATGACTTGAAAGATTATGTGTAGTATATTTTTCTATAATACTCTTGGTGGTTCCCTAAGACGATGGCCACAATACATCAATCATGCCTCCCTGTACACCATAGGCTGCCGAATAGCAATAAGGGCCTAGGGTGTGCCTATGGGGAGACTATGCCCTCATAGATCAGAGTGAGCACAACGGAAAAAAAATATAATAAATAATAGAAGAAGACACTATGTAAACAGGACTAACAACCAACCGTAGCATAAATAGTATCATCAGATAGATAACAACTGAATAATAACAATAAAACATGCTAGATGAATAAAAAATTACTGGAAGCTAAATTGAAATAGATACAAAAGATGATGATCATGATGTCATGTAACTATAAAAAAAGAATTAATGGGTAATAGGGGATATATTCATATAGAAAAATATATCAAGATACAAAAAGGAAAAAAATACACCTACTATTATCATCACAGTAATGACCCAAAGTTTTATCATTGGAAATTCCCTTCTTATAATTATGTCACATAAAATCACATTAGGAAATAAAATGTTACATCATGCTTAAATAAACAACTAAATAATATGTGACCTTTATAGCCTAGTTATTAATAAAATTCTACTTATGTGTATTGAATTTTAAAAATATGACATACACGGTTGTGATCAGTATGAAATTTTGAGTCTTATAGGACAAACTTAATTGCTAGTGAATAGTAACTCACCCTTATGAATTGTAATGTTACCATTATGAGTAGTAATATGGCCCTTAAGAATATTAAATCATCCAAGTGAATATAAATTATACAATTGATAGAATAAATAAAATTTATCCATCTTATAAGTGATAGTATGATATAATTATATCATAGTATAAGTAAATAAATATAATAAAAATTATTAATTGAGTGTTTTTATTATTATAAGTCATAAATATATTATGATTAATTTAAAATAAAATTTAATTTCAAAAAAATTTATTCATATAATTAATATCTTTATTTCTTATGATTTTATGAAAATTTTATGAGACCTTATGTAATTTTTCAAAGTGATATAAAATCATTTATAATTTTAAAATTTGTATTTCCCAAGTAAATGATGATTTTAGTTAAAAATTAAATTACACATATTTAGAAAATTATTTTAATAAAATGGATTTCATTTTTTAATTATAAAAAATGGAAATTGGTTACGGTAAAATTTTTGGATTTTTCTAAAATACTTGATTTTTTGGTGAATAGTAAAATATTAAAATTTACGATAAATGCTAAAAACCTGAATTTTTGCACCATGGTTGAGTCGTGGATGATGTAAATGGTCATTGGTTTAGACTCGCATGCACTAGTTACTCTATATATTAATAATAATTCTCACTATTTCTTGTCATGATCAAAATAATAAACTAATGATTAAAAAAATAAGAAAACACTCCTCTTCTCCACTATAAATACCACCCCTCACACCCTCTTCTACTCACACCTATAAAGCTCCAATACTTTCCTATATTATGAAAAATAACCTTCCCTAGTCCCTACCCCAAATTCAGGTTCTCTTTGTCTCATCAGAAGACCAAGACTAGGTTCCTTGAGGAGGATCTCAAGAGGAGAATTCAAGAGGTAAGGCCTCTCTCTTTTCTTTTAATTTACTTACAATTTCAATTTATTTTCTTATTATATCTTAACCACCATTAATAAAAATGTAATTATAACTCCATTAAATTACATATACTATAATTTTATCATGTTAGTGGGATATCAAACTTAAAACTCACCCCTCTCTCTCTTTAATCATAAAAATGATATTGTCTCCCGTGAATTGTCAATTTACTGATATGATGGGTGATGAACTTTCATTTTCCATAAATGGATTAAAGGTTATTAATAAACCATTAAATATTTTAAAATAGATTTTAATTTGTATTATTTAACCCCATTTATTTTCTGTAACTAACTTATACACATAATACTAAATAATAATAGAAAACAATTTTTGTGTGATCAAAAACCACCAAAATTAACTTAAAACGATCATCATTAAATTTTATCTAATGAATCATCCTCATGGTATATAACCAAATCATTAAAAATATCATTTTAACCTATATAATATAATTATAAACATATTTTAACAATTATGGATGTTTATCTGTATCTGACATGAACAACCAGTCATGTATACAAGTGAACCGATCAAAAAAACTAAGAAAACGACCACTATCAAACAATGAATTTAAACTCTATAACTCATCCAATGGCCTATAAAAGAACATAATAACACCATAATGGATCATAATATTGTATAAAAGGTTCTATAATTGATAACTAATGAATATAATGTGATTATACAAGATATTAACATGAAGGAATCTTTCGGACAAAAGGTAAGTAGAATTCTCAAAACCAACTCTCTTTATTTGGGTTTTCCCTCTTTCACCCCATTTTCAGTATGGTTATTCCTTAAAAATAATTTATTCATCAATATCTTATATTTTTATCAAAATAAATTTTTTCTAAAAGAGTTTATGAAAAACAAAAATTTTTCCAAAAGAACTCTTCTTTTAAAAAACGCCTTTTCATCTAACTCAAGGTTGATGAATCTCATACCATTAATGGTATTCCCCATTTCTTTTGGGAACCCAATTTTTATGAATATATGATCATTAAATTAAACCCATTCCATTTTATGTATTTTTATGTTCGTTATTTATTTTTTATTTATGTGGCATGTAAGAATATTTATTTATATTCATGTCAGAGTGTTGTATATAGCGCTTAAATGCCTTGGGTAATGTGAAGAACCTCATGAGTAAAGTGAATTATGTGTGAAAATGATGCTATCATTGTTCAAAACTATGTTTGTTAGTTTAACACTATGACATGATGTTTCATTTTTATGCATTTCCACATTTCATGTCTTTTCATAATGCTTCCTCTCAAGATTATGATGTTATTCCTATGTTATACTGATAATGATTATGCTCACCCCATGTTATATTGATTCATGTACTTACCTATACTATTATTGGTATTTTATCTCACCCTTTTTTTAGTTATATCCTTATGTGACTTCTTGTACTAAGGATAATTTAAGAGCCTATAAGAATCTAGAGAAGAAGGGATTAAATAAATGTTTATGTTTTATTTTATTAAAGTTATGTATGGTCCTAGTTTTCCCAAGACACCAAATATTTGGATCCTCGATGTGTAATGACATTATGTATTTTATCTATAAAATTATATAATAGTAATTTAATAAACATCAGGGTCACTATAGTTGGTATCAGATGAAGGTTTCGTTAATTTTGGAATTAGGATTAGAGAACCTTAGTGAAAACCTTTAGTATGAGGCTAAGTAAAAGTAAGAACCCAATATTCAATAATAAACATAGGGATACCAAAATATATTACTTTATAATTAATTTAACAAAGGAATAAATTATATATTCATGAATTTGTATTTTGATCAAACCTTTTCTATTTTAGAAAATGGTGGGAACCAAGACAAACCAGGCCAACAACCCATGTGAGGTATAGTACAGCAATTACTCAAACAACATCACCAATGCTTTGGGAGGTGGAGTAAGAAATTTCATGGTTATTATTTCCCATATGTCTCAAGTTATGAACAATAATATAAATAGTGTGGAACATAATCCATCACTAAAACGGGAGAAATTGGCTATCGAGTGTTTTATGTGGTAATGACCACCAATGTTTTGTGGATCTACTGATCCACTAGTTACAGAAGAGTGGGTCAAATCTATGGAGAATATATTTTTTATTATTCATTATTGTGATATGGAGAAGATGAATCTTATTTTATATCATCTAGATATAGAGGTCGACCAATGGTTAGTGTTGATTAAGAACACAAAGATAAGGGATGAAATTGAAGAGATGGAGTGGGAAGACTTTAATATATTGTTTTTTAATAAGTATTTCCCTCAAAATATTTAAAAAATATAGAGAGAGAATTTTTAGATCTGAAGAAAAATAAAGGAGAATATGTCATGTCCTAGGAATCAAATGTTAAAATGATTTTAAGGTACTCTTCGGGGTTTTTTACCAACAACAGTAAAAAAATTGATATATTCTTTAGTGGTTTAAAACTACACCTTCGAAAGGCTCTTGCAATTCGAGACTTTGGGTGTTATGAAGATTTTTTTTTGTGATCTCAAAGTGGAGATGGATTTTGGATAATTGAACCATGGATATGGTGATATGGAATGAATGGTGGAGTTTCAAGCTAGAGGATATAATGAAAAAGGAGGAAACCAAACTCAACCACCCACCTGTCAAAAATGTGGGAAGAAGCATCATGGGAACTGCCTCAAAGGGATGAGGAAATGATTAAAATGTGGGAGAGAAGGCCACCAAGCTAATGAATTTCTAAAAGACATGAAAACTCCAAACAATGTGGTGGTGGAAAAGAGAGCACCACCCATTGTCCAATGTTATAACTATTGGGAGCAAGGGTATTATGCAATCCAGTGCACTAAACATCGAGTTCTCAAGGATAATCAGCATCCTCATCCACCAAAGCCAAAGGATCAAGGGAAGGATTATGCCATCACTACTATGGAAGTGGAGCAAGAAAATGAAGTCATACTAGGTACAATTTCTATTAAATTAAGAATGGACAAATTATTATTTGATTCTGGTTCTATGAATTACTTTATACCTCGCAAGTTTGCTAAAACTAGTGAATCGAATACCCGAATCTTGGAAGTAGAGATATTCGTAAAAACACCTAGTGGTGAAATCATTTCAACCCTAGTGTTGGACACTTTACCTCTTGTCGTATTTGGGAAGATTCTTCTAGAAAATATCGTGATATATCCCTTGGTGGAATTTGACACTATATTGGGGAGGATTGGCACTCTTTAGATAGAGAACATATAAACTATCGATAAAAGGAAATATCTTTTCATATTTTGAACCAACCCATGATCCTATAAAAATGAAAGGAAGATCGTGAATCTCTTTTGAAAAATCCATCAATGGTGTGGGATTTTATTCCCTATGAAGAGGTACACCTCACTCAAATAGTTTATTCAAAGGAAGTTATCCTCCAAGGGAAAATTTCTATCGTGAGGGAATACAATGATATATTTCTTAAAGAGTTACTCAGACTACCCTCAGATCATGAGGAAGATTTCTCAATAGTAATCATACCTAGAGATACTCTTATCTCAAATTGTTACTATAGGATGTATCCTATCAAACTAGAGGAGTTAAAGAAGTATATACAATACAATTTGGACAACGGGTTCATACACCCTACTAAATCACATTGGGGTGCGCTAGTACTCTATTTCAAGAAGAAGGATGGATCAATGCGGTTGTGTATCAATTATCAGGAACTCAATAAGATCACTATAAAGAATAGGTATCCTCTTCCGATGATTGAAAATGTGTTTGATTATTTGAGAGGGTCTCAGTACTTCTCAAAGGTGGATCTATGTTCTTTATATAATTATCTAAAGGTAAACAAGGAAGATATTCATAATACAACCTTTTGTATAAGGTATGGGCACTACGATTTCTTGGTGATGACCTTCGAACATACTAATTCACCTGGAATCTTCATGGATTTGATGAATAGAGTCTTTATACATTACCTTGAAAAAAAATTGGTACTCTTTATTGATGAAATTATCATATACTCCAAGAGAAAAGAGTAACATGAAGAACATATAAGACTTGGGTTGGCTATGTTGATGAAGGTTAAGTTGTATACCAAGTTCAGCAAGTGTAATTTTTGGATGCGGCAAGTAATGTTCTCAGGACATGTGATCACAAGTGAGAAAATTTCTGTGGACCCTTTAAAGGCCAAGGTAGTTAAGGAATGGCCCAAACCCTCTAATGTCATAGAAATATGTAGGTTTCTTGTCTTAGTAGGGTAATATTGAATTTTTGTGAGAAATTTCTCATGATTTTCAATCCCAAAAACTATGTTAACAAGGAAAGGGGTCAATTATGTCTAGATAGAAGAATGTTAGGAATTATTCTAGAAGATAAAGAGAAGGTTGATCACTACACTTGTACTCATATTACTGAAAAGTGGAGAAAGATTTTTGATATACAGTGATTATTCCAAGAAAGTATTGGGTTGTGTAATCATGAAAAAATGATAATTTGATATCCTATGCCTCAAAAAAGTTGATGATCCATGATCATAACTACCCTACACATGATCTAGAGCTAGCAGCTATGATTTTTACCTTGAAATATGAAGACATTACCTCTATGGTGAGAAGTGTGACATATATACCAATCACAAGATCCTAAAGTATATATTCACACAAAAGTACCTCAACATGAATCAAAGGATATGGTTACATCTAATCCAATACTATGATTTATCTATTCACCATAATCCCAGTATTGAGAAAAAGGTAGGTGATGCACTAAGCTGAAAATAAATTGATACTCTATCAATGTTGTGGATTGAGAAAGACCCTATATTAATGGATATGAAAAGGATAGATTTGGAAATCATAATGGTTGGGAATAAATCCTACCTTACCCAAATTATTTTCCAACCATCTATCCAAGATAAGATTAAGGAGGCACAAAGGGATGATATGGAGTTGTAAAAGAAGTTGCATGTAGTAAAGGAAGGGAAGTTGTAAGAGTTCTATATTGATGATGATGATGTAATTTGGTTTGGAAGAAGGATCTATGTTCATTAATCACCTTTGATAAAGAAGGAGCAATTGGAAAATACCTATATCTCACCTTTCTCTATCCATCCTGGTAGCACCAAGATGTATCATGATCTCTGATAAAAAATTTGGTGGGATAACATGAAGAATGAGATTGCAAAATATATCTCAAGGTTCTTGATATGTCAGAAAGTTAAAGTAGACTAAAAAAATTCCAAAGTTATTATGTAACCATTGCCTATATCCATATATAAATGGAATAATTTCACAGTGAACATTGTCATGGGTCTCCCGAATACATCAAAAGGAAATAATGTGATATGGATTTTGGTGGAACAACTCACCAATACTTATCACCTTATTGCAATTCAGGAAGATCTCTCACTTGAAAACTTTATATGATATATGTGAAGGAAGTGGGAGAAATACATGGGGTTCCACTCTTGATTGTCTCTGGTCATGATCCCAAGTTCACATCTAAATTCTACAGGAGTGTTCAATATTCCTTGAGTACTAAATTGAATTTCAGTATGGCCTATCACCCCCAAAATGATGTCTAATCTGAAAGGACTATTTAGAAACTCGAAGATATTCTAAGAGCCTACTCATTAGAATTAAAAGGTGGATAAAATTATAATCTCCCATTGGTTTAGTTCTCATACAATAATAGCTTCCACTCGTATATTCAGATAGATCCATATAAGGCTCTGTGTGGAAAAAGATGTAGAAATCCAACCTGTTGGGATGATTTTCGAGAAATAAATCTACTTGGACCTGATCATGTACAAGAGATGATAGAAAAGGTTAAATCCATCCAAAATCATATTAATGCTACTCAGATTCAGAAAAATATCTATGTTTAAAACCATCTAAGGAACTTGGAGTTTGATGTTGGAGATAAATTCTTCCTTCAAATAACACCATGGGAGAGAGTCATGTGGTTTGGAACGAAAGGGAAGCTAATCCCAAGTTACATTAGCCCCTTTGAGATCCATGATCACATAATAGTTTTGGACTATCGGTTTTCACCTCCATTGAATATGGATCAAGTTCATGATGAGTTTCACATATCCCTCATAAGGAATTACATACCAAATCCCTCACATGTACTGAACTCAGAGGTGGTTCAGTTGGAAGATGATCTCTCTTTTGAGGAGTATCCAGTAAATATTCTAGACCAGAGAGAAAATATTTCTACACAAAAAGACAACACACCTTGTCAAAGTGTTGTGGGGGAAGCATATGTATGAAGAAGAAAATTAGGAACCATATGAGGTGATGAAGAAAAAGTATCCTCACCTGATTTTTTAAAACGAAATTTCAAGGGAGAAATTTAAAAAGGGGGGAAGAATGTAACAAACTAATGTTTTATCAGTGGAAACTCCCTTATTATAATTATGTCACATAAAATCACATTAAGAAACGCAATTCCACTTCTATGTTTTGAATTTTGAAAATCTGACATACATGGTTGCGATCAATAATATATTTGAAGTCTGATATGACAAACTTAATTTTGGGTAATAGTAACTGACCCTTTTAAATAGTAATGTTACCATTATGAGTAGTAATATGACCCTTATTAATATTAAATAAGCTAGGTGAATAGTAATCATAACAATGATAGTATAAATAAAAAATATCCATATTATAAGTGATAATATGATATAATTATATCATTGTATATGTGAATAAATATTTTAAAATTTATTAATTAAGTGTTGATATTTTTATAAGTCATAAATATTTTAGGATTACCTTAAAAAAATTATTTTCAAATAATATATTCTTAAATTAATATTTTGATGTCTTATGAATTTAATATAATTTTATGAGTCCTTCAGTAATTTTTCAAATTGATATAAAATCATTTATAATTCTAAAATTTGTATTTTCCAAGTAAATGATGGTTTTAATTAAAAATTAAATTACTCATATTTAGAAAATTATTTTCATAAAATGGATTTAATTTTATAATTCTAAAAATTGAAAAATGGTTAAGGTGGAGTTCTGGGATTTTTCTAGAATGCTTGGATTTTAGTGAATAGTAAAATATGATAATTTACGATAAAGGCTAAAAACCAGAATTTATGAATCATGCTTGAGTCATGGATGATGTAAATAGCCATTGGTTTGAAATCACATGCACTAATTAATGTATTTAATCAAAATAATCCTCCCTATTTTTTTGAGAAAAAATAATAAACTAATGATTAAAATAATAAGAAAAGACCCCTCTCCTCCACAATAAATACCACTCCTCTCACCCTCTTCTCCTCGCGCCTCTAAAGCTTTTATCCTTGCCTATATTTTACCCAATACTCATACCTAGTACCTCCCTCATGTCCATGATCTCTTGTTGTTATGAAAATACCAAGCCTATGTCCCTTGAGGAGGATCTCAAGCGGAGAATTCAAGAGATAAATCATCTCTCCTTTTTTAATTTCCTTTCAATTTCAATTTCTTTTCTTATTCTATCTTCACCTGCCTTTATACAAATATAATGGTAACTACATTAACTTACATATACTAGAATTAAATCATTTTAATGGAATATACAACAATAAACTCCTCCATCTCTCTCTTTTACCTTAAAAATCAAATCGTCGCCCATGAAGTGTCAATTTACTAACATCATGGGTGATGAACTTTAATTTTTCATAAATGGATTCAAAGATATTAATAAACAATTAGATAGTTGAAAAATATTATAAAGTTAATTTTTTAACCAATTTTATTTTTTCGAACTAACTTATACACATAATACTAAATGATAAAACAAAACAAGTTAGATGTGATCAAAAACTACGAAAATTAACCTAAAACGATCATCATTAACTTTTATCTAATGATTTCTCCTCATCGTATATAAATAAACCATTAATAAGATCATTTAAACTTCTATAATAACATTAAAAAAATATTATAACAATTTCAGATGTTTATCTTCATCTTACACAAACTTCCATTCATGTATAGAAGTGAACTGATCATAAAAACTAAGAAAACGAGCACTCCCAAACAATGAATTTAAACTCGATAACTCATCCAAAGGCCTAAAAAACCATAATGAACCATAATAATGTATAAAAGGTTATTTAATTTTTAATTAATAAATCTAATGTGATTATATGTGATATTAATGTGATGGATGTTTTCAGACAAATAGTATGGGGAATTCTCAAACCCAGCTCTCTTTATTTGATTTTTCCCTCTTTCATCCCATTTTCAGAATGGTTAAAACTTAATAATAATTTCTTCATCAGTATCATATCTTTTTTGGTATATACATTTTTTTACTATAGTTTATGAAAAAAAAAATATCTTCCATAATAAATCTTCGTTTGAAACACACCTTTTACTTCTAACTCAAGGTTGATGATTCTCATGTCAAGTATGTTATTCCCCCATTTATTTTGGTAATCCAATGTTTAAGAATTTATTCTCAGTAAATGAAACCCATTCTTTTCCCTGGATTTTTTATGTTCATGATTGATATATGTTATATTTTTCATGCATGATAGTGTAAATGTTATGATGTGATGGGTGTGCCCATAATTATATAGATCTCCAGTGAATTGAGTAATGTGAAGAACCTCATGAGTAACATGAATTATCTGTGAATATAATGCTATCTTTTTTCAAAACTGTATGTGTTAGTTTACCACATAGACATGATTTTTTATTTTTATGTATTGCCACATTAAAAGTGTTTTTTTAATGCTTCCTCTCATGATTATGATCATATGCCTCTGTTATGCTGATAACAATTATGCTCACCCCATGTTATATTGTTTCATTTACTTATCTATCCTCTTATTGGGATTTTATCTCACCCAGTTTTGATGTATATACATACGTGACTACTTGTACTAAGGATTATTCAAGGTCCAATAATAACCTATAGAATAAGTAATTAAATAAATTTTTATGTTTTATTTTGTAAAAGTTATGTATGGTCTTTGTTTTCCCAAGACACTAAACTATTTGATCCTCGATGTGTAATGACTTTATGTTTTTATCTTTAAAATGGTGTAATTGTAATGTAATAAAATACAGGGTCATTATAATCACAATCATAGGGTTCGACCTATTCTCCCATACTACATCCTAGAAATTGTAATCAGGAATCATAAGTTGGACTGTTTTATTTATCCATACATGTAATCATGAATTCTTCTTGTGTACCAAATATAGCACAAGAAGGGTGTGAGATATACTCAAAAGGCCACCACTAACATTTTATAGATCAATATATCTCATGAAACATAAAATTAATAGTGTTAAATTAATAATAAATGATTGATAGAAATAAATAAATATGTTCATTAGGCTGGGTTCCACTAGGAACACTCATCCAAATTTACCTACTTCAGCCAAAGCTGGGTGTGTCTAAGCTGAGAATTCCTACACAAGTAGAGTGAGAAGAAGATGTTATAAGAAGATGTACTATACCCATGTTTTTTATTCTACTTGGAAGACACATCCCTTAATTATTAGTTTATATGTGTCATTTGTTATTTAAAATATTCCTTGAATTTAGGTGGAAGCACCCTGAGCTCATCTAAGGCAGTCTAGGTGGGACCCCAAGTATCTCTCAAGGGGATCTGTATATAGCCAATTCCATAGGAGTATTTCCAAGGTGAACCATAAATTAAATACCATTTTTTACTCTATACACGGTGTGATAAAATGAAGAACTAACCTCTAATTCCATCAATGGTATTGTAAGTATAGGCTTAAGTCTCTCTCGTGGAAGGGTAAACCCATCTTGCCACTAAGCCTATCCATGGGTATCCCCTAGGGAACCACTCTCACTCATCTGAAGGTAAAAGTAAACACATTATGAGACCATCCTAGACATATCTAGTTTCACCACTGATGTGTTCACAATTCAATAACAATTATAACAAAAATTCCTGATGATCCCATCTAAGGAGGTCCTTTAGTTGGAACCCATTGTATCACCTTTGGATCTAAGGTGAAGGAATGTTTTGGCTTCTAAGTTCATGAAATTTAATATCGATAATATTCTTAACATGATTGTCAAATTGGAAAACTTGTTTAATTAAGAATTACATTCAGAGAATAAGGTGTAGGTCTTAACTCGTGGCTTTTCACTACATTCAACAAAATTAATTAAGTCAGTGAATTAATTATAAGGAAACACCCCCCAAGGGGTGTTTAGACAATTTAGAAAAATGGAAAAAAGCCTTTAAGGTAGAGCACACCCATTGGGGTGGTTCCAGTCAATCTTATCAACTTAGGTGGCTATTTTACACTAGCTTAGTTCATAACATCATGTAAAATAAATCTTTTGAATTTATTTAGTAAATTAGCGGAATTTTCGAAAGGTTCTAGCACATGGCACAATAGTGCATGTTATAAAAGTTATGAAACTAAGGGAATGGAACTAGAATGACTAACTTAGGTTCATATCTCTTTCATTTTCCATGTTTGGAATTTGAATAGATCTATAATAAGAGATATATGTGAAATGTTTCAATGCCCTAAACAAGGGAAAAAAGTTCATAACAAAATAGAACAAGAGATGGGAAGAGAAACTAAAAAAGTATAGAATGTGAATAAAGAACTTAACTCAAGTTTTATAATAATTTATATTTGAAATTATTTGGATAATGGATGAGGGATATATTTAAATTCTTATAATAAGAGGAGAGGGGGCTCTTAGGAATTCGCTCCATTGAAACAAAGGGGTTGGATAAGAGGGTTTTAGTATTATAAAATTTTATAACCAAAATATCACCCACACTGAAATGGGTGAATGGTTTGGCCACACGGTTGGACAAATGGTGTTCTATTCCACTACCCAAGGAGGATCCTCGCATGGGATGGGCACATAGTTTGGTTAACTATGTGCATCCCATGAAAAACACCTCTATAACTTCTCTAAGACAAGTTGCATGGGTGTGCGGGCCTCTATGCATGTTTTTAGAGAAACAATGTGGATACATACTCCCCACTATCTCAAGCTTCATGGCTAGAGAAAATTTCCAGTCTAGCCTGAATGGATAGATAAATCCTATTGTTTGGGATATATGGTTTCCCCTAAGCATGCGGCCTAGTATCATACTTTAAATTTCAGGGATCATGGCTCTAAACAATCCCAAGGAACCCCCAAGACCTCAATCACTCCATTAGAAAATGTTTCTATGGAATTAAAAATTAAATTATGTTGAAAAAAATTGTCCATGCCTTTGAGAAAATCTAGTACATTACAACCTCCCCTCCTTAAGGAAACTTTTCTCTAAGTTTCCCTTATGAGGGTGGAAAATTTTCATCTTAAAAAAGTTTTTTCCACTATAAAAATACATCGGGCTCCCTCTCTCAGTACTCTTCCTACACTCATCCATATTGTCATATCACCTAGACCAGAGGAATTGATCTGCCTTAGAGTACCTTTGTGCTCTAGTCAATGATACGTATTGGATACTCCTCAAAGGACGCATCTTCATATAGCTCAATATCCTTAGGTTCAAATGAATGAGATGAGTTGGAATGATAATGAAAAAGATAAGATATGTGGAATATGATGTGCATGGAACAGTACCTATAAGGAAACTGAAACTGATAAGCAATGGTTCTGACTCTCCACTACCTCGAATGGACTAACATATCGAGGTGAAAATGTTCCATGTCTCTAGAGTCATCTATAACCTAATCTATGTGATACATGCAAAAATACTCGATTTCCCACAAAAAACTCTAGAGTTTTATCGTGATTATTCATATAAGGATTATTCCTATATTGAGCTATTATCATACAATTCTGAATCATCAGAACATTCTCTAAAGTTTCTTAAATGAGATGGGGACCCAATAAAGATATATCCTCTATCTCTAAAAATCATAGAGGGGAATGGAACAGCCTACCATAAAAAACCTCATATGGATTCATCTGAATCAGTCCCTGAAATCTATTGTTGTAGGAAAAATCAATGAGATGGATATGCTTTTCCCATAAACCTCCAAAATCAAGGATACATGCTCGATGAAAATCCTCTAACACTCATATCATCTACTCGGATTACCCTTTGGTGTGAGGGTGATATGTTGTAATCAAGAGCACATGTGAACCCAATGCATTATATAACCCTTAAAATAATCATGAGGTAAATGAGCATCTCAGTATGATATGATAGAATGTGTAACACCATAAAGTCACATAGTCTTCTGAACATAAATCCTCCCAAGATAATCAGTAGATAAGGTCTCTCAAATTGATAGAAATTATGAAACCTTGGTCAAACTATTGATGATCATCCATATTTAATCACTTTATTATGGGGATATTTATAATCCAATCACAAAAAACATTTTTTCTTCTTTACATTTCCACTCAAAAATAGATAAAGTACAGAATATCGCAAGTGCTCAGTGTTTATCTTTTGAAAGGTAGAGCACTGAGTGATAAAAACATGCTCGCAACCTCTTTATACCCAGCCACCAATACTAATGACATACATCTCAGTACATCTTGGTAAGCTTGGGATAAACTACTTAAACCAAGGAATGATATTCTCACATCAACTCTTCCCAAAATTCAAAATGCACCCAAACATTCCCAGGGTATGGTAGGGTCTCTTTTCTATCAACAACCAAACTAGGAAGTTGGTTCTCACCTAAGACACTCTCCCTCAAGATTAGGCCCTTGAAATCAAATAATTATCTCATCTGAACCCACTTCAGAAGGGAGTATGTCACTGGAAGTTTTCCTAAAATTGGTTTCATGTGTTCTTCCTAAACCTCCAGGTGCTTCTTAGAAAAACTAGCCATAAAATACCACTCACTACCTTCATCCATGATGGTTTGTGTCTGATTCTTTTGGATCAAAGTGTATTCTATAGCATTACCCTTTTCAGGTGTGTAAGAAATCTCAAAGTAAAATTCTTTTAGGTACTCTACCCACCTTCACTACCAAATATTCAAGTCTCACTGTGTGGAGATATATTTTATACTTCTGTGATCCTTGTAAATAATG
The DNA here is from genome assembly GCA_963277665.1 of Viscum album. Classification (NCBI taxonomy): domain Eukaryota; kingdom Viridiplantae; phylum Streptophyta; class Magnoliopsida; order Santalales; family Viscaceae; genus Viscum; species Viscum album. The sequence goes on from OY728146.1 coordinate 1,125,995,879, forward strand.
AACTTCTCAACCAAAAGATAGTGCCTCCAACAGTGTAAGGAATAAACCATGGATGCTAACTCAACATCGTTCATAGGGTAATTCCACTCATGAGGCCTCAATTGGTAGGAGACATATTCCATGACTTGATACCCCTATATTAGAACTGATCCCAACCTAATCCCTAAATCATCACAGTAAATATTATAGCATTTTCCCAACTCTAGAAGAATCAGTATCAGTTATAAACATTGTCTCCCCATCAACTCCTGAAAATATTTCTCACAAGGTCTTGTCTAGTCTAATTTCACACACTTCTTGGTCAATCCCAGAAGCATCACTGCCAAGTGTGATAAATCCTAGATGAATCTCCTGTAATATCCATAAATCCCTATAAAACTACATATATATAACACATTCTTGGGATGCTTCCTAGAAACCATGGTGCCCACCTTCTCTGGGTCAATAGATACTCTTGCCTCAGATATGATATGACCTAATAAGTGAACCAGGTTGATCCAAAAGTGGAATTTACTAATATTATCATGTAGTTGGTGCTCTCTCAGTGTATTCGGCTTGATCTCAATATGGTTGTAATGGTTCTGTATGGTGTGAGAATACACAAACATGATGTCTATGAAGAATACCATAAACGTATCAAGGTACGGATATAAATAATAATTCATCAGAGCCATAATGATTTTTGGGGAATTAATGATGAAAAATAGTATAACCATATACTCATACAATCTATACCTACTTCATAATTCAATAAATGGTATATCTTATTGCCTCACACTCTCCTGATGGTATCCCAAACTCAAATTGATCTTAAAGAAAATATTTGATCTTGGATTTGGTCGAAGAGGTCATCTATATGATGAAGTGGATACCATTTATTCAATGTAATTTGGTTTAGTTAGATACACAATCTAAGGATACAATATGCATTCTTGGAAAAATGATTGGTGAACCCCAAGGAGATTTTTTGGGTTAGATAAAATATTTTTCTTCTAGATCTTCAAACAGATTATTGGATTCTTAGAGCCTTGTATGTGTTATCCTATAGGTAGTAATGGACATTGATACCACCTTTGAAAATATATTGATGGTGAACTCCACATATCTATCAAGAGGTAATCTAGAGAAATCATTAGGGAATACATCTTAGAAATGGTCTACAACAAGTGGGAATTCCATAATTTTCCTTCCCTAATCACTTATAAAGAATCTCTCCATCTGGTTTGTTTCCATTCCTATCCCCTAACGCTAAATTTTAGCTCAGTCGGCCTAGATATCCCATTCACCCTTATGTTTATAAATTTTCCCTTAGTTGATGTGAAGGACACTAGTTGGTGATAACAATCAACATGGGAACGATAAAGGACTGGCCTTTCCATATTGAGATTCGGTCATCTTGAGGATGAATAATTTCCATAAGAAATTGTACCCACCTATATTAAGGACCCTCCCTACACTGGTGTATATTCTCTGATCAGACCCATAGTGGTGTGTCAATATTCATCATTCTACTATAGTACTCATTTTTTAGCCTCAAAATTTCCATATTTGCAGTAGATAGAAAAGAGTGTTACACGCCTATTTCAAACACTATAGCTATAAAAGTAGAGGATGCCAAAATAGTATCCCTAACTATATATGTCACTCGAATCTCATCCTCAGGAACAGGTTGTACTGCATAGATATGTCCTAAACCATAGCCCTGAGATGCATCCTGAATAGACTGGGTAGGTCCATTATACTAGAGAATAACATCTGAAGCCTGAGTACCTTACCCACAAACACCACCTTATCCAAATAGGCTTGTAGAAGACTAGCTTCCCATGTTACATGGATTTTCTTCTCATGCGCCATAAAGAGGTGTCAGCATAGGTCCTCATTCACTAGGAACTAGGTAAATGATTGGTATAAATGATAGAGTTGTCCCATCATGACACAATCCCCAAACATGATTGGGTTCCTCCTACACTGGGTATTTTTATGGCCTACCCTACCACGCTGGTGACAAACCACATAATTGTCGGTTTGTGCTACCTGGATGGTACTTCCCCTGCATGTACCCTCAAAATGATGTTTCCTATTTCTGGATAAACCACTTCCCTACTTATATAATGAACCACCTTAGCTCATATTGTAAGAATCCCTTAGTTTTTTCTTATTGATGAGGGCCTAGTTCACTATCTCTAAAAAGGAGGTCATCCATAAAAAGTTCACCTATGAGCAGATGGCATATGCAAAGACCATCTTCAAATCACATCACATTTTTTCACTCGTCACTCATAAAATTTGGAATAAAGCATTGTAATTCGATGAAGCAAGATGAATATTCCACCATTGACATGTCATGTTGTTGATGTTTCATAAACACCCAATCACGGTCTTTTCTCAACATACTTAGAAAGAAGTATTCGAAGAATTATTTCTAGATGTCTTCCAATACCATACCTTGGTGTCAACTAGCCTGAGTGAGGACATCCCACCAATGCTTGGTAGAGTCACATAGCATATGGTTGGAGATCGTGACCCTAGAATTTACAGAAATCTCAATGTGATCAATGATACTCAACTTGTATTCCATCCATGACTCATCTTCCTGAGGTCTTACATCCCCCGAAAAGGTGAGAGGATGCTGCTACTAGAACTCTCAAGTTAACTATACCATAGTATAGGATGGCTAGGGAGCACCCTATATAGACTACATGAAAAGAAAAAAAAATATCACAGAACAGAGCATCACCACCTAGTGGAAGATCTTAAAGAGGTTCCTTAGGTTCCACTATAGGAGTTATCATTAGAGGATTAGGGCCTACAACCTTTGGTGTGTTCTCATTACCACTTTCCTGGAATACAAAATTAGTACGTCATAGTGTAATAGCTCTATAATTTCCAAGAACAATCCTCAAACAAGATTTATAATATATTTGAAAAGCGATAATGTCGCATTCACAAGGCCTTCATAAAAGAAATAAAAAACCCTAAAGCTCCTCCTGGATCTAAAGCTAAGTGATAAGGAAAAGTCATAGAAGGATCATAGAGACACTATATACTAACCATTACTAAGACTGGGTCTTGGTCAAGGTCCCATATAACACAGCATATGTTTCAATAAATGGATTTTCAAATGCAAGGTATGGAGGAAAACAACCTTTAATTTTCATTTGGAATCTTTATCTAGTGGTAAACTTATTATTTGTATGATTTTATTTATTTTAGTTCATTATTATTTATTAGATTAAAGATATCTTAACCTAGTTAATTTCATCATCAATTAAAAATTTATAAGGGCTTGTGCACCTTATAAATTGAAATTGGAACGTCAAGTAACTATGATTTGGACTTCACATCTATAATTAGGATGTAATAGGTAACAATTAATGCATAGTTATTTAATTGAATTAAATACTATCCTCAATTCATAGAATTGTTTGATTCTAATTTTTTTTGACATTCATCAATCAAATAACCTAATGTTCCATAATTGTTTAATTAAGGTGTCACCATCAACCTATGTGGGAATCACTATTTATATTGATGTGGTCACTTTAATTAGGACAATTATTTCATCCCTCCAAGAACAATAGCACACTGTAATACATAACAATTAAGGAACTACAAAAAGCACAAGCAATATAAGCAATTCATAAGGGATGTATATATGGTATGGTATAATACATGAAAATTCATTATTATAGTGCCTAGTATGATTTATGAATTATATAACCTCATATCATCTGACCAAGGTAAACAAATCCATTATAAAAACACCAATAATAATAATGGTGAAAAACATGTACTCCACCCAATGGTGAAATATAATCAACTGTAAAAATCCATCCAAAAAATAAACAACCCATTCTAGAAAATTTGGGGTTCACCTATATGTGGGTTAGCTACTCCCAAGTACAGGACCATTAACAAATTCAATTTTTTACAATTCTCCCATCTAACCCAAACAGTAATAAAAAATGAAAAAATCGTCTAAAACCACTTTGTAGCATCTTGCTCTGAAGGCCACTTGGTGGTGCCCCGAGATGATGTCCACAAGACATCAAGAATTCCTCTCTATATTCTAGAGGTTGCTGACTACCTATGAGGGTCTATGGTGTGTCTCTTTGGAGACTATTATCTTATATATCAAAGTTAGACTAGTGGAAATCAATATATAATAAATTGCATAAGCAAGCACTAACTCAACAAGACTAGTAACTCGTCGTAGTATAAATAGTATCAATAGACAGATAGTAGGAGAACGATAATAATAAAACATGAAAGATGAATAAATAACTAGTGGAAGCTAAACTAAATTAGATAAAAAATTATGATATTCATGATTACATGTAACTATACAAAACAATTGTATGGGGAATCGTGGATATAGGAATATACCACATGATATTAAGATACAAAAGTTACAAAAAGATAGCTACTAGTCGAATCATGAGAATACGCATTGTCCCGTTCTCATGTACTCGTTATTAGAAATGGTAATCAAGAATCAAAAGTTTGTTGCTTCCCATTATCTATAGAATCAATCATAAATTCCTCTAGGGTACCAAAGGTAGCCCAAGCAGGGTGTGAGAAATACTCAGTAAGCCACCACCAATGGTGTCTAGATTAATCTAGATCTTTCAATATAAAATAAAAATTGTTCCATTGAAAATAAATTCATAATATAATTAAATAAATAGATACATAAGACTAGGTTCCACTTGGGACACCCGTCCAACTTTACATACTTTATCCTAAGCTAGGTGTGTCTGAGTTGATAAATCCTGAACAAGTAGAGTGAGTAGAAGAAAGTAAAATAATATGGATTATCCCCAAACTTTTGATTCATCGTGGAGGAAACATCCCTGAATTATCAATTTATATGTGTCATTTCTTATTTAAAACATTCCTTGATCTTAGGAGGATTCACCTTGAGTCTGTCCAAGGTGGTTTGGGTGGGACCCCAAGTATCGCTCTAGGAGATCTATATATGACCAATGACATAGGATTCCGTCTAAGGTGACCCATGAATGAAATACCAAGTCTCACTCTAGGCATGGAGTGATTACATAAAGAACTAACCTCTGAGTTTGTCCCTGGTATCGCACATAGGGGCCTGATTCTCTCTCGTGGCATAGTAAACCATCTCACCACTAAGCACATCCATAGGGTCTCCCCTAGGGAACCGGTTTCACTTTTATGGATGTAAAAGTAAAAAAATAGAAATCTTATCCTTGGGATAGCTAGCGTTGCCATTGTTTTATTTTCAATTCATTAACAATTCTAACAAAAATGAAAGATGATCCCATACAAGGCAGTCCTTGAGTTGGAACCCATTTTATCACCCTCAACACTAAACTGAAGGCTGGTTTTGGATTCTAAGTTCATTATATTTAATAAGTAAAACATTTATAACATTATTATACAAGTTTATAAGGGGTTTAATTAAAAAATCCATTTCAGGCATAAGTTTTAGGGCCTAACTCATGGCTCATCACTAAATTCAACATAATTCATTAAATCTAGAAATTAATTATAAAAAACACCCATGAATTGGTGTTTATCCAATTTAGAATAAATAGAAAAAGGGGATATAAGGTCAAACACACCCATTGGATAGTTTTAAGTAAACTCAATCAACCTTGGTGGTGATTCACCGCTAGATAGGTTCATAATGGCATGGAAAACAATTTGATTGAATTTATTAAGAAAATTAGAGGCGTTATTGGAAGGGTAAAACATGTGGAACAATAGTGCATCTTATAAAAGTGATGGAGATAAGGGAAAGAAACTAGAACACATACATTAGGTTCATTTTGTGTCCCTTATCCATCATGAACCTTTTTTATTGATCTAAAACAAGAGATATCATAGGAACAGTCTAATGCCCTAAAAATACTGCAAAAGGGGTTGCACCTAACTAGAACAAAAGATGGGAAGAATACTAGAGAAGGATTGAATAGGATTTAAGAGAATACCTAAAGATTCTTGATTCTTCTGATGAAGAAATATATGGATAACAAAGGAGGGAGATATCAAAATCTATTAGAGAATAGGAGAGGGAGCTCTTGGGTATGCAGTCCACTGGAACAATGGAGGAGGAGGAGAGTGTTTGAATATTAAAACATTTCTGGGGAAAACTATAAAATCACCCACATATATATGGTAGAATGGTTTGGTTAACCCTATGTATCCCTAGAAAAGTACCTCTTCAACTTTTCTGAGATAAGTTTCACAGGCATGCGGGTTACTTTTCATGGTTTCATAGAAATCGTGTGAAACCCTTCTCCCCATTGTTTATTGTAAAGTTAAAGAAACCATGTGTTCTGGGTGGCATGGTTTCATCTAAAAATGTTCCTCAGTCTTCTTCTTCAAATTTCAAGGCTCTGGGCTCCAAACAAGCCTTGAACACCCACAAGACCTACATGACTCCATTAGGCAATGTTTTTAGGGTCAAACAATGGAAATTAATCCAAAACAAATTGTTTGTACCATTGAAAAAATAAAAGATGTTATATTATGAAACCTTTTTTCTAAAAACATTATATTTAATAATTAATATATTTAATTTAAAAATATAATTTTGAACTAATAAACATATGTTTGACATTTTAAAAATCAATGTAATGTTTGTGTTCTAAAAAAAATTAGATCTTATATTTTAATAAAATATTCATAATATTACTTTGAGTTTTTTTTGGTATTAAATTCAAATTAATATAATTTTATTTATCATAATTTAATTAATTCCATGGGAATCAAAATTATTCATGATTTTTGTGTAAAACCATTTTTATGCTTAAAAATATCATTTTTCTAAAATGCTTTTTCATTGTGTTTTGAAAAATTATATTAAAAGTGATTTCTAAAAATTAATTAAATTGAATCTTAAAAAATGGATTCCATATTAGTAATATAATTTTTCAAATTTTTTAAGGATTTCAGTTTCATTTTTAGTTATAATGAATAGTTATCACGGCAAAAGTTTGTTACCACGCTAAGGGTTAAAAGGGTTAACAAGGGTGGGGGGTAAACTAACTGGTAAGGCTTTAAATATAATTAAAATTTGAATAAATTTGATTATTTGAGTGTATTATTAATATATATAATATTAAAAATTTGGTTCCCATGGATCCACTTTTCATGAGAAAAACATTTATTATAATTTAAATTTTTTCATACTTACAAGGGTGTCACTCCTCTCACTGATAAAATGGTTCCTTATCTCATCAATTATACACAAACTTTGAGCACTCTAGCTCAAAAAATATCTACCAAAATCCATCCTGAAATATTATCCCAACATCTTAGAGGTTTTATTCTCCCCATAATACCAATCCTAAAATGCTTAAGGTTTTATTCAAAGGAAGTTATCTAAGGAGGAGGTATAAGTATTAACCAAATTCTTCCAAGATAAATTCATATTATACCACCTAAAAATATATTATAAACATAATAAAATAATTTAATACATAAATTTAATATATTAAATTGACATTATATTTATTTAAAAACTATTTTCTAACACTTTTATATCCTATGGTAAATGAAAACATTACTCATGTGTACATGAGGAATACCACCTCAATGAAGTGATTTGTTTCATTTTTCATCACAAACTCACACAAAAGGTTATAGAGATATATTTAATTAATATATATGATATCTATGAAATAATTATTATTATATGATTTCAATATATTATCTACCTTCTTACCCTATTTTCTGTAGGGAAATGATAATGTCGCTCATGCGTGTGTGTAAACTACCATATCCACGAAGTGATGTGATTCATTTTCCATTTGTGACTCACATGGTCTATCATAAATATGGATTTAATTAATAAATATATTTATAATAATATTAATATTATTATTTAAAAATAAACCTTTTTCTATTTTAATTGTTTTCATCTGTTAGAAAAATGGAAACATTTATCATGTGTATGTGCAGACTACTACCTCCATGAAACAATTTGGTTCATTTCTCCAGACCACATTAAATGGATGTTTATAGAAGTATATTTATTTTATAAACATGATAATTATAAAAAATTTAATATTTTTGAGATTATGGAACCATGAACCCTTTTAACACAATCAAGTCACTAAAGCTATTTTGGAGCGAACGGCCACAAAACGTCCAGCATGAACATAGCTAAGTTAGTAACCAAATAAAACAAGGTAATAAATAAAATAAATTTAATAATATTAAAATTAATAACCCTGAAAATGTTTCTTAACAAATTATATGACTACTTTTTTTATTATTTTATAAATTAAAATACATACGTGATGATTTGGTACCCAAGGTAGGGGATTGTATTTAAAACCTTTTTTTAAAGTTCTCCTTTCAAAATATTTATATTTTATATCCATTTTCTTTAAAATATTTCAATAATGTTCTTATTTATACATAAAATATAGTTAAAATTAATTTTCAACCACTTTTTACTATTTTGTGAAAGGTTACATGTAACAAACCAAAGTTTCACTAATGGAAATATGTCTTGATCTATTTAAATGTATCTTTATATATAATGTTTTTATAAAATGTCAACTTCTTTGGTTTTATATTAAGAATTTTTATTTTAACATTTATAGTCATTGAATAGTGATCACATGATTAGTATAAATGTAGGACTTTAACAAATCCAATTTACTCAGACAAAAGAAGTGATGGCCTCATCCAGTAGAATTTCTCCATACGAAGCCCATTTGTCAGAGATCAGAAAAGAGGTGGCGTCCTTGGGCTTCGATCTTGAACAATCCAAAGCTAATCTTCATCATGTCAAGCTCGAATGGTACCGTCTATGAGAAAAGTGGAAGTTGATAGAGATTACCACTCGATCAATGTAATCTGAGCCACCCCAAGAGTTTGTCGACATTGCACACCTTACCCGTAGGTCTTATGCGGTTGTTTTAAGGGGTTATGTAACGAATCGATTGTACTATGTTCATGTACATTATTTTTTTTATATCTTAATGAAAATACTTTTGTAACATCCCAGGTAAATAAAGAATAAAGAATTTTCATATTTATTAATATTTACGAATTAAATATTAATTTTAATTAAAAGGGGTTTCTACGTTCGATAGCGTACTCGGTACGCAACGATGAGTTTCTTTGAAAACTTACGTTGCACACAAGTAATAAAATAATATTATTTTATATGTTAGTTAACGAGTAACCGTTGTACTGGCGGGAATGGATAGAAATAACAAAAATATGATTATATATGTTTTTAAATGTTTTTACATTTACCCAATAAAAGATAAAGGCTTAAAATACGGAAAGAGTTCAATTTTAGGCATTTATACCCTAATTTTCACGAAAGGTCCACTTATCACCTTTTGATGGAGAACCGTCATTAAATATAGTTTTGATCGATCTTATAAATTCTATTGGACCAAATATAACTCTTCTTTAGAATCGGGACATCAAATTTTACTTTGTGTAAATTTTTGGTACCTTTCTGATAAAGTTCATTTTTTAATGAATAGTGTAAAATGTTGTATTTTAATTCAAAACCTATTTTTAATCTAATTTATTTATATGATTAGATTATCTTTTTAATTGGTTTTAAAGTGAAATTAGAAAATATTTTTACCATTAAATCCAATAGTGGTCGTTGGAATTAATTTCACTTTGAAATCGGACTTAAACTAGTGTCAATCTTTTGAAACTTATTGTTTCACAAAAACACGCTATTTGTCATGACAGCGGGAATTAATTATTAAATTAATTAATTTGACTTATATGTTTTGAATTTTGTAAAATGGACTTCATTTTTGAATTCGGAATATCAAATATAGCTTAAGGTGAATTTTTGGTAATTTTCTGAAAAACTTCAATTTTTGATGAATAGTGAAACCACTAAGTGGTACTTATAAAGACTGATTTTCCGTTTAAATGAAATTTTGCCATCATTGTGTTTTGAATTTCAAAAATCCGATATACATGGTTGTCATTAAGAAGTAAAATGTGGTTCAATGAGATTATAATAATTTTTTGATGAATAGTAACTTATTAAGTTCTTAATCGCGATTAGTGGTAATTAGTGTAGTTTAAGGTAAAAATAATGCTTTAATAAAATAAGATGAGCTTGACACATGTCCTACCCTCATTGGTTGTGTCATGGCCGACCAAGAAAATCCATGGGTCAACTTGGGGACCCCATGGAGACACTTTGGTTGGGAAATGACATAAATAACTTTTTATTTAATGTAAAAGTAAAAAATGACACAAACATGATATGTTTAACTAAAACAATTTTTAAATGGGGTTATACACGTCAGATTTTTGATTATAAATAGTCATTGGAAAGCTAAAAATATTTCCTACATCATAGTATTTTTTTTATAATTTTTAGACATTAAATAAATTAAATTATTTATGACATAATAATGATGCAGCGATGACATCATTATTTAACGATTTAAATAAAATGGAAAGATAATGTAAACTCTATGAACTACACATGTCCAAAACTTATTGGATGAGTGGATTTTGAACCCTTATCACCTTATACACTAATTATATCAATGTGGGACCTTTTAAAACCGAAACACATTTTCAAATAAAGTAATATTTCTTTACTTTCCAAAAGTGCCCCTCCTCTCCTCTTATAAAAGGCCCCCACCTCTACCTCATTTCACACACTCCTCAAACCTTTGGATAGGCCAACACCTGCCCATTTACTCTCTCCACATCCCTCTCCTCATCCTAGAGGATTCCCTTTGGGCAGAATCCTTTCAAAGGAAGCCTTTAGGCTCAAATCAAAAGGAGTTACACTTTTAAAGGTAATTCATTCTCTCTTGTTCATTTGTTTTATTTTGCTTCTCCAACCCTCTAAACTCTTTTTATTTACTTATTTTGTAACAACACCAGTATATTAGATATACTAGGATGTTGTTATAAGATTTATTCGAGCTACACTCTCACAAAACTACATCAAATGGTTAAAGAACATACGGTTTCCGTGGATGGCGAAATTCTGCCTCCCGAAACGATGATTGTTCAATACTCATTTAACACCTTCAAAGGTGGCCATTATGATGTCACTATTTTTATATATGATATATAATATGTTTATTTTTTCTTTAAGCTTCTGTATTTTTCATTTTGGGCATACCTTTATGGTTTCCATTATGGGTAAACACGATATCTTCATTTAAGGAAGTGTGGACTACCGCCCCCTCAAAGTGATGTGATTCGTTAATGCCATATGTGGGACGTGTAAAGGATGGATTTAAAGTTATTATATATGATGTTATACTGGAATTATAATATACCTATATATCATTATTATTTCTTTCCATTAAAGAATGAGATAGAAATGAATGTAGCGTTCATGCGTACGTACGGCTTACCGTCTCCATGAACGGTGCATTTCATTTCTTATCCCCAAATGTAATGTACTATTAAAAGTACATGTATATAATGGATATATATAATTAATGATATATATAAATGATGAATATAATTCTGGAATTAAAATATACATACCTCTCATTTAGTTTTAATTCCATTAATATGACAAAGAAATGAAAGTAGCGTTCATGTGTACGTACGGCTTACCGTCTCCATGAACGGTGCATTTCATTTCTTACCTATAAATGATTATGTAATATTATAAATACATGTATATGCTGGATATATATGATATATATGATATCCAAATCAGGAATTTCATTCTGGATATAAAGAACTTTTGACCACACGAACAACATGTAATTGTAAGAAGTCAACTTTCGACTTAAGAACCAAATATTGACAAAACAAACATTATTAACTTAAATGGTTACATAATGTTTATAACATGGAAATAAGTGATATAAAAGGAATAATTAACTTTAAAAAGGTTCTTAATCAAGTATAAATTAACTCAAGTTTATTATTCAGGACGTTAAAGAACGATCGAGTCAAGTCGGACCCGAGGTAAGGGACTTCGTCTCAATCTCCTTTCATTGAGGCATATTTCGTTTTATACACAACTTTCTTTTATAAGGTGTATAAACCCATTTGACTTTTACTTTTATACAAAAGGAATCTTTTTCTACGAAGCGTTTTACAAAACGACAAAAAGGAATGTTTCTTTTAACGTACATGGCGACAAAGACCTTTTCTGCCACCGTGAGTATTATTTGGTCTTTGGCTTTCTCAACAAGCCGTAATCTTTTTAGAATAAAATAAATACCATATACTCTTTTATGTATTTTGGTATAGAAAATGGTTTTGAAAAAGGATTATATTAGGTCAATATATTTATTATATATTGTGATTGAAATGTGGAAATGTTATCATTCCTTTATATTGGTTTTATGTTTTATGATTTTATACTGGTACTTGGACATTTTAACGGGTGGTTACATTATAAACCATATGACGGGTGGTTCCGTGAATACCAGGACGGGTGGTTATGTTATAACCTCCAATGCATTGGGTATGGAAGTCGGCCGTATGTCTATTCCATTAAGTATGTATGGAAATTGGCCGTATGGCTATTCCATTAAGTGATATGTGTGGAAGTCGACCGTATGGTTATTCCACTTAAGTATTTTTATGTCCCAAGTTAACTTTATATATGTTATGTGTTCTTTATATGGGTTTTATGGTAATACTTTGGTTACAAAAAGGTAAGTAATGATACTTTATTCAGTGAAGAGTTTTTACTACTTCATGAAGGTGAAGGTATTACTTTGATAGAGTATACATGGTTTACTTGATTTTGAAAAACTAACAGTTTTCATTCTTTGTTTATCCCTTACTGAGATTTTTATGCTCACCCCAAGTTTTTTTGAAATGTTTTTCACAGGACTTAATGTGGAATAAGGTCAAGGATGGGATCAAGGGAATTTCATGCTATATAAAACATGGAACTATACATGTTTCTTTCAAGAGTTTTTTTTTTATTATGGAAACTTAGTATAAGTGACTACTTTGTAATCTTTTGAGATGTAATAGTTATGTTCTAATTCTCTAAAACTCTAAACCTGAAAAGATCTTCAACGTGAATTATTCTTTTAATTCAATATTAAGTAAGGTTTAAGGCTGGGGCCTTAGAGTTGGTATCAGAGGTCGGTTTAGACAACTTTAGGAGTTAGAAAAGTGTTAAATTATAATATGATTGAAATGATATAGCATTTACGGATTACCATGTTGCTTCGCCTAAGATATTTCTGTGTTCAGAATGGTTTTCCGCAGAGGAAACAAAGAAGCTATGTTGGGACGACATCAGGAGGAAGATAACCTTCCAAATCAGCAACCTGAGATGGTCGGAATCGGAACTGAACAGTTTGTTGCAGTGATGGCATAGTTGACTCAGGATATAAATGGTGGTGGTATCCATGCACGAGATCAGCCGGATCAACCGCAGAGGAACATGTCAGTGGTGGAACATTTCATGAGGCAACATCCCCCATCATTCAGAGGATCATCTGACCATGTGCAAGCTGAAGGGTGGATTAAATCACTGGAGAAGATTTTTGATGTCATGGGGTGTTCAGAACATCAAGAGGTTAGTCTTGTTGTTTACCATTTTGAAGGTGAAGTTGATCAGTGGTGGTCGATGGTGAAAAATATAAGGGATAGTGATGAGATTGAGGATCTTCACTGGGACGAATTCAAAGGTATGTTTCTTGAGAAATATTTTCCTAAGGTGGTTCGTCTTAGGATGGAAAAACAGTTCCTAGAATTGAGGCAGGAGGATGATTCAGTGGATGCTTATGAAGAAAAGTTCACTCGATTGGCAAGGTATGCTCCAAACTTCATACGAGATCTTGATAGTAAAATAAACCGTTTTTACTCAGGGTTAAAGCAAAAGTATCGACAGGCTTTAGCTTCTCGTGAGTTCAAAAGTTATGAAAAACTTGTTCGATGTGCGGAGAAGGTGGAAATGGAGTTTGCCGATGATCAGGTGTTCTATGACAAACAACAGAATAAGAGGTCTAGTTGGCAGGCAAAGGGGAATAATTCATCAAATAAGCAAGGAGGTAAGAAAACCAAATATCCATCCTGTGAGAATTGTGGTAAAATGCATCCTAGAGAATGTTTATCCAAGTCTGGTAAGTGCTTTCGGTGTGGTAAGTCTGGTCATATTGATCGTAACTGTAAGGAATATGATCAAGCAGGAAATGAAAATCCAACGGTAAGATGTTTTAAGTGTAATTAAATGGGTCATTATGCAAACGAGTGTCCAACGAAGAACTCAACTGGGGGAATGCAGCCAGACTACAAGCAGAAAGGGGTGGTGAAATCCTTTGCAACAACTTCAGCAGATGTTGGGCCATCGAATGAAGTGGTATCAGCTCCAGGGAGCTCAGTATTTTTCGAAGATTGACTTGAGGTCGGGGTACCATCAGTTGAAAGTAAAAGAAGCAGACGTTCCGAAGACTGCGTTCCGTACTAGATATGGCCATTATAAATTTGTAGTTATGCCTTTTGGGTTAAACAATGCACCTGCTGTATTCATGGACCTTATGAATAAAATTTTCCATGAGTTCTTGGATAATTTTGTGTTTGTGTTTTGAGGTTTGGGAAGAGGTTATGTGTGCCTTGTGATTCACAGTTGAAGAGAGAGTTGTTATGTGAAGCTCATAGTTCTCCGTTTTCAGTTCTTTCGGGCAGTACTAAGATGTATAGAGATATGTGGGAGTATTACTGGTGGGATGGAATGAAAAGAGACATTGCTGATTTTACTGTGAAGTGTTTGACATGTCAACAGGTTAAAGTAGAGCGGCAGTTACCGAAAGGGATGCTTTAGCCTTTACTAGTGCCAGAGTGGAAATGGGAGAATATATCCATGGACTTTGTTGTTGGATTACCGAAGACATCTTGAGGTAATAATGCAATCTGGGTTATTGTTGATCGCTTGACCAAATCTACTCATTTACTTTCTATACGAGATACTTTCTCTCTAGATCAACTTTCCCGTTTGTATCTTAAAGAGATAGTCAGGTTACATGGAGTTCCTCTCTCCATTGTATCTGATCGTGATCCCAGGTTCACATCTAACTTTTGGAAAGGCCTTCAGAAGTCGTTGGGTACTGAATTAAATTTTAGTACAACTTTTCATCCTCAATCAGATGGGCAGTCAGAACGAACAATCCAGACATTGGAGGATATGCTACGAGCTTATTCTATGGATTATCCGGGAAGTTGGGACCAACAAATTTCTTTGGTTGAGATTTCTTATAATAACAGTTTTCATTCCAGTATACAGATGGCACCATTTGAGGCATTATATGGGAAGCGGTGTCGAACTCCAGCATTTTGGGATGAAGTGGGTGGAAGGAAGCTGATGGGGCCAGAATTGGTAGAAGAGATGGCAAAAAAGGTTCAGTTGATTCAGAAACACATGAGAACAGATCAGAGCAGGAAGAAGAGTTATGCGGATAACCGGAGGAAGGATCTATCTTTCGAGGTAGGTGATCATGTTTTTCTCAAGGTTTCTCCTTGGAAAAGTGTGATGATATTTGGTAAGAAAGGAAAGCTGAGTCCAAGGTTTATTGGACCATATGAAATTCTAGAGAGAGTTGGATCAGTTGCATACCGAGTGGCTTTACCTCCGAGTTTGTCTTAGGTACACAATGTTTTTCACGTTTCAATGTTGAGAAAGTATATGCTAGATCCATCTCATGTTTTGAGTCCAGAGGTAGTTCAGCTGGAAGAGAACCTATCTTATGAGGAACAACTGGTCCAGATTCTTGACCACAGGGAGCAGGTGTTATGGAATAAGGTGATTCATCATGTAAAGGTTTTGTGGAAAAACCATGTGATTTAAGAGGCAACGTGGGAATCTGAAAATGCTATGAGGGATAAATACCCCCACTTATTTTGATAAGTGAATAAAATTGCGAGGACGCAATTCCCAAAAGGGGGGAAGGATGTAACATCCCAGGTAAATAAAGGATAAAGAATTTTCATATTTATTAATATTTACGAATTAAATATTAATTTTAATTAAAAGGGGTCTCTACGTTCGATAGCGTACTCGGTACGCAACGATGAGTTTCTTTGAAAACTTACGTTGCACACAAGTAATAAAATAATATTATTTTAAATGTTAGTTAATGAGTAACCGTTGTACTGGCGGGAATGGATAGAAATAACTAAAATATGATTATATATGTTTTTAAATGTTTTTACATTTACCCAATAAAAGATAAAGGCTTAAAATACGGAAAGAGTTCAATTTTAGGCATTTATACCCTAATTTTCACGAAAGGTCCACTTATCACCTTTTGATGGAGAACCGTCATTAAATATAGTTTTGATCGATCTTATAAATTCTATTGGACCAAATATAACTCTTCTTTAGAATCGGGACATCAAAATTTACTTTGTGTAAATTTTTGGTACCTTTCTGATAAAGTTCATTTTTTATTGAATAGTGTAAAATGTTGTATTTTAATTCAAAACCTCTTTTTAATCTAATTTATTTATATGATTAGATTATCTTTTGAATTGGTTTTAAAGTGAAATTAGAAAATATTTTTACCATTAAATCCAATAGTGGTCATTGGAATTAATTTCACTTTGAAATCGGACTTAAACTAGTGTCAATCTTTTGAAACTTATTGTTTCACAAAAACACGCTATTTGTCATGACAGCGGGAATTAATTATTAAATTAATTAATTTGACTTATATGTTTTGAATTTTGTAAAATGGACTTCGTTTTTGAATTCTGAATATCAAATATAGCTTAGGGTGAATTTTTGGTAATTTTCTGAAAAACTTCAATTTTTGATGAATAGTGAAACCACTAAGTGGTACTTATAAAGACTGATTTTCCGTTTAAATGAAATTTTGCCATCATTGTGTTTTGAATTTCAAAAATCTGACATACATGGTTGTCATTAAGAAGTAAAATCTGGTTTAATGAGATTATAATAATTTTTTGGTGAATAGTAACTTATTAAGTTCTTAATCGCGATTAGTGGTAATTAGTGTAGTTTAAGGTAAAAATAATGCTTTAATAAAATAAGATGAGCTTGACACATGTCCTACCCTCATTGGTTGTGTCATGGCCGACCAAGAAAAGCCATGGGTCAACTTGGGGACCCCATGGAGACACTTTGGTTGGGAAATGACATAAATAACTTTTTATTTAATGTAAAAGTAAAAAATGACACAAACATGATATGTTTAACTAAAACAAATTTTAAATGGGGTTATACAAGTAAGATTTTTGATTATAAATAGTCATAGGAAAGATAAAAAGATTTCCTACATCATAGTATTTTTTTTATAATTTTTAGACATTAAATAAATTAAATTATTTATGACATAATAATGATGCAGCGATGACATCATTATTTAACGATTTAAATAAAATGGAAAGATAATGTAAACTCTATGAACTACACATGTCCAAAACTTATTGTATGAGTGTATTTCGAACCCTTATCACCTTATACACGAATTATATCAATGTGGGACCTTTTAAAACCGAAACACATTTTCAAATAAAGTAATATTTCTTTACTTTCCAAAAGTGCCCCTCCTCTCCTCTTATAAAAGGCCCCCACCTCTACCTCATTTCACACACTCCTCAAACCTTTGGCTCGTCCAAACCCTGCCCATTTACTCTCTCCATATCCCTCTCCTCATCCTAGAGGATTCCCTTTGGGGAGAATCCTTTCAAAGGAAGCCTTTAGGCTCAAATCAAAAGGAGTTACACTTTTAAAGGTAATTCATTCTCTCTTGTTCATTTGTTTTATTTTGCTTCTCCAACCCTCTAAACTCTTTTTATTTACTTATTTTGTAACAACACCAGTATCTTCGATATACTAGGATGTTGTTATAAGATTTATTCGAGCTACACTCTCACACAACTACATCAAATGGTTAAAGAACATACGGTTTCCGTGGATGGCGAAATTCTGCCTCCCGAAACGATGAT
Source organism: Viscum album (assembly GCA_963277665.1). NCBI lineage: Eukaryota > Viridiplantae > Streptophyta > Magnoliopsida > Santalales > Viscaceae > Viscum > Viscum album. The sequence goes on from OY728146.1 coordinate 1,126,013,774, forward strand.
TGTTCAATACTCATTTAACACCTTCAAAGGTGGCCATTATGATGTCACTATTTTTATATATGATATATAATATGTTTATTTATTCTTTAAGATTCTGTATTTTTCATTTTGGGCATACCTTTATGGTTTCCATTATGGGTAAACACGATATCTTCATTTAAGGAAGGGCGGACTACCGCCCCCTCAAAGTGATGTGATTCGTTAATGCCATATGTGGGAAGTGTAAAGGATGGATTTAAAGTTATTATATATGATGTTATAATGGAATTATAATATACCTATATATCATTATTATTTCTTTCCATTAAAGTATGAGATAGAAATGAATGTAGCGTTCATGCGTACGTACGGCTTACCGTCTCCATGAACGGTGCATTTCATTTCTTATCCCCAAATGTAATGTACTATTAAAAGTACATGTATATAATGGATATATATAATTAATGATATATCTAAATGATGAATATAATTCTGGAATTAAAATATACATACCTCTCATTTAGTTTTAATTCCATTAATATGACAAAGAAATGAAAGTAGCGTTCATGCGTACGTACGGCTTACCGTCTCCATGAACGGTGCATTTCATTTCTTACCTCTAAATGATTATGTAATATTATAAATACATGTATATGCTGGATATATATGATATATATGATATCCAAATCAGGAATTTCATTCTGGATATAAATAACTTTTGACCACACGAACAACATGTAATTGTAAGAAGTCAACTTTCGACTTAAGAACCAAATATTGACAAAACAAACATTATTAACTTAAATGGTTACATAATGTTTATAACATGGCAATAAGTGATATAAAAGGAATAATGAACTTTAAAAATGTTCCTAATCAAGTATAAATTAACTCAAGTTTATTATTCAGGACGTTAAAGAACGATCGAGTCAAGTCGGACCCGAGGTAAGGGACTTCGTCTCAATCTTCTTTCATTGAGGCATATTTCGTTTTATACACAACTTTCTTTTATACGGTGTATAAACCCCATTGAAATTTACTTTTATACAAAAGGAATCTTTTTCTACGAAGCGTTTTACAAAACGACAAAAAGGAATGTTTCTTTTAACGTACGCGGCGACAAAGACCTTTTCTGCCACCGTGAGTATTATTTGGTCTTTGGCTTTCTCAACAAGCCGTAATGTTTTTAGAATAAAATAAATACCATATACTCTTTTATGTATTTTGGTATTGAAAATGGTTTTGAAAAAGGATTCTATTAGGTCAATATATTTATGATATATTGTGATTGAAATGTGGAAATTTTATCATTCCTTTATATTGGTTTTTTGTTTTATGATTTTATACTGGTACTTGGACATTTTAACGGGTGGTTACATTATAAACCATATGACGGGTGGTGCCGTGAATACCAGGACGGGTGGTTACGTTATAACCTCCAATGCATTGGGTATGGAAGTCGGCCGTATGGCTATTCCATTAAGTATGTATGGAAATTGGCCGTATGGCTATTCCATTAAGTGATATGTGTGGAAGTCGACCGTATGGTTATTCCACTTAAGTATGTTTATGTCCCAAGTTACCTTTATATATGTTATGTGTTCTTTATATGGGTTTTATGGTAATACTTTGGTTACAAAAAGGTAAGTAATGATACTTTATTCAGTGAAGAGTTTTTACTACTTCATGAAGGTGAAGGTATTACTTTGATAGAGTATACATGGTTTACTTGATTTTGAAAAACTAACAGTTTTCATTCTTTGTGTATCCCTTACTGAGCTTTTTATGCTCACCCCAAGTTTTTTTGAAATGTTTTTCACAGGACTTAATGTGGAATAAGGTCAAGGATGGGATCAATGGAATGTCATCCTATATAAAACATGGAACTAGACATGTTTCTTTCAAGAGTTTTTTTTTATTATGGAATCTTAGTATAAGTGACTACTTTGTAATATTTTGAGATGTAATAGTTATGTTCTAATTCTCTAAAACTCTAAACCTGAAAAGATCCTCAATGTGAATTATTCTTTTTATTCAATATTAATTATGGTTTAAGGCTGGGGCCTTATAACTTTCTTGTCATTATTGATACATTGTAAATATTTTTTAAAGTGCAAATAGTTTTTTAGTTATTATTTAATTAAGAATTCTATTTTATTAAATTAATGTATTTTTTAATAAAATAATATTTTAATAAAATATTATTATTATTATTAAATTAACTTTATTATATATAAATGATCATATAATTTTATGAATGCAATTGTAATTTTTATTAAGGTTTGAAATCCATTTTTGTCAAAACCCGTGAATTTTTGATAAATGTCGGTTTTTATTTTAAAAGTGAAAATTATCATATTTATAAACTTATTTAGATAAAATAAATGTTATTTCGGGAATCAGGACGTTGAAATTATCCAACGGTGATTTTTTCATAATTTTCTGAGACAGTCAATTTTTTGGGTAAAAATTAAATACTGTTTAAATATATAATGTGTTTTATGACATCATAATGACCCAATAGTGATGTAATAAGATACTATAAGCTTTCTGTCCAGACAATAGATGTTTTAACATTAAAATAATGTGATTTTGGTTTTGTTTGACGTACTTTTCAAAACATTAATGGACCCTTCAAGACTTATTAAACACCTTGTCTTTTTAAATTGTTTTCCATGGGAGTGTGACTCACCTCCACATAAGCAACCCTATTATTTTATGAAGTTCGGAATTTGGCCTTATAAAATATTTTTTTTCCTCTTCCCTTTTCCAAAAAACATTGGCAAAAAACATGGCATGGTTTTTGGTTTGGAATAATTTAATATAAGGGGTCCCAAACCTAAATAATAAAGAATTCCCTCACCATTCCTATATAAACCCACCCAAGATCCAGCTTCCTCCTCACTCAAAGCCTTTTGAGTTCGTCCAACATATTCTATACTCTTTATAGAATCCTCTCAAGTAACCCCAATCTCCCAAGAATCCTCTCTCAAGCCTCTCTCAAGCCTTTGGAAGCACACTTCCAAGTAAGGGTTTTTTCTTCCTTTCTCATTTTTTGTCCAATTTTATTTAAGTTGTTTTCCCTTTTAATTTCAATTATGAATGTTGGGGTATGGTTTTACACCTCCCTCATAATGCCCTATTTATGTTTTAATGATGGGAGACCCCTTCCTCTCTCATTAAATTCCTCTCATGTACACATGTTACTATGCCGAAATTCCGAAAGGAACTTCTCTCTCCTCTTTTACATTCAATCAATACTTTTGTATTATGAATCTAAATTACATTAAAATTGTTGGGACATGTATCTATATGATCTCCTTACTGTCCATTACATGTAAATATGATGAGAAACCTCATTCTCTCTCATCAACCATTTTTTATGAATTCTTTTGTCACGCCGTTACGCTGCCGAAATCGCACCGATTTTCTAAGCCAATGTCATTGTGTAGTGAATACGATGCCCATTTCTCCATCAAGGGTATTCACCTTTATCCACATTTACTTATTGATTATAAAGTTTCATGTATGAATTCCACATTCATTTATCATGGAATAAATTATTGTGTTATATGAATCCATGTTTAATGATCCATGTGGCACACTTATGCATGAAATGAAATGTTTAAGAAGGGTGTGCCCTTATAGCGCCCCAATGCATTGGGTAAAGTATAGTATCATGATATGTCATGTGAAATGAGTGTTGAATCATTATAATTCAAGTGAAACTAAGGTTTACTCATGCTTCATGTGCAATGAGGATTTACTCATGCTCTATGTGCAATGAGCCTTGGCTCATGCTAATTCCATGTTAAGTGTTGTTTCCACATTTCCATGTTATGATTATCATGCTTTTTCATGACTTTATGTTCATGTTTCTCTTGTTCTCTATTTATAGGACAAATGTATAACATGTATTTTACTCCTCATGTTATTCCATGTGTATTCCCTTACTGGGCTTTATAGCTCACCCTTTTCTTATACATGTCCTCAGGTTATCCCATGCAATTCTAAGCACGAGGGAATGTAGTGGTCATGTAAAAGAAGTTTTCAATAAAGATGTTGTATTTAATGTTTCAAGTTTTTATGCAATGATACTAATCCCCAAAGACACTAAACCTCTCAATCTTCTTCGTTGTATCAAGTTAAGTTTTATGTAATAAATCATGTTTAGGTTGCAATAAAAAAGAAGGGTTTTCATATTAAATGTAGAATCTCTTCAACGTTTACAATATGGGTTATTTTTTTAATTTCATTAAAATGGTTCCAAAAGAATTTTTTTACGTTTAACTCATAGACACCCTTCATATCCATTACAGTCATTATTAATTATCAATATTCATAAAAATTATCTATGTTTTTTTAAATAATACACGATTTTTTTTGTTGTAGTACTTTTTATTTTGAAAATTTTTTCAAGAGAAAATGATATTTCTTATGATTTAATGAGATAACTAAAAGTGGTTCTTGTTATGGGTTATAATATAAAATTTTATTATTATTATGATATAAATGAAATATTTTATTCATTTTATTCATGTTATTATACCCTTTCATTTTATATGATTAAGGGTGGATCCATTATAGACATCCAATGCATTGGGTAATTATTTTTTCTTAATAATATACATGTGTAATTAACCGTTAAGATTATTATATTATTAGTTTTATTATAAGGATGACTATAAGGATAATTTACCAAGATGTATATATGGTTTTACAATTATTTATATGTGTTTTGAATGGAAATATTTTTATTTTATGAGATAAATAAATGGGTTTATAAATATTTTTTACCTTCTAAATATGAAATTTTTATTTTTCAAGGAAAAGGTTTTCATGAGTTATTATATTTTCTAAAGAAACTACCATGGTTATTATTTTTCATTTATGATTATTACAAATTTTTTAATAAAAAAAAATTGGAGGTAAATTTTTTTTAATGAGTAAGTAAAATATTATTTAAGATAAAATATTATTTAGTAAAAAGACAAACATCCTTATGGATTTTCATGTTTTTCAAATGGAATGATGAGATTCCTTTATTTTTATATCCATTATAGAGATTTATTTTTCTTATCCGATGTTTTCAAATTTTTTTAAAAGGTTTTTAAAATTTGTATACATTTTAGCTAGTTTAACGGTGTAATTTATTCAATGATAAAAAGGTTTCATGAAATAAATGGGAGTCTAAATATAAGAACTAATTTTTATAGAAATAATTTACACTATATGGAAATTTCCACTTTTTTATGTAATTGTTTTCCTAATTCTCTAAATCTCTAAACATAAATGATCTTGTAAATGTGAGAAAGTGAAACCCTATTTATAAGTCATGAAATTATGGGTTTATCATGATATTGGGTGTTATAATTGGTATTAAAGAAAAGGTTCAAATGAAATTAGAGGTTAGGATATTGTTAAAATATATGTTTACAAGATTATAATTTATGGTTACATTATAATGATGTATAGTTTTAGGATTTACATGTTTTTTCACCTAATCCAAGCCTATTCATAATTATTTTCCACCGAGTAAAAATGGAAAATGAAATATTATGGAAATAAAATAAGAATATCCTTACAAATCAGTAACTAATAATGGTTTTAATTAGAATAGAGTAGTTTTTGGATATGTTAAATTAGTTAATTAAACATATTAATAGTGGTTCCCATGGTATAGAACAACCAAATTATATATAGAGTATCATGTCTATAGTAGAGAATTTTCTGAAACATCAACCTTCTACTTTTGTTGGATCGTTAAAACTAGTAGCAAATTAATGATAGATCAATTATTTAGAGAATATATTTAATGTTTTGGGATGTTTAGATCATAATAAGGTAAGCCTTTTTGTTTATCATTTTAAAGGTAAAGTTAATCGGTGTTTGTCTCTGATTAACAATACGAAGGAAAATAATGAGATTCAAACCACGAAATGGATAACATTTAGGAATATATTCCATCAGAAATATTTCCCTTGAGTTTTTTTAATTAAGATGGAATGAAATTTTCTAAATTTAATAAAAAATTATAATTATTCAATTTTAAACTAAGAATAATTTTTTACTTGATTGGCTAGGTACACAGTGAATTTTATTTTGGACCATGATAAGTGTGGTAAAAAAATCTGATGAATATATTATGTTATCTATAATGTGTTACTAATTTAGTATATTGGGAAATAAAAATATTGATTTAAAAATAAAAGATAAATTGTAATAGTTAGGTCAATAAAAAAATTATTAAAGTGTTTTTGTTGTAATGAGATGGTCCATTATGCAAGTGTATCTCTTAAGAAAAGTATGAAGGATATATATCATCAAGACCATAAGAAAAAGGGTGTTCCAAGATCATTTAAAATTTACTCATCAAATTATGGGCCATCAAATAAAGTAATTTGAGTTACATTACATGTTTATTAAGTTTATGAAAAAGTATTTATTGATTTACCATCTACGTATTATTTAATTTTGAGTAATTTTTATACTAAAATAGAAATATAACCTCGATAAATGATGCAAAAAAATAGTTAAAACTCCTGATGGAAATATTTAATCAATATAGATTTAAAATAACCTTCCCCTTATCATATGTGGAATAGTTTTTCATTCAAATACTTTTTCCTTACCCTTAGTGTTGTTTGATCTTATTCTAGGTATGGATATCCTTTCAGTTTATTATTCTAAGATAGAGGGAAAAGATAAAGAATCCATATTAAATTATCAAAGTGATTTTCAATTTTTATATAATAATGGTTTTATACCTGTGATAACATATCTTGAAGGTTAGAAAGTGATTCATTATGTGGATGAAAGTTATCTAGAACATGTAATTTAAAAAAAATAAATTATTTAGCTTAGTAGTGTGCCTATGGTAAATGAATTTTTGGATTTTTTCCTGATTATTATCCTAATGTTTTTTCTAATTGATTGGTTGAAAATATTATTAAATCAGTTTAGGATGCTAATCAAATTTCAAAATGTTATTAGTTAATGGATCCAACAAAGATATTGGTATTGAAAAATCAATTACCAAAATTACTTGATAAGGTTTTCATCCAACCTAGAATATTGTATTGGGGTACTTCTATTTTGTTTGTTAAAAATAAGGATGGTTCTATGAGGATTTTTATTGATTATAAATTTCCTAATAACATTAATATTAAGAACATGTATTGGTTTTATTTTATGAATAACTTGTTTGTTCAACTCCGGGATGCTCGATATTTCTTAAATATTAACCTAACGTCTGGGTATCATCAGCTGAATGTCAAGGAAGAATATACTTTTAGGATGTTGTTTCATACTAATTATGGATATTATGAGTTATTGGTTATTCCATTAGAGTTAAAAAGTGAACCTATTTTATTTATGGATCTTGTGAATATAGTCTTACATGAGTATTTAGATAAGTTTAATTGTGGTATTTATTAATGATATTCTGGTATATTTATAAATTTATGAGGATCACTAGAAACATCTGATGATTTTTTTAGATTTTAAAATGAATAATTTATATGTAAAGTTAATAAAATTTGAATTTTAGTTACAATATATTTATTTCCTTGGGTATATGAAAATTAAATATAAAGTAACTATTAATCCTACTAAAACTAAAGTGGCGGAAGAGTGGTTGAGAACTAAAGATGTCACTGAGATCTAAATTTTTCTCAAATTGGTGGGTTAATACTGATGGTTTATTGAAAACATTGATCTTTTATATATCCCCCTAACAAATTTTACTCAAAAGGTAGTTAAATTTATTTTTATAAAGGAATATTATTATTATTATTTTTATAAATTGAAAAGAAGATTGGATAGTGATCCATTTTTAGTATTTCTATAAAGAAATGTTGAATTGTTTTCTATAGTGATGCTTAATTTAAATTACTTGGTTGGGTCATTGTATAGGATTATTGGGTAATTTCTTATGAATTGCACCAACTGAAACTCAATGAGTAGAATTATACAATGCATGATATTGGTCTTACATAGGTAGTTTTTTATTTAAAAATTTTGTGGCATATTTTATATGATCGAAATGATAAATATACAAAAATAATAAAATATTGAAGTATATATTCACACAAAAATAGTTGAAAATGTTTAAAAGAATATGGATGTAAATTATAAAAGATTGTGATCACCAAATTCACTATCATATAGGTAAATCAAATATCATATCCAATTTCATGAGTCAAAAAAATAATTCATCACTAACTATTATTCATAATGAAAATGGTCCATTAGTTAATGGTTTAATGAATTTTGAACTAGAATTTAAACATATAAGAACTCCATCTATTCTAGATTGGGTATTAGAAAAATTACCCTTTTTAAAATGAATTAGGAATTCTTGGGAAGAAGATTTTGGTTTGCAATGAAATGTATAATTGGTTAATAAAGGTAAATTTTTAAATTTTGATATTAATAAAGAATTTATTATTTGTTTTTTTAAGATGTTATGCGTTCTAAATTATTTTTAGTTAAAGAAATAATTGTTGAGTGAATTTCATAGCACTCCATTTTTCATTCATATAGGTAGAAATTGGATATAAATATACCTTTAGATATATTATTTGGGGGATGGAATGAAGAAATATATTTTTAATTTTACCATGAAATGTTTGACTTGTAAATATTTATAGTTTGAATGAAAACTATCATAGGGTATGCTTTATACATTTTCAGCGCCTTAATAGAAATGGGAGAATATATTTATGTAATATATGGTTGGATTATAAAATAAATATTGAGGTATTAAGTGATTTGTCTTATTATTGATTGTTTTTCTAAATCTATTTATTTTATTATTATTTGAGGTATTATATCATTGGATTAGTTTTATAGAGTCTATCTTAAAGATATATTCAGATTTCAAGGTTTCCCCCTCTCTATTGTATCATATATTGTTCCTTTATTTACGTTAAATGTCTGGAACGAACTTCAGAAGTCATCGGGTACTGAGTTAGGTTTCAGTGCGTCATATCTCTCATAATATGATGGGTTTTTTGAGCCAAAATTTCAAAACTTAGAGGACATTAATTGGGACTTATCATTAGATTATTAAGGGATTTTGGTTCAAAATCTTTCTTTGGTGGAATTTTCTTATAATAAAATATATTAATATACTATACATATGTCACCATTTGAGGCATTATATGGAAATTTATGTCAAACTCAGACATGTTAGGATGAAGTTGGTGAAATAAAGTTGTTAGGACCAAAGTTGAAATAAGATATGGTTTAAAATGTAAAGATAATTAAACAACATATGATGTAAGATCGGATTAGGAAGAATAGGTATGCATATAACTAGAGGAAATATATATTTTTCATGTAAGAGGCCATGTTTTTCTTAAAATATCTCATAGAAAGGTGTTATGCATTTTATAAGGAATGAAAAATTAAGTATATGGTTTATTTGTAAATATGAAATTATAGGGGATGTTGGATTAGTTTCATACCTAGTATCATTTCCTATAATTTTATCTCAGGTATATAATATGTTTCGTGTTTCATTGTTTAGGAAAATTACACTTAACGCATCTTGTATTTTGAGCGATGAAGTAGTTCAGTCAGAATAGAATATTTCTTATGTGGAAAATAGAAATAAAATTCTAGATAATATATTAGAAATTCTTTGTTATAAGTTAACTCACTTGGTTATAGTTTTATGGAATAATAATATGATTGAAGAAGGAATATGGGAATCTGAAATTTTTATGAGAGAAAAATATCCCCACTTCTTTAAGTAATGAATTAAATTGTGAGGATGTAATTTATTTAAGTGTGGAAGATTATGAAAACCTATGTAATTTTAACAATAAATAAATTTCATGTCATATTAATATTCATGATCAGATTTTATGGATTCATAATCACGAAAATATTTTCAATTAATTTTTCAATGGAAAATGAAATGGTTTTATTCTAACCAAATCATTTTCCATGTATTATATAGTTCTATTTAAAATTATAAATTTTATAATTATAATTTTATTAAAAATTATTTATCTTTTATATCATCATTTAAATATTATCTTAGGGTTATTTTTTGAATTTTTTTACAAATAGTCGATTTTTTAGTGAATAGTAAACAATATCGATTTTACAAATACTTGCACTTTTATAAAATTTTCATGATATAAGAATGAATTTAAATTTTATGAAACCATTTTTATAGAATAAAAATTTATTAATTAATTATTATAATTCATTTAATAATATAAGTTTGAATTAATAAATCTATGTTTTATATTTTGGAAATCTAAGTAATGTTTTTACTCTAATAAAATATATTTTTTGATATTATCTTTTAATTAAATATTATAAAGGTTCATCTTGATTTTATTTTAGTTTTAAAGTAAAATAATTCTTCTTTTATTTAACATAATCCAACCAGTCCCATGGTAATCGACATTGTACATCATTTTGGATTAAAATCAACTTTATGCTTAAAAGGGAACTTTTCTAAAAATGGTCTTTCATTTCATTTTAAAATATTATATTTAAATATTTTATGAACCATTATCAAAATTTAATATTAGAAAATTTATTCCATATGTTTAATCATCGTGTTAAAAAAATTAATGATTTAAAATTCATTTTTGTTCCTAATGAATAGTTATCATGTTAAAAGTGTGTTACCATAGTAAGGGTTAAAAAGTTTAATGAGAGGAGTTAAACTAAGTGATAGGATTTAAAATATCATATAAAATATTCTAAATTTTATTTTTTGAATATATTTCAACCTTAAAATATCTCATCTTATATATTTGGTTTACTTATATCCATTTCCCTCTATAAATATATTTATTATATTTTAAAGTTCTTAATATTTACAAGGGTTTCACTCCTCTCCTTTTCAAAAGGGAACCACTTCTCCCCACTTATCCACACACTATGAGAATTATATCTTGACCAATATCTATAAAAATCCAACCTAAACACTCAAGAATTCATCTTTTAGTTTTTTTCTCTTCAAAATGCCAATCCTATATGTCTGAAGGTGTAAGTCAAAGGAAGATATCCATGGTGGAGGTATAAGACTTAACAGAATTTTTTCAAGTTAATTTATTTAAATATAGTCTGACTATACAATAATAAATAAATTATTATATCTAATATTATAAAATTTTGTTGTTATTATTATGTAAAAACTTTTTTCTTCCTCATTTCCATCCCATGGGAAATGAAAACTTCACTCATCAATTAGTGTGGAATACCGCCTCTGGGAAGCAATGTGTTTCATTTTTCATCACTACTTCACACAGCTAGTTATAAAGACATATTTAATGAATATATATGATATTTTTGACATAATTATAATTTTTTAAAGTTAATATATTATTTACGTTCTTACCTCCCATTTATTGGAAAATGATAACATTGTTTGTGCGTGTGTCTGAACTACCACCTCCATGAAGTGATGTGATTAATTTTTTATTTCTAACTCACATGGATAGTCAAAAGGATGAATTTAATGAATAAATATGATATTTATAATATTATAATGTTTTTATAAATATAATAATTTATCTATTTTATTTCATTTTCATCCATTATAAAAATGGAAACATCTCTCATGTATATCTATAGTCTACCACTTCCATGAAGTAATGCATTTAGTTTTTCATGGCCACCTTACAAAGATGGTTATAAAAGTATATTGAATGTATAATCCTAATAATTAAAAAATTATTAATATTATATAGATGATATAACCATGAACCCTTTGAAAATGTTCATCACTCCAAAGTTTTTTGGAATAAACAATTCGAAAATGACTAACATGAACTTAACTGAATTAGTAACTAAAAAACATGGTAATAGATGAAATAAAATTAATAATAGTAAAGTAATAAAATTGAAAAAATTTCTCAATCATGTATATAATTAATATAATTATTTTAAAAAATTTAAAAGACATATGGGACTCTTCAAGAGACAAGGTAAAAAAATTTCATTAAAAAATTTTCTTAAAATTATCCTTTCAAAATATTTCTCTTCCATGTCCATGTTATTTAAAAAATTTCAAGAATGTCATTTTTTATAATTAAAATATTGTTAAAGGTAATTTTTAACTATTTTTTACTTTATTTAAAAATATTTAAAATTATCTTTTCAATGATTACCATTTGGGTTATTTTTTACTTTCTTTAAATAGGTGAACAAAATTAATATGTTTTTTACATTTACAACATTAGTGAATTTTAATACCCTCATATACATTATTTATTATCAATATTCATCTAAGATTATATATAGTTTTTTAAATAAGATATTATTCCCATTTTCTAGTGATTTTTTGTTTAAAAATATTTTAAATGGAGAAGAATATTTCTTCTCATTTTAATAGATATCTAAAAGTGTTTCTCTTTATGGGATCTAATGACAAATTTAATGAGTTCTATGATGGAAATGAAAGATTTTATGTGTAAAATTCATTTTATGGTACTTTTAAATTTTATATCATGATTCCTTGATCAGATATATCCCTCCACTACAATGGGTAATGGTGTTTTCTTGAGACAAGAAATATGGAATGAATTCTGAAACTTATTCCTTTGTAAGGGATCATATAAGTGTTATTGTGAGGGTTACTATAAGGATAATGTCCCAAAATGAATTCATAGTTTTTCAATTATTTATATGAGTTTTTAGTGGAAATTATTTATAAAATTCTTGTGTTTATAAATAAACTATCATGGTTATCATTTTTATTTATGATTTCTACCAAATGTTTTATGAAAAAAATTACATGATAAAGTTTTTTTCTTGAGTAAGTAAATGATTATTTGAGCTCAAAGTTTGTTTTGTAAAAAGGAAAACATCCTTATGAATTTTCATGTTTCTTATATGGACTAATGGGTTTCCTTTATTTCTATATTCCATATAGGTTTATTTTTTTATAATATATTTTAAAAAAATTCACTGGGCCTACATATGTGTAGGAATTTTAGAAAATTTAGTGGTGACATGTATTTAATCAAGAAAAATTTCATGAATAAAACAGGAGTGTAAAAATAAGAACCTTTTTATTTGGAAAAAATAAATATTATGTGGAAATGTCCAGTTTGTAATGTAATTACTTTCCAAATTCTCAAACTCTAAACTTGAAAGTTATTATAAGTGTAAGAAAGTGAAAACCTTATTATAAATCATAAAATTATGGGTTAATTATGACATAGGGTGTTCTTTTATATCTATGAAAAATCTAGTCTGAATAATGAAGAGACTTAGAGATGATATTCATAATGTTTAACTCTCTAAACAAATTATATAAACCCTATAAATTTACAACATCCATTTTTATTATATTATTAAATTTTGTTATCTACTTAAAAATATTTTTAATTTTATCCTCATCATTATTCTTGGAACCTATTCCCTCATAATTTTCCTTCAAATAATTTATTAACTAAAGTAAATATTTATATTATTACTTTACCAACACATCAAAATCACCTTTAGGATATTAAGAAGCATTCACTTTTTATTTTGACTAGAATGATTTTTATTTTTTAACTTTGAACTCATAAAAGCCCAAACATACTCTCATTATCCTCTTAGACACTATTGTTTAATCAGAATATATTGCTAAAACACACAAAATTCTTTTTGGTTAGGAAATAAAACTTGTTTCCTATAGTGATAATATTTACTAAACAATAATTATTTCTATATAAAATATGATGTTATATGTGTTTCTATTGTTATTCTAAATTGAATATATTATTCTTTAAAATAGTCTATTTATGGGAGATAAAATCTCAATTCTTCATATATTAATAATTGTCTATATAAAGGCCTTATCATTTTCTTCTTCTTAAAACACATTAGAGATTTTGATGAATTTTATACCATGTTCATCGTCTCATATTTTTTATAAAAACACTTTTTCATAAATAACATCTCTTATTATATAATATAAATTAGATAATTATACACTTTTGTGCTTGATATATTCCTTCAAATTTAAATCTATGATTAAAAAACCATTTATTTTGATATTTTATTGAAAATTATAAGATACATTAATTAATAACTTGGCTTTTTAAGTCTTTTATATTTAAATCTCATTAAAATATAAATTTACTATTATATACACATTAAAATCAAAGAATTATTTTCTATGACACTTGTAATTGATATACACATTTCACATATTTTCCAAAATCTATTCAGCTATTTTTGAAAATCCCATCTAATTAGATAGTACCTTCCCTTCATGATAAAATTTTTATGTTTCAATTATCCAAGATGAATACTTTAATAAAAATTGATAGACCTTTCAACTAACTTCTCTTATTTTGATTTGAAAATTTTCCCACTAGTGTTATCTATACATCACCAATTCTAGGACATCACATAACCACACTTATATTTCATTATAAATTTTATAAAATTGAGTAACCACTTCTCAAAATCATTCAATTCTTTCAATCATTTCCATCAATAAAAACCACATGAATTCCATATATATAATAAACCTTAATTAAATCTTTATTATGATCTAGTAATTAACACACCCAATAATATTGAGTATATGAGTGGACACTAAAATTAATTTGTTAATATTATATTTAATAACCTTTAAACCATATTTTAATCCATTTATGCTTCTAAGAATAATTTAGATTCCAAGTGTTTAATGAATTCTATAGTTGGTTACTCTAGGGACTAATTTTTTAACAAATATTAATAATTTTTTGATTAAGAATAATTCTTGAGTCTTTATACCAGTCTAAGAAGATTATTTCACTAATATTATACTTTATATGGATTGATCTTAGAGTCATGTTGAATTTTTATGACTATATTGATATATAATATAATCTTTTATCAAATGAGTATCAGTTTTTACATTCATTTAATAAATAAGTTTATCAAAATTTCCCCCCCAATAAAATGATGAACCCTTTTAAATTCATCATATTCAATAGTGGTACATGTTCCATGTGTCAATAATAAATGATTCCACTTTATAATTCCTCTAATAACTTAGTTATTTATGTAAGAAAATATTTAAATCATATCACATATAACACTTGGATACTTTAGTGAGAACATCTTTTCCAAATCCATTATATGGATAAACTCAGCATTATTTCTCTTGTATCATTTAAAAGGTTTTCCTAGCTATGTGTAACCAAAATCTCATAGAGAGACTCGGTTATCAAATTATTATAGTTATACATTTCCACCATGCTTTACATAAGATAATCCATGGGCATATTTCTATATAATAACCAACATAGTTTAATGATCGAGTCCATGGCATGTGTTTGATTTGTAAGTAATATAACACATCATAATTTTAAAGGGGATTTAATTTTACCATCTCAACTCATGTTATTACCTTTGTTTACATGGTTTTGTTTATTTATTTTTAAATTATATTCCCTTAAACAAATCAATATATTTAAATAATAATAATGTGTAACTCTTTATACAACTCATGGACAATCTAGATTTAATGTATAAGAAAACTAAATCCATTAAAATACCTATCATGTAACTCCTTATATTCATGTATGAAAATTTAAATAACTAATATTACATTTCAAACTAATGCATAGAACTATTCATAATATGATATATGATATAAAATAATAGTGAAAATTTCATCATTGAAACTCCTCCCACTCAAGCCCGGTCCTAGAAAATACTTGGAAAACAAGTTCTTGAAGGAAGAGGAATACATATGATCACCGATGAAGTTGATACTCCCTTCATCTCCTCCAATCCACTATAGAGGTGTATTGTCTATCACATTTGTAGAAGATGACATAAGTGTATTTTTTATTTATTTTTAACTCAAACTGGATTTTATTTTTCATAGTGAGAGGTCATCCCTTTCATTGATTCAACACACTCTAGATGTTATTGGTTTCTCTAAATTAATAATTGGACTTTTTAGTGATAAAGTAGTCATGTTCCACTTCAAGGATCAAGAGTAACTTTACATATGTCAGGGGAAAAAGTTATATAATCACTAGCTTCAATATGTAGATCTATGAATGGTCTCCTCTTTCTCGTTAGGGTTGAAAATAGATTACCATGCCAATCTGGGTGGGTTTTATCGGATTAACTCTCTATTTCTTTTATCAAAGGCTCTTCTGGTAATTACTGGCATTTTTTTATCCCAAATCAAAATAGGCTCTTTAAATATAAATCTTTCACATTACTAGATTATATTTTTATGTATTGTTATTTTCCATGTATGTTTTTTACATAAATTTTTTTGGATTCAGAATCAAATGGTGGGTTTTTTCTAGGAAACTCACTCTAAATCCCTTCCTCCCTTCTATTCCAGTTATAAACTTTTAAGACATTTTGATTTTAATTTTTTTCATCTATAGGGGATCAAAAAGGTAAAGGGTATCAATAAATATAGTGATATTGTTAATCATATTGTAAATAAATTCAATGTGGTTAATGGATCTTTCTAGGTGTTGAAGGCTAAGATAGAAAATTCAAAGAAGGTCGTGGGTTTCGATTTTGTATAAGGATATGGTACCTAATTTAATAAAGATAGACTCTTTGGATCGAATAAAAGGAATGTATTGATAGAGGTTATACTAAATGAGGATGTTATATTGGGGGATTGATCCCATTATACTACTATTTCAGATAGGTTTCAATCATGTCCTCTTGAAACTGATCAGTTATTAGGTTCTTAGTTAGGCCTTGTTGCTTATTCCTATGTTATATCAGGCTTGCCTTATATAGATAATCAGGTTCAGACAATGGTAAATTTTCAAGATGATGTATTTCATTTCAGTAGTTTGGATACTATGTCTAGGGTAGGAATTAAAAAGGAAATTTCAATTGAAACTAATTTTGGTGAGACTTTTGATAGAGAGTTTCATTCTGCTTCAGAAGAAACTTTCACAATGAGGATAGATGATCAAATAGAGATTAATAAACTGATGGATTTCATGAATGAAAAGGTGGATGCTAGTTCCTAATATATATACCAAGATATAAAATACTATTTTAATATTTTCATAGGTTTTGAAATTGCATAAGGCTTATAAACCTGCCATGGGGATGGGTTTCTCTAGGAATATTCTGCAAGGGACATCTCACCTGTAGTCCAAGTGGTAGAATCTACTATAATGGTGGCTAGTGATGATCCAAAGAAAGATATATTATTATTTTTTACTAAACCTATATCATAAAGATAGGTCATTAATCATTAGGACTCGCCACCAATGGATCAGGTGGATTTACAATATGACTAGTTTTAAGAAGATAATGATGTTTTCCCCTATATTACATTGAAGTTTTTGTAGATGGGTTTTATCATATGAATAATATAAAGGGGATGGACCTGATTATATAATTAAAGGATTAAAATTTTATCATATAAATAAATCAAGTCCCCATAATAATTAGTCAAGAATTCAATGATCAGTTATTACTAGATCAATCAATAAGAATCTTGGTAGATATGTTTTTCATGTGATGGCATCTAAGAGATCAAAAGATAAAAAACCACTCCAAATAGACTTTATTTCTCTTATAGATTTAGAAATATATATTCAACGTCTAGTTGTTTTTTAAGGTAATTCATAGGGGAATTCATCATGGGATATTTCTAAAATGTTCACTAAGAAATATTCATACAATATTTCATCTTGGATCTATATGAAAATATTTCTTTTCACTAAACATTTCAACATAAAATAGATCATCTTGGAATAAGATTTATGGGGATAGGTTAAATTTAAAAAACATTTCTATGTTCCCCTTTCAAATAAACCCTATTTTAACACTAAAAATATATTCTTGGAATTTCTATTAGACCCTACTACTAATCATATTTCATTTGAGAGTAAGATTCAGGGTTCCTAAATTTTTTATTATGTTTTCGTACATGGTATAATTTTTAATAAGTTATTCCTCTACCATAAGTTATTTTTTTATAAAATTTACTTTCTGATAAACAAACCAATTAGAATATAAAAATTATATTCATGAATAATAAAAAATTAAAAAATTAAATAACAAAAAAATTCATATACTTAAACATGATTAAATATATATGAAACAATCTTAAATAATAAATTATATACAATTTATAAATTAACCTTGCATTATAGAAATTAAATAATAAATATAATAAATTTGTATTTATTCCCAATATGAACACTTTTTCATTATTCATTATAGGGATCCTACTTTAAGTATTTTATATTATATGAAATATAAATATTTTATACTTAAATTCTATTATGTGTACAATTTATATGAGGTTTTGTTTAACCCTACTTTATGGGTTGATAGGGAACCCAAACATAACATATGGGTTTATACATTACATTATACAAAGCCCATTACAGAGGTTTTCCCTGCCACTATGTTGTACATGCAACACTATGTCATGGGGTACCTAAGCTATGCCATAGGGACCTAGACATCGTAACCATAACATCATCTTGAACCATGGATATCCTACCTACTCTGTGGTTCTCCCATTATATGTTTTTTATCTTAATATCCATGACTTTGAGTCCATCCAAGCATGTATATGCTTAGCACCATGTCATGATTCCCCTCCACAACACATGTCATCGACCTTTCCCTACATTGTGTCCATATATCATGCAATGTGGTTGTTACCCTGCATGATGGCCTCTTCCCTTGTGACTTGATCACATATTGAATAATAAATATCTCTTATAAAGGTGGGATTTTAGGATTTGAACCCTATTATAATAAAAAAATTATTAGGTGACTTTACCACTTAGGTAATCCCCCAAATGTAACAATTTATATAATCTAAATATCACATATTTAACATTATATAAACTTTGGTCAATTGTCAAGTATCCTATTGAAATGTTTTAAATAATTTATCAAATAAGGCCTTTAATTTGAAAAATATATACTAATAATTATGAAAAATTAATAATTTTAAATATTAACTCATTAATAATTTTTCCAAATTTTGTAATTTATAAACAATTTATGAATTAACCTTATAATTCCCATATAAAAATATTATATATAAATTATAATTCAAGATATGTAATTAGAAAAATTTATTTCAATATTAATAATTAATATTATAAAATATTTATTTATTAAATTATTTATAAACATTTAATCAACTAATTATAATCAATTTATTATTAATTAATTTTTAAACACATTTATAAATCAATAAATATCCCTAAATACCTTTTACCTTATTTTATAAATAATTTATAAATTATTAATATCAATTACCAATTGTAATATAATAAATATATATTTCCTTAGTCATTTTTAATGACATTCCTTGTACTATAAATCACCTATTGTTACTAGTAATAGGACCTATATAGGAATAAATAAGTACTGATAAGCCTCATGTGAGAATAACTCATGGAATTGTGGCAGGTGTAGGATTAATCTATGCATCTGCCTTCTTTATAAGATTAATATTGCACCCTAACAGTCATTACCTTATCATATGTCAGGGTGTAAGGTGAGTGATAACCCCTTTTAACTTATGTAGAATTAAATTTTTGTTAGGCTATAAAAGAATAAACTAGAATATAGGGGAAATAATCAAATATATCATTTGGCTGGAATAATATTAACATGTTTAAACATTACCATCCAACGGCCCTAAGGCCTTCAATTTTTTATTATAATAAATCTCCCTTTTAAGGGACGAAGGGGGGAACCAAAACAGGCTTTAAGAAATTAAGACAAATAACAGTTCGAAGGTCTAAGAGAGTAAAACCAAACAGAAAACATGGAGCTACCCCTCCCCATAATTTGATCGTGGTGAATCTCTCCACCGTTGCGAGGATGTTCTGAAATAAAGTGTCCTATGTCAAAGCACAGGCCCGATCCGATGGCTAATTCCATACCCTCTCAAACAACCAAATCCATAAATCCTGCAAAGATGAATCACCATCACTAGATCCCCCTTTGGGGAATTTCCATGTGGTCTGACTAGGATGCACTATCTCCCTCCCTCCACTGCCGTCAATTCCAAAAACCAGAACCACCTTCGGAATCAAACCATATAAACAAACATCATCCACCGTACTGCAGAACCTTCACACTAGGCAGCCTTATTATGCTTGCAACATGAAGTCATCAGTCATAGAAACACAAAATCCAAACAATGCCAAACAAACTATCTAGCATTAGCGGATTCGCCTAAACAGATTGAACACCATCCAAATATAACATCACCTCAATTGAAATCCACCACTTCATGGAATAATAGCTAGGGACACCATGTCCTAATAAACGCATTTCCCAGAGCCTTCTAGCAACCAACACATCTGACTGACTAGGAGAGTGGTGAAGGGAGCATGAAACCAGAGCAGCAATGATTCGAACAGGGCTTCAATAGAGAAGAAAACAATAGAACCAGCCCAAAAAAACTCAGAAAGACCATACCACTAATGCCTATAGTGGATCATCCTCACATCCCAAATCCCGACGAAAACTACCACTCAAATCCACCTCGGAGAGAGTGGAGGAGTCTTGGAGTAAGAGCAAAGGAACAACCATCTGGCAGACGTGAGTGAAGTCGGGTTTGGATCTTAAACTTTCCACCTTCGAAACCAAACCATTCAAACAAACAATAACAACAGTCCAAAACATTGAAACCACCATTTTTGAGATGTCACTATCAAATGAGAACAACTGAAATGGTAAAGCCAATACAAACTCTCCCAAATAAATCAACAGAGTTGAGGGGAGTGGAGCATATCTGAGCCGACAATGCCACTCTACGCTGGAGCCATTAAGAGCAAAGCCATGGTAAAACCCATGCTATCTTCCGAAACAAACAAGCCGCAGGAGGCCAAATGGACCCGCAGTGAAACAAGGTTCCTCTGGCAACAACCCCTCCACAGAAGAAATAAATGTGCACCTCAAACAGAACAGATCAGAAGAAATCAAAGGATCCATCTCTCCATGGTGTATCCATGGACCAAAAACAATCACCCATTGAATGGGTGGTATTATCTAACCTCCATTAATATGTTAGTATCTAGTATAATAAAAAGAGTAAGAGATGATAACTTCAGTTACAGTGAGAGATTAATCTGGTTACATGAATTAGTTTCATACCCCACATTTCTAAGGCCATTGGGAATTATATAATCCCTTGTGGGAATTACCTCTACCCTATCCATTTACATATCCCTTAAAAAATAAATGAGTAAATACTAATGGTCATGACCCCATGTAACCTTCATCTAGTTATTATTCTCTCATGTGTTCATGTGAAAGGCTCCATTAATGATATCCAATATGAAGTATACTTGAACAGAAATCCATAAAATTCAACTATGCTATAAATGTAGTTGATTTAATATGAATATTGATGGAATAAGATATTCCATCGAATAAAATATATCATATAATACAACATACTTCATATCATGCACTATGATATATTATAAAATACAGCATATGTAAATGGATTTGGAGCATATATTCTTTACTTTTTAGATTATTAAGACTCAAAACGTGTAAACTATTAACATGATTACACTCCCATTTTAAAAAAGGATGTTCTACATTCAAAAAATGGTAACCCCTATAGTATTACTCTTCTTCTCATTGGATATCAAGGAATTATCAATTGTGAACCCCTTTGTTAACATGGATCCTTCATCTTGAGTTCCCATGGCACGCATCGTCATTCTGAAATCAAGAATAGATTTTTAGGTAGCATTTTAATTTCATGGTTTAGCGGTCTAGCTTAATCCCCCAACCACCACAAATGCTTCGATCATATATGGAATTATTCAAAGGAATTTTATGTTTGGTACCATTTCTTAGTCAAACTCTAAATATTGTAAGCATGATAACATCAAATCATTCCTTAATCTACATAACTCTTTAGATTAAGACTATATTTTCTCCCACTACCTTCTCACTCCCATGGGTTCTGTTTTCCATCCCTGTGTCACATTCAAATCGATGAGGGATGAATAAAAATAGGTTATTATTCTAGATTAATCCTTATGCACCATTTATTATTATTTTTTTGGGGGGACTTGAGTTTTTAGGGAATCTTACCAGGTGTAAGACCCTTTCCTTCACTCAAGTCATCTGTAAGAATAAATTAAAATAAGGATATCCATTTATAAGTTTATAACCAGGCTATTTTTAAGTGAATATATAATTTTTGTTATAGTTATATTACATTAAACTATAAGATAATATTTTCATGATTATATAAAATAAAAAGGAACATCATTGGTCTTTATCACAGAACCATAAGAGTTAAAAAATTCACATTCACATGGAAATGAAAAATGACCATGAATTGTATGGATTTTGATTAATTTTATAGGGATGAATTGGAATCCCCATTGATGGGACTAATCTTAGCACCATGGAATCCAATACCTATATTAAACTAAACATTATTTCTTTCTGGATATCTCAAAACTTCTATGTAACCCTGAGACTTCTTGGGATACACTAAAACCTAGCATAAACCATGATACTACCTAGATGACATGAATTTTTAGTTTAACCGTCACCCTTACAATTATTAATTAAACCCTAACATGAACCTTAAGCCTTACTAGTTTACATAAAACTCAATTTTAAACTGAATACTTTTTTAGATTCCATAAACCCTAATGTAAACCTCCCACCTTCAAAAATTTTATGTAACCCCAACATATGCTTAATTATTTCTAATAGACATAAAACCTTTTCATAATCCATGAGCCTTCTCAGAGGGAGAAAAACATTATCCTAAACATAAGGATTCCTAATAGACCACAAACCCAAGAATAAACCTTGATCTGCATTGGATATCATGAAACTCTATAGTGGACTTAAGTATTCTTGGTAGTTTTTAAACCACGATATAAATCTTTATCCAAATTAAACAATATGAATCTCTAATGTAACCTTAATTATTCCTAGCAAACCCTAAAAACCCACATAAAAATTTATCCTTCATACATAGCATGAAGCTTCTTTGATTAATTATGTATTTTTGGGGGACCTTAAACCCCATTATAAACCATGAGTCTTTTTGTAAGATATAAAACTCTAGTGTAAATTTAGGTTTTCTGGGATACTTTAAAAACCATAATAAACAATGATCCTTTTAGGAAGAAATTAAATCCCTATATTTACTTTATTTTATAGTATCTTATCAAATGGATTCCCTCTTTAAATTTATAAACTCATTGGTGATGATATAATATGATCCAAAACCTTTTAGTGATGATCCAACAACTTCTTAATTCATTAGTGATAATCTAATAAACCAATATACTAGTGATGATCCAGTGATCCCAGAACCTACTGTTGAAGGGCTCGTAACTACCAAATATATAGGTCCCAAGGTTTTATGTGACATTTTCACTCCTTGAACCAAGTTATATCGATTTTCATTAGTTTTTTGTTAAAATATTTGAGCCTGAGAAGTAAATAAATCATACAAGAAATGAATAAAATTAATAGGGCATAAATCCCATGAGTATAATTTTATTAGTTCAGAATTTTTGATAAAAATTTAATATAAATAAATTTTATTCATATTTTTAATATTTCTTTTTTCATTATAAATAATTTATTTGAAATAAAATAAATGGTACTAATTTATTTAAAAAAATTATTTTATTTTAATAAAAAGAATTATAAAATATTAAAATTTTTTAATATATGTATTTTAGAGAATGATTTCAATAATATGGATTAATGGATACAATTAATTATCAGTAATATAAAACACTAAAAAATAAAAAAAAAATATAACAAATAATAATTTAATGATTCAATGAAAAATAAATATGTTTTCTTTAGAAACATTTGTTCTAGTATATTTGTTATATATTTTTATTTTAAATATAAATTTATCATATTTAAATATTTAAATTTGATTAAATCTATTTTAAGTATAATAAGGAATAATAATTGATAAATTTATAATCAATTGGTTATAAATTAAGTTCAAATTATTTAATGATAAAAAAGTATTTTTTAAAGATTTATTTATATTTGTGGAATGATTTTTTATCTTAATAAATAAAATTAATCCTTAATAATGTATTATTTTAATGAAATTTTTAAACAATATATATAATAAATAAAATAAAATCCATCAAATATTTATTAAATATCATGTAATAATAATAAATACATTTTTATGCTTAAAATACCAACAAAAAAATGTTTTTATGTGTTATGTGTTATTATATTAAAGTTAATTTTTCTCACTTTTAGATATTGAATCCAATAAATTGGTCTTAAAATTTTGGATCAAAATTTATTAATTAATTAATAAGGTAAATTTAAATTTTATTCATAAAAAAGAAGGTATGAAGGAAAAATTTAGTCAACATGGTAAAAGATAAAATAAGGAAAATGTGTTAAATTATGGGATAAGGTCATGAAATATAAAAATATCATATCCTTAAATGTTTTTATAAGGATATTCCCATACAAAAAAAATTTATATTCAATAAATGTCAATTTTGGATTCATTCTCATAGAATATGAATTTCCTTTTATATTAAAAAATAAGTATTTAAAAAAATTCCACCCTTCTCAATTATAAAAATACCTATCCACCACACTTCCTAAGACACACCTAAAATTATAATTAATATTTATAATCTATCATATTCTATTATATAATAATTCTATAACACTTTTTTGAGCCCTTGGTCTTAATATAATGCTCTAATTTTTTCAGATTCAAGAAGGCTTCCAAAATGAGATATGATTTCTTCCTTGTAAGTAATAAATTATTATCATTAATTTTCATTTATATTATTCATCACCAAATTATAAATTCTGATTTATATATTTAATTACATATAAATCATATAATTATACTACTATAATTATGATATTATAATAAAATTGCATCATAGTCATATTCATCTGTTGATTATAGCATGTTCTTGTTTGGGTCTGTTTAACCACCAATATGAACAAAATTATAAATTGTTAACATGGATGGTTATGGAAACTTAATTTCTGGTAATATATGGTATTAATAGGTAAATAATGTTTTTTTAATTTAATTATTATGATTTGATTCATTATTTACATATCACATTTTATTCATTAAAAAATATAGAAACAAACACATTTTGGATTTTATGTTGGAGAATCATACCTAAAACTATAATTGAATGAACTAATAACTCCATAAATAATTATAGAAATTTTATTCTATCACATTGAATATTCTATATATGATGAACTCATGAAAATAGAATGATAACTTAAATATTTATATTTAAGCAAATAAGGACTGATTGAAACTACTAACAACTGATGATTGATATTAACTAAAAAACAATTAATAAAAATGTAATTAATGAATATAAAATATTAATAATAAAATGTTATGAAATAGATTATTAGTTAGAATCATTTTATTATATAGTATTTTAATCATGTTTAAATAGGATGGAATCCATGTTAAGGGTTTTATCATCTCAATTTTATTTTATTGAGATATTCCCTACATTAATCCACTTATTTATTTTGTGTAGTTTATATACTACCCATGTATGACTTTTATCATAGTTTTTATATAATTTAAGGGATTTTTAAATCCATCAAATGTTTTCTCTTCCATAAAGTTTTTATTCAAAAGAAACCAAAATTTTAAGGGTTTATTTTCCAATCTCACCTTTGAATTCGAGATTTTTTATATAAAAATTCATATTTAGAGAAATTGTATATTTATTCTCTATAACACTAAATATATTTTATTCTCTAATGGTTATTTATATGTATTTCTAGTATTCTTATCATTTAACTTTCTAATGGTAAACAAGACAACTGAAAGTATGTTTGTAAGTGGAACTGAACGTATCTCTACTTTTTGGCCAGGAATATTTTTCCTCCATTTCCAAATTTATTCTATTTATTTATGGATGTCCTTAATATTCTATAAAATTTTAACTTTTAAAATTTTTTGGAAGGAATATTTTTAAACAATTTTTGTATGAGTCATTTTTTATTAATTTGTCTTTCTTTATAAGTTGGAAAAATATCTACTTTTTAAAAAAAAATGTAAGAATGTCATGTAATATTTTTATAACCATTTTTTCTTAATGAATATTATTCTACAAGTTTTCATGGTTTTCAAAAGTAATTTATATTCCAATTTTTTTGTAGAATTTCCATTCTAAAATAAAAGTTATAAATATAAAAGGATATTTCTTCTTGTTGTTTATTTAAAATATCTAATGTTATTATAAAATTATTTTCATATATTTCAACATACATTAATGTTTCTTATGATTAAATAGGGATATCTATAATTATTTAATCTAAAGACTTTCTCAAGATAACTTTTGATCATTATATATGGTCATTTTCATGAAATTAATTACTTTCTCATGGGTTAATTAAGATATGATGGATTTATGAATGTTTTGATATTCATGTAGAACACATATGTATATTTTATTATTATGTGATATATAGTAATATTATATCCCTACAATGAGTTAGGTAAAGCTTTAAATATCATGATATTACTTGTAAGGTACTAGGGAGTGAACCTAATCCACTATGGGACTCAATCAATTGAAGTCTAAATGGAATGGAGATTGAACCCTATCCTCCAAGGGGAATTTTTGGAAATGTGATGAGGGTAATGAGAGTAAGTATTTATAAAGGAAATTATTTTTTTATTATATTTTTTCCGTACTTTTATACCACATTCTTTTTCCGATATTTTGTTTTCATAGATCGTGATTATTGACTCCTATTGTCACACTCATTTTACTCAATCCATATGTTATGCCAAATCCATATACCATGAGTCACGATTTATGATAAATGTTTTATTAAGTATGGTAATCCTTATTATATATACATGTTCCTTGATTATGTTCCCATACCCACATACCCACATGCTCACGTATGATCTTTGGTTGATATCTCTTATGTTAATCCTTTATTGGTTGTTTAAGCTCTCCCTTCGTATGTTTATATTTCCCTATGTTATTAATAAGACTATTGTATATGATATTTTTATAAGGATAACAAGTGTAGATAAATTTATGAAATTTATAAAAGGATTATTGTAAAATAATCAGCTCTTAGTTTAGTGGGATAAATTCCCATTTGATGGGAAAAATATGGGTCGTAGTAGTTAAAGTATTTTCCTAATTATATAAAACTATAAACCTAAAAGGAATTGGTTTTGAAAGTGTCTCAATGTTGGTTATTGATATTATATTTATACATGGATAAGTTTTAGTCACATTAGTTTGTATCAAATCTAATATGTAAATATTATGATATTTACACTATATTTGGAAGTCTAGGTCAGTAACTTTTCAAAATCTGTTAGTTATGAGCCAATAAATAAATCCAATGATTTTGATCTAGTAAAACTAATTTTTTTAATTATGATCCAACAAATAAATACATTAGTGATGAGATGGTGAATCCATATCACTCTTCATGATAATCTAATACACTAAACTTTTATTGACAAACTCATAAACCCATATTTCCATGTGAATGGTGTATTCATACATTGGCCTTTTTACACCTTACTGGATGAGGTCAAACACATGAATTACATATTATATAGATTTAAATCAACCACACACTCCCTCATGTGATGAACATGAGAAACTCTACCTATTAAATTTGAGATAAATTTAATTATTTTTTATCATCAAAAATTCACATAGTCAGACAATTTCTTTTAACTAGTGTTCACCTTGCTAAAGAAAAAAGTGATACAAAAATATTTGGTATTATTTTTTGGGTGCATATCATAAAAATGAATTAAATATATAGGAGAGTATTAAAATATGTAATAAATTTATTTGAGATATGGTTCAATCTATTATCTATTCATTTCAGAAGCAAACACTTCATAAAATTAACAAGAAAGATTATGAAGGAGAAATTTTATAAATAATTTATTATGTTGATAATTTTGGATTAATGTTTTTTCATTTTTTTCATTTTTATGGTTTTAAATATCTTTTATAATAATTATTTTTTTATATTTATGGTAATGAATCCCATTTAGGAGAAATATACCTTCAAATATTTTCACTAACTTTTGCTCTACAAGAGGTGATATTAGATGATTATGTTAATTATTACATCCAAACAAGGGAGGGTTATTGATTAGGATAGATCGTGAATTTGAGATTTATTTTAATTCAGTTGATATCTTAGATGGAGTTGAGATTTAGGCACATGATATGTTTTGAATGCTTTTCAAATACTATAACAATAGTGTTAAGGGTTTTGAAGTTCGTATAACGGTCTAGAGAACAAAGTTAGAATTAGTATCTAATTCAATCTTATACAAAGAATTTAATTATCTAATAACTCATGTACTTAGAGAATTTATTACATTGTATGGTCTAGTAGGTACATGAAATAAATATTAGTTGGTTCTGGATATTTTGTTGTTCTTTCTTATGATAATAGAACTATTCTATGATAGATAGTGAGAAATTTCATTTTTATCTTCTAAATTTTTTCTTCTTCATAATGGGAACATGTTGATTTTTTTTTGATGTTTTTAGAATATCATGTAGAAAAATTGAATTTATAATATATGGATGAGTGGGTTTTCACTAATATGGGTGACATGCATGATTGGTCATGAGGATGGAAAACTTTTTGTCCACATACCATTACTACCATACCAAATATTAAAATAATTATAGTGTAAGTCAAAGAGAATACTATTTATTATGTTAATGGGGAACTGTGCAAGATTCATTACATTATATAACCCATGTAAAGTGAGTCGGAGGCCAAGTGGTATAGAATGATGGATGAGATTGACATGGTTTTATTCTCTATTACCGATGGTTATATTAATGATAAATATTTTCAATAAAGTCTTGGATTTTACATGTATTATTTTTAAATACTATATGTATTAATTTCAAGACCAGACACTGAGACAACATGTGATTCTGAGGTCTGGTGTGCCGAGAACAATTTCCTGAAAAATATTAAAATATTATATACTATGCACACATAGTTTTCTAAAAAAGTGGAATAAATTATAAATAGGTTCCTAGATTAAAAATTAGAGGGCACCATGGTGTTAAGAGTGGTGTTTTTACCCTAGGAAAGGCCTACCATCGACCAATGTGGTTCGACTATGAAAATTAGTTTTAGGAATTTTAATTAATAACATAAATTGAATATTTAATTTATTTTATTATTTCATTAACGTTGAAAATGCGTCTTATTTTAAGAGATCCTTTATACAGGGATACAAGGTTTGAATCATAAATCTAGAAATTCCCAGGAGGCTTTGGAGAGAACCCTAAAGAAACCTCTCAAGTGAATAGTGACAAAATAACAAATCGACGATCAACGAACATTGTTCCTGATTAATCTCACCAACGATGGAAATGCATTGACCTATCTTCTTTATTGAGTGGTCTAAATCAAAGGTAGGATGAATTATTTTTATTTCCTTTCCCCATTCTTAGATTCAACGATGAATGAAGACCAACTAATGAACAGGTTGATCTGCGATTGGATTGTTATTATGGGATGGGTTTTAATTACCAAATTTACAGGGTTTATTATTATTTTGATTTTATTATTTATCATTATTATGGTAATGGATCAAGGAAAAAATAAACAATTCCCAATTTTCATTCCTCATATTTTTTCCATGTGATTTTCTCCCCTGTTATTTCGACATGCGTTCTTCATTCTTCATGGGGTTATGAATGGTCGATCATTTCACCTTCATTTCATTGAAAAATGATTCAAAATTGAATATCCAATACTGGGATGACCTAAAAAAGGTATAATGGAGACAGAAACAGACGAATCAAAGTGATTCAGGAGATATCATTCTTCGGGTGGTTTTCATTGGGTGGATTTATAGTGGTTTTTCAAGCCGATTGAAGCCCCAAAACACCTCGATTCAGTTTTAGGGTAATAAAATGACCTAGGATCTGGAGTTTTGAGGAAAATAGATCACCATAATGAAATCAAGATCATTAGTAGAGTTTTACAAAGGAATATTGTTGGATTTTGTAAAATCCCGATGAACACGGCGTGTAAACTAGGGTTACACGGTGTGTGGCCCCTACTGAGCGGTGGCTATTTTTTAGGAAATAGTTAAATGTTCCACAGAATGTGACCCTATCACATGGTTTGTAGGCCCTTTCTAGAGACTCGGTGTGTATATTGATAGATACATGGACACAGGGTGGAGTACACAGGTTGAGTATATTGCATATACCCCACCACATGACTTGGCCTAGACTAAGTACATGGACTACCCTGTGTACTGGTACACGAGAACAGACACGTGGGTTGACATTGTGTATTGGCACATAGATGGAGTACATGGGTTTACCCAATATGGAAGGACATAGCATGTGAATTCTTCTACATGTCATGTACCCATCTTTTACATGACACGGTTTGGAATGACATGGGTCGTTGTACACGGGCAGTACTCAGGGTTAAGAAATGTGGTGTATGACCCTACTATATGTCATGTACCCCTTTATAAATGGATTAATTCACTTTCCCACCATATCTTTGACAAGTTTCATTAGGGTGTGTACCCTTGATTGTTTCCCTAAAGGTTTGTACATATAATTTCCTACTCATAGAAGTATGATCCCTTTTGTAGGAATTTCTAGATAGAGTTGTTGGAATCCCCCATCCCCCCTGAGAGGCCTAGAGTAGGATCTTTTATTCATTATTCATTCCCTAAGTATATTATTTAGTATTGATGTGACCAACTTCCTCATGCATCAATCCTCTACTTTGCATGTTAATTCAAATGGATTTGTTGGTATCACTCCATGGCCCTGGTTGTGATCTTCATCAGTGATATTGTATTGCATTCTCTTCAGATATATCAACATATCTCTCTCTCGTGAAGGTTACTGACATATAGTACTTCTCGAATGGACATCATCAGTGCTATCTTACTCATGGGTGTGTTCTCCCAGATGAGTGCTTCATGGAATCTTCTAATTGAATCCCTGTAATTAGTATGCAGTAGTTGTAACTTACCTTTAGAATTCAAGTATTGGACTGATTATATCTAGATATTCTTATTATATGTGTTGTAGATAAATAATGTGTAGAGATTACTATACTTGTCTTTGTGTATTTATTTGTGATTTTGTGGTTTCCTACTAAGTATTGTTATACTCACCCCTACGCGGGCTTTGCCCACACTTGTCATGTCTTTTAAAGATGAGTGACCTTTTAGTGGATTCCTAGGTGAACTAGGATGAAACGATGTCCTGTGAGATTAGGTAGTCCATGGTGTTCCTACACCTACAGAAAAAAGTCTTGGTACCTCTTCTTATATTTTGGACTTGTGGTTATATACTTATTTTCGGTGGTCTTGTATTCTAGCCTGGTTTACCTTACATCACTTTACTTTTATATCGTACTCTGGTTGGGATATAGTGGTATTCATGCATTTTTTTCTTAGTGGTTTTTACATTTCATCATTTCTTTGGTTTGGATATGTGTGTGTGTATATTGGTACATAGGTAATTCTGCCCATGTTCGTGATATGCCTACTCAGTGCTAGTCACCAAACTCTGGCCTATTCGAGGTGGGATTGGGGAGTCGAGACATGGGCCTCACTGGGAAGGGTCATTATAGCATGGTATCAGAGGTGGTCAGTTCTACTTTATGACTGGGAGTTTGGGATTTTGGTTTGTGGAAACAGTGTTAAGTGTTTCAAGTTTGGATTTAAGGCTAGGAACTCTAGTATTGGTGTGATGGAAGATGTATCCATACACCAGGACTATGATAACATTATTTTTAACTTGGTACACAATAACATTGGTTTTAGGTAAAATAATATTACATCCATCATATAGGAATGGGTTTTGGTTTAATTTCAATCTTGAGTCATCACTCCATATATACTCATTGATCATGGTACATCATGTTTTCTATAGGATGCCTCAGATATGAATACCATCTAGGATTCAATATCTCAATCACGAGGATGTCCCCCTCGGTGAAGATGCTTCGATACAGGGACCATTTCCCTAAATGTTACCTTCAGGTGATCCACCATCCCTACCACCACCTATGGAGCAGCATGTGGTACCTGAAGTACCATCAGATTAGAACCATTGGCTGAGCACGCTTTATCAGTTTTAGATATAGATACACCTCAGGTTCTAAGGTGAGACCAACCCTCAGGTGTCTAAGGACTGGCTTGAGGTGGTGACTCAAGTTTTATATCTGTTCAGGACACCAGCAAATCAGATGGTAGTTCTGGTAGCGATCCTTCTACATAGCTCGATAGGGCTATGGTAGATTTTGACTATCTATACTCATGATGAGGCACCTATTTAGTGGAAATAGGTTGTTTGTCTCTTCATAAAGTATTTCTCACTAGTTTTACTAATAGTTGTGTGTATACATGAATTTCTTCAACTTTAGAAGGGTAGTATAACAGTGGTTGATTATTCATAGTGGTTTACTAACATTTCCAAGTACTCTATAGACAAGGTTAGAGATTACTACTTCATGGATCGGAACATCAAACATGGTTTTCATAGAGATATATGATCTAGTGTCATACCTCTATGAATTTTGGCATATTATGGGGTGCCTGAGTGAGATTTGGTGGTCGAAAACTTATTGGCTGAGTAGATACAGCTGGTGATAGTCAGCAGTGGATGAGAAGGTGTAGATACATCATCAAGAGGGAGTCGTCATCATCCCCAGGGATCCAGGTATGGAAGAAATTGCAGGAGGAGGTCCCAAGACAAAGGACTTATAGTTCATGTCTAACAAGGAGGGTCCATTCAACCTAGGGAGAAGTTGTTCTATTCATGTGATGTAAAGGGACATCTCGCTCCATATTTTTTGAACCGTCATGTTCCTGATAATGAGATTGTGCATGGACCACTAAGGAAGTGACAGTGAAAGGAGCATTAATATCCACAGGGCGGTGGATATGGAAGAGAAGTTTGAAGAGAATTAGGAGGTGGTTGACATTTCAACATGTTACCACCACCACCCCTAGGTAGTCCATGTCGGGCACAGGGAGATTGAGGACAGGGGTGGGGAAATTTTCATCTGGTCGAGGCATATGACCTAGTGTCTATGAGAATGATTCATGGTGTGATATGTTTTTTTCTACTTTATATTCAGTGCTAATAGACATTGTTTCTAGTCATTCCTTTCTCACCACATATCTTTTTTGTGACCTAGAGATTTTGGTTGAACTGTTGACTCAACCCTTACACTTAGAGACACCTACTAGAGAAGAGTTAGTGATCACACATCTATTACAACAGTGTGTCTTGACCCTTGGAGGTGATAGTTTTGGTTAGAACCTCTTAGTTATAGTGTTTAGGGATTATGATGTAATTCTTGGCATGGATTGGTAATCCATAGTCCATACCCAGATTGACTATTTTAGGAGAAGGATGTGGTGTGTCTGCAGTGATGGAATGAGGTTTTCCTTTGATGGTGAAAAAGAAATCCAGGAAACACAGGAAGAACTCATACATGTAAGGGTATATTTGATTACTCATCAGTTGGATATCCTAACACATATTGTATTAGTTGTTATGAGTTTCCAGTTCCCAGTAGTAGTAGAAGAGTATTATGACATCTTTTCTGAAGATGTTCTAGGATTACCTCCCCGCCATAAGATAGACTTATTCATTGATCTACACCCTAATATGGCACTGATATCTACACCAACATATTAGATGGCTCCCATAGAGCTTCATGAGCTAAGGGTGAAATTGGAGGAATTGTAGAGGAAGGGGTATTGTGAGACCTAGGGTTTCACCTTAGGTAGCCTCAGTTTTGTTTACTAAGAAGGCAGACAGGAGCTTTAGGTTATGTGTGTATTACCGATGTTTAAACTAGGTGACCGTGAAGAACAAGTACCCACTACCAAGGATAGATGACACCTTTAATTGGTTGAGAGGGTAACAGTGGTTCATTAAAGGTTGACCATAGGTCAATTATTTTAAGAGCTGAGTTAACGTTTGAAAAGCACTCAAACCTTGAGATTGTTAGGGGAAGGTGTTAAGTACATGGTACTCTATAATTCATCAGGAATCGGGCTTGGTTGTGTCCTGATTAGAGGTGAGTGACGGTTGCCTATGGTTCACACTATTTGAGACCCCATGAGCATAATTACATGACGCATTATCTTAAGTTAGTAACATTAGTCTTCGATTATAGGATATCGTAACACTACCTAATGGGCGAGTGGTTTATTGTATACTCTGATCACAAGAGTCTCAATTATATCTTCTCTCAAAAGAATTCTAACTTGAGACATAATTGATTGATATATTTCCTCCTGGACTATGACTTTGAGATTGTATATACTCCTAGGAAGGTAAATGTGGTGTTTGATTCTCTCATAAAAAGAGTTAGTTTTAATTTTTCTAAATGAGGCATCCGAGCAGTTGGCCTCATTGCAGTAATCTTTATTGGATGTAGATGGAGAATCTTACCTCCAATCGATGGTTGTTACCCCTACACTCCTACAGAGAGTCAGGGAGGCATAAATTGGGGATATCGACTATGACACAATATGTTCTCATATATCCGTATATCATGCTCATAATGGATATTCAAAAGTTGGGGAGCATGTTTTTATTTTTATAGGATGCATAGTAGTACCAGTGGAATTGTAGGAAGAGGTTTTGATGGAGTTTCATACAACCTCTTTAGAGGTACATCTAGGTATTTTGAAAATGTACCAGGACCCCTGGATTCAATTTTGGGGGCTGGGAATAAAGGAGAAAGTGGAAGATTTTGTTTCAATATGCCTTATGTGTCAGCAAGTGAAGGCTGAGCACTGGGTTCTAGTAGATTTATCTTAACCCCTTGAGGTACCAGAATGGAAGTGGGATGTGATATAAATGGACTTCGTGATGGGTTTATCATATACATCTAGGTGACACAATTCCATCTAGGTGATCATTGACCGAATCACCAAGTTATCACACTTCTTATATATCTGAGATAAGAGTTCAATAGAAAGATTGGGTGGCCTCTATGTATAGAATATAGTTTGACTACATGGAGTTCCATCGATGATTATTTCATATCATGATTCTCATTTTACATCCTAGTTATGAAAGGGATTACAGGAGGAATTTGGAACCTAGTTATTCTTGAGCAAAAATTTTCACCCATAGATGGATAGCTAGATAGATAGGACCATTCAGGTTCTAGAATACATCCTACAGGTAAGAATGTTAGACTTCGGTATTAATTGGGAGGATCACCTACAACTTTTGGGGCTTTCATACAACAAAATATACCATTACACTATTTGTATGGTACCATTCAAGGCTTTATACGGGTGACCCTATAGGTCACTTATTTGTTGTACTAACTTGGGAGAGTTAGCACTTATTGGCCTAGAGTTGGTTAGAGCTACTACAGAAAAGGTGAAAATCATCCAGGAGTGAATGAAGACAGTACAGAGCCTTCAGAAGTCTTATACTGATAGGTGGTGGAGTCCTTTGGAGTTTAAGGAAGGAGACCTTGTATTCCTACAGTTCTCACCTTGATGGGGATTATAGAGATTTGGTTGGGGTGGAAAGATATCTCTAAGGTTTATCATCCCTTTTTAGATACTATAAATACTTGGTGAGGTGGCGTACTTCTTAGCTCTACCCCCACAGTTGGATAAGGTACAAGATGAATTCCACGTGTCACGATTAAGGAGGTACATGCATGACCCATCACACATTATTGACTAGGGAGATATGGACATCGAGTATGGATTTCTTTTTACTGAGTACATAGTGGAGATCAAGGATCTATAGGATAGGATATTTCGTGGACAATTGATCTCTTTGGTGTGTGTCTGATGTTAGCACAGGAATCTCTAAGAGACCACATGGGATCAGGAGGCTCAGATTCATGCACAATACCCACATATTTTTTAGTAACCTTTGTTTTGGATTTTTAGGGATGTAAAGCCCTAAGGTGGGGAGAATAAAATGGCTCATATTTTCCATGTATTATTTTTAAATGTTATATTTATTAATTTTAAGACCAGGTATTGAGACGGCGTGTGATTTTTAGGCCTGGTGTGCCTGTAACAATTGATTGAAAAATATTAAAATATTAAATAGTACACAGACATAATTTTCCTAAAAAAGTGGAATAACATCTAAATGGTTTTCTCGATCAGAAATCCAAGGAAACCATTGCATTTAGAGCTATGGGTTTACCCTAGGAAATGCCTGACATCGGTCCGTGCTGGTCAGTTGTGAAAAGTAGTTTCGGATGTTTTTAATGAATAAAATAAATTGAATATTTTAATTTATTTTACCATTTCATCAATAAAGTAACGATAATACTTTTAAGTGAGCTTTTAGGAATGGATATAGGGTTAGGCTCATCACTCTATAAATTCCCTAGAGGCTCTAGAGAGAACCCTAAAGAAACCTCTCAAGCGAATAGTGATGGAATCACAGATCGACAATCGAAGAATTCCATTCTTGAAAGATCTCACCAACGACAGTGAAAAAATGACCAATATTTATCAGTGAGAAATCCAAATCAAAGGTAGGTGGTGTTATTTGAATTTTCATTCCCCATTCTTAGATTCGATAATGAATACAAACCATTCAACGAATAGGTTGATCCACGGTTAGAACATTCTTGCGGGATGAGGTTTAATTGAGAGATTTATGGGGTTGATTATTATTTTATTTTGATTATTGATTGTTCTTATGATAACTTATTGAGGTTTGAACAAAAAATAGTCAAGTTTCGTTCCACATATTTGTGCCATGTGCTCATCTCCCCCACTATTTCTACGTGCGTTCTTCATTCTTTGTGGGGTTGTGAACGATCAATCATTTCACCTTCATTTCTTAGAGAAATGATCCAAAATTAAATATCCAACATCAAGATAAACTAATGGAGGTGTAGTGGTGATGAAAATGGACAATTCAAAGCGATTTGGGAGATATCATTCTTCGAACAGTTTTTTTCAGATGGATTTAAAGTGGTTTTTTGAGCCGATTGAAAAACAGAAACACCTTGATTTGGTGTTACGGTGATTAAACAACCAAGGATATAGAGTTTCAATGCAAATGTATCACCATAATGAGATATGGATCATTGTCTGAGGCATGAAGAGGAAGAACACAGGATTCTGGAAAATCTCGATGAACACGGCGTGTAACCTGGTGTTACATGGTGTGTGGCCCCCACTGAGCAGAGAATATGGTTTCGAGAGATGTTGAAATTACAAATCACATGTGAACCTTTCACATGGAATGTAAGCCCATCTTATAGACTCAGTATGTATCTCTAGAGATACAAAAACACAGGTTTGAGTACACTGGTTGACTACACGACATGTACCCCACCACACAACTTGGCCTTAACCAAGTACACAGACTACCACATGTATTGGTACATGTTCATAGTCACATAGGTTCACACCATGTACTAGAACATAGCCAAAGTACATAGGTGGACCCCATATGGAAGGACACAACATGTGACTTGTTCTACATGCTATGTACCCATCTTCTACATGACACAGTTTGGAATGACACAGGTCGTTGTACATAGGAAGTACCCAGGGTCAAGGAGTATGGCGTGTGACCCAACTACATGTTGTGTAACCCTTTATACATGGTTTAATTCACTTTTCTGCCGTAACTTGGAAAATTTTCATTAGGTTTCATACCCTTGATCATTTCCCTGAAGGTTGATGTGTATCGTTTCCCCCTCATAGGTGTATGATCCCTTCAGCAGGACTTCCTAGATAGAGTTTTTTGAATCCCCCCTAAGAGGCCTGAAGTAGGATCCTCTATTCATTCTTCATTCCCTAGGTAGATTCCTTTGTATTTATATGAAAATATTCACTAGGCATTGATCCACTATTTAGCAGGTTAATCTAGATGGAATTGTTGGTATCACCCCATGGTCCTGGATATGATCCTCATATGTGGTATCGTATTGTATTATCTTCAAATATATGAGTGTGTATCTATCTCATGATGGTTCCCAAAGAACAGTACTTCTTGGACAGACATCATCAGTTCTATTAGACTCAAGAGTGTGTTCTCTCAGATGAGTGCTTCCTAGAATCTTTGAACTGAATCCCTAGTGTTGGTATGCATTAGTTGTGACTTTCCTCTATAATTCATTTCTTGAATTGAGTATACCTAGATATTCTTATTATATGTGTTATACACATATACTATGTAGACATGACTGTACTTTTATTTGTTTATTGCTTTGTGGTTTCGAGGTGTCCTACTGAGTATTTTTATATTCACTTCTACACAGGATTTTCCTAGACATGTTTTGTCTTGTGTAGATGTGTGACCTTTTGATGAAGTCTTAGGTGGACCAGGAAAAAATGGTGCCTTGTGAGATTAGGCAGGACAAGGTGTTCCTAAAGATATAGACAATAGTCTTAGTACCACTTCATACAGGTTGGACTTATTGTTATAGACTTCTTTTTGGTGGGATTGTATTCTGGCCCATTTTACTTTACTGACATTACTTTCTTATCGTACTCTGGTTGGGATATAGTGGTATGCATGCATTTGGTTCTTAGTGGTTTTTACATTTCATCATTTTGTGGGATTGGATATGTGTGCATGTGTATATGTATATAATAAATTCCTCTCATGTATGTGATATGTCTACTCGGTGCTAGTCACCAGCCCCTGGCCTATTGGAGGCAGATTTGGTGAGTCGCGACATGAGCCCACTGGGATAGGTCATGACATTTTCGTGATTGAATTTTTTTTATAGTCAGTATATTGGTGGTGGATGATGATTATGTATAGTTAGTAGGTGATTATAATTAACTTGAGATATATGTTCATTAAAATTTTGGTTATAGTTATAAAAATATTTTATGATTGGTAGATTTTATGAGATATGAGATTTTTTATTTATTCTTTAATAGTTATACATGATACTTTTAGGTTCATGGTTGTTTAGTTTTTGTAGGACATTGAGTAATGTGACTCTAAGGACTAATCCATGTGAGTATAAGTTTATAGATAAGATCAGGTTATGATATTAATACTTGAGCTAAATCAATATGTTATGATAGATATTATAGATGGAGATAAGTGTATGGTGTATGGTTTGACATGTTCATTCCACCTATATATGAACATAATGATGATTGGAAACATGTTAATAAAGTATTATATTTATGTATGTGATAAGTATAGTCCTACAATCACACAAGATTTAGTGTCTGGTTAATTGTATCATGAGCTACTAAACATAGAATAACTCATGTAATTTGAGAATTCTCCTAAAAATAAACCAATTTCCATTCATTACAAAGGAGAAAAGTCGCCATTAATAGTTTAAAAGTAAAACTTGAGGGTTGAAAAAAATTATAGGAAGTATGTACACTTTTTTTGTTTACCCTACTAGTTAGAGTGAAGAATTCAACTAAAATAATTTATAGTAATGGAAATAATCCTTTTATCAATTATCATAGTTATAAAAAAAATTTGAGGATAAAAATATGGTAATGAAAATAAAACATTTAACTTTAAAGGATACTAAATATGAGATCATCAGAAAAATTAATACCTTTTCTAGTGATTATATAGTATATTCATATAAAATAAGGCTTGATGGATGGGATTCAGTTGTGTTTCTATGAAAATGATCGTATATTTCCATAGAAATTGTCCCCATAAATGATTGAAGACTCTAACATTTGTGGAAAGTATTTCAAGATTTGAAATAACTTCAATGTATGTGAATCCCATCCAAATAAAATAACAGCATTCCTTTCTCCAACAAATACATTATTTATATTTGTGGTTATTACTCTCAAAATAAAAAACAACTTGATAAAATTTTCACCTAAATATTCTAAATTTAATGGGAATTTTTCAAAAATACTAATTTTTAATGGGGTGATCCAATGTGAACTGGGAAATTCATTATTAATATTCTTGTGATTGATTAATTTTTCATAGAAAATCAAAAAAAAATCATGTCATACTAAATTTTATACATTTTTCTTTTTATGTTTAGATTTGGCCAACTCAATAAGTTCATTTTATTTTCTTTTAATTCTATTTAACTTCTCTGTACTAAGGTATTCATCTAACAAGTGTAGGGATTTTATTTATATTTTTCCTAAAAAATATAATATGTATGTAAGTATAAATGTATGTATTTATACATGTATGTATGTATACATGTATTTTTGTACATGTATTAATAGTAAAAGTACTTATTTTTTAAACATTATCTGAATTCAATAAAAAAGAGCCAACATAACTAGTTTATTTTAAAAGATCGTGATGGTTATAATTTTTAGATATATATTGTTAATTTTAAGTGAATTTTTGGATTTTTAAAATATTAAACAATGACATTCTTAGTGACACAACACTCAAAAATTTTAAAAATATCAATTTTTCTAGATTTTCTGGAGTACATTGCAAAATTGTTGATCATTGAGTTATTTTGAGAACCTAAGATAATAAAATCAATAAAATAAGATTTTTACATGAGTATCCATGTGGATTATATGTTTATTATTATAATTAACATGATATATGAGGAAACTCTAATAAATCCCATGATCATGAGGCTAATTATATTTATTTGTATCTATTAGAGATTTAGAATGATATAAATAATTTACTATAATATTTACATCAATGATAAATGGAAAACCCTTTATGGGTATTACAGGACGTGAAATGGTTCTAATAGATATTGATATGATTCATATAATTTGATTATCAATAAGATATGTGATACTTTTATTATCATTGTGATATGAACTTCATTGCGAATGACTGGTATATCATGGTTATGAATTGGACAAGACATGCAATTATAGTGAGATATTTTTTTATGTGGACATTGAACTCAGGTATTATAAAATGATGTGGCACACTATATAAAGATAAATCAAAATGTTATTTACTTGATTCTATTTTACCCCAAGTACACATCTTCAAATAATTACATCCATACACCTTGAAAAAAAATTACTCTTCAAAAAAGTAGGGTTTACCTCAGATATAAATTCCATTCTTTGTTAGTGTAAGAAATAAATTTTTTCCACTTTTTATAGAAATAAATTAATAGAATCAGTGAACCAAGTAACATTACCTTACTGAATCACCAACAAATTCTATTATAGAAATTATGTAGAAATTTAATCATTAGAATGGTTATATATATTTTTTAACCTAAAAATATAATCAGATATGATGTTTTATATTCTATTTTAGGTTTTTAATTTCAATGTCAAAATCCTATAATAATAAGAACCATTGAATATATCATAGTTTATATTCCTTAATTATAAATAAGTGCCTCAATGTAGTATGGTCGGTATAAAAAATCACATTTAACATAAAAAGATAATCATAAACCATCTACATTACAGGAACTAATACAAAAAGTTTTTTTATATAGTATATGAAAATAATTTTATAATCCATTTGATTTCAAAAATGTAATAACCTAGCCTAAGTGTATAAATCTCAATACCAAAACTAAATCACCATAAGGCCACATGCACACTCTCTAATCACTAAGGGATAAAAAATTGTCCTAACAGATACAAATAAATTTTTAAGGAATTATTTTCTCATGGAAAAAAATGAACCATAAATTCATGTATTATAAAACTATTTTTATCAAAGGCTAATAGAACATAATATCATTGATAAAAAAATTACGTTTTACAAACTAAGAAAAGAGGGAAGATAACATTTATTTGAAAAGATAATAATCTTACTTAAACTCCAAGCCACCAAAATCTGTATACAATATCTCTATTCTTGATTTATGACTCACCACTAACTTCGAATACATTATTCCTTTTTTTCATCATGACTAATGGAATCTATAAGTCCATTAATTTACATAAGTATGGGGTAAGTATAAACTTATTATCATTTCCCCAAGTCTGTAAAATGAACCCAAGAATGATTAATCCATAAAATCATAGTAATTAATGTGTTAATAAAACATTTACATAAATATTTCATTGGAATTGTGGATTCAAAACATCACCTTAATTTTTTATCTAATAAAAATAATAAAATAAAAAATAATATGTTGAATCAATCATAATAAGATATTAATTGTTTCATTACCCTTATATCCTAAATATAAGTTAGTCATATAAAATATCATATTATTCCGAAATAGATGATTCTATATCATGAATATCATACTTATGTTATAGAATTATATTTTTACATATCCCAACCCTTGAGTAGAAGGTTTTAAACCCACAAAACTCAAACCTCAATCATGAAGTTTTCATCTTTTGATCTCTTTTTGATACATATAATCTCATAAGTGATTAAATATTCATCATGAGGTTTTAAATGTCACATAAATTTTAAATCAGTAATATAACCACACCGTTATGAAGAATAAATATAAATCCTCTTTCAAGGACTAATCCCAAACATATAATTTTTATAATAAACATTTAAGGATAACCTACTTCAAAAAACAATATTCCAAATTAATTCCTATAAATTATTCCAACATAGGAATTAATATTTGTAAAATATTTATTTAAAATACATTCCATCAAATTTTATAAAAATCCCTAAATTTTATAAATTTTATAAATTTTATTCCCCTAGACTCATACATTTTATCTCCTATAAATAAACATTCATTTTATATTTAATTGGAATTAAACCCAACTCTTGTAAACAAAAGTATTATGGATTTCAGAACTAGTCATATATTACATAATAAACGAATAAAATTGAAACAATCCTTATATGGAGGCCAAATATAAAATGATAAAAATATATTTTCCATCTATGATCACTAGAGGAAATGGGTAAACATAAGTAAGGACTAATCTCAAATGATTTGTAAGGTGTAAATATAATTTGTGAGTCATAGATTATTTATCAATGAATCATAAAATGGTGAGGTACATAATCATTGGAGAAATGGTATAATTAATGGAATAAGATCATGTAATTATAAGAGTGATCATGTGGTGTGAGAGAATAATCATATATGATAGAAAAAATTTATAAAATAATATTCTTAAAATCATAAAATATAACTATCAGACCATTCCATGGTTGGATACACCTCTTAGGTGAGATTATTACCATTATCTCTAGTGGAGTTCTTTTTTTAATTTCATTAGAATGTAATAAATACATAATCATAGAAAACCATAACATGTATCCAGAATCACTGGAAAATATTTCATAACATTATTTATAAAGCTAATAGTATCATGCTAATGCATAGAATAATGAGAATAGTTAACTGCATCATGTCCATTCATGAGATTATGAACAAATATAATCATATAATAAACATACATAACATAGATATCTCATGAGATATAAATATTTGACAAATTCATTAGAGGTCTGCATAAATATAGGCTTATCCATCATCATAATTATATATCCATATATATGTGTTCCACATGAATATGAAAATAATCATAAATCCATAAAAATCTTATCAAGATTCTACCATGGTAATAAAATAAAAAACCAATTAAATAAAGTATCTATCTAGTAAAACCCATTCAATTGAGATAATTACATATAGGGTATTCACACCATATTGGATAAAAGTTTTATAGACAATTCAATGATTTCCTTATTCAATTAAATATATTGAAATATGGATTAATACCATTAAATAAGAGTAAAGAATTATATGGTATTCAAAAAAGGAATGAAATTTGTAGAAAGGTTATCATATGCATTATTGATGATTATTTCAGAAAAAAAATTAGTTATGGATTAATCCACTTATAATAATTTCAGGTATATCATAAGAACGTTGACC
Source organism: Viscum album (assembly GCA_963277665.1). Classification (NCBI taxonomy): domain Eukaryota; kingdom Viridiplantae; phylum Streptophyta; class Magnoliopsida; order Santalales; family Viscaceae; genus Viscum; species Viscum album. The sequence continues at coordinate 1,126,057,541 of OY728146.1, forward strand.
TCATGTAAAGGTAAATATCTCTTAATGGAAGGAAGGGCTTGTCTTATCAAGCTTGTTGTGGTTTTAAATTTTTTTTCTTTTATGGTTTATAATTGGCCTACCTCATTATTCAAAATCATTAATATATCCATGAAGAATTTTTTCTGGAGTGGTAGCATTGTGGAAAAAATAGTATCATTATTCCTTGGAAATAATTTTATAATCCATATTACCTAGGAGGTCTAGGTATCAAAAATATTCACCTTTTTAATCAAAATCTTCAAGAACAATTTATTTAGAGACTTGTTGATAACAAATCTGAATCCTTGGGATTTCTCAGATCGATATTCTTATAAATATTGAATGGTATAAATTTAAATTATATTGACTCTTCCTCCTGGCCTGATCTCAAATATGGTTTTGAGGAAGTCTAAATGTAGTCGCATTTTTTGGCAGGTGCTACCTATTTTATTAGATTATATATTGAAAATTGGATTGCAACACCCTTGGTTAAAATGGTCAACTCACCAAAGGAAGTGACAAACATCAATATCTCAATAAGGGATCAAATGTATTACCTTGATTCTCTCTAATATGATGTTATAAATATAATTTATAATTATGATTTCATGAAGTATGAGGATATTATTATATGGGAACTAGGTATAAATAGATTTTTGACTCAAAGATGTTCTACAATCATTGGATACATGGTTCCCCCAACTATATTGGATCCCTCAATAAAAAATGGATATTTCCATCCAGATTTACCATGTTTGTATGATCACCCCCTCAAAAATTCAAGTTGATATCAACATTAAATACCTTAGAATCTCCCTCTACTCAAGATGCATCATCTTTCACTAGTATAGAGAGGATGTGGAAAACATTTTCTTATAGTTCCAGATAGTCTCCTCCCTATAAAATTTAGTGTTCAGTATTTTTTAACTTCATCCTCTATAAACTACTAAATCATGGAATACCTTAAATCATGTCTCACCATCTTGATGTATCATCATCTGAAGAATATTTTTACAATTCACTATACAGAACTCATCCATGTCTTCTAACATGGTAGGAACAAGCTGTTCTGTGATTAGACTCACTTTAATCTTTATTCATCCATTTTTTATATTATCATGGTTTTCCATAATGTAAACTCACTACATAAGGACAGCTAAAATAATTACATGTATAATTTCTATGTTCTTAAGAACCTTAGAATTTAGGGTATCTTCCATCCTCCGTTAGGAACTTTTGAGTTCTTTTGGAACTCACTATTTTTTTGTTATTCTAAATGCAACTTGGATGGAGCCTATATAGGAAATACCATACCTACAAGATTTGGAGAAATTATTAGGGACCATAATGGTGATTTAATTGGATGATTTTATGTACCTTGTGGTATTGCAACTTCTTTGGAATCCAAAATTCTTAGGTTTATCAATTTTGTTGACTTGTAAAATCAAAGTTACTGGACCAATATTTGTTTCGAATATGATTCTACCAAAATTAGGCGGGCTATTAGATATAGAAACATTCACATCTAATTGAATTTGACTACAATATGGTATAATTTCTTAGAAAATCTCTCCTTAAAGAATTATAATATCAGGAATGTGTTTCATGAAGCCAAATATCTTTCTGATGTCTTTGAAAACAATGGGGGGAGTGATGATGATTACATTTTTTCTGACACTCTCCTTAATAACTTGATTACTCTCTTTCAAAGAGACAAATGTAAAATACCTTCCTTTATATTTTTTTAATTATTTTAATATAATGGGGGTTGTAAACTTAGATCAAGTCTCATCTTTTTCAAAAAACATTCTTTGTATCCTTATGAAATGTTAAAATAAGGAAACTATCATTTAAGGATGGACATAGATATAATATTGTTTTAATAATAATTAAATTTTAAAAATGGGTAATTATTAAAATTTATAACATAAATAATATCTTTAAAAATGAATCTTATTATTAATAGAGTGGAAAGATAAGATAAATGATTAAAATATATTTCATAACTTTTATTAACACAGTCGCAAAAACAATTAAATAAGTCACCTTAAAAAATAACTTTCAAAAAGGGATAAAAATTATTTCTAAAATATTATATTAATAATAAAATTGCCCAATAATAGATCATTTAAATGAAATAGATTTAAAATAATATAAATTATGAGAAGAAAATAAAAAAATCCAAAATTTTCATTTATAAATATCATAGGGTTTGACTTAATGGTAAAAATTAGGCGAAAAATAAAGGCATCAATATACCAAGAAAAAAGATGGATAATGAATCAAAAAAAAGTAAGGGAACATATTATTAAGATGGAAAGATGAATATGTAGAGATATAGATTAATATAGAGCATAACCTCATAAATGAGAAATAATAGGAAAAAATTACTATAAACTATGTAGGGTATAAACTATAAACCCGTAAGGGTGAAAATGAGACCATAAATTCATTAGAAATGAAGGTAAAATGGTAAGGTATTCATTCATGACCTTAAATATATTATACCGAAGATAATATATGAAATAGATGAACAATACTTGAAATGTGTAGAGATTCTGAAAGAGACCCTTACTTCAAGTCCTAACATGCATTCTATATCCTATAACATCTTTTATAATCAAATTATATTGATTAATTACATATTTTAAAACCATTTAATGTTTATTTTTACATTATAATTTATTTTAAATATTATTCTAATGTATGATGATTTTTTTTATTTTTTTCAATAAGTATTGATGTCAATATGTGTTCAGTAAAGATAAAGAACCCAATAAATGGGAGATGCAAGAACTCATTGGACTAAGAAAATTATGATATGGCTTAGAGTTTATATAAACTATCAGTATTGTTTCCTTGTATTAGATATGTTACTGTATATCCATTCATATATTCAAAAATTATTTTAATATTGGGTTTTATTATTTTTCATATTGAATTAAATATTTTCAACAGTTATAGACTAAAAATATAAGAATTACAATAAATTATAAATTTTGAGTTTCTATTGGAATGGAATATGACTATAAGAGATAATATTAGCTTGATGAATTTAAAGATATGAGATTAATATAATTAATATATCTATAATAGGTTGATTTTAGATTGGGTTAATTTTGTTACTTGATTTTTCATATTCAAAATCAGTTTTACATGTTTTGTGTCTATTAAGTTTGATAATATTGTGTACTTATTATAGTTCCACATTGTATAGAGATTAATGAACATTATAAGTTCATAAAGAAGTTTTGGATGTATCAATGATTAAATAATAATAAATATATCTAGATTTATTAGTCATAATCATTTTTATATAGCTTAAATTTTGTGGAAATATATGAAGTTATGCTAGTATGATGATGTTTAAAGAAGAGTTGCGGTATTTAATCTAGTGGAAGATTATTTAAGTACTATAAGGATTTTATATATCTTGAAATATATTTTTTAATAATTTTAATATGGATGAATATTTTTTAATGATATTTGAATTTTTTTTATGGGTTTTTATTCATTTTTAATAATTCTAGATTTAGCTAGAGTTTATACATAATATCCCAGAGAAGACGAAAAAATGGGAAATAAATATGTAAGAACTCATATAATAAAAATTATAAAAGTAATATAATACATATGATTAACCTTGAGATTAAACTATGATATGTGATAATAACTTTTATCATAAATAAAATTGATTTAGTGATATTTAACATTAAATCCAATGTTTACATCTTACAAAAGATTAATTTTGAGGATATGTAAGGGTATATAAAATATTCTTGATACTAATTAAGAATATATTTGGATCGTAAAAGATTAACTATGAGGATATATAATAGTAACCTAAATATTTAAAAGGATATATATGATCCTTCAACATGTTAATTTATATTAAATGTTTTTTCTAACTGAAATGTAATATTATCTCAATCAATATTTTTTGGTTCATTGGTGTTTTATCATCATGATGGTTGGTGAATAAAAAATTAATGAAGACAATATTGGGGCTTGGATTTTAAGAATAATAATATTGTACCATTATATAGTGTTTTCATAGTAATATTATTATTTCATTTGATTATCCATATGTGAAAATAAGAAATGAGATGTGTAAAAGCTTGAAGGAAAGAAAGTATTCAATTCATTATGAGAACATAAATTTTAAGATCGTGGAGGTATAATAAAATCATTAAATAATATTATAATATACCTTATTTAAAATATACATTTTCTTTATCTTATAGGATTGCTTTTAAAGTATTTTCAAATAATATATGAATGTTAGAAAAATAGATAGTTTGAATATAAATATTGTGATGCCTAATTAAATAGAGTTTCCATATTTAAATTATAGAGTAATATCCACATGGACTTTATGATTCTATAAATAATAATATTAGTTAAAGTATGAAAGATATAGATATAGATTGACAGATACTAATGATGTTGTACTTCTAAACATACTTAGTGTAAAATAAAAGAAATAAATTTTTTAGAGATATCAATCCGCAAGTTTTGTAATATCATCTAGTCATTTATGTATTTAAGAACTAAAATAAATACTAATAGATTGATGTAGAAACTATAAAATATATTTAGTGTTGGAATTATTAAAGAATAAGGAGAGTGGAATCTATGAGAATATTAAAACAATTGAGTAAGAAAATCAAATTTAATTAGTCCTTTTTATACTTGGGTTTATACTATTGATCATTATTTTAGAGTAACCAACCAAATATAGTTTTAAAGAAAAAAATATATTGGTGTCATTGCTTGTAAATAACTACAAATGGGTTCTTTTTAAGAAAGTTTTTGTAATGAAATATAATCATGTCGGTGCCATGTATAAGGGTTTGTGGTCAATCCATGTCCCTTGGTTATTATTGATAATAAAATATCAATCATGTATGTATTGGATAACAACCACCATACACATAGGACTAGCACACAAAATGTGAGTTAACCACATAAATACATGTATGTTATGTTCTTTATTGTTTCTATTTTATTGCATGATTTTGGACTAATATTGACATGATTAATTTAAATCTATTCACTATAATGGGTGCATAGATAAGAGTAAATATCTTTATTTTTTAAATAGTTCTCCACACTAATCCCCCCCCCAATGTGGTTGCATTAATAATATGGAAACAATAATTATTATTAGAACCCTAGGTTATACATATGATTGGATTTTATGCAATTGATTATTTTTGTATTGTGTTTATCTTTTAAATGTATCATGAAGTACATATTTGAAGTTGTTTTTGAGTTCCCTATCAAAAAATATATATATATAAAATATCTACTTGGAAATTGATGAATAAGAAAAAAAAAGATAATAAAATAAATTATATAAGGTCTCATAAAATAGAAAATAAAATAATGATTCATTACTAATTAAAGTTAATAAAAGTGGAGAAATTTATATCATATACATTGATAACTTTCATATTGAGGATTCTAGTTCAAGAAATGATGGAAAAATATCTCTCTTATATTAGGAGTAAGAAAATCTAAATTTTACATGATGTAATAAGAGAGAAATGAAATATAGCAAGATTTTTAAGGATCTAGTAATTAAATATACTATTTAGAACACATACATCACTTTTACCTTATGATTTGCATAGTTTTTACATGAATATGGGGTAATTATAATTTCATGTCATGACTATGTTATGAAATAACAAAGTATATTAGATGTTAATGTTCTTGATGAAACACAAGTTGATACATATGTTTTTTTGAATGAGAACTAGAAACTATTTTCTAATTAATTTAGAGACTTGTATGAGGATATCACCAAAATTTAAGAGGAATATAAAAGGATAGTGTAAGAATTGAAACAAAAGGTTATGATATGTATAAATCACGCCAAAAAAATTAAGGACAAAAATGATAAGAATGTTTTGATTGAATTAAAGTTATATATATTTGAGAATGATTTTTATAAATTAATCCAAGATAATAATGAATCTAATAAAGGGATAAAATTGAATATATATTCATTTGAAGAAAAATAAAGAGCTATTATAGATGTTAAGAATGATTATTTAGAGATCAAGACTAAAATGATAAATGTTCTTATCAATTCATTACCAAAGAAGAATTATATTCATAAATATCATGATAATAATGTTAATAAGGTCCTAAAATATTTTGAATAAATAGTAAATTTAATTCAATATCATAAGAACACTCTAAATCAAAAAAAAATGTGTGAGCAGAAATTGAGAAATATGGAAGTTGTTCAAGCTAGGTCTTTATAGAATATTAATAAAATATTTTATTCCACAAAAAATTTTGATGAGATTTATTACCCTAAAAACATTAATATATTTTAATTAAGGGATTGAAATTATAAGATAATAAATCTACTATAAAGAAAAAGGTATCATTTTTTCCATAAAATAATTTTCTATCAATGAGGTTTTCATGAATACATCAAGTCATAAAGAAAATTATGGAAAAATATTGGTTTGATAAAAATTGTTAAAAATACACATTTACATTAAAGGTGGGTATGATGATCAATAATAAAAGTAATTATATAAAATAATCACAACTGATGTATAAAGTGTCATAAAAATAACAAGATATAAAATTTTTCAAGATTATTTATTAAATAAGAAAAATCAAGTTTATCATCTATTTTTGGTGATATTAAAGGATTTTATATAATGAAATTAATTTTTTGTATTATTGTATAAATTCATTGAAGAAAAATTAGTACTAAATCAAGGGGTAGTATTGATGAGTTGAAGAAAATTACTCTAAAATGAAATAATTTTTTAATTTCTAATAGAGTTATAACCTTATAAACAACTATGGAAATTACACCAAAGGTGGTTGCTGTGATAAAGAATAGTGTTTCATACCTACAAATAAAAATCATATACTCTTAAAGAAATAATTCCATGAGATATTATGAGGAAATAAAGAAGTATAGGTTATATTAAAAGAGGTTTAAATCAAAATGAAAGTGTTGAAAAAATGTTCCAATGATGTCTTAGAAGGACGATACACCAAAAAAATGCTTCCTTTATGGAAAAAAATGACACAACGTGGACTAATTCAATAAATCTATGGGTGTTGTTATTGATAGTGGTAATTTAAATCTATAAAAAATATAATCAATCAAAAAATGAAATAAAAGGATTGGTTTAGTAGAAGACATAGATGAAAATAAATAAGAATTTGAATTTCATGAGAGGTTTCAAAAATTTGGTGGATCTAGAATTCCTGAGAAGTTATTCTTAAGGTGAAATAAATCTAGAAACAATTTAAAATATTTCATAAACATACTGCAAGAATATGAGGAAATATTGGAAAGAATAAATCAGGAAACTAGAAATACATGTGCTTAAGTTTTCTAACTGAAAAATAAAATTCCAAAAAATGAAAATATTTAAAGTAATAAGAAAACAATTTTACCATAGAGATTACTATTTTAGAAATAAAGGGATAAACCATGAAGAGTTTTCTCAAAAAATGAGATAAAATGAATAGATTTTATTGGTTATGAAGTAACTCTTAACATTTTTACTTAAAATGGTCACTATTAAAGAAACCAAATGTTTACCATATATATTGTGTTTTTTTTATATAATGATTTTCATCAATACATGAAGGATTTTTTTTAAAATGGTTCTTAGATTTTATTTAAATAATATATCATAATTGATGAAGAGAATATAAAATTTACTCAATAAGGGGAATTTATTTGAAAAAAATTACAAAAAAAATTACTTTATATTAAGTTTTAAACTCTATAAAGTTCATGATATTGTCCTTGTAGGGGTATGTTAGTCACATTTTTTTATCCTTATTTTTAAAAGAATCAATTTATATTTTATGGTGGAGAAACAATAGGATTCAATGATAATAATTATGATAAACCTTTCATATATACATGGATATGAGGAATAATATTGGGAATTTAATTGGTCACTCTTGTTTTCTACAAAAATAATTTCTCAATTATACCAAGATTTTATTAATTTAAAACCATATACAATTCCATAATTTTTATTTATTTTCAATAACAGGTGGAGAAAAAATAAAATTATTTATAACATTACATTACATTTTGATTATGAGTACTGAAAACAAAGTCCAAAGTGGAAAATTATTAGTCCCTTAAAGGATTATTTGTTGTATTTATTTTAAATATGCAATGATGTAAATATGTGTGGTTTAAATATGAACAACCTAGTGAATGGAAAGAAGGAAGAATGAATCAAACTGAGAAAATAAATGTGTAGTTTGAAGTTCATATATATTATCTATATTATTGTCGACCATTGGATATACTATTGGAGTTTCATTAACACAATAGAAAAGGTGATTAAGAGTAAGTTGTTTTCATTGATCATGTTTCATTTAATATCTTCATATATTAAAAACTATTAATAGAATAATGTATATATAGAAAAAAATGCTAAGTTAGTTGTGGAATGGAATATGACTATGAGATAAACTATAGTCTTGGTTAATTTAAAGGTGTTAGATGTTTCCAATAATTATATAGATAATAATTTGATTAAATTTTGTGTTAATTCTACTCATTTATTTTTCAAACATAGAATAAAGTTTATAAGTTTTTATATTTATTGAGTTTAAGAAGTTAGTGTACTTAGAGGAGTTACATGGTGTGAGGATATTAATGAATATTATAACTCTATAAATATGTTGAGAAATATCATATTATTGAATAAGAATAATGTTTTATAGAATTTTATGGTCCATACTTGTCTTATCAAGAAATAAGGTTATTGTTATATTGGAAATATACACTTGGATGATGATGTTTGAAGATGACTTGAATTGTTTGAGGTGGTATAAGTTCATTTAAGTTCTATAATTAGTTTATATGTGTTGTAAGAGATTTAGGAATCATTATAATATGGATAATTATTTTTTTAAGATATAATAATGTAATTTGAGTTTCCTTGAGTCATTTTGATGAAGTATGTAATTAGATTTATCTAATATACAATATAATAGAGAAGGGAGAAAATGGAAAATGCATTTGTATGATCTCATAGAAGAATAATTGTATAAGTATGGAAATATATAGGATTAAACCTATGTATATGTGATATCTAAGATGAAATAAATATATAAATAATATTAATTTGGTGATAAATTAGATTAACTCAAATGTTTAATAACATACAAATGAATAATTTGGAGGACATGTAAGAGAAATTATGAGATTCTAAAGAATACATAAGAATCCATTTGGATCACTTAGTATTAACTATGACGATTTTTAAGAGAAACATGGGGAATATTAAGGATATGTAATATCCTTATGAATGTTAAGTAATATTGAATGTTTACTCTTGGGTGAAATTCATGATTAAATTAGATGATTTTTTATTGTTTTTTGGTGTTTAAATATCACAATTCCTGGTGGATAAACCATGATTCAATCCAATATTGGTGTTTATATTTAAATAATAAAATTTCTTATTTATTTTCGATTTTAATTATAACATTATTATTTAATGTGAGCATGAATATTCTAAAAATAATAAGTGGAATTTGTATAAGATCAAATGATATAAGGAAGCTAGGTTATTAGGACAAAATAAATTAGAATATTTTGGAGGTGTTATAATATCCTTTAATTTAATTAGAGGAGGGTTGAATGATAATATATGTTTCTATATATTAGAGTATCATTTTTTTAGTATTTTATGAGGATATATGACAAGTAAAAAAATGGGGAGTTTAAATATGAAAATTACAATGTTTAATTGAATGTAGTTTCCACATTTTAATTAGATTATAATATCCATGTGGTATTAATGGGTATACAAATAAAAAGATGGTTCAAAGAGGAAAAGTATAGAGATGGGGGAGAAATTGATGATATGTTACGTATTAATATTATTAATATCAAGAAAAGAAGGAATATTGTGATTGATATCGATGTGAAAGATATTGAATGTCACATGATCATTGATTTTTTATTATATTTATAAAAATATTGATAAAATTATGCTAGTTCTATTAAATATATTTAGTCTCCATGTTCCTATATAATAATAATAACAGAGGAGACTATTATGAAAGTATAAGAAGATAAAATATGATTATTTTCATGGATACTTTGAGAGGATACATCTCAATCTAGTTCTAAAAAAAAGGACCTCATTAGTTCCAATTTAAATGAATAGAAGCAAGTGGGAAAATCCTAAGTCATTTTGTGTCATGTATTATATTCTAGTTAGTTCCGAGTATAGGGGTTCAATCATTATCCCTTTCCCATTGAATTTCATGAAAAATAAATATAACTTTTGTGTCTATGGGATAAAAAATTCTATACACCAATACCTATCTCACACATTATGAGTGAAACTTATAAATATCTACGTGTGGTGTAATTTTTTATTTCTATATTTATTAAATTTATGTAGTCCAAGTGTTATATGAGTGATTGAGATCCATTCAATCTGATAGGTGTAGATGAAAAAGGGAAGAGTTTTATTTAATAAATAGTTAGCCACACTAATTCACCCCACCTATTATTGTGGCTACATTAATCCTTTGGGAACTACATTAACTCATTAATTATCATGTTCTATTCATTTACAAAATTAATCTTGATTTCATTAATCATTTTAAGGTAGTTTGATTTATTATTGCAAAACTACTTTGTTAAAATGATTAGGTTTGGTGGTCACTATTAAATGGGTTGATAAGATTTATAAGTTTCATGGTAAATTTTTCATGTTTCTAAAGTTGTAAAAGATGTCAATACTTTAATATTTTTAAAAATATACTTCCAAATGAATAATTGTTTCTTTGTGAGCTTTTTTTAAATGGATAAAATAACTTTGATTTTTTAATCTTAATAAAATTATTATCATGTCCATATTATCAATCTAAAATCATAAAAATTATATTATTTTACTATAATATTATATTCAATCATTAAAAAAATTTATAATACCCTTAAATGGAATTAGATAAGAATAAACACCATCGTTCACTCAGGTAGCGTAAAACCTTCATGGGTGAATGATGTTTTTTAATGAGTTTAAAATGAGATATAAAATAAATAAATATATTATTTTAATACATAATTATTGTATAATTAAATTAATTTTTTGGAAGTTAATTTTAAATATTACTTACATTATTGAAAAGAGAACATGGACAATTAAAATGAAAAGATAAAAAAAAAATTGAAACTAAGATTTCGACATAGTACAGGTGGTGAAAATAGTATGTTTTTTGTGAATGGAAAATATTTCATTGATAAATTATCGAAGGAATGTTAATATAAAATTACTATAATCCTGGAAATAAAATAATAGAAGGTTTAAAAGGTTTTTAAAAGAAAATAATCACAAATAATAAAGGAAATAAAGACCTGAAAACACTTAACTAAATATGATAATGACTTTTAAAAAGGGTTCCATTAAGATGGAAAGGGTTGTATATTATAAATATTTATTAAAAATAAGTATAATATCATGTAATTATAATTATTTTTCTATATAAATAATATTTTGAGTCTATTTTATAAAAAATTAGTTTCAGAAGAAATGTGTAAGATAAGAAACCCTTACCTTTCTCTTTGAGTTGCCTCTATGGATTGATTTTGGAGCCTTCAAAGGTGAAGCATTCAACTGCAATAAGACCATTGGAAAATTTTTATGGATGGGTAGAGATTTATTTGGGATTATATTTGTAAAAATAAATAATTCTTGAAGTGTGGAGAAAGGGATAGTGGGGTTGGGTGCTTATAGAGGTAGGGTTATTTTTGAATAAAGTGTTGATTATTTTATAATTTATACCAAATATTATGAATTGTGTTTATTTATATTAATTTTATTAGTATATGATTAATAAATTATGGCTTCATTGACATTTTAATAAGAAAAATCCAGAATTAAACTTATAATTTAAAGTAAAGAATCAAATATAAGTTTTTATTTAATTAAAATATAACATAGTTTTTGAAAAAAAATATTTTTTAAAATCATTTTTAATTTTTTTATATAAATTATATTACTCATTAAATACATTTTAATTCATGAAATTTTTTTCTAAATTTTGAGTAATATTTATATCATGATGATGTCATAAAACATGGGGTCACATATAAAAATATTTTTTAATATTAATCATACAAAACATTTTCGAAAAAATATTAAAAATTACCTTAATATAATTTCAAAATAGTGATTACAAAAAAAATTATCTTATCAAATTATAATTATAATTAGTATAAATTTAAATTTTAAATAATATAATATAATTTATATAAAAATAATTTTTTTAATAAAAACTATTTATTTTTATGAGTTATTGCATTTATATTTATTATCATTCCATAAATATTTTGGTTGATAATTAATTTTTTATATATTTCAAACATAATAGATAATTTTAAAATTAATATTCTAGTTAATTGAAATTTATCATTTAATTAAAAATATATGACAATAAATTTATTTTAATGAACATTATAAGTTATTGTCTCAAATAAATAATAATAATAATTTTAAGTATTATTTCAGTGTAAAAATGAAGGAACTTTGGGCTGTTGTGGAAGTGTGAGAGATGGAATGTTAAATATTTTAGATAAATATTTATTTCAAAACATAAAATCCTATATAACACATCCCAAATTTATCCATGGATCATGTGAAATTTAATTAAGCAAGAATAATTAAACATGAAAATTTAAATCTAAATCATACCTCGTGTGATTTGGATCAAAACCATATTTCACTCATCGCCAGTGATATTTGCTCGAAGGAATCAAACTTCTAACCCTCTAGATCATCCAAACACATTATATAATCTTGATCGATCATCGAGCTATTAAATCTCAGTACTAGTGTAGAAAATCAAAGGCTCTTCGATGTCATCTCGATCGTAGGAGATCAAGCTAATGATCTTTGAACTTGAATCAAGAAATATTTTATCATCCCTTATCTTTATCTCTCTCTCTGATTTGAGATAGGGGATAAAAGGGACTGAATTCCTGTAAACACTTTCACCTACATTTTAATCATTTAAAATTCTAATATACTTAGGTTAAAATTATTAAAATTACACTTAATCCCTTTAATAAGTTATCCCATTATTTAACATTCAAAAATTATATAAACAACACTTAAAACTTTCTAAAAATGTCATTTATATTTTATAACATTATTTTAATACATAAATGGTGTTATGTGATAAAATATCACTCATTAACTCACCTCAGTTCTCACATGAATATTAAACGAATCATTTAATATTTAATATTTAATATTCATTCGACAAATATTTTTCAATACATTCAATGAATATATTGTGAATATAATAACTAAATAAATTCAATGTATATTATTTTATAATTGAATAATATTGAGTTTATTTATTTCATTTGAAATTGTATAAACATGGACATTTCCTAGCCACCATTATGGGGCCCTCCATGTCCAAAAACTCTAATTCACCAGAATTAGCCAAGATTATTAATAATATTTTTGTGTGACCCTCTAGTACATTATCTCAATATTAGTGAATATTATTCATAGATTAGGAATAGATTCTAGAAACCCATTATGGTCCCTAAGGAGTTAATGAATATTCATAGCAGTGATAACCTCATATGAACACATGTCATGTAATATTACCTCTTTGTATCATGATATCTCATAAATCATGATGAACACTTCATGTAATCAACATTTGTTGTTTATTATTAATTAACCTTACTATATGGAATTACCTTTAATCGCCAAGTTCAAGGATTTAATAAAGGTACTTCCATCTTGGTCAACTAGGCCTGAGACATCTCTTCTTTTCATAAGTGAAAAAAACAATCTTGATCATTCAATAAATGTAGTACCAAAAATGATGCATCCAACGAAAACAACCTCACCATAATACAAATTCCATGGATTTTTTATTTCCTGAAATTATATAATAAAATGATACACATTGATAATGATCTCGATTCTTAAGACCAATACCCATGATCACAAATAGGAACTACCAATAACACCAAGAACAAGTGGTGTTCCTATTATAGGGTATGCCCTCATGATCTACTCTACTCAAGATCACCAAGTATGAACTTTATGAGAATATTTCTTGATGATTATGAACCCCTAACTCCTAATAGTCAAATTTCATATGTGTCCTGCTAGTATAATATATCTATATAATAGGACTAATATTTAATATTATTATCATAGTATCTCAAGGTTCTCATTATAGCTGGGAACTACTATAGCCTATTGATGTGATAAATAATCTAAGGTAATTACCATGTAAATAGTGGGTGAAGAAGTATTAATACTATTATGGTAAGAATTAATCATGCATAACTCATTGTATACATGATATAGTAGTCAAAAAGTATAGTTTAAGTTGGTTCTAGGGAAGCCACTATTACAATAATCCCACTCACACTAGAGTCAGCGTTATAACTTTCATTTTCTCGCTCACACAAAAAGATCATGATTGTATTGAGTTATGTATTTAGTCATTGGTTATTCCATTTATCTATTGTAAGGGTAATCTACTATGAGAAACTTCACCTTGTTAAGTAAAACTCCTTTAGAGATGATATCCTTGAATATATTCCTTTTTTACACTGTCAAAACATTACATCTTCACTAGTACCAGTAATAGGATTATCATAATTGTGATAAAAAAAATTAATTAATAGGTGAGATTCCAATAACTTAATAAAAAAATTTATATTTTATATGGATTATTTTTCTTCATCAGAAGCCACAATGTACTCAGTATTTGTATATATGGCTATCAATGACTTGAATGAGCTTCTATTTCTCGTTACCTTAGTCGTACTGTGATATGAGATCATCTTGATCCAAAGGAAAATGAGTTTTTCCCCCTTAAAATATTGTCCCTTCCTCTCCATGTATTAAAAACATATCTATTATTCTCTATAAATTACAATCGGATAGTCCTAACATCTTCCTGTGTAGTTATCCTAGATTATAATGATATTTTAATATTATAAATGAGTTTTTTGAATATCATATATAGTACATAGAATGTCATATTTTATTAATCCATCATATAAGTTTATATAATTTTACTTATCACATTAATCTCATATGTCTCATACATGTCTTCTTAGAGAAATTTATGCCATATGACATTGGTAACATTTATCTCTTGAATTGTTACAACATTTATTTTTTTCAATACCATATCGGTATATATACATTTTAATTGGTCTAATAAACCCTTTAGATACGCCTTAGAAGATATCATTATCTAGAATGTAAGTGTCTACTCTAATTTTATCTTTGGAGAGTCATTTTTGTTATGGTGTTAACTAACTATAAGGCAAATAGTTTTTTCATTGTGTTATTGAAAATATTTTACATGTAAAATAGTGGTTCTCCCACTAACCTATTGTAGACTTCTGTAAAACATTCATTCCAAATGAATATTTTATGATAGTATTTCTTACTTCAACATAAAACTAGATTTTCGTAACTTTCACCATTTATTTGCATTATTTGGTGTCACCATCACTTTATTTTTTTCTATATATTGATACATTCCATGAATGGTGGTCTTGACATGAAATTATCTATATAATGATCATAGAAATTAGTTGTGATAATTAAAATTCTAATAGATTTAGGAATGATTACTAGGTATAACCGATAAATCCTTATTGGTATTACTATTGTACGACCCATGTAATGTTTCTCTTGAATACAACCATAGTATCAATATTTGAAATATTAAAAATACTAAGCACTTATACATAATATCCATTAATGAATTTTAATTTATCTTTTCAATCTTAGCTAAATTCTTTATAATGCTTACTTTTAGGATTCATTATTATTAATAAATAAACTATAACCAGCCATGGTGAATATAAAACCATTACAATAGTGAATATAAAACCATTACCATGGTTTTATCCTTCCTAAATAGTATGTTTCTTAGGAACATACATTTTACACACTATATTATAGAAATTATTCATATGACATCCTCTTGTACATTTTTGGAATTGACTAAACCCAAGTCAATATTGTTGTCACTATCTCAAATAAATATGTGCACCCTTTTATAAAAATTAAATCTAAATCTTGACTATAACTTTTCCATATTTTATATTTATATAATATCCTTAGAAAACTTTAGTATAATTACATTATATTCACAATTTAGTTTTCTTGGTGCAAGTTTGTTTATATCCTTAAAAAACTATTTTCATCTAAAGACATATTATTATAAAATTATGGATTTATATCATACTATATATAATATGGTCTCTATTTTTATTTATAGTTTCCATATTGTTATGGGATAATGCCACTATTTTCAAACCATTTCTCAAAAAATAATAGAAGTATTTGCAATGCTTATGAATTTAAACGTTGATTTTTTTCTTTTTACTCACATCATTACTCTGATGTGTATAAGGAAATGTGCATTTAGAAATTACTCCATACTACATTTTATTGACCAATTTTTTCATGTAATATTTTTCATTAATCTACCTTATCTATATAATATCTTTTATGTGTATAAGGTAATGTGTGTTTAGGAATTACTCCACACTACATTATAATGATCGATGAATACTTGGTCAATATATTTTTCAACACATGAGCCCAATGAAACTCATATCTTATAACCACGTAAATTTCACACATCACTTTTATATTCCTTAAAACTATTAAAGGAATATTATGAAGTATATTTACCACAATCATAACATTGGAATAGTTTATGCTCTCTTTATAAACAAATTTCAAAGTCTTTATATCTTACCTTTATTTAGAAAAGTTTCTTTGTCCAAAACTATATAAGCCAATGTTTTGATAATACCAAAGTTATTTAACTCCAAATAGTATAAAACCCATGTAGGTTATATCCTTTACAACTTATTTTTGTTTTACTAGAAAAAGAATTATTTTTCCATAAATGGATATTAGAATCTTACATTTTAAATTCATCAGTTTTTTACAATGATCCATGCATTACTTAACTACTATTTATGTATGAAATACCATAAACAACATTCATTTCTAAATGTTCAGGTAGAATTTATTAAAAAATTATAGTTTTACATGAACCACTAACTTGGAAATAAAATCATGTGCCTCTCATAGCTTATCAAGGTATCTTCCTTCTATAATAGCTTGTAGAACACACCATGACTTTTATTAATTTTCCTTCACTTCCTTATTCCCAATATTTAGAAACAAATATATAAAGAAATATTATATCTAATACACATAGATCAAAATTAAGCATTATATTTAATTATGAATATACCTGAAGTGGAAGCTCATTATTGCTTCTTCTTCAATTCATTATAGTTTCTTTTCCAATGACCTATCTTTCAACATTAAAAGAAAATAGTGTCTTGTTCAATGATCTACCTCTTTATATTTGGTTTCTTAGAAAGATTTTGTGAAGGTGTCTTTAGAAGTGTTCTTGTAATTGGTTTTTCTTCTTTTCTTTCTTATTATTCACCTTAAGATTTAAAGATTTAACTTTCATTAAATTATAATATTCTTAAATAACAATTCCCAAAAGATATCAAAGTGGTTTATCTAAACTATTCAGTTGATAATGCTTAATGAAACTACATAAAGTATGTGGTAAGGTTTAGAGAATGAGATGAAATAAATGTTCTTGATTTTAATTAAATCATAATTATTATAGTCGTTCAATTTAATTTATTATCCTAAGTACATGAGGACCATCTTGACTTCCATATGTGAATCTATACATGATAAATTTTATCATTATCTCATTGATTTATCACTTCACTTTCTCCTCACATACATCATCAATTTGAGGTGACATGGTATAGCGATCCATGTACTTATGTTTCATTTGAAAATATTTGAAAATTTTTATTATCATTATGATGTAAACATAAAATGAATCATTCAAGAGTCTTCTGTAATCATATTTCTCATTCTTACTAACTTCTTAATGAGGATAATTAGGTAGTGTGGACTTTGGAGCATATAATTTCCTTTCACATGGTGATACTATGTGCAAGTGTCTGTACCACTCTTGGAAACTTTTTCTGGTTGGGACGTGTTATTTTTAAAATATTGACCACAATGTACCTGTGGTATTACTTTCCATTTTATAAAAAAATAAACAAAATGATATTAGTACTTTTATATTGATTACTAGTTATTAGACATCATAGATTTTATTGTCTTAAATTTCTCCCACTATTTTATCAAATTACAGTATCCCTTAACTACTAAATGTGGGATACTAAGTCATTGTAGTATTTTAGTGGAAAGTAACCTTAAAAACTCTCTTTATAGTCTAAGATATGGCTGCTCCACTACTCGGAGAGTCTCAAGGTTGGCTTTCATTGGGCCAACTGCATTAACTCATGGCTCCTTAATCTACTAATTGGAGTATCATCTATAGAAAAGGATAAACTTTATTTTCTAATTTTTTTCCACCAAAGATTCAACAAGCTATATATGGAAACTTATTTTATGCTAAAATTAGTTAATTTGACCCACCGCTCTCATAATAAATCCCTGGTAATAGGTTACACCCTAAACTAAGGCTGAAGAGCACCTCATATTATCATTTTTGTTCAAAATTAAGAGATGGGAGAAAATATAACTTAATATTTCTTGGAGAGTTTTATTAATCTTAGTGAATTTAATCCATTTATATTTATATTTTGTTATTTTATGTGACCATAATCACATCTTTATAATTTAATAAATAGAAAAACATTCACAGTGCTGATAAATTTTATCTATATATGCTTGCTTATTATTTTATGTGATCACATATAAAACTATAAATACATAAAATAATAAACCATGTATAAATTAAATTAAATTAAATAATCATGATAAGGTACTAATGGTTGATAAATTGAGTGAATAATGGATCAACCTAAACACTGGGGTTAACTCCTTGGTTCATGATGCTTATTACTTCAGTTGTAGTGCTCCCTCATCCAATGTATCAAACCCTTATCTAGTACGTCGCCAAAATTGGGCATGATATTCATCACTTATCATCCTTTTCATTATAAAACAATACTCTCATATATATGATGGGGTCTCAAGAGTGTATAATAAAGATAAATAACTTTTATCTAGTAATGGAGGCCCTTATACATATAATTATGCAAAAATGGTATATATATTATAATGTATTAAATAATTATTCCAAACTAATACATTGTAATAATTAAATAAATAAATGAACAAATAACAAACATATATTGTATATTATATGGCTCATGATCAGTTGATATGCATTAAACATACATATATTAATTAAATTTGTGATGAATTCAACTTAAGGGTATTTTTTATGAATTAAAAAAATTTATCTTAATTTTAATCCACAAAAACTTTTTACACGGTCCTATAAAATATTTAATTAAATTCAAAATATTATATAAAATATTTTTGACTTTTTATATAATTATTCCATCTCCAAGTAATTTAAAACCCACCTAAAGGGGTTTTGAATCTCAGGTTAAAACCAGAAGGGTCGGACAGGTCAGACAGAACACATATCTGCCTATCTAGTGTTAGGCTGACCTGGTAGGGGTTCTAGGTTGGGGTGCACAAACATGGTGTGTTTCAGAAGGGGGTAGAGTGCCCCATCAAGGGTGTCACAGAAAAATAATAATAATCATAATAATAATAATAATAATAAATTATTTTTATTTTTATTGTTTTACAAAGTGGGTCTCTTATACAAATGGGGAAGCCCCCTTTTTTATTACCATACAGCGCCTCCGCAAACTTCTCTTTATTGTTTTTTATATTTTGGTTTCATAATTTCTAAAAGCCTAAATAGGATGAAGAAAATCATGGGTTTTCATGGAACTAATTTATCTAATTTATCCACCTATATATATATATAATATAATGAGGTTCATGTATATTTGATATAGTACTACTATCAAAACACCTGTAAAAAATGGGGGGCTTGAAGGGAACATAGGATTTCATTTAATCAAAGTGCATATAAGACTCCCCAAAAGAGAGGTTTAAATTTTCATGCTAGTTGGGTGAGCTGACACCCAAAGTCACCAACACTATTTTTTTATATAAAATGTTTCCAAAGCCCTAAAAAATACATGAGAAGTTTTGTTTTTAAATTTTTTGCATAGATGGAATACCCCAACCCATTTTAACTCCATAAATATATAAATATATGTATATGTGTATGTATATATATATAAAATTTTATATTTTTTTAAAAATATAAGCCTGCATCGACTCGGAATTCTCTGATATTGTAGCTTGGCCAGATAGATACCATAAGGGCAAGATTCCCACCATCACTTCTGATCCAATGTTTTTGGTCATCAATAAAATAAACCTACACTGATGATATATATATATATATCTGTATGTGTGTGTCTGTGTGTGTGTGTGTTCTTTATCACCCTGACCTAGGAACCTCTTAACCTATACTCCAAGCTGGAGGGCCACTGGACATTAGGCATTCCTCCCAATATGCTAAAGGTTGTCGACTATAATCAAGGGTCTAATTAGGTGGTAGTTGAGAGACTATACCCTCAGGTGATGATATTATAAAAATGGTAATGGTGTTAATAAGTAAATTCATTGAGGAAGCATGTAATAAAACACCAAAAATTCATAAAATTAAACAACAATAATAAAAATCCAAAATTATATAGCCAAATACATTTCAGATAATGTATACATATCATTGAAAACAAGTAGGATGGCCAATGGGCCGATTATATAAGTACACATGAAAAAGAAAAAATAAATTGTAAACTAACATGGTGGAACCCTTTGGACCAACTACTGATCATCTCATGCACCCCGTCATGTCCCATATCACTAAGGTCTAACCCACAAGTCTGATCACTTACCTAATCTTAGATACATAATGTTTTTATAAATCCTAAGTCTCTCATGCAGGGTGTGAGTATGAACTCAGTAGGCCACTACCAATGTGTTCCGATCTTACATCCATATATTATAATAGTGTATTCATATGTAAATAAATATTTTCAAACAAAATATAAAATAAAAAACCACCTCACTTGTCCTCAATAGCCACAAGGGATAATTTACCATCTTTGGCCAATGCCAGAATGGAATGATGTATCTATGGTTCATCATCCTTAGAGAACACTTGGCCGCATCTCATTTCATACCACCCAAAACCACATTCCAACCAATACCCTAGTTATAAAATTTAAAATATAATACGAATCCCATCGGAACTCTCATGGTCATGTCAAAATTCCATTTGACTTCTGTTTTTTAAAACATCATCAGCACAACTGCTTGAAATTCCCAAATTGATCACCATTCCCTCATACTTCCACTTAAATGACCATCATCAGCTCAACAGTCTAACATATTGAGGAAAGGTGATATTTATCCTTTAATAATTCTATATTGTGAGCCCAAACATATCTAGAGAGACTCAATCCCCAATTTATGGTATCTCTCACCATCAATAATGGATATGTATGATGATCACCTTCTTCATAACTAATTTTCAACACCATACCCTAAGTGGAAAATTCAATGGAGGCCTTCACCCACCTCAAGTGGTCAACACCACCTCATTAGGTCCTTGTATGTGTTTAAATGACTCCAAAGTCTCTAACAGACAATATCGATTAGAAAAAATCATCAACCATACCTAATACAGACCACTTGATGGAACTCCATTACCACTTGAGAACCTCATCACCCAAACTCAGCATGGTCATCACCATCTTCCTCATCCTAACAAATCACATTGCCTCCATTTTAGTCATAAACTTCACCCCAATCACCTCAGTCCAATACCAACATGATCCCATGGAACCCATATGATCATATCCCAATTCAATTATTTTAATTAATCAAAACCTATTTCCAAACCAAATTTGAAATCCAATTCACTCATAATTTTCCATTAGAGGATCAACACACTTTAATAACATGTTGAAGCCCATATATATCAACCAATAATACTAGAAAAATAAATAATTTAATTAAAAGGTCATCCCCAGACCACCCCCACTTATGAAAATTTAAATACACATCCCATATCATGTGTATAAATGTGAAGAAATCTGGGCACCAAAAAATATTTTGTAGACGTTCACTCATCAAAAATAAAACTCTAATTTGAGTCATATAAAAAGAAAATAAATAATATAAAAAAACACCCTAGAAATATTAAAAATAATCTTATATGAAAATAAAATTCCAAATAGTGAGATTAAATAAGAATATAAGCAAAATGAATCAAATCCTTACCGCTAGCTATCCAACAAGATGATAAGAGCTTGAATCGGATATCAAATGAGGGAGGGGATTCAAAGACTAAGTTGGGAGGAAAATGGAGGAGAACCCCTATTTTTCATTAATACTGAGGAAGAGAGTAGGATAAGAAAATATAAAAGAATATAGTGGTGTTTTTTTAAAATTCTACCTCTTTAATGAAGCATGTGGTATGGCCACATGGTTTGGCTAACCGTGTGGTTCCATTTTCCCAATGGCACCACACCTCGTGGGGTTACAGCACACAGTTATTAAGACCTTACACCTAACAATGTGGTTACCTGTACCCCACTACACCATGTCACATGGTTTACTAAAAACACCACATGGTTTGATATAATAAAACTCAGTTCAAAATGGGACGCATGGTTTGTGCCGCATAGTTAGCACTAAGAATGAATCCAGTCAAGGTTCACTCCCAAGACCATATTAGTATCATGAGTTCACTCTTAAAACCAACATATTATGTCTCATGAGATATAAAACTTTTCCCATTGCATTGGTGGGAGATATAGGTCCCACCCATCGCATAATAAAATCACACATATATGTTCCAAAATATCATAAATGAACATATCAAAACCCATGAAATTAAATGGGTATAATAAACATGTAACATATCATAAACTATGGAAAGAGATAGGTTTTATAATCATTTTATCCTAAACATAACACGTGAAAAGAAGTGGGTTTCAAAAGTATATAACCTGTGAAAGGGAAACGGGTTACATAACATCATGACATCAAAACATAATTCATTCAGAGAAAGAATATGAATGGATACATTGAATAATTTCCACATAACGGAAAGATTAACACCAATTAATGTTATCTTATATTGGATATAATTCTGAAAGTCCTTCTAAAATATTTCTTGAGGAAAATATTATTTATTCTTTGAAAATTTATTTTTATTTCATAAAACCTTTTTAAACCCTTTTAATATAAAAATAGATTTGAAAACTTATAAAAGAAGCTTCTAAAATAATAAAAAAAAAATAAATCCATTTTTTCGTGAGAGTTATCTTCAATGATCTTTTGAAAAAAAAAATTGAAAACATGTTTTTTGAATACTATAGATTTCCGACCAAAGAGAGAGGTGGTCATATTTTACTAAAAACATTATCTTAAGTACCAATGGGTGGAAAAATGGTACTAAAAATGAAGATATATTGAATAAAAATAGGATAGGGAAAATCATGAATATTATTGAATTATGGATCATAATATTTCATCAAAGGATGCATAAACATAAACAATCTCCAAAAAAATGAGGAGATTGTCGCAATAAACTATTATAACTTGGTAACTTGCGGTCATACTCTCCATGTAAGAAAATGAAATTACATGAAGTTTAAGATATCATGAAAAGAATTATATAAATTATATAAATTGTAAAATATAATTATATACACCTCGATGAATATTTTAGGTGTATAACAAAATAGGAGTCTCAAAGAAGGGAAATTGAGACAAAACTGTTTTACCGATTTTGTAACTTTTGAAAGTTAAACCCCATGAAAAAAGGATCATAAAATGTATATATAAATAAACATAAATTTAATTATAGTATACATATAATAAAATAATTTTAATTACATATACCACATAAAAGTAAATACTGGAGAATATATCTTGTATCTCACAGAAATTAACTGTGAGATGAAAATCTCATTACCTTGTGTATTCACTCTCTCCATACTCATAAAATATTCCTGTATAATAAATATAAGTTTATTATAAATATTTTAAATAATAATATTATTATAAATAATACCATATATGGTTTGATTATGACCTTATATTACCCTCTTGTTAACGATCGTATGATAAAGTTTTACTTTGGGCAATATTCGCTTTGTTCTTCGCATGTGTCTTAATTTGTTATAGTGTTGGTCCTTATAATTATATCATGATTCCCGAATTTAAAACATAATATAAATATCATTTATATAAATTATATTAACATTATAATATTTTATATCATAATTAAGTATGAAATTTAATACACCATTCATGGAGACAGTAAGTCATTCTTACGCATGAACGTTGTTTCTGTTTTTATTGTCGTATTGAAAGAAAGTATGTAAATGACATATGTATATATATTTATAGATGTATATATATATATATATATCATTATTAAAGATTCATTAATATATTAGATATATCATATAAGTTCATTAATCCCATTTTATGTGGTGTGTGAACGAATCACATCGCTTTGAGGGGGCGGTAGTCCACACTTCCTCAGACGATATTATCGTATTAACACCAAATGGAAGGTAAAAATATGTGTGTTATAAAAGGAATAAATAAGGTTAAATAAATAATAAATATAATATATTACATATATAAAAAAATTAAATCATAATTTCCATCATGATTTGTGGTAAAGGAGAAATGAACAACCATCGTTTCATTAGGTAGTAGTTCGTCGTACACATAAACAGTGTGTTCAGCATCCATTAGATGGAGGTGTGTGTAAGTGTAGGTAAGACCCTTTGTATAAAAAAATACTAATATATGGATGATACTGGATTTTTCACACAATAATGGAAAAAATATATTGTATGGGGTGGATAAAGAAAACAGGGGAACAAATATTGAGAGAAGACATTACCTCTTAATCGGGTAACTCCCTTTGGTTTGTGACAAAAGGATTCCTTGAGTGGGTTTAGTCCCAAATAGAAGATTCAATGTCTAAGGGAGGATTTTTGGAAAGTGTTTTGGGAAGATATTTTATTAACTTAAAAGGTTTTATATGTGTGAGGAATGGTTAGAGGCGGTGGACTTTTATAGGGAGGGAAAAGGACTCGCATGGAATTTTTATAAACAAGTTAGGGGTGCGCATGTTCTTACCTAAAAAGAGTCCTACCAAAAAAATAAAAAAACTCCTTAATTGAAATTTTATGGCCTAAATATGGAAATAAAATGGGTGTTGGACATTTTTATAGGTTTTTTTGGGTCTTAAATTTAAGGTTTAGAACATTATTAACCTAATTTTTCTCTTAATCAAAGTAATTAATTTTAATCACCTTCAATAATATTTTTTGTAAAAAACAAAGTTGAAATTATTATAAATTATAAATTATTATGATTATAAATATGGAATCTATTTTTCTAAATTTTAATCACTTAAGTTCCAGAAATTAATTTAAAAATAATCACACTATCGGGATGACACTGTGGGTTTTTCTAGTAAAAAGGATCAAAAGTTTGTTAAGTATTTATGTCCAATTTAAATGTGTAAATGGTTCCAATGACCAAAATTGGATTAATTGATAAAAATATTATCTAATTAAACTTTTAAATAAAATTAAAATATATTTTAACCTTATAAATAAAATAAATTAAAAATCAGTTTTGAATGAAAATCATGTATTTTACTATTCATCAAAAAATGAAGTTTCCAAAAAAATCCAAAAAATTCACCCTAATATAATTTAAACATTATAAATTCAAAAATGAAGTTTATTTTATCAAATTAAATTTCTAATTCTTTTTAAAATTACATTCATTATTAAAATCAGTTCATTCGAGGAAATAGTGTTTTTAAACATAAAAAAGACTTTACCAAAAATAAATATATCTCTCATTATCAATATGTTTTATTTATATAAAAAATGTAGAAAAATATTAATATTCATATAACTATATTTAATAAATAGGTTATAATTATATTATTTAAATAATTAAAATAAATAAAAGATATTTTTTTTAGAAACTCAGTTTTGCGTGTATCGTACGCCAAGTCAATGTTGCGTGTAACGTACTCTGAGTTGGTGTTGTGTATTATATATTCCAAGTAAGTTTCATGTGAAAGGAATATTTGATTTAGTGAATTGAAAGATATAAATGAAAATTTACATTTATTCAAAAAAAAATAGGTCCATAAGAACTCAAGTTGTTACACTCTCCCTGCCCCAACCAAGATTCATAGTTGTATACTAGATACAAGATCCTAGTGTTTATATAAATCCTACCTTATATACTTGAGTCTAAATTGGTCCCTGACTCCCATATACATAGTAATTCTTCCTTTAGAACCTCTTAAGATGTCCCATCTTCCTGCATTTCTGGAACTCCTTTAGAGTTCAATCACACTAGGTCCAAAAAATTCATGGTTTCCGAAACTGGAATCATACTAGTGACGACCCAATCCTTGGTGGCATGCTCGAGTCTCTTTCCGGACTACCCTACTAAGACTCATCACGACCTCACATCTAGCTACCCTAAGTATCACTTCTAGTCTAACCCGATGTTATCACCTAGATTGAATAGGTCCTTTATTTTGGATTCCCCTCAACTATCAATGTCGGATTCATTTCCTCTAAGTACGAGGTAAACCTGAAGATATTCACCTATACCTTTATGGAATGCCACAAACCATCCTCGAATCACTTTACCCTATCAATTTCATCTCCTACCACAGAAGGCACAAAACATAATAGTTTTTTGAACCTCCCTATATAGTCCCAAATGGATGTATTCCCATAATTTAGGTTCCAGAACTCATGGGCTTGATCCACTCTCAACATCTCCTGAAAGAAATGCTCAAAAAACCTAGTCTTGAAATCCTTCCACATGATCCCTTCAAGCCTAAATATATGAACCTGTATGTCCCACTAGCACTTTGTTTGTCCCCTGAGTATATACATAGCTAACTTCATCCTCTACCCTTGGGGTGTCTTGATCTGATCTAATATCATTTTTACCAACTCAATAAAATGTTCTTCTATTTGTAGCCCACCCTCACCCTGAAACAAAGGTTGGTGTTGGGACTAAAACTCGTACTTTAGATACATCATGGATGGATCAACTCTATAATATTCCATGTTAATACTCTACACCATCCATACCAAGATCACATTGATCTTCACATCCATCCATCACACAAACCCTACCATATATCTTGGTTTCCGTACCTACCTCAGATCCTCTACATGTGGCTCATGATCATCTCAACCCTCAAGGTCTTCATCTTATACCTTAAGGGCCTTATCCCATGATTGATTTGATAGGACCACATCTCCAACCTTCTAATTCTCCACCAGATCCTATCTATGTTGAATCCCCCTAAAGATCAAAAACCATGATTGGTAGAAACAATAACAGTTGATATATTACTAACATGGAAAGATGTAATAGGTAGCAAATATCAACACCCTTAAACCTCCCTACCTAATTCATATCACATGTCATCTGGACTCATGACCCCTTTCCTGCCCTTATCATATTCAGGCATCACATATCAAGTATAAAAAAATCCATAGCCTACGGTGATTGAGAATAATTTCACCAATAATTTATGAAATAAATCATTATTTATCTTATTATTGACACTTTAAACATATCACCCCTTTCTTTATTCCATTCCTACCTACCCATACAAGATTCAAGCCCATAAACATCATATACTCATAGGATCACATATCAACCTCATTATGAACCACATACTTGGGATGGATGAGTATAATTGCACTAAGAAACTATGGAAGAAAATGGTGTTTCACGTGTTGTTGACAATTTAAATAGACCAACCCCTTTTAGCATATTTTGGTTTCCCAATGATAATGAAAAGCACATATATATGTCATATGAGACTAATTTCCTATGATGATACATGAATAATCCCACCTTACCATATTGGGCTAAGGTTTAATAACCACATAAACTAGAAACATCACACCCAAGTGTGCCACTCTAGGTATAAAATCAATCAAAAGTAAAAATTCAAGACAAAAAATCAGATTTCCACCCCTATCAACTTGTTCTTTCCACCATGCATGGGGATACAGGAACCCATACATGAGATCTTTACCCTTTCATGATTAGATCCTAGTCTCTAATATAACATAACCCAAAGAATAAAATATTTTAAAAACATGCCATTTATACCACTTGAAAACCAATTGACCACTATTTCCACTTTTAATTAACCTTTATGGCTCTGATACCACATGTAGCACCCCAAACCAGGATCCACTTAACTTTTTCGCTGGGATGGAGGGCCACAAAGCCTTAGGTGAGACTCCCTATACACCAAATACTTCCAAATAGTAGAGAGGGTAAAATTTGGTGATAGTGGAGAGAATATACCATTTGGTGATGATATTATAATAATGGAAATGGGCGTAATAAATAAATTCACTATAGAAGAATATAATCAAAATTAGTGGAAGAAAATAATTAAACAATGTAAATAAAAATCCAAAAGTGTATATCTAAATACATGTCACATAATTTATGTATATCATCCAATAATAACCCAGATCACTCATTGGCCTATCATATAAGTATTCATGAAAAAGCCCAAAATAAATTTCAATCTAGTATGGTGGAACCTTCTAGACCAACTTCCAATCACCCTTTTCACCTTGGCACATCCCAGCTCACTAAGGTCTAGCCCACGTGTCTGGTCCCTTACCTAATATTAAAAATATAAAGTATACACATGTCCTAAAGAGCTCGTATAGGGTGAGAGTATAAACTCAATAGGCCACCACCAACATGTGTCTATCTTACATCCATATTTATAACAGTGCATACATATGAAAATAAACATCATCAACTCACACATAAAATAAATAACCCTATTGAATTGTACTTAATATCTACAAGGGAATGTTTACCTTCTTTGGATAACACTATAACAGAATGATGTATGCATAGTCTATCACCCTTGGAGAACCAGCAATCTCATCTCATTTCATACGACCCAGCACTGCATTGAAACCTATACCTCAGGTATCACATGTCAAATATAAACGACATTCCACCATCAGGCCCAAGGTCGTATCACAAGTCCCTTTGACTTTTGTTATTAAAACCATCACTAGATCAATAGATCGAAGTCCTAAAATCAATCACATGTCCTTTGGACTTCTATTTAAACACCATCATCGGCTCAACAACCCACTAACTCAAGGCATGTCAGTATCTATCATTAAATAATTCTAACCCATCGGACACAACATATATGGTGAGCCTCATCTCCCAACTAATGGTATATCACACTATCAAACATTCTTTTCCATAGTGAGAACCTCCTCTATATTTTATGGTCAACAAGATGCAAATTCTATGAAGTCATCCACCTAGTCAAGTGGTCAATGTCACCTCATGGAGTCCTTTTATATGTGTACATGACTCAAATTTATTTATAGGAAATTATTAGTGAGTGTAAATCAACAATAATACCTAAGCCACACCACTCAATATAACTCCATTGCTGCATGAGAACCTCATCACCCAAACTCAGCAAGGTCTTCACCATATGCCTCAACCTAATGAACCACATCACCTTAATTTTGGTGATCAAAATCACCTGAAACACCTTAGTTCAATCCCAACACGTACCCGTGGAACCCATAAGGTCATATCATAATTCAATTAATTTAATTAACTGGAACCTCATGTCAAACCAAATTGGAAACCAATTCACACATACTATGCCATTTTAGGCTCAATGAAAATAAATAACATACTAAATCCCATATACATCAACCAATAATGATATAAAAATAAATTATTTAATTAAAATTTCACCCAAAGACCACCCCACTTATGAAAATTTAAATACACATCCCACAGCATGTGTATAAATGTAGAGAAATATAGGAACCACCTACCTTATGCTCAAAAGAGTACACTCATAAAAAATAAACTATAATTCTAGCCATATTAGAAAAAATGACGAATATAGAAAACACCCAGAAAATAGGGAAAATGGGCTATGTTGGTAATAGCATTCCAAAGTGTGAGATTAATGTATAATAGAATCAAAAGGAATCGAATTCTTACCACTAGCTATCCAATGAGATGATTATAGCTCAAATCGGAGATCAAGTGAGGGAGAGGATTCGAAGCCTTGGTTGGGGGTAAAATAGAGGAGAACCCTTTATTGTGTATGAAGAATGTTGAAGAGAGGAGGAGAATAAAAGATAAAATAAGGGGGGAAGTTTTGTAAATTTACCCTCTTTAATGAACTGCACGGTTTGGAAACACTGTTAGGATAAATCTATCTTGACCTTGTGGTGACACTGTACAAAGGGCACCACACCACACATGGTTATAGAGCATGGTTAGTCATTCCATGAACCTAAATATATGGTTACCTCCACCACATTTCACCTTATTTCATGGTTTACTAGGAAAACTAAACTGTTTGATCTAACCATGATGAGTTCAAAATGGGATACATTGTTAGCATTAACCATGTGCCAACCGTGTTCCCAGTGTTATGTCTCCAAAACTTTGGTTCTCAAAGCCCGTTTCTCTTGAAACCAAACTAAACCTCTGAGACACTTATCGGGCCTTACCACCTATCTAAAAAAACATAGTAATGCATTTTAATTCCTAAAATTAAACTCTAAAATTAAATTTAAAATTCATCTCCTATAAAAATCTAAAAATTAAATTTCACTTCAAATTATGACCTATTTCAAAACACAAGACATTATAGGTTCTTGGTTTTAAGCATGAAAAATTAGTTTTTCAGTCTTCTAATGATCATAACTCAGTCATCAAATCTATGATCGAAGTACTATTTTCGGTAGTGGGACCATGGTGTTTCCTTCTTCTTGAATAAATGTAAATTTTATTTTTAATTAAATGATATGATACAAATTGAAGTAACTTCGGGCTATGAAGTAAATGTAAAATATGGTATATTAAAAAAATTGGGTATGGATTTTTATCAAAACATAAAATCTTGTATACCCCATCCCAGATTCATCGATGGATCATTTGTAATTTAATTAATCAGGACAATTTAAAAATTAATAATTAAATTGAAAACATACCTCATGCGATTATGATTAGAAACACCTTTCACTCATAATTGGAAATTTTTACTTGAAGGAACCAAACCCAAAACCATCTAGATCACCTATAAGAATTATGAAAGCTTGATCGATCATTGACTTGTGAAATATATATACTTTCAAGGAGAATCAGGGGCTCTTTCATGTCATCTTGATCATAGTATATCAATCTCATGATCCTTGAACTTGGATCAAAAAATATTTCATATTCCATTTTATTTATATATCTAGGACTTGAGATAGGGGAAGAAGAGATAGAATTTATGAAAATACTTTCACCCACATTTTGGACCTCTAAAATTGTTATATACTTAGGTTAAATTTATAATAAAATTAACTTAATTCCTTTAATAAGTTAAACCATCATTTAACACCCAAAAATGAAATAAACGATACTTAAAACCTATAATTTGATGGATATTTTATCACATTATAATAACACATAAATGGTGTTATGTGATAAAATATGAACCATTAATTCAACTCATTTCTCTCATAATTATTAAATGAATCCTTGAATATCAAATATTTAATATTCATTCAAAAAATATTTTTTATTGTATTCACTGAATAAATTGGGAATATAATTAGTAAATAAATTAAATAGATATTATTTTTAAAATAGAATAATTATTTATTTATTTATTTATTTATTTATTTTTCATATTTATAAACTTAGACATTACTCGGCCACCATCTCAAGGCCCACCATGTCCTAAACTCTAATTCACTAGAATTGGTAATGCTTCTGAATACTAATTAGGTGTGACCCTCTAGGAACTTATCTCAATAGAAATGAATATTATTCATAGAACAAGAGTATAGTTTTCGAACCCAACATGTCCTCTATGGAGTTAAGAAATAGTCATATCAATGACAACCTCCTATGAACACATGTCGTGTAATATTATCTCTTGGTCTCGAGATATCTCATAAATAAGGATGAACACTTCATGTCATCATCCCTTATTAGTTTATTATTCATTGACATTAATGGATAAAATTACCTTTAATAACCATGTACATATATTAAATAAAGGTACTACCATCTTTTTTAACTAAGATTAAGAAACTTATTCCTTTTTGAATTGATAAAACTATCTTGATCATTCAATCAATGTCATACCTCCAATGATGTACCCAACATAAACTACATCCCCATGACACAAATGCCATGGTTTTTATCTTGTGTCAATGTACATAATAAAATGATACACACTGATAATGATTTAATGTCTTTATACTAATGCATGTACCCATATATAGGAACTACAAATGAAACCTACAATATGTGATGTTCATATTGTTGGGTCAGTCCTCATAATTTATATTACTCAAGATAACTAAGTGAGAACTTCACGAGACAAAGTTTCAATGATTATGATTCCCCAACACCTGATATTCAGGTATCATATGTGACCAATTAGTTTGATGTATCTAGACTATAGGACATATGTTTAAGATTAATTTCATGGTATCTCAAGGTTGTCATTATTGTTGGGAGCTGCTCTAATATTTTGATACGAAAAATAATATAAAGAAATTACCATGTAAATAGTGAGTGCATAAGTATTAAAACTATTATAGATAGAATTCATCCTGCATAACTCATTATATACATAATATAGTAATAAAAAAGTATTATTTAATTTGGGCCTAGGGAACCCACTATTACAAAAAATACATGTTACTTATTATTTTAAAAGGATATTTATAGAGTATCAAGATATGAAAAAATAATAATATAAACATTAAATGAATTATTATTTATATTATAAATTTCTCATGAAATATTATTTGTGCTTAAAAATATAATTTAACATTTTATTTTATCATATGATATACATAAAATTTTATATAAAATTATAATGTATTACATCACATTAAATGGTAATATGTTGCAATTATAAAACTACTAAACAAGTATAATATTATGATACTAATTATATTTCAATGATTAAATTACTATTTAAGTGATAATATGAAAACAAAAACTATCAATAAGAGTTATATAGTAATCTAATAAAACTTTTTCACATAGAAAAAAAATTGAATATAGTAAAAGTGATTTTATAATACCATTTTAATAAATTGTAATTATTTATAAAATTCCTTTATAATTTCATTAATATTTTAAATAAAAAATATACAAGAAACAACTTATGTCATAAATATGTATATAAATTATTCATTTTTAATTATTAAAAATAGAATAATTATATATTTTTAACATTTACATATCTAATTTTAGAAAGATGATTTATAGAAATATTACCTAAAATATAGAATTTGGTATTCTACCCCATTAAATAAATTGTATCCTTGGTTTTTTTATTAATTGATGGACACTTATTAATATTGTATCCTATTTTCACAAACCACAATAGTAAAACCTAATGTTATGTTAATAATTAAATATAATAATATAATAACATGACTCATTATATATTTATGGGAAATATTAATTTTTATTTGTTCATAATATTTATACTTAACCTGGTACTCTAGTGCAAACAATTATATATAAAAGACTTTATACTCGAATTTTAATAATCATAATTCCCAAAAACTTATAAACTCTACTTTTCTACCAAACGAGATGAATGCAAACTCACACTTCTCGATCTAGTTCTAAACACACACAGTTTTCATACATAAAAATAATTATAACCAACTCCTAGAATCAAAATTATATTTCCTTTAGGATCTAGGTATATATTATATCATCAACCTATAAAATTTAATCAATAATTCATCAAAAAAAATTATAAATAGATCAAAATCATATATCCATCTATGATCACCTAGGGAGAGAGGGAATTAAAAGAAATTTTTTACCTCAAATGATCAGTAATGGGTAAAACATAATAAATGATACATTGAGTAGTTATCAAAAATTCATAAACAGGTGATATTGATGATCGTGGGATAGATTTCATGATTGGTAGTATATGATCCTAAAATCCTAATAAGTTATCATGTGGTGTGAGAGAATAATTACATATCATATAAAAATATATAAATAATAATCTAAAAATCATGAATTATACCATTAAAATCATTTCATGGACGGATACACCTCATGGGAGTGACTCTTACCATCATCCCTTGTAGAAGACCTTTACATGTGATATAGGAATACATCAAAAAAAGAATCATATAAAATCATAAAATACGTCAAGGATCTCTACCATGACCATCATTACATTGAGGGAAAATGTAATAGCTCAGTATCCAAACATTCAGAACCACTGCTAAAGACATAAACTTTAAAAATATGACCCAATTTTTTCCATTAAAAACTTACAATTTCAAAAGAAAATATCAGATCACTTACATACCCCAAGGACCTTTTATGTTTATAGTTTTAGAGAATTAGAAAAAAAACCATTAGCAACTTGGGTTCATAACTAATTGGTTCATAAAGATAAACATTATCTCCCTCTATACCCAATTTTTTTTTATTTTATAATAAGTTATAAACATCATCCATGTGAAATTATTCTTGGAAAAATTCATTTAACAACTTTATTCATAACCTCAGAAAAAGAAACATAGTAAAAGAGTGATATCAGATGCTTAGTAAGGGTAAACATAATAGATACATAAGAATAAAATGAAAATAAGAGAATGAGAACATGATAATAACATTTGAAAACCATACCCTTCATAGAAAAATCATAATCATGATTCATAGAATAAATATTAGCAGTTCATAAGACATGAATCATATGATAATCAAAGAACCTGAGCCATAATAGCATAACATTAGAATAAGTAATGGAATTTTGGAAAACACATAAGAATAAAAAATCATTTCCATATTAGTAAAAGATCACTTATAATGCCTTCATTTTAGACAAATTCCTTTACTAAACTGAGTTCAATCCTCATTCCAACCTTGTATTACTAAACCAAGTTCAATCCTCATTCTAGTATTTTTTATCTCTTGAGATATAAATCATTACCCAATAAATTGGAGGGATATATAGGTCCACCCCATCACATAATAAAAACCATACATATGTGTTACACATGAACATAAATCATTCATCATATCATAACCCATGAAAAGAAATGGGTTTCATAAACATTTCTTCATAACATAACCCATGTAAAGGAAATGGATTTCATAAATATCATTCCATCATAAACATAAACCAACCATAGAAAGTATAAGGATAATATCTTTCAATAATAACCCCAATAAAAAATAAGTAAAATTAAATAATGTTATCTTATATGGAAAATATATTTGAAAGATCATTTGAAATAATTCTTGTGGAAAAAATCCTTTCTATTTTTAGAAAATAATTATTTATTTTAGAATGTTGTGTAATTATAAAGGAAAAATTTTAATTGAAAATAACCTTATAAATTTTTCAAGTAATCATAAATTAAATAAGGCATCATGATGAAGGTAAAATCCCCTCATACTGTATAAATTAAAAAAATATCCCTTCTGTATTTTTCTAGAAAAGTCAAAAAGTACCTTCTTTAGAAAATGAAAAAAAGTATTATTTTAAAATAATTTTATAAAAAGTAGAACATGGGTAAAAATGAATTTAAACATTTGTATAATAATATTAAAAACCTTTTTAAAATAATTTTTATAAAACATATACACGGAAAATAAATATTCCCCAGCGGATACTTAAACATAAACAATCTTGAATACTAATGTGATTGTGAAATTAACCTTTACAAATATCATATCATTGAAGCGATAATTAATCAAAGTAATAAATTATGTGTATTCTCTATAAATACATATAAAAAATTGAAAATACAATATAATATAATCCAAATTAATTTCACACATAATCATAGCATGACATAATCAATAATATATTAGTTTAACCCAATGAATGGAAATTAGGTTAAGAATCTCCTTAGCTCAATTCTCAAATTAATTTTTTCGTAATGAAAACTCATGTATAATAAATATGAATTTATTATAAATGTATCACATAAACATATATTTATAATACCTTTTATGATTTATTAAAAACATCTTATCACTCATTTAATAATATTTTTTGATTAAAATCACGGTATTGGGTGATAACTACTTTGTTTTCTAAGCTTATTTTAGTTCAGTAGTATTGGTCCTTACAATTTGATCATTATCGCATTATTTAAATGTTTTAAATAATGGTATAAATATAATATATAATAATTATATTAATATTTATATTGATTCATGGAAAGTATATATAGAAAAATGAATTACACCGTTCATGGAGATGGTAGGTCGTACGTACGCATGAACGTTGCTTTAATTTTTCAATTTATGGAATGAAAGAAAGGTAAATAATAATTCATATTTATATAATTATTATTATATCATATATTTATAATATAAATTAATTAAACTCATCATAATACTGATCCATAAAATATGGTGATGATAAATTAATTGTATCGCTATGTGGAGCTGATAAATTGTATTTACTCACAAGTGATACTTTCACTTCCTGTTTTGATGGTAAAGAGGGTGTATAATGGTGTTTTCATAATCATAATAAAATTTAATCACATATACGATACTTAATTTATTATTTTATTATAAAAATAATATATTTATAGGAATTAAGGAAGAGTATAAAAGGAAAGTGATCGGTTTGAGCGATTACCTCTTCTTCAAATCATCTCCATTGGATTTCCTCTAAATGGATCAAGGTTTGGTATTTTGATAATACCATAACCACTATAATTTGTATAGGTAATTTTAGAAGATAAATTGTATGGGTATTTTTGAGTTATATGGTTCAATGTGATGTAAAGAATTAAGGGATAAGGTTCCCTTTTATAATTGACGTTAGGGTCACTTCTGGAATTTTTCAAAAGATTGATTTTTAGACAATTAGTTTTTCATCAAAATAACCAAAAATGAAAAATTATTAGAAGATAAGATAATATAAATTTGTAATAATATCATCCAATAGACTTTATAAATGTTTTGATGTTATATTAAACCTTATCATTTTGATTAACCTTTAGTTAACCCATTTTAATTTTAACTATGGTAACAACTTTATTAATATTCAAATATTATAATTTTTTAATTATATGGTATAAATTTTCCATAAATTTTCAATTTATAAATTTTTATACATTATCATAATCACTTTGTGTTTTTAAATAATTTAATAAAATATCATTTTGATTAATTTTCAATAATGTCAATTTTGATACTATTCATTTACATTGACTTTAAATTCATCTAGAAAAATTGAAAATTAGAATATAATTATTTCAAAACTCTATAATGTGTCATATAATTATATATATTCATTTAACACATTAACTAGTTCAAATTATTCCAAAATATATATTTTTAAACTAACTTATATTATTTTTCTGTTAATTAAATAAATATTGTATTACCATTTCACAAGAATTTAAGGTAATTATATAATTTATTAAAAATATATATAATTATACTAATTAAATTTAGATAAAAATATAAAAAAAATTCATTTATATCTTCATTTTTTTCCTTTTTTGGACACATAGAATATAACAAATAAAAAGAGAGTGACATTTTGTAACTATCTTTGATTTAAATAATATATAAGTGATTTTCATAGAAAGGTTTTCTTTAAAACTAAAATTATATTATAAGGTGATAAGGGTCGAATAATATTAACTTTTTTTTGGATAAGTGTAGTTCATGGTTATAGCCTTATCTTTTGGTTTTAACTTTTATTTAATCTCTTTAACTCTTACCCTAACAACATGGATTTTTACTCTTTGAAGGTTCATATAGTTACTATAAAATAATAAAAGGCCCATAAATAGATCATTTAAGAAAAATTACATTATCCCAATATGTTTTTTAAATTTATTATTTTTTTGTAATTTTATATCATTTATTAATATATTATTTATTTAAAAATATTATTAATGTCAATTTTGACATTATTCATTACTTTGACTTTTAAAAAATTCAATATAACAAGATAACTTCTAAAAAATATTTTATTATATCCCTAATATTTCAATTTTGTCTATAAAAGTTTTTATTCCCATTAATTATCTCAAATTATATTTATTTTAAAACATTTATTTGATATTTTCATTAATAAAATAATTACTTCAGCAGCCTTGTTTAAAACTTTAAGGTAATTATTTATTAACTAAAAATTATAAAATAAATTGCCTTGATGTAGATAAATATTTTATTTTTAAAAATAATATTTATTATTGAAAATATATTTTTTTAACTTTATATTAAAAATATTATACATATAAAAAATAAGAGTGTGACATTTTTTCACTTTTTTTATCTTAATAATATCTATGTCATTTTTATAGAAAAGTGTACATTAAATGATTAAATTTAGAACCAAATGTTTTAATTATTGAATATAAAGAATTCAATAGTATTTGGGAAAGTTTTAGGATAATTTTATAGTCCTTGTCATATTATTATTACCCTTAATTACTCGATTTACCCTTAAATGTGGTAAAAAAATTTACCAAAGTTACTATTCATTTTGACCAAAAATAAAAGTGACCTATTTAATTAATTTTTAAATACTTGATGTAGATATGGAGTCAATTTTTAGAAATAAAAAAAAATTATCATTTAATTTAAAATTAAATCGCCAAAATGCAATGAAAAACAGTTTTTCAGAAAAATGCGATTTTAAAATTTAAATTGTTTATATACTAAAATAAACTATAAAATCATTTTTAGAAAACATAATTGGAATATTATAAAAGTATTTTAAATAACTAAAATTTAAAAATAATTATAAACATAATTTTAAATTGTATATACTTGAAAATATAATAAAAATCTATATTTTTCACTATTTATTGAAAAATCACACTTTCAAAAAATTATCAAAATTCCACCATAGGAAAATTTTGATATGATGGTTTCAAAAATAGTGATAATTTTATAAAATTAATTTTCTAAAATCTCCTTAAATTAATTATTATTTTTATATATAAAAATAATTAAAAATCATTATTGAAGAAAATATTTTTTTGATGAATAAAATGACTTTAATAAAAAAACTAGTACTTATTTAGAAAGAATTAATTAATACATTATAAATTATTATTACCATTATATATTTCATAAATCCATTAATATTATTCATTTCCGCCAATTTAGCATCTAGGTTATAATGGTCACATAATAATATTTTTTTGTTTGTTTAGGATCGGTGTCCTGTATCTCATACACTATCAAACATAGTATTTCCTTCATAAATATTGAGATATTAAATTCTCCCCCTACTAAAAAATTTCTACCCCACAATTTTAAAATTTTCTTGGTGACCAAGGTTTTGAATTTTCAAAATACCTTTGTTGAAATCCTATATCAGAAAAAGGGTTAATAAAACTTCCATTTGAAAAGAGAGAAAGGAAAGTATGAAGGTCGCCTGAGATAACACATACTAGGATTCCATGTAAGAATACATGGACATAGAAGAAAAAAATAAATTAAAAGTTCTGATGGAGAGTAATATAGAACATGGTCATTATAAATTTTACCGTCACAATATCATAAATCTTTGATGGGTTAAAAGGTCATTGATTTCTCAGTAAGAAAAGTTAATGGATAACGTTTTTTT
Source organism: Viscum album (assembly GCA_963277665.1). Lineage (NCBI taxonomy): Eukaryota > Viridiplantae > Streptophyta > Magnoliopsida > Santalales > Viscaceae > Viscum > Viscum album. Next base: position 1,126,097,270 of record OY728146.1, read on the forward strand.
TAAAATTTATTTTCATAGAATTTAGGAATTATATTATCATTTATACTAAGAAAATAAGGAAATATACTTACTTTAAAATTATAGTTTCATCCATTAATAAATTTCCACCACAAACTCATCATTTTCTACAAACGATGAGTATTCAAGATGAATTTTTCATACCAGAAGAACTATAATTAAATTCTAATGCTTCTCATAATCCACAAAAAAATAATTATATATTTATCCAATATTTAAAAATTATCCAAAAATAAAATAGTTAGTAGAAAATGAGATAATCCCACAAAAATAATAAACATTTAAATTATGAAGAATTGTTTTAATCTCCAAAATTCAACAGTAATACCCAAAGATCAACTTAGACAATTCAAAAAATAACTAACATTAAAATTACAAAAAATATTATAAACTATGATTGAAACTAAAAAAATTATAAGGATTTGATCACATATTCTTCCAAGATAAATTTTAATATTTATCTTAAAATAACATGATTTGGTCTTAATGTTTCATACCAAAAATATATTTCCCTAATAATCTTCCAAATATGATAACCGTTTTCATAAATAACCTGAACCACCATAAATCCATAATAAAATATTATATGCTTCAAAAATATAATTCAATATTTATTCCTCAAATAAAATACCATGGTGTTTTGTTTAACTTAATCAAATTGGGTTCCTAAAATAGTGAAATTATTTTGATATAACATTAATCACTTAGCACCAAATCAATTTCTAATCCCATGGTTATCTATATGATAAAAAGTATGTTCCAAAAATTAAAATATCCTTTATTCATCAAATAATTTATATAAAAAGGAAATTAAATAATAATTGGTACTTCATGTAGGCCAGTTGTTGGAAATTCACCCTTATCACCCTTCTGTTGTGGGTTTAATCCCTACAGCCTTTCCAAACATGAAGGGTTTTTACCCATCCTACAGGCTGTATTTTTTCTAAGACTTTCTTTGTAAAATTAAAAATATTTGAGAAACATCCCCAAAAAACCTAAATATATTAAATATTAAATAAATCTTTTAACTTCAAAGGTTATATCATACCTTTCATTTTTTATCCAAAAATGTAATAACCATTAATTACCTCAAAAATAAATGTATCCCAAAATATCATTAGTCACCTTAAAATGTCATATCTTAAAACCTAAAAAGGGGTTTCTATGACCCTAAAATTATGGTCTTATATACCTATAACGGTGCTTATAAATCTTAAGATAACTTCTCTTCAAAATAACCCAATATTCAAAGTTATCTAAACTTCGATCTGATACCAAATGTAGCAACCTAGAATCCACACTTATGAATCCACTACTAAATACATAAAATTTACAAATGAGACCCAATTTTTTCCATTAAAAACTTACAACATCAAAAGAAAATATTGTATCATTTACGTACCCAATGACCTTTTAGGTTTATATTTTTAGATAATTGGGGAAAACACTTAACGACATGGGTTCATAAACAACTTGTTCATAAATATCAACATTATCTCCCTCTATACCCAGATTTTATTATTTCATAACAGGTTATCAATATCATACTTTTGAAATCCTTATAGATAAGATTCACTTAACATATTTTCTCATAACCGTAGAAAAAGAAACATATGAAAAGGGTGAGATCATACGCTCAGTAAGGGTAAATATAAGAGATATATAAGCATAACATGAACATAAGGGTATAAGAACATGAGAATAAAATTTGAAAACCATACCATTCATAGAAAATATCATAATCAGGATTCATGTAATAAATATTGGAAGTTCCTAAAACATTAATCATAATCCCAAAAAGCATAACACATAATACATATTAGTCAATGAACATGATCCATAAGAGCATAACATTGTCATAAGACATGTAATTGTGTAAAACACATAAACATAGAAAATAATTCCCATATTAGTCAAGTCTCACTACCAAGACTATCATAGAAGACAAATTCTTTTACTAAACTGAGTTCACTCCTCATTCCATCCCTGTATTATTGAACTGGGTTTACTCCAAGTTCCATTATTGTCTATCTCATGAGAAAAAAATATTTACTCAATTCATTTGAGGGAGATATAGGTCCTACCAATATCATAATAAAAACCATACATATTTATTCCGCATGAACATAAATTATTCATTATATCATAACGTAAGAAAATAGATGGGTTTCATAAACATTTCATCATAACATAGACCATGGAAAAGAAATTGGTTTCATAAATTTCATTCCATCATAAACATAAACCAAACATAGAAAGTATAATGATAGTATATTTGAATCATAACCCAGGTAAATTATAAGTAAAATTAAATAATTTTATCTTATATGGAAAATGATTTTGAAATATCATTTTAAATAATTATTAGGGAAAATATCCTTTCCATTTTTTTAAATCATTGTTTCTTTTAAAATATCATGCAATTATAAACTGAAAATAAATTATTTGTAAATAACCTTGTAAAATTGGAAATGATTCTACAAATAATTATGGAATTATGATGGCGGTAAAATATTTTCATTTCCTATAAATTAAAAAAACATTCCTTCCATATTTTTTTAGAAAAGTCACAAAATACCTTGTTTAGAAAATGATAAAAATATTCTTCTAAAATAATTTTTAATAAGTAAAATATGGGTAAAAATGATTTTAAACATTCATATAAGAATATTAAAAATATTTTTAAAATAATTTTATAAAACTTGTACATGTAAAATAAATATTCTCTAATGGATACTTAAATAAAAACAATCATAAATAATAATGAGATTATGAAATTAACCCTTAAAAATATCATATCATTGATGTGATAATTAATAAATGGAATTGATTATGTGTATTCACTATAAATACACATAAAAAGTGTAAATACACCCTTAAAAATATCATATCATTGAAGTGATAATTAATAAATGGAATTGAATATGTGTATTCACTATAAATACACATAAAAAGTGTAAATACAACATAATATAATCAAAATTCATTTCATACATAATTGTAGCATAAAAATATCGATGATATAGTAGTATAAACTAATGAATATTAAATGAGTTAAGAATCCCCTTACCTTAAGTATCAACTCTATTTGTTCATATTGAAACCTCTTGTATAATTAATATAGATTTATTACACATTTATTGCATAAAAATATATTTATCATATCTTTTATGATTTATTTATAACATCTTATCACCCATTTATTAATATTTTTTGTTAAAATAACTATTTTGGGTGATAACTGCTTTGTTTTCCAAGCTTGTTTTGGTTTAGAAATCTTGGTCCTTATAGTTGGTCATTATATCATAATTTTAATATTTTTAACAATTGTATAAATATAATATATAATAATTATATTCATATTTGTATCCATTTTTATAAATTATAATTGGGAAAATAAATTACATTATTCATGGAGATGGTAGGTTGCACGTACGCATGAACGTTGTTTTAATTTTTCAATTAATGGAATGAAAGAAAGGTAAATAATATTTAATATTTTCAAATAATTATTATTATATCATATATATAATATAAATTCATTAAACCCATCATAATACACATCCATAAAATATGGTTATGAAAAAGTGATTGTATCGCTATGTGGATATGGAAATTTGCACGTACGCATAAGAGATATTTTCACTTCTTTTTTTATGGGAAAGAGGGTGTATAATGGTGTTTTCATAATCATAATAAAATTTTAGAATATTGGGGATACTGAATTTATTATTTTATGAAAAACATCATGTATTTATAGGAATTAAGGAATAGTAAAAAAATAAAGTGGTCAGTTAGAGCGATTACCTCTTCTTCAAAATGTCTCCTTTAGATTTCCCCTAAAGGGCTCTAGGTTTGGTCTTTTGATAAGACCATAACCTCTAGAATTTTTATATGGAAGTAGATAGGATATTTTTTCATGTTATGTTCAATCTATAAGGCTTAATGTGATGAAAATAATTGAGGGAGAAGGTTCCCATTATAATTGAGGTCAGGGGTACTTCTTGAATTTATCACAAGATTAATTTTTAATAAATTCTTTTTCTATCCAAATACCCCCAAATGACCATTTATTAAAATTTAAGAAAATTTAAGGTTTTAATACCATTATATAATATATTTTAGATAGGTTTTTTTATTATTTTAAAATTTATAATTTTGATTAACCCTTATTTAACCCATTTTAATTTTAACTATGGTAACAAATTTTTAATATTAAAATAATATATTTTTTACTTATATCATGTAAATTTATCATTAATTTACAATTTATGAAATTTTAGACCTTATTAAAATACATATTTTTTAAAAAAATATTTTTTTTATTTTTAAATAATTTAATAAAATATTATTTTGATGAATTTTCATTGATGTCAATTCTGATACTATTCATTTACTTTGACTTAAAACACATTTATAAAAAGTTTAAATTATAATATAATGCTTTCAAAGGTATCTAATATGTTATATAAATCTAAAAAATTTATTTCACACATTAAATAGTTCAAATTATACAAAAATTAATATTTTCAAAGTAATTTATTTTATTTTTCTTTTAATTAAATAAATATTTTATTTAATTTCACAAGAATTTAAGGTAATTATATAATTTATAAAAATTAAAAATAAATTTAAACAATAAAAATAATAACATTAAGATCCATATATACATTTGTTTATTTATATCTTTATTTTTCTCTTTTTTTAGACACATAAAATATATTAAATATAAAGAGAGTGACATTTTGTAACTATCTTTGATTTAAATAATATATAATTTATTTTCCTAGAAATGTATCAATTAAACCTCTAAAATTTTATCATAATGTGATAATGGTTGAATCCTATTAATTTAAATTTTTTTGACAGGTTTAGGATATGGTTATACTCTTATCTTTTGGTTTTAACCTTTATTTAATCTATTTAACTCTTACCTAGAAAACATGGATTTTTACTTTTTGAGGGTTCATATAGTTACTACATAATGCCAAACAACCCATAAATAGATCATTGATGATAGTTTTATCTTTATCCCAATTAGTTTTATGAATTTAATATTTTTATGAATTTTATATCATTTATTAAAATATTTTTATTTTAAAATAATATTAATGTCCATTTTGACATAATTAATTACTTTTGACTTTTAAAAATATAATGATGACAATATATCATTGAACAAAATATTTTATTTTATCCATAATTTTTCAAGGTCATCTAGATAATTTGTTTATCACATTAATTTTATAAAATTATATTTATTTTAAAATATTTATTTGATATTTTAATTAATAAAATAATTAATGCATTAGCATTATATAAGAATTTAAGGTAATTACTTATTCCCGAAAAATTATAAATAAATGAAATTTAAGAAGATAAATATTTTATATTTAAAAATAATATTTATTATAGAAGATATCTTCTGGTTAATCTTATATTAAAAATATTATACTTATTAAAAATAAGAGTGACATTTTATCACTTTCTTTGATTTTAATAATATCTATGTTATTTTCATAGAAAACTGTCCATTAAATGATTAAATTTCAAACATTTGGTGTTAAGGGTATAATATAATTCATTAAATAATATTTGGGAAAGTTTTATTATAAGTCCCTAGCCTTAAAAATTACATAATCTTGAGTTAAGTCAAGAATTCACATTGAGGATAATTTCAGATTTAGAGATTTGGAGAATTAGGCCATAAAATTTTCATAATAAAACCATATAAATAAAAAGTGGAAACTTTCAATAGTATTCATTTCTTCCATAATAAAAAAAAATTAAAAAGAAACATGGTTTTTTTCATGTTTAATCATTATAACTTTTCCTTGATTCCATCTTTGACTCTATTCTCCCTTAAATCCTGTGATAACATTTAAAAACATGGGATGAGCACAAATGACTCAATAAGGTACATAAAAAATAAATAAAACCATTAGTATAGTTAAAAAATGGTAACCCATTTAGTTTTCTTTGAGGGAATGAAATAAAACATGTTCACATGAATAAAACTAATAATTTTTACTCAAATAAACACACTAAAACAAATATCAAGTAATTAAAACTCCTTTAGGTGAATTAGAGAATCATATACATAAAACCCTTTCAAATCCTTTTCAATTGGAATAACAATATGGCCGATAACTAATATTATTATTACCAAATGACTTGGAGATCTATAATGGGGTTCACCCTTCGTATAAGTTATATCAATATCACCCATGAGTTATAATGAGGTGCATCCCTTCATATAAGCTATAATGGGCTCACTCGTGAAATAAAATGGGGTTAAACCCTTCATATAAGTTGTGTTGGGATCATCCATGAGCTATAATGCTGCTCAACCCTTAGTATTATTTATATTGGTCTCACCTGTTTCATATAATTCTCAAGTACCATTTCATTAATAAAACCCATTCATCACAAAACCCTTTTGAACACTTCTTCAAATACCATATGAAAATATTTCCATATAGACATACCATTATAATTTAAGAACCCATTCTCAATACCAAGATACCAAAAAAAAGTAATAATGGATTTATTTTCTTTTAAAAAGTATTAATTCTTATAGAGGAAGCCAATTATCAAATAAAAGTTACAGCGGTGAAGAAGTTGTTGTCGACGTAAACGTTAAAAAGAACATTAATTTTTTCATTTTTCAAAACATTATATATAAAATTCATAAAAAATTCCTTTTTAAAAACATTGAATCATATTCAAAATATAAAAAAAATCATTTAAAATCTTTTTATATCCATATAATAAATATGTAAATTAATATCAAGAATAAAAAGATTTGATAATTAAATATTTAAGCATTCAGGGTATCCCATACCACTTTGAACATTAAAATATTAATATATATGAATTAATACATTTAAAAAAATATTAAATAACATTATTGTAGATAAAATATTGATATTAAATGTTCTAGTGGTTGTATATATACCTTATAAAAAGAATAAATGTGCATATTATGAAGAAATGTCTCAATGAAAGGAGATTGAAACGAAGTCCCTTACCTCGAGTCTGAGTCATCTCGTACATTCTTTATATTCCTGAATAATAAACTTATGATAATTTCTATATATTTTAGAAACTTTTTCATGTTCATTATTCCATTTATATCACTTATTATCATGTTATAACAATTACATAATTATTTAAGTTCATATCAGACATTTTGTCGATATTCGGTACTTGAGTCGAAAATAAGCTTGGTACGATGTCAATAGTCCATGTGAACATAATTCCATAATCTCTATAATAATATTAATGACATAAGTATCACTTTTATACATCCATTATACTATAAAATAAAACCATTAATTATGGTAATAAAAAACAAACAATGTTATAATCATTAAGGCGGTAGGTCGTACGTATGCATGAGTAAAGTTTCCATTTTTCATTAATCATTATAGAAATAAGGTAATTATAATTTTATCATTATAAAATAATATTATGATTATTGAAATCATAAAAAAAATTAAATATACATATATATATCATATAAGTGATGTGGTTAATAAAAATGATTCACATTGCTTCGTGGAGGTGATAGATCACACGTACGCACAAATGATGTTATCATTTTTATGTGTATGTAAAGTAAGAACATAATTGATATATTATTCTTTTATAATTATAAATATTTCATTAAAATCACATATAAACATTAATTCCATCATTATGACCAACATTAAGAGATGGTAATGAAAAAAAACTTTATCTGTTCGTGAGGTGGTAGTCCATCGTACATAGAAACAAAATGCTCATTTCCCATTTGATGAAAATGGAGATTTATTTAGGTGATTATATTAACATAATAAAATATTGTTATTTTTATTATACTAGGATTTATTATCTCATCATGGTTGGAGGAGATTTGAAGGAAGTGGAAGAAAAAATAAAATATAAACACTTAAATAAAAACAATACAGCTTCTTTGGTTGATCACCTTTGAAGAACACCTTAACACACCTAAATAAGGTGTTATGCCTAATAAAAAGCCTCAAGAACGTGGTTTGGTATTCTAATATGATTTGTGGGTAGAGATTGGCTAAACCAGATGGTTTTTAATTGTAATAAACAGAAAGAAATGGGTTCTTTTTTTATAAGAGAGGGGAGGGGCACCCCTGGAATTATTAAAATTATTAAATTAATATAAATTCAATTTCAATTCCAAATGGTTAAAAAAATATTGATTAAAAATATAGTATAATTATGGGTTTAAATACATTTATCCAATAAAAATTAGACATGTTTTTAATATTTTTTAGTCCTTGTCTTTTTGTTTTAACCCTTTTAACTCTTACCATTTTTTAAGTAATTTTCACTTTGAGAGTTAAAATAATTACCAAATCATGCCAAAAAATCAATTAATGAGATATTAATGATATTTTTAGACTTATAAAAACTTTTTGGTAGAATCTTGTAATTTTATAAATTTTATTTCATTTAATTCAGTATTTTATATTTTAAGTTATGAATTATGTCGATTTTGACACTATTCAATACTTGACTTTTTAAAAAAAACATAAAAACTTTATTCCTTTGAAAAAACTATATTAACTCAACCCTAACATGTCATAGTCATCCAAAAAATTCATTTATGGAATCAAATAATTCAAATTATATTTATTTTAATATTATTAATATCATTTATTTGATTTTTTCTTTAATAAAACTATTATTGCATCATCAATGCGTCATAATTAAATTTAATTATTTAATTTCTAAAAATTATAAACAAATAAACATGATATAAGTGATATTTTTATATTTATAATTACTATTAATAGTCAAATATATCACTTAAATAACCCCATATTTAAAAAATTAGTAAAAATAGACATATTTATGATATATTTGCCTTTACTTTAAATTAAACGTTATAAATGTCATAATCACAACCAAGTGGCTTCCAATGGTCACTATTTAGACCCAATGATTATATTTTTCAAAAATAACACATCCAATAATATTATTACAAGTGTTAGGATATTTTTATATTATTATAATATTGTCTTTACTTTTAATTACTCTATCTAACTTTAACAATGGTAAATAAAATACTAAAGTTACTACTCACCAAATATTATTTTAATCATATTGGATCATTTTTTTATATTTATTACTACCATGTATATCCTTTTATTGAAAATTAAATTCACAGAAGTGGTTACATAATTTTTAACACTATTCTCATTGACGAATTGAGAAAATTGGTTTTTGAAGTAAAACGTTCAAATGTTCAAAAAGTTTTTATATCCAATTTCAATTTGAATTTGATTACAATGACTTAAATTTTATTAACTAATAAAAAAATTATTTAATTACACTTTAAAAAAAATTAAATTAATAACAAAACAATATAAATAAATTAGATGAAAAATAGTTTTGAATTAAAATGTAGTATTTTTCACTATTCATTAAAAAATGAATTTTATGAGAAAAATACCAAAATTCTACCAAATTAAATTTTCATGTCTCTCTTAAAAAGAATAAGGTTATTTTGTCAAATATAAACTATAAAATTTTCAAAATTTATATTTTAAAAAGGGTCACCATCAATTGGCGTTAATACTACCTTTTAAGGATATTTGGGCTTTTTATGCTTAAAATCGAATTTATTCTTATTTTAAACCCATAAAATTTATTGGGAGAAAATAAAAAAATTAATAAACATGTGTAAACATAATATAGTTAGTTCTGTTCATTCCCACCAATACAATGGCTAGGTGAGAACTTCCATTTTAAATAATAATATTACAATATATTATTTTTTGGTGTAACTATGTCCTGTGTGTGATGTAAGATTTTTGAGAAACTCATTATTGTGTGTAGAGTGGGATATTGGACATAGAGTCCTCATTAATGTAACATTACTATATAATTAATAAATATTAATAAATATGAAAAAGTATTATTTTGTAATTACCTGGGATGTTACATCCTTCCCCCCTTTTGGAAATTTCATCTCCACAATTTTAAATTTGGGATCAGTAACTCAGGTTTCACATTTAAAAATTACTTAATTGAAACCCCACAATGAAAAAAGAGATAATAAAACCTATACTTTAAAAGAAATAAAGTGAAGTACAAATGTCACCTAGGATATCATATACTATGGTTTCATGTAGGAAATCATGGACATAGATAATAATACTAACTCTCAGAGACTAATAGAGAGTGATAGAGAACATAGTCATTGGAATCTTATCCATCAAAAAACCATAAATATGTGATGGATCAATATATAATTGAGAAAATTAAACATATAAAAAATTTTAAGATCCTTTTGATAGAGTTGATGAATTCATTTACTTCCTAGAATAATAACATTAGGAAACATACTTACTTAATGTATTTATATTTTATAAGAACAATTTCATCCTCATAATATTCCCATAATTATGATATAAATCCATAAGAATAACTTTAAGCATCAAAGATCACACAAACCATAAAGAATATCAATATCTTAAAACTGAGGTCCAAAAGTAAAGGCATACTTCCACATTAAAAAAAACCTTACATAAACATAACCCCACAAAACATCTCCTAGAAAGGCCTTTAATAACTTATTATCACATCACATAAAACCTAAGAAGGTGTATCTAAAACCTTGAACTTATGGTTATCATTTTAAAATTATTGGGCTCTCAAGAGATTACATCACTTCATTAGATGTCTCAATATCAACTTTAATAGTAGAAAAATATTTTCCTGAACCATTTTGTTTCTGATCATAATGATTTCTTCCTTGTGTAATTAAATTTAGAAACTTATTTTCATAATTTACTAACTCAATGTAGAAAAATAATCTTACTATAGATTGGATATTTGTTATCTCATTGTTGGACTATTCATTACCCTTTTCCATGTATTCAATAACCTTTTGACCAAACATACCACATCAGTAACACTTTCCAGATCCTAACATAAATTCCCCAAAATGTATTTTACCACACTTGAAACAAGTTTTAGGATTACCATTAGAATTATTAGTTGGTTTCTTCTCTATTTCCTACTACCTTGACTGTTTCTTACTCTTATAATCTCATTGATCATAAGTGTCGGCAAACTCCATTTCAACTTTCTCATCACAACGAACCACTTTTTCATAACTTTTAAATTATCAGGAGGCCAGATCTCTTTATAGCCTTGGTTTTAATCCTAAGTAAAATATATTAATTTTAATATCAATGTATCTAATAAAATCTGGAACATACTTGTCCAATCTTTTGAAGTTCACTTCATATGTAGAAACTAAATATTCCTCCTTTTTCTTTAATCCCAATAATTGTTTCTCTATTCTAAGTGGAACAACCATAGGGAAATATTTCTGAAATAAAATGTCCTTAAATTCTTCATATTCCATGGCATCAAAATAATTTTTCTCTCTAGTATTATTAACTAATAACCACCATCGATCAGCTTCACCTTTAAAATGATAGATCTAAAGAGTTACCTTTTGACATTATGGACATCGCATGACTTCAAATATCTTCTCCAGGGTATTGATACATCCTTAATCTACCACTGGATCAGACGATCCATTGAATGATGGGGGTGTTGTGTCAAACAATGTGCCAATACTGACATATTCCTCTATGGTTGATCAGGATGATCTCATGCATGGATACCACCACCATTTATAGCCTGGTTCAACTGTTTCATCACTGAAACAAACTATTTAGTTCTGATTCTGGCCACATTATGATGTTGATTTGAAATGTGGTTTTCCTTTTGGTTCATTTCCATTATATATTTCTTATTTACTCTATTAAAAACCATTCTGAACAGACATATTTTAGATGAAGAAAAAGGTAATATTAAAATGCTACATCATTTCAACTTAACCATAAAGTAATATCCTCTAAAGGAAAGAAATTAAACCCATCCTAACATCTAAGGTTATCTAAACTGCCCTCTGATACCAACTATATGGCCCCAGCCTTAAACATTACATAATCTTATATTAATACAATATTTTACATTGGGGATGTTTTCAGGTTTATAGATTTAGATAATTATTCCATAAATATTACATAACAAAACCATTGAATTATAAAGTGTAAACTTCCAATATTATCAATTTCTTTCATATCAAGAAAACATTTAAAAGTAATCATGGTTTTTATTCATATTTAATAATCATAGCTTTTCATTGATTCCATCCTTAACTGTATTCTCCCTTAAATCCTATTAAAACATTTAAAAAATTATGATGAACACAAAAAGATCAGTAAGGGACATAAAATGAAATAAAACCATTAGTCTTGTTAAAACATGGTAACCCATTTAATTTAATTTTAGTGAATGAAACAAAAAAATTTCACATGAATAACACTCATAATTTTTTCTCAAAAAAAACACTAAAAACAATAGCAATTAATAAAAACTCCTTTAGGTGACTTAGAGTGTCATATACATAAACCCCTTTCAAACCACTTTCAATTAAAATAACCATATGGATGACTTCCAATATTATTATTACTCAATAAATTTGATATATATAACAGAGATCACCCTTCGTATAAGCAATATTGGGCTCACCTGTGAGCTATAATGGGACTCATCCCTTTATATAAGCTATAATGAGCTCACCTATGAGCTAAAATGGGGATTAACCCTTCGTATAAGCTATGTTGGGCTCACCCATGAGCTATAATGGGGCTAAACCCTTCTTATAAGCTATATCGGGCTCACTCATTTCATATAATGCTCAAGTACCATTTCATGAATAAAACATATTCATCACAAAACCCTTTTGAAAACTTCTTCAAATCCCATATGAAAAGCATTTCCATATAAAAAATAACATTTTCATTTAAAACCCTATTTTAAATAAAAATATGCCCAAAAAAAGAAAAATGAATTTATTTTCCTTTTTAAAAATTAAGGCTTATATAGGAAGACAAGTATCAAATAACAGTTACGGTAGCGAAGGAGTTGTTGTCACCGTATGCATTAAAAAGAACATTGCTTTTGTCATCAGTCAAAACATTCAGTATAAAACATGTAAAAAAATTAATTTTTAAAGCCTTTGGATAAAATTAAAAATATAAAAATAAAAACCATTAAAATAATTTTATATCCATATAATAAATATGTAAATTAATGTCATGAAGAAAAATATTTGATAATTAAATATTTAAACATTCAAGGTGTCTCATACCACTTTGAACATTTAAATATTAATCATTATGAATTAATACATTTAAAAAAACATTAAATAACATTTTTATAGATAAAATATTGATATTAAATTTCTTAGTGGATACATATATACCTTATAAAATAATAAAGGTGCATATTATCAAGAAATGTCTTAATGAAAAGAGATTGAGATGAAGTCCCTTACCTCAAGTCGGAATCATCTCATACGTTCTTTATCTTCAGGAATAATAAAATTATGTTAAATTTTTCTTTATTTAAGATCTTTTTTGTGTTTATTATTCCATTTATATCACTTATTCTCATGTTATAACAATTACATAATTATTTCAGTTCATATCGGATGTTTCGTCGATATTCGGTACTTGAGTCCAAAATGAACTTGGTATGATGTGAATAGTCCATGAGGTCATAAGTACATCATTTATAGAATAATATTCATGAAATAATTATCTCTTTTATACATCAATTATACTATTAAATCAAACCATTAATTATGATAATGAAAAATAAACAATGGTATAATCAGGGAGATGGTAGGTCGTACGTACGCATGAGTAACATTTCCATTTTTCATTGATCATTATGGAAATAAGTTAATTATCATTTTATCATTCTAGATTAAAAATATTATTATTAAAATAAGAATAATCATTTAAATATACATATATATTTTATCATATAAGTGATGTGGTGAATAAAAATGATTCACATCGCTTCGTGGATGTGATAGATCACATATACGCACGAATGAAGTTTTCATTTTTATGTGTATTTAATGTAAGAAAATAATTGATATATTATTCTATTAAAATGATAAATATTTCATAAACATCGTATAGAAACATTAATTCCATCATTATGACCAATCTTAAGAAATGGTAATGAAAAATGAATTATATCAGTTCACAAGGCGGTAGTCCTCCGTTCACATGAACGAAATGTTCATTTTCCATTTGATGAAATTGGAGATGGATTTAGGAGATGAAATTAACATAATAACATCTAGTTATATTGATTATACTGGATTTATTATCTCATCATGTTTGGAGGATATTTTAAGGAAGGGGAATTAAAAATAAAATAGAAACACTTAAATAAAAATGATATATCTTCTCTAGTTGATCACCTTTCAAGAACACCTTAACACGTCTAATGAGGTTGTTATGTCTAATAAAATGCCTCAAGAATGTGGTGAATAATTCTAATAAGATTTTTGGGAAGATATTTGTTGAACCAGATGGTTTTTTAAGTGTAATAAATAGAGATCAATGGTGTCCGCGGCTGGATGGGGATGGGATGGAGGTGGGGTTCTGGTCTCAGTTGAAGGTTTCATGGTGGATGGGTTCTTGAATTTGGGATGAGTTGCAGCTTCTGGGGATAATATAGTGATGATATATTTACAGGAAGTGCTGGTTTCTCCAAATGGTGTAGATTTATACAGTTTTTTGTACTGTGATGGTGGATTTCATAGTTTGTGATGGTGGTTTTCTACAATGTATGATGTGGTTGGTTTTGATTTGGAATTGTTTTTTTATGAGTTCAATTGGTTTGTACCTGGACTTGACCACATAGAACAGGACCGAGAGGAGGTTTCAGATATGCATTTTCATCTTTTCATAGCATTTTATATTTGGTTATTAGAGAGGGTATGGCATCAGCCATCAGATCGGGTTTATGCTTTGACACATGGAACTTGATTGTGGAACTGCCATGCAATAATGGATAGATTTTTCACGATCATATGCTGGAGAGAGGTAGCTCATGCTGTCAGTATGGTTATAATTTTTAAGACCCCTGATTCGATTTTTTCTTATGTTCATGGAGTCTTCTTGGGTTACCCCCTTATTTCCTTAAAATGGGATTCTATTATAATAAATAAAAATTTAAAGGTCTTCGGGCCATTGGATGGGAGGGGCACCCTTGGAATTATTAAAATTATTAAATTAATATAAATTTAATTTCAATTCCAAATGGGTCCAGAATTATTTAGTTCAAATATAAGATGAGGATGGGTCGAAATCCATTTATCCAATAAAAATTAGACAAGTTTTGAATATTTTTTAGTCCTTATCTTTATGTTTTAACCCTTTTAACTATTACCATTTTATTAAGTAATTTACACTTTGAGAGTTAAAATAAGTACCAAATCATGTAAAACGACCAACTAATGCGTTGTTAATGAAGTTTTTGGACTTATCTAAACTTTTTGGTATAATATTATTGATTTAGAAATTTTATATCATTTAATTAGATATTTTATATTTTAAGTTGTGAATTATGTCAATTTTGATACTATTCATTACTTGACTTTTTTAAAAAACATAACAACTTGATTCCTTCAAAAAAAACTATATTAACTCAACTATAACATTTCATAGTCATCCAAAAAATTCATGGATTGAATAAAATATTTCAAATTATATTTATTTTAATATTATTAATATCATTTATTTGATTCTTTCTTTAATAAATCTATTATTGCATCATCATTGTGTCATAACTAAATCTAATTATTTAATTTCTAAACATTATAAATAAATTACCATGATGTAGGTAATATTTTTATCTTTATAATTACTATTCATAGTCAAATATATCACTTAAATACCTCATATTATAAAATTAGTAAGAATAGATATATTTAGGATATATTTTACTTTACATTAAATTAAATACTATAAATATCATAATCACACCCAAGTGGCTTCCAAAGGTCACAATTTCAACCCAATGATTGTATTGGTCAAAAATAACTCATCCAATAATATTATGACAAGTTTTATGATAGTTTTATATTATTATAATATTATCTTTACCTTTAATTACCCTATTTACCTTTAATCATGGTAAATAAAATACGAAAGTTACTATTCCCCAAAATTATTTTGATCTTGTTGGATAAAATTTTTCATATTGATTACAACCATTTATATACATTTTTTGAAAATTAAATTCACATAAGTGGTTAAATAAGGTTTAACACTATTCCCATTGACGGATTGAGAAAATGGGTTTTTGAAGTAAAATGTTCAAAAGTTCACAAAGTTTTTATATCCAATTTCAATCTGAATTTTATTCCAATGAGTTAAATTAGATTAAATAATAAAAAATTTATTTAATTATACTTTAAAACAATTAAAATTATAACCTATCTATATAAATAAATTAGACTAAAAATAATTTTGAATTAAAATGTATTATTTTCACTATTCATTAAAAATGAATTTTATCAAAAAAATACCAAAATTCAACCAAAGAAAATTTTTATGCCACTCTTTAACATAAGAAGGTTATTTTTTCAAATATAACCTATAAAAGTTTCAAATTTTTTATTTTAAAAAGGTTATACATCAAAAGGCAGTAATACTACCTTTTAAAAATATTAGAGCTTTTTATGCTTAAAATCATATTTATTATTATTTTAAACCCATAAAAATTATTGGAAGAAAGTAAAAAAAATTAATAAACATGTGTAAACATAATATAGTTAGTTCTATTCATTCCCACCAATACAATGGCAAGGTGATAACTTCCATTTTAAATAATAATATTACAATATATTATTTTTCGGTGTAACTCTGTCTTGCGTGCGACGTAAGATTTCAGAGAAACTCATTGTTGTGTGTCGAGTAAGCTATTGGAAATATATTCCTCATTAATGTAACATTACTATATAATTCATAAATATTAATAAATATAAAAAGTTCTTATTCTGTAATTACCTGGGATGTTACATCCTACCCTCCCTTTCAGAAATTGCATCCTTGCAATTTTAAATTTGGGCTCGGTAACTAAGGTTTATTTTTCAAAATTACTTCATTAAAACCCCAAAAGGTAAAAAGATTCAATAAAACCTCTAATTTAAAATATTGAAGTTAAGTAAAAATTTCACCCGAGATATCATATACTATGGTACTATGTAGGAAATCATGGACATGGTTAATAAAACTAACTCTCAAAGACTAATAGAGAGTGATAGAAAACATAGTCATTAGAAATTTATCCATAAAAAAACCATAAATATGTGATGAGTAAAAATACCATTGATAAAAGTAAACATATAACATTTTTATTTTAATATCCCTTTTATAGAGTTGAGGAATTAATTTACTTCCTAGAATAAGAATGTGAGGAAAAATACTTACTTGATGTATTTATATTTTATAAGAACAATTTCATCCTCATAATATTCCTAGAATTATTATGTACATCCCTAATAATAACTTTAAGCATTAAATATCACACAAACTGTAACGTCTCGGACCCGGGTACCACTCTACGGGTGCCCCGAACCCGGTTCGCCACATGACCTCAAGCGCATCTCCCCAAACGCCAGAGGCTGCCGACTAGCAGCGAGGGCCCAGGTCTGATAGTGGGGAAACTTTGCCCACATTTGTCAAAGTGTAGCACAGTGGAATAAAATAAAACATACAGCAACAGTGGAAGCAGTAAACCATAATCAGCTAAAATAAACAACTGCAGTAGATATAATCAACCAGTATTTAATATGATCCAACATGCCTTAATTCTATTAAAACAGCCAGAACATGTTACACTGCAATACAATACAATACAATTATAGGAAAGAAAAATAGAACAAAACAGCCGGTAGCATCGTGAGCCTCAGCCCAGTCCCATGCTCCCCTACTCCTCAAAAACAATCATGTACCTGTATAAGGACCCTTTCCCTTATCTACACCTGCAGAAGAGTAATCTGTTTGGGCTGAAAAGCGGGACCCAAACAGGGTGTGAGAAATATATCTCAGTAGGCACCCACCAAAGGCCCGTTCTCAACTGTGTGTAAAACATGCAAAAATAGTGTGCAGCATTAAAATGCAATAAAGTAAGCAGTACTAAACAGTAACAAACATAACCAATTATAATAATATTTAAATATTCATTTAATCATTTTAATTGAAAAATATCACTACAGTGAATATTCTAATAACAACTAATTTCCTCAGACACGTAAAACCCAACCCTCAGGTAAAGAGTATCCAACACAAGAATCTTCCCTCAGGCATACAGATATTTCCCTCGGGCATAGTAAGTGTCGCCCACAGGCACATAATTAGCTGCCCACAGGAAAGGAGGAAGTTACCCTCAGGCTAGGATAACAACTGCCCTCGGGCTAAGAAAAACAATGCCCACGGCTAATTAAAACATTCCTCAGGCACAAGTAATCAGCCCATGCCCAACAGGTAAAAAATCATTCACAAGAAATTCCTCTCAAGGAAATTCTACAATCATTACTTTAAAGGTACACCCTCGGGTATCCTGGCCAAATGGCTAAATATAGGAACGCACCCTGGGGGTGGTCCCGGATCCAAGCACTGATCCCAAACAATAGTTTCACAATTTTTGTTAATCACCTATACAATTCTAGTTATTAAAATTAGCCACGGCCTCAGCCTCACGACACCCCAACATGGTTTCGTGGCACAAAAACGCACAAAACACACAACAGTTGGAAAATAAACAGCAAGACACCTACCTTATACACCAACGAGCGATATACATAATTGTCAATCCCAGAAATTCCCAAATATGACGTAGATCTAAGGTAAAAGATAAACCGTTCAAGCCCAAATAACTCCTGTTATGAGAAGAATTGGTAAGAAGTGATTAAGGAGGAGGGAGCCCTTACCCGTGCAGTTCCAGTGAGATCGTCTGAGGTGGAAACGGGTTCCATACATGAGCTCAGTGTATCTACAAAGGTTTGGTCATCCACTCTCGCTCCTTCCTCCAGTTCTAAGCCTTACCTGTGAACAGGGGAGGCTACTGCCCATTTTAAGTGAAAAAAAAAAACAAAGTACACGGCGTGTGCTTCTGAGTACATGGCGTGTACTTCCCATTTTTTAAACTGTTCCTCTAGCAGCTTCCCACTAGCATGGAACTGTTCACCTGCTGACATGACTACATGGCGTGTCTCCTTGAGTACACGGCGTGTTCTATCACACAGCTGGCCACCGCCTTACTATTCGTCTGCCGACTGACTACATAGCCTATAAGGTACCACTACATGGCATGCACTTGGTTCCTACACCCTTCATTGCCGGCACGGCCACAGGCCCTGTGTACTCATTCCACATGGCCAGAATTACACAGTGTGTGGACATAGTACACGGCATGTACTTTCCAAAAAAAAGAATTTTCCCCATTTTCCTTATTTTCTCAAAAACACTTAAGGAAAAGAGAAAAGAAGAACCCGTAACTCAAAACTAAGAACTGGGTTCTTACAAGCACCCCCCCCCCCCCCTTAAAGCAATTCATCCCCAAATTTCCCTCACAAGGGTGGTGAAGATAAAGCCATGAACAACTCCAGCCACTGAGCATGTACGTCGGTCTCCCGCTCCCAGGTTTCGTCCTGCACTCGGGCATGCTGCCATAAGACCCATACGAGATGAACTGACCGACCTTGGAGAACCTTCATGCTCCTGTCAACGTTATGAATCAGATGCTTCTAAAAGGATGCATCTAACTCAAGTTCAACCTCCTCCGGCTGAAAGGTGTGAGATGGGTCTGAATGATAACGGCGCAACTAAGATACGTGGAAGATGTCGTGCATGGCCCAGTACCTCTATGGTAACAGCAACCGATAGGCAACTAGCCTGACTCTCTCCAGAATCTCAAATGGCCCCACATACCTTGGTGAAATTTTACCCTGTCTCCTGATCCACTTGTGTCCCAACCTCGGAGAAACAAGAAAGAAAACCTGATCCCCGACCATGAACTCCAAAGGTTGTTTGTGGCAATCAGCATAAGATTTCTGACGAGACTATACGGTATCCATCTGCTTTTGAATCAACTGGACCTCCTCAGAAGTCTCCTGCATGAGACATGGTCCCAGTAAAGCTTCCTCACTTGCCTCTAACCAGCACAAAGGTGATCGGCATGGCCTACCGTATAAAGCCTCGTAAGGTGCCATCCCAATAGTTGCCTGAAAACTGTTGTTATAGGAAAACTCGACTAGGGGTATATTCTTCTCCCAAGAGCCCCCGAAGTCTAGGT
This sequence comes from Viscum album, assembly GCA_963277665.1. NCBI lineage: Eukaryota > Viridiplantae > Streptophyta > Magnoliopsida > Santalales > Viscaceae > Viscum > Viscum album. Next base: position 1,126,117,496 of record OY728146.1, read on the forward strand.
TACATGCACGCAGCATGTCCTCAAGAACCTGTATAGTATGCTCTAACTGGCCATCTATCTGAGGGTGTTATGTTGTGCTTAGAAGCACCTGTGTACCCAGTGCCCTCTAAAACCTCTACCAGAAATGAGATGTAAAACAGACGTCCCTATCTGAAACAATAGAACGAGGAACCCCATGAAGATGTACGATCTCTCGGATATATAACCTTCTGAGCTCGTCAACACCGAAGGTCTCCTTAATCGAAAAAAAGTGAGCTACCTTCGTGAGTCTATCCACAACAACCCACACAGAATCATTACCTCTAGGTGACCTCGGAAAACCAGTCAAGAAATCCATCGCAACATCATCCCATTTCAACTCTGGAATAGGTAACTGCTGTAACAGTCCGGCTAGCCTATGATGCTCCACCTTCACCTGCTGTCAGGTGGAACACCTCGTAACAAAACCAGCTACTTCTCTCTTCATACCCGACCACCAGTACTAATGTCTCAAGTTACTGTACATCTTGGTAACCCTGGGTTGAACTGTCCAAGCTGAAGCATGAAACTCCCGCATTAGCTCCTCGCGTATATCCCCTGGAACCCATATTTGTCCATGGAAACTCAAAACCTCATCATCGCCTATCGTCAAACCAGGAGGAGGGTCCTCACTTGCCACCGACTCCCATAGAACTAGGCCTTCTAAATCAGATAGTTGTCTCATCCTCACTCTATCCAGGATGGTAGAAGTCACAGCTAAGGAGGAAAGATAAGTCTTCCCCTGACTATCATGCACCTCCAAATGCATCTCAGAGAACAAATCCATAAGCTACCACTCACCACTGGCCTCCTACATAGCCTATATCTGAGTCTTCTTTCTCAGTGCATCAGCTACTGCATTACCTTTACTAGGTGTATAGGCAAGCTCAAAATCGGAAGACTGTAGGTACTCAACCCACCTTCACTACCTCATATTCAAGTCACGCTGAGTAAAGATATACTTGAGACTTTTGTGATCAGTGAAGACCACAAAACGTTCTCCTAATAGATAATGTTTCCAACAACGCAACGCATGAACAACTGTAGCCAACTCGAGATCATGCGTGGGGTAATTCCTCTCATGTGTCCTCAACTGCCGAGACCCATACGCAACGACTCGATCGCCCTGCATCAACACTGCTCCCAGCCCAATACCTGATACATCACAGTAAATTGTATAGCTCTGCCTCTGCTCTGGGAGTATCAGGATTGGTGCTGATGTCAACCTTCCTTTCAGGTCCTGAAAGGCTGTCTCCCAAGCTTCTGACCAAACTAACTTCACACCCTTCTTAGTCAAACCCGTCAACAGCGCTGCTAAGTGGGAGAAGTCCTATATAAAACGTCTGTAGTAACCAGCCAGCCCCAAGAAACTCCGTATCTCAAACACATTCTTAGGCTGCTCCCTGGAAACTACTACTCTCACCTTCTCTCGGTCTACTGAAACTCCTGTCTCTGAGATGATATGACCCAGGAAGTGAATCTGGTCCATCCAAAAGTTGCACTTTGAGATCTTAGAATATAGCTTATGCTCTCTCAGTGTACTCAATAAGATCTCAAGATGGGTGGCATGGTCGTGTCGAGTGCGAGAGTACACCAAGATGTCATCCACGAATACTACCACAAAAGAGTCCAGATAAGGATGGAACACGTGATTCATCAGAGCAATGAAAACTTCTGGAGCGTTCGTGAGTCCAAACAGCATAACCATATACCCATATAGACCATACTTGCTCCTGAAATCTGTGAGAGGTATATCAGATGGTCTAACACGCAGCTGATGATATCCTGATCTCAAGTCAATCTTCAAGAACACTCGTGCTCCATGAATTTGATCAAAAATATCATCAATCCCCGGCAAGGGATATCAGTTCTTAACCGTCAACTGGTTTAGCTTCCGATAATCCACACAAAGTCTGAGGGTATCGTCCGCCTTCTTCGCAAAAAGGACCGGAGAACCCCAAGGAGAAGAACTGGGTCGGATAAAACCCTTTTCCTGCAACTTCTCTAACTGCCTCTTGTGCTCCTGCAACTCAGGTGTAGCCATCCTATAAGGAGGAATGGACACCGGTGCTGCTCTTGGAACAAGCTCAATAGAGAAATCCACCTCACGCTCTGGAGGAAGACCTGAAAATTAATATGGGAAGACATACCTGAAACGATCAACCACTGGAGGGAAATCCTTCTGACAAGTCTCCTGGTCATCCAGATATAGACTCGCAATTTGTGCTATGAATCCGCCTCACCCATGATGTTCTGGTCCATCTCGACTCTGCTGAACATCCCACTCGCCCTTGTATAGAAACTCTCCGCCATCTGGTGACGTGAAACGCACCCTGCGACGATAGCAGTCTACAAAGGCTCAAAAGGGAACCAACCAGTCCATCCCGAGAATGACATCATACGTTGTCATCTATAAGACATAAAGGTCCCAAAGGAAGTGACACCCACCAACCTCAAGGGGGAACTCCTTGCACTGACGCACACCAGCCGTTGTAGTCCCCAACGGAGTGTCTAGCGTCATGATATCAGAAGAAGTAGAAACACAGAGGCCAAGGCTCTCCACAATAGGTACAGATATGAAACGATGGGTCACACCAGTATCAAAAAGTACTGAAGATAAAACAGAAGCTACTAGAATAGTACCTCTGACTGTAGAAGGTATGGGATCTTGCTCATGCTGGGTCTGTTGCACCGCATATGTCTACCCAATGCCATGGCCCTGTGACACAGCCTGGCTACCCTGAGCTGTCCTGCCCTGCTGCCTCTGAGATCCTAGTGTCTGGGTACCACGGCCACGACCACCATATTTGCCTGCACGCCCTGATTTATTCCACTTCCCCGAATAGTAAGAAGCTGCTGGTCCTGCTCCCGCATGCGGAGTCTGCACAAAAACCCTCTCACTAGCCATCGGTGGAAATGCCCTGTAAAAGCACTGCAGATGACCCATCTTGCCTCAAGATAGGCACTCCATTGGGTCTTGTGGACACTAAGGTCTCTTGTACCCCTCTCTACCACACTAGTAGCACATGACCTGGCCACCTGAAGAATTCTTATGACTGGTACTGCCACCCTGAGAGAAGTCCATCTATCTCTTCCTCTTTCTAGCAGAAATAGTACCAGTAACTGGTGCTGAACCGCCCTGGCCCACACCACTACATTTCTATAGGTTCCTCTCTATAATCAGCACCTGGTTCACAGTAGCATTTACAGAAGGTAACCTAAAAACACTCACCAGTTCTCGGATGTCATACCAAAGACCATCCTCGAAGTGCTTGGATCTCAGCGTCTCATCACCCACCAGCACGGGTTCAAAGCACTAAAGCTCGGTAAAGCGAGCAGAATATTCCATCACCGACATAGCGCCCTGCTGTAGATTCATGAACTCTTGAGCTCTATCTTCCCTCAGCATATCTAGAAAGAAGAAGTCATAGAATACTACCTGAAAATATTCCCATGCCATGTATCTGTGATGTTCTGACTTGGTGGTAACATCCCACCACCTTTTGACGGAATCACGCAGCATGTATGTCGCGACCTTGACCCTCCGCCCTGGAGGCATCTCAAGATGTTCGAAAATAGTCTGCATCGACCTGATCCAAGACTCCACAGCCTATGGTCTGCCATCCTTTGAAAACGTAGGAATATGCTGCTTCTGAAAGATATGAGTCAACTCAGCCATAGATGTGGCAGCCAGCGGTGCTCCCTGAAAGGTCTGCATGAACCGCATAAAGCCTTCACGGAACTGTGCCTTCGCGCCTGTGTTCGGTATAATGGCTGGCACTGCATTTGGCTCTACTAGAGGATCAATTGGTAGCCCATGGCCCACCATCTCTATAGTATAGTCGGCGCCGCCCTCCTGGTGAACAATATGCAGTCGTCTAGGAGGCATGATGCTACAAGGTCAAACACACACCTTTAGAACAAGTTTATTAATGACTGAAAATGAAGAAACCCCAAAAAGGGAATAGGGGGAAGAAGGCATTCAAAAATAAAAAAAACAAGACTACACGGCGTGTATACTGACTACACAACGTGTACTTGACTCCCTTTCCCCTGCCCGGGTCCTTCTGCATGGCTAAGCCACACGGCTCCCGTGGTACAAAACTAAATGGCGTGTATGGTGTTATTTCTAACTGCATGTGTCGCATGTGACACGGACGACTACTCGGCTTAATACTACATGGATTGTTACACCGGAACATGGCGTGTACACCACCTCGTTTTCCAGCCACACGGCTTACTCCACACGGTCTGTCCTCAAACAAAACTACACGGCGTGTCCCACGGGTACACGGCGTGTACTAGACGAGCTCTGTCGACCCATGTTGTTAGTGACACGGCCAGATACACGGCTCAACCTACATGGAATGTTCAATATACACACGGTGTGTACTTGAAAGAATTACCCCGACCCGTGTTGTTAGTTACATGGCCGGGTTCCCAGGTCACACTAAACGGCGTGTTCCACAGTGGACACAGCATGTATGTCTTAAGGTTTCCTTCGCCCGTGTTCTAGTTAAAGCGGACACCGGGTCAACACTACACGGTGTGTACTTAAGCTACATGGTGTGTTTTCCCAATGCTCTTCCCTTCCCTGTGTCGTCGCCCACATGGTTTGTGACACGGGAAGAGACTACATGGCGTGTACGCTGGGTACATGGTGTGTACTCAAAAATTTTATTTTTCTTCCCGAACAGAAGAACATACACGGCATGTGAACAGTATTACATGGCGTGTATACTAGGTTCCCAGACAGTATGCCTCAGAAACTTCCCTGGAACCCCGAAAACACTGGAAAAAAACACCTAAGTGTCAAATTCCGATCCGTGAGGGCCCATACTCCCCAAGAATCAAAGTTTGACACCTTACATGTGTTATAACAAAATAGACTGTCAATGATCCACCAAATTCCGGTAAATGGGGGCCCATACTCCCCAAAAACCAAAGTTTGGAATCCATTCTACAAACAAGTTTATACAACAATACCCTATCACATAGCAGGTATTTATCAAGCAGTTATCACAACAGCATGCCTTTCTAGCACATCAACTATCACAACAACATGAAATTTATAATGCACCTACATTGCATGGAAACTATGCATGGCATGTGATTCTAGCATGTGCCTAAATGATGCATGAGATGGAATACCCTCATCTCATCGGGTTGCAACTAAATAGAACCCATGAATAACATATAAACAGCACCATACAAGTGCGTCACCCAATGGTGAAACTCAATTCAACTGTAAAATTGAAAAATCAGAAAAAGTGCAATATGAGGTAAATTGGCTTTTCCCTGTACACGGGTTAGCTACGCCTGGGCACAGCTTATTACCAAATATCGTTCCCTTCCTATCCCTGACTAAGGCTCCAAATAGTAAGTCAAAGAAAAGAACCCCCTCTAATACCACTTTGTAATGTCCCAAACCCGGGTACCACTCCACGGGTGCCCCAAACCCGGTTCGCCACATGACCTCAAATGCATCTCCCCAAATGCCAGAGGCTACCGACTAGCAGTGAGGGCCCAGGTCTGATAGTGGGGAAACTATGCCCTCATTTTCCAAAGTGTAGCGCAGCGGAATGAAATAAAACATACAGCAACAGCGAAAGCAGTAAACCATACTCAACTAAAATAAACAACTTCAGTAGATATAATCAACCAGTATATAATATGATGAAACATGCCTTAATTCTATTAAAATAGCCAGAACATGTTACACTGCAATACAATACAATACAAGTATAGGAAAGAAAAACAGAACAAAATAGTCGGTAGCATCGCGAGCCTCAGCCCGGTCCCATGCTCCCTTACTCCTCAGTAACAATCATGTACCTATATAAGGACCCTTTCCCTTATCTACACCTGCAGAAGCGTAATCTATTTGGGCTGAAAAGCGTGACCCAAACAAGGTGTGATAAATATATTTTAGTAGGCACCCACCAAAGGCCCGTGCTCAACTCTGTGTAAAACATTCTACAATAGTGTGAAGCAGTAAAATGCAATAAAGTAAGCAATACTAAACAGTAACAAACTTAACCAATTATATTACCATTTTAATATTCATTTAATCATTTTAATTTAAAAATATCACCATAGTGAATATTATAATAACAACTAATGTCCTCAGACACGTAAACCCCTACCCTCAGGTAAAGAGTATCCAACATAAGAATCTTCCACCAGGAATACGGATATTGCCCTCAGGCATAGTAAGTGTCGCCCACAGGCATAGAATCAGTTGTCCATAGGCACGAAAGAAGGTGCCCTCAGGCTAGGATAACAACTGCCCTCGAGCTAAGCAGAACAACGCCCACGGCTAAGTAAAACACTACCCTCAGGCGCAAGTAACCGGTCCATGACAAACAGGTAAATAAACATTCACATTAAATTCCTCTCATGGAAATTCTACAATCATTACTTTAAAGGCATACCCTCGGTTATCCTGGCCAAACGGCTAAACAGAGAAATGCACCCCGGGGGTGGTCCTGGATCCAAGCACTGATCTCAAACAACAGTTTCACAATTTTTGTTAATCACTTATAAAATTCTAGGTATTAAAATTAGCCACAACCTCAGCCTCACGACACCCCAACATGGGTTCGTGGCACAAAAACGCACAAAATGCACAATAGTTGTAAAATAAACACCAAGCCACCTACCTTATACACCAACGAGAGGTATACACCACCGTCAATCCCAGAAACGCCCAAATATGATGTAGATCTAAGGTAAAAGATAAACCATTCAAACCCAAATAACTCCTGTTAGAAGAAGAATTGTTAAGAAGTGCTTAATGAGGAGGGAGCCCTTACCCGTGTGGTTCCAGCGAGATCGTCCGAGGTGAAAACGGGTTCCAGACGTGGGCTCGGCGGATCTCCAAAGGCTTGGTCGTCCACTCACACTCCTTCCTCTGCTTCTAAGCCTTCCCTATGAACAGGGGAGGCTACTACCCATTTTAAGAGAAAAAACAAAGTACACGGCGTGTACTTCTGAGTACATGGTGTGTACTTCCCATTTTTTAAACTGTTCCTCTGGCAGCTTCCCACTAGCATGGCACTATTCACCTACCGACATGACTACACGGCGTGTCTCTTTGAGTACACGATGTGTTCTGTCACACAGATATCCATCGCCTTACTATTCGCCTGCTAACTGACAACACGGCGTGTAAGGGACCACTACACGGCGTGCACTTGGTTCCTACACCCTTCATTGCTGGCACGGCCACACACCATGTGTACTCATTCCACATGTCCAGAAGTACACGGTGTGTGAAAAAATTACACGGTGTGTACTTTCCAAAAAAAAATTCCCCATTTTCCATATTTTCTCAAAAACAATTAAGTAAAAGAGAAAAGAAGAATCCCGTAAATATACAGTGATATAAACCATAGTCATTAGAAATTTATCCATCACAAAACCGTAAATATGTGATTAGTAAAAATACCATTGAGAAAAGTAAACATATAACATTTTTATTTTAAGATCCCTTTGATAGAGTTGAGGAATTAATTTACTTCCTAGAATAAGAATGTGAGGAAACATACTTACTTGATGTATTCATATTTTATAAGAACAATTTCATACTCATAATATTCCTAGAATTATTATGTACATCCCTAATAATAACTTTAAGTATTAAAGATCACACAAACCATAAAGTATGTCAATATCTTAAAACTGAGGTCCCAAAGTAAAGGCATACTTCCACATTAAACAAAATCCTTACATAAACATAACCCCACAAAACATATCCCAGAAAGGTCCTTAATAACTTATTATCACATCACATAAAACCAAATAAGGTGTATCTAAAACCTTTAACTTATGGTTATCATTTGAAAAATATCGATCTTTCAAGCGCTTCCATCACTTAACCAGATGTCTCAACATCAACTCTAGTAGAAAAAAAATATTTTCCCAAACCTTTTCGTTTCCAATCATAATTATTTCCTCCCTATGTAATTAACTTCAGACAATTATTTTCATAATGTCCCAAATCATTATAGCTAAATCATCTTATAGTAGATTGGTTATTTTTTATCTCATTGTTGGACTCTTCAAGACCCTTTTCCTTGTAGTCATAAACCTTTTGACCAAACTTACCACATCGGTAACACTTTTCAAATCCTGATCTACATTCCCCAAGATGTATTTTTTCACACTTGGAATAAGTTTCAGTCTTACATCTTGAATTATTAGTTGGTTTCGTATCTATTTCCTACCACCTTGATAGTTTACTACTCTTATAATTTCATTGAACGTAAGTGTCGGAAAACTCCATTTCTACTTTCTCAGCACAACGAACCACTTTTTCATAAATTTTAAATTATCAGGAGGCCAGATATCTTCATAGACTTGGTTTTAATCCTGAGTAAAATTTATTAACATTTATGTCAATGTATCTAATAAAATATAGAACATACCTGGTTAACCTTGTCAAGTTCACTTCATATACAGAAACTAAATCATCATCATTTTTCTTTAATTCCAAGAATTGTTACTCTATTCTAAGTTGAGAAACCTTGGGGATATATTTCTCAAGGAAAATATCCTTAAATTATTTACATTCCATGGAATCAAGATCATTTTTCTCTCTAGTATTCTTAACCAATGACCACCATCAATCAACTTTACCTTTAAAATGATAGGTGGAAAGAGTTACCTTGTGATGTTCTAAAAATTCCATGACTTCAAATATCTTCTCCAAGGTATTGATTTAAGCTACCACCAGTTCAGATGATCCATTGAATTATGGGGGATTTTTCCTCATAAAATGTTCCACTACTGACATATTCCTCTATAGTTGATCAGGATGATCTTGTGCATATATACCACAACTATTTATATCCGGAGTCAATTGTTCCATCACTACAAAAAACTGTTCAGTTCTGATTCTGACCACCTCAAGATGTTTATTTGAAAGGTTTTTTTACTCTTGGTTCCTTCCCATTATAGATTTATTATTTCCTCTATGGAAAACCATTATTAATATACATAGTTTAGATAAATCAAAAGGTAAACTTAAAATGCTATATTATTTCAACTTAATCATAAAGTAAAATCCTATAAAGAAAAGAAATTAAACCCATCCTAACCTCTAAGGTTATCTAAACTAACCTCTGATGCCAACTATAATGCCCCATCCTTAAACATCAAAAAATCTTTAGTTAAGACAATAATTCACATTAAGGATATTTTAAAGTTTAGAGATTTAGATAATTATTCCATAACTATTACATAAAAACCATAGAAATATAAAGTGGACACTTTCAACATTATCCTCTTCTTCCATATCACAAAAACGTTTAAAAATAAACATGGTTTATTTTCATCTTTAATCATTATAAATTTTCCTTGTTTCTATAATTAACTCTATTCCCCCTTAAATCCTGTGAAAACATTTAAAAACTTGGGATAAACACAAAAAGCACAGTAAGGGGCATAAAATGAAAGAAAACTATTAGTATAGTACAAACATGGTAACCCATTTAATTTTATTTTAGTGAATGAAACAAAACATTTTCACATGAATAATGTTCAGGATTTTTTCTCAAAAAACACTAAAACAAATAGAAATCAATAAAAACTCCTTTAGGTGACTTAGAGTATCATATACATAAAACCCTTTCAAACCCCTTTTAATTGGAATAAAAATATGGCTAACTTTAAATACTATTATTATCCAATTAATTTGAGATATATAATGGGGATAACCCTTTTTAAAAGCTATATTGGGCTCACCTTTGAGCTATAATGGGGCTCATCCCTTTATATAAGATATAAAGAGATCACCTCCGAGATAAAATGGGTCTCAAACCTTCGTATAAGCAATTTTGGGCTCAATCATGAGCTATAATGGGGCTCAAACCTTCATATAATCTATATCGAGTTCATCCATTTCATATAATGCTCAAGTACCATTTTAGGAATAAAACATGTTCATCACAAAACCCTTTTGAAAACTTATTCTAATCCCATATGAAAAATACTTCCTTATAAAAATAACATTTTCATTTATGAACCCATTTCCAATACAAATATACCCAAAAAAGAAATAATGGATTTATTTTCCTTTTAAAAAATTAAGTCTTATAGAGTAAGACAAGTATGAAATAATGGTTATGGAAATAGAGAAGTTGTTGTCGCCGTATGCATTAAAAAAACATTGCTTTTGTCATCTGTCAAAATGTTATATATAGAACATGTAAAAAGATTCTTTTTTAAAACCTTGGAATAAAATTATGAATATAAAAAACAACCATTAAAATACTTTTATATCCAGATAATAAATATGTAAATTAATATCATGAAGAAAAAGTTTTCATAATTAAATATTTAAATGTTCAATGTGTCTCATACCACTTTGAGCATTTAAATCTTAATCTCCTTAAATTAATACATTTAAAAAAACATTAAATAAAATTATTATAGAAATAATATGGATATTAAATTTTTTAATGGTTGTATATATACCTTATAAAATAATAAAGGTTCATATTATCAAGAAATTTTTCAATTAAAGGAGATTGAAAATAAGTCCCTTAACTTGAGTCTGAATCATCTCTTACGTTATTTATCTTCCTGGATAACAAACTTATGTTAATTTATAATTTATTTAAAACCTTTTTTAGGTTCATTATTCCTTTTATATCACTTATTATCATGTTATAACAATTACATAATTATTTATGTTCATATCAGATGTTTTCTCGATATTCAGTACTCGATTCAAAAATGAACCTGGTACGATGTCAATAGTCCATGTGGTAAGAATTCCATCATCTCCAAAATAATATTCATGACATAAGGATCAGTTTTATACATCCATTATAATTTTAAATCAAACCATTAATTATGGTAATGAAAAATGTACAATGTACTAATCATGGAGACGGTAAGTCGTACGTACGCATGAGTAACATTTCCATTTTTCATTGATCATTATAAAAATAAGGTAATTATAATTTTATATTTAAAAATATATAATAATATTATTAAAATCATGATAATAATTTATATATACTTATATATGTTATACAAGTAATTTTTTGAATAAAAATGAATCGCATCGCTTCGTGGAGGTGATAGTTCACATGTAAGTATGAATGACGTTATCATTTTTATGTGTATTGAAAAAATGAGAATAATTGATATATTATTCTCTTATAATGATAAATATGTCATTAAAATCATATAGAAACATTAATTTTATCATTATGACCTGTCTTGAGAGACGGTAATGAAAAAAACTATATCGGCTCGTGAGGTGTTAGTTCGCCATACACACGAAGGAAATGTTCATTTCACATTTGATGAAATTGAAGATGGATTTAGGTTATGATATTAACATAATAACATATCAGTATATTTAGGATACTGGAGTTATTATTTCATCATGGTTGGAGGATATTTGAAGTAAGTGAAATAAGAAATAAAATAGAAACACTTAAATAAAAATGATACCTCTTATTCGGTTGATCATCCTTAAAGAACACTTTAACACCTCTAAGAAGGGTGTTATGCCTAATACATGGCCTCAATAATGTTGGGAGATATTATAGGAATATTTTTAGGTATATCTTAACTAAAAAAATGGTTTTTTAATTGTAAGGAATAGAAAGGAATGGGTTCTTTTTTATAGGAGAGGGGAGGGGCACCCTTGAAAGTATTAAAAGTGATAGATTAATATAATTTCAATTTCGATTAAAAATGGGTCAAAAATTATTTATTTATAATATAGGATGATTATGTGTCTAAATACATTTATTCAATAAATATTTGACAAGTTTTGTATATTTTTGCATCCTTATATTTATTTTTTAACCCTTTTAACTCTTACCATTTTATTATGTAATTGACACTTTAAGAGTTAAAATAATTACCAAATCATGATAAATGGCCAATGAATGAGTAATTAATGAAAATTTTGGACTTATCTCAACTTTTTGGTTGAATATTTTATTTTAATAAATTTTATGTCATTTAATTAGATATTTTATATTTTAAGTAATGAACTATGTCAATTTTTACACTACTTGTTTTTTGACTTTTTTAACAAATAATAACTTGATTCCATAGAAAAAACAACATTAAATCAACCCTAAAATTTCATAGTCGTCCAAGAATTATTTTATGGAATCAAATATTGTAATTATATTTTATTTTAATATTATTAATATCATTTATTTGACTCTTTCTTTAATAAAACTATTATTACACCATCATTGTGTCATAATTAAATTTAATTATTTAATTTTTAAAAATTATAAATAAATTACCAAGATGTAGGTAATATTTTTATATTTATATTTAATATTAATATTATAATATATCATTTAAATAACCCCATGGTAAAATAGTTTTAGTAATTAGAGACATATTTATGATATATTTATCTTTACTTTAAATTAAATGTTATAAATCTCATTATCACACCCAAGTGTATTACAAAAGTCAAAATTTTGGCTCAAGTATTTCATTGGTTGAAAATAATTCATCAAATAATATTAGTACAAGTTTTAGGGTAGTTTTATATTATTATAATATTATCATTACCATTAATTACCCTATTTACCTTTAATCGTACTAAATAAAATACTAAAGTTACTATTCACAAAAAAAAATATTTTGACCCTATTGGATAACATTTTTAATATTGATTACAACCATGTACATCCATTTTTAAAAATTAAAATCATAGAAGTGGTTAAATTAGGTTGAACAGTAATCCCGTTGACGGATCGAGAAAATGGATTTTTGAAGTAAAACGTTCAAAAGTACACAAATTTTTCATATCCAATTTCAATTTGAATTTGATTCCAATGACCTACATTGGATTAACTGAAAAAAAAATTATTTAATTACACTTTAAAACTAATTAAATTATAACCTAAATATATAAATAAATTATAAAAAAAGTTGTTTTGAATTAAAATGCAGTATTTTTCACTATTCATTAAAAAAGAATTTTATGAGAAAAAATACAAAAATTCAACCAAGGTAAATTTTTATGTCCCTTTTCCAAATAATAAGGTTATTTTTTCAAATTGAACCAATAAAATTTTTAAAAATTAGATTTTAAAAATATTCTCCATCAATAGGTGGTAATACTACATTTTAAAAATATTAGAGATTTTTATACTTAAAATTAGATTTATTCTTATTTTAATCCCTTAAAATTTATTAGAAGAATGTAAAAATATTTAATAAACATGTGTAAACATAATAGAGTTAGTTTTTTTATTCCTTCCAATACAATGTCAAGTTGATAACTACCATTTTAAATAATAATATTGTAATATATTATTTTTTTGTATAACTCAGTCTTGCGTGCGACTTAAGATTTCGAAGAAACCCATTACTGGGTGTCGAATACTCTATTGGACATAACATCCCCATTAAGGAAACATTACTATATAATTAATAAATATTAATAAATATGAAAAATAATTATTCTGTAATTACTTGGGATGTTACATTTAGGGTAAATAGTCATTTTCATATTATAATTTCCCTTAATTACCCTATTTACCATTAACAGTGGCAACAAAATTTACCAATGTTACTATTCATTTTGACCATTAAAAAGGGAATTATTTTCTTAATTTGGAACTCCTAAATCCAAATATGGAATCCATTTTTAAAAATTAAAAACACAAAATTTTCATCATTTAATTTAAAATTAAATTGGCAAAACACAACAAAAAACAATTTTTCAGAAAAATGTGATTTATAAATTTAAATTGTTTTTATAATAAATTAAAGTATAAAATCAATTTAAAACCCATAAGTGGAATATAATAAATCAATTTTAACTAATGAAAATTTAAAACTAATTAGAGACAAAATTTGAACCTGTACATACTTGAAAAATATAATAAAAATCTGTATTTTTCACTATTCATTGAAAAATCAAACTTTTTAAAAAATTATCTAAATTTCACCAATAGAAATATTAACATTGTGATTTCAAAAATGGTGTTCATTTTATCAAATAATTTTTCTAAAATATCCATTAATTGATTATTTATATATATATAATCTTTTTAAAGAAAATATTTTTTTGATGAATAAAATGACTTTACTAAAAATCTAGTTCTCATTTAAAAATAATTATTGAATAAATTATAAATGAGTATGAATATTATATATTTTATAAATACATTAATAATATCCATTCCTGTGTATTTATCAGCTAGGTTATAATTGTCATATAATAATATTTCATTATTTTTTTAAGCTCGTTGTTGCATATCTCATACACTATCAAACATAGTCATTCCTTCCTAAATCATGTGATATTACAATAAAAATAAGCACATCATTCCCAACATAATATAATATAAAAAGATAACTACATCATGTCCATGCATATTATTAGGAACAAATCAAACCACATCATGTCCATGCATAACATCAAGATCTCATGAGATATTAGTCTTTAAAAAATTCATTGGTGTGAAATATAAATATTGGGCCACCCATTGTCATAATGATATATCCATATATATATGTGCCACATGAATATGTAAACAATCATAAATATATAAAAATAATATCATGATTAACCCATTGAAATAAAATGGGATTCTAAAAAAACAAAGTTGTTATCTAGGTAAATACCCTTAAATATATATAATTAAGTACTTGTTAAACCCATTAATGAAGTGTTGAATTTTTTTTCAATAAGTCATTATGTCAATATTTATTGAGAATAGAATGTTCGACAGAGTTTATAGCACCCTAAGAATATATGAAAATAATATGAGGAATAATTCACTCAAGAAATATTTCAATAAATGTTCATTTGTGCATATTGAATGAAAATTAAAGAACATATGTATGCATGGAGTTTTAAAGTAACCTCAAGGAATAATTATCATGATAAAGGAAAAATGTAAATTAAAGGATAGAGATTATCTAATTTTATTATTTATATATTTTAAAGTAATTTGTTTTAAATTTTTTCACTAGATATGTCATTATATATTCATTCACATGTTGCAAAGAAGTTTTATAGAGAATAGTGTTTAATATATTACATGATATGTGTTTATGAAGATACATGATAGATAGATGTTAAGTACATAGTTGTAAATATCTACTTTTTTATTATAATTCTTGTAGACTATTATTTATTTTAAACTTTTACTTGGATGATGTTGTGATGAAGAAACTAAATTAAATCTAAAATTTTTGATGCTTTGATTGAAAATCAGTTTTGATGATGTTTTTAGTTTTTTTTTTGTTTATACATGATCCAGATGATTTGAAAATTGAGATTAAAATATTTTTGAAGTTATGATAAATTCATAAAGATATTTTAGGTATTTTTAGGGGAATTAAAGTGAATTAAATCAATTGGATAGAAGTTAAGAAGGTTGGAGAAGAATTATAAAAAAATAGATTTGTGTATTTTTTAATTTTAAAAAGTGTTTCATAAATAATTTTTCAAAAGAAAGAATTAGAATAGTACATGGAGTTTTTCACCATGATATGTAATATCTCGCAGATTTGATGTAAATTTTTTATTTCTAAAATTTAATATCTTCTATATTACTTTGATATGTAAAAGGTATATATTTCACTATAAAACATAACATATATTTGATGATACATATGATTTAACAGGTGATTGATTTTATTTTCAGAGTATATGTAAAATAAAATATGAGTTTATAGAGTATAAATAATATACAAATGGGAAAATATAACATTCAATTTGAAGTTTCAAGTGATTAAAAAGATAATATTGAGGATATATAAAATCCATTCTGATGATATATAATATCTTTTCAATTTTCTGATAAGGATATTAAATTTTTTGATGATTTAAAAAACGTTATGAAATAAATGTCACAATCCTTTGAAGGAGGAGGAATTATTCCATCCCATGATGAATATGATATTTGATAAATAATTCTATGTTATAAAGACAAATTCCATGCCAAAAAGGGTGTAATAAAATAGTAAAAACTGACACAGCCACACCATAGTGAAGAATCTATGTCATGGTGTGTGATGAAGTAAATTTTTTTATATGGGATTTGCATCATAGAGAAAGATACCAAATTGTATTTTTTTTTACTCAAATAACATAAGGTTACACCATGAAATATAGATTACATTATAATATTATTTTTTTCAGGAAAACATTCATGAAAATGTGGACAAATGAGTTATGAATATTATGGTATTTTAAAGGAAATAATGTTGTAAAAATCATGGGAGATATTAAGGAGAAAAAATATGAGCCTCAAGGATAATTAAATATTGGATATTATGGAGATATTTATAAGGTTGTAAAAAAATGGATGTGAATGAGAAGGATTGTGGGAAGAAGTCATGATTTCTGGATAATCAAAGATAAAATATTTTATTAAATAATGATATCTTTAAAAAAATATTTTTATATTTAGAGATGAAATATCATGGGTTTTTTATATTGATATCCCACATGAGAAACAGGTACAGAGATCATGAGGCAACATTTTTTAATCAATTCTTGAATATTTTACTATATGGAAATTTTCACATGATTTAGGTGAAGAGAATATAAAAATAGAAGATAAAGAAATATTGGGAGATACTCTAATGGGGCAATGTTTTTTTTTCATCTTATAATTTAGATTTATCAGTTAGAAGGTAAATAAAATGTTACTACTTGTGAATATTCTAAGTGTCAAAGAAAAAGAGAATAGAGATCCAACACTACTATAAGATATTATTCTTGGGAATTAAAGAATAAAAAGAATAAAATATTAATATAGGTTGATTTGTTTTCTAATAAACATGTCAATCATCAAATAATCATGAGAATACTAGACTATAATGTAATTTCCCAATCATATATAAATAAAATTTACTTTATGATTGAATTCAATTCCAAATTATGGTTACATAAAAAACATTCATTTATTTGGTTTTATTATATCCTATCGAAATTAAAATACTATTAAGAATCATAACCATTGATAAAATATTCATTGAATAGTGATCACATTGTTAGTATAAATATAGGGCTATGATAAATCCAATTGGAATAGACAAAATAAGGAATGGACTTGTAACACCCCAAGATTTTGTGAAATTTTTTTTAAATTAATTTAATATTTTTGATTTCTATTATTTCAAACAACACTGAATATAGTTTTCTTATTTAAAATAACTAATTTTTTATTGTGTTATATGGAACACTAAGTTAATCTTTCACTACACATAACATTTATATTATCTTTTGATGCACACAAAACTATGTTTGTCTTGTATTACACACAATACTAAGTCCCTTAAATAGATTTTTTTTGGGATCCTCTAGTTTTAATGCTCACAAATCTTGATTAACTATGATAATTATGATTTACTAAGATACATTGTCTTTAATCATGTTAATGTATAATTTTTAACCAGATTTTGGATAATTATGAGCTACTGATACTTGTCCTACCAATACTTGTCCTACTAATAAAAAAGTCACTGATATATGAGTTACCAACAACATAATCTATCGATAATTTGAGTCACTGATAGAGAAACTCATAAATTTCCCTAAGTATGACGAATCGAAATCTTGATATAATGATTCCTTACCTACCAATGTCTGACCTACCGAAAGAGTGACTAACCGACACTCATAATTTTTCTAAGTATGAGCTACCGATAGTCGAGCTACCAATACATCACCTACCGACAGCTGACCTACCAACCCCAGACCTACTAATGTCTGAACTACCGATAGAGTGATCCAACAATATCCTAATCTACCTATAGAATGATCTACTGATAGAGTGATCTACTGATAGCATGAGACACCGATAGTCTAAGCCACTGACAGACTAATTCACTGATGATCTATCTCTTAAATTTTAACTTACCTCTAACGATCATATTTATGAAATTTAGTACTACTTATTATATTAATGAGCTTGTTTGTATTTTGTATACAACATTTAATGATGTCACAGACCAGTATGAGGTACGAAGTACCAGAGAACATGATGCTTTTCTATATAAAGGGAATATCTTGATCAAAAATAAAGTAAGAGAGAACTAGGCAACCTGGAACTATTCATGCACCTTAGAGAAAAACACAAGATCTCCCTACTGTGATTACATGAAGATACTACTAAGAACCAAAAGATCATAAATATTTGCAGCAACAACTTAGAAGAAAAAAACACTTTGAGGCTCAGTGGGAACAGAATATTGAAGTAAAAATGACTCTCTATTTTACTATTTATTTCTAGAAGATGACTCCAGATTCAAATCTTTCATTCTAAAAGAGTACAGAATCCATATAGAACATCACACAGAGCATTCTGAACCCTATTCTCATTACATTTCTCTATCTATTCATATTATTTACATTTTGAGCAGTGTTTGTATCTCTATTTTATAATCACGCACTAACTCATGTTTTAAACTGGAAGATACAAATATATATTCACTAACTCGTCTTTTAATACTTTACATTCCCACAGATAATAGTGTAATAGGTCCCTTTATGGCATATTTATTTGTTTATTTTACACTCCCACTTATACTATGGAAGAGATCTAGTGAACTGAACAGTATTTATACTATTGTTACCCCGATCCAAGGTGTGAATCTTGTTTATTTAATATAAACATCTTGGTGGTAGGTGATCACCAAGTGGAGAAGATTAGGTCTCAGCTTGAGACTGAACCTGTTATTTACTTCATCTATTAGTTTTTATGTTTTTTTTCACTATCTTTGTAATTATTTCAAAAAATTTAACTTTTCTTTGATAGTAAATATTAGAAAGTGTTAATATTATAATTTGATTTACTAGACTATTTTTAAAAGATAAAATAATAATCCATAGTGTTTTAACTAGGAACTAATCAATATTTGATAAATCATTAAAATAGTCAAATCTTTTGTAAATCTGCTACTTTGTTTAACTGGATAGTGTTTGTTTTAAAATTTGGGGGGGGGGGGTTAAATAAGAATTTTTAGACTTAAATTTTTATAGTAACTCAATTAACCCCCCTATTGAGTGTCTTACTCTAACCAACATTTAGTATCAAAGGTTTTTTAAATTATTTTTCACAAATATTTTTCAACTGCGATTTTAGTTGTGTTTTAAAAATCACTAAAAAATTTTCAGTTCTAAATTTTTAGTTTTTTAAAACCTATTTCAACTATTTTAATATGAACATTAGAATGGAAGGTTCTGCTACATACAGAACTCCCTACTTTAATGGAACAAATTATTCTCAGTGTAAAATTAAAATGAAAATGCATTTGTAAAAATGGGTTTTAAAATTTAATCTTAAATAGTATATAAATATAAGATTCCTACTACTTCTAGGAACACCAGGGATGATGCCACTAAGGTATACTAAAATAATAATTGTAAATCTATAAATTCATTATACTTCTCTTTAGGGAATGAATAATTTAATAGGATTTCTTTATGTAAAACAGAACATGAAATTTGGGATACACTAGCAGTTTTAGATGAAGGAACCAAAAGTTTCAAAGAAATGAGACTTAATATATATACTATTAAATATGATAACATTATGATGAATCTTTATGAACCCATTTCTGATATGTATCTTAGGTTTAATGAGATAGTAAATATGATGGTCTCTCTAGGAAAGACAATCACATCCAAGAAACAAGTAATGTGATTTCTCATATGCTTACCCGAAAGATGGATAGGAACCTCAATATCAATAAGGGAATCATGTGATATGAATACATTACCTATAAAAGAGCTGATAGGTAATATTATTATGTATGAAGAATATCTGAAGGTAAATAAATAAGAATATGATGAACCAAAGAGAAAATCAGTGGCTTTCAAAACCACTACCTATAAAAAAAGATAAAGTTCATGTTCATGCTGAAAGTTCCAATAATGAAGAATCATCAAGTGATATTGATGGGGAGATGGATCAATTGTCTAATAGATTTAAAAAGTTCTATAGAAGGAATAAGTTTTTAGGAATCCTAGTTATAAATGGAAATATGACAATAGAGACAACTAGAAAAAGGACTGGAAGAGAAGTGATAACACTAATGATATAGTCTTCTATGAGTATAAGAGAAGAGGAAATGTAAAGGATGATGGTCCAAACATAAAATTCAAAACAAAATATGAAGACAAAGATAACAAGTACAAAAAAGGCAATGAAGTCCACCTAGATTTCTTCTGAGGATATCTCAAGTGAATCTGAATCTTCACATGATAAGAAGGCTAACAAAGCCGATATGTGTTTCATGACAAACACTTCTGAGGTAACTCTAGAGTCTTCTGTATATAATTCTTATTACTCTAGAGATGAATCTAATTCTAAAAATATGAAAAATGATGAAATGTTTTAATTCTATAAAATGCTTGAGGATATGTACAATGAATTGAATGATAAATATAAATCTCTCAAGAAACAATATGCACTTACTATTTATTTTGAATTTGAACTTAAAATTGAAAATGAAATGAATTCTCTATTGCTCAATGACAGTAATGAACTTAAATTGTCTAATGAGAAATTAAATAAGAACCTAGATATATTCACAAATGGTAAAGATACCTTAGTTCAAATTCTTGAAAAATAGGTTGCTCCAAAGTATACCACAGGTATTTTCTAGAAACCTGGTAAACAAAGTTTTTTTAAAACCAATTTTGTATCCAAATTTCTCAAACCTGGTTTTATGCCAAATTCTGGGAAATTTGCTACAAGTTCCAATACTAGAACATCTTCTACTGCTTCAAGTTTTTCTGGACCAAATAAAGTTTAATTTTCTAAGACTTTACAAACTATTTACAGGAATCCCATGAAGAAAATGTGGGTTCCCAAAGCTTTAATTACTAATGTTACTTGACCCAAGCAATTCTAGGTACCAAAATATTTCCTTATTTGATTTATTTTTATAGAAAAACCATCTAAATAGTTCTTTTATGAGGTTATGGTACATGGATAGTGGGTGTTCAATACAAATGAAAGGGGGCTATTTGAGCTTCAAGAATCTTATCAATATTTATAGTGGGAACGTCACCTTTTGTGACAATTCAAAAGGAAAAATAATTGGCCATGTCCAAATCGGTAACACTAACTCAATTTGGATTTACAAAGTTCTTTTTTTATGGTATTAAGTACAATATTATTCTTATTTCACGATTATATGATGATGGATTTCATGTTAAATTTGAAAATAATTCATGTAATGTTTTCCATTATAAGAATGAGTTAGTATTAACTACTTTTGTAAATGAAAATGTTTATGTTGTTAATTTATATTATTTATTTTATCAAAATTTTTGTGATTTAGTTCTTTTCACAAAGAGTGTTGGATCTGGCATAGAATATTAGGTCACTGTAATATTCACTCCCTTAGAAAGCTTACTAAGAAAGAACTAGTCAAGGATCTACATAAACTTGAGTTTCCTATTAAAAATTTTTTTAATCCTTGTCAAAAAGATAAATAGTATAAAATATCTTTGAAACCAAAGAAATAAGTTTCAACTTTTCAACCTCTTGATTTGGTTCACATGTATTTTTTTGGACCTTCTAGAGTATATGGTTTAAATTGGAATCACTATGTCTATGTTCTAGTAGATAACTTTTCTAGATATACTTGGACTTTCTTTTTAGCTCACAAAAGTGAAGCTTGTTCCTACTTTACCAATTATACTATAACTCCTAGGACACCTCAGTGGAATGGGTTTGTAGAAATAGATAATAGAAACTTAAAAGAAATTTCGTAAACTATGCTCAATGAGTATGACATACCTGTTTACTTTTGGGAAGAAGCTATGAATAAATATTTTTATCTAATTAATAGAGTTTTAATTAGAAATATCCTTAAGAAAAATCTTTATGAGTTATGGAAAAATAGGAAACCTAAGGTCAATTGCATTAATGTTTTTGGTTGAAAAGTATTTATCCTTAATACAAAAGATAATCTGCCAAGTTTTCCTCCAAAAGTGATAAAGGAATTTTCCGAGGTTATTAAACCTCTAGCAAAGCCTATATGGTCATCAATAAAAGAACCAACTATGTGGAAGAATTTTTACATATCAAATTTGATGAAATAGATAAACATGAACCTAAAACCTCCCTAGAAAATATTGAGGATGATCTATCTAGTCTGGATATAAATACTAAACCTTCTAACTCTATTTTTAATCAAGTAGCAAAATCCTCCAATTATAGAAAATCTCCAGACTCTCATCATAGTGAACCCAAACCTATAGATGAACCTGAAGTAATTATCCCTTCTGTTTCTAGATCTATTAGAACACTTAAGAACCATCCCTTAGATTTTTTTAATTGGATACTTAGATAAGGGAACACATACTAGAGCTTCTGTAAGGAACTAGGTTGAACATTAAGCCTTTTGTCACATCTTGAACCTAAGAACATCAATGATGAATTCAATGATGAATTTTGGATAATGGATATATAATAAGAGTTGAATCAGTTTGAAAGAAATAAATTCTGGAATCTTATTGATAGACCCAAATACACCTTTACTATAGTCACTGAATGGGTGTTGAGAAATAAAGTAGATAAAGCTGGTATCATAGTAATAAATAAGGATAGACTAGTTACACAAGGATATAGTCAAGAAGAAGGAATTGAATAAGAAGAAACTTTTTAACTAGTTTCTAGACTTGAAGCCATTATAATTCTGCTAGCATATACTGCAAATATCAATTTCAAACTATATCAGATGGATGTTAATAGTGCATTCCTAAATGGGTAAATAGTTGAGGATATTTTTGTTGAAAAACCCCCCAGTTTTACAAACCCTCATTTTCCAAATCATTTTTTCAAATTATTATAAGCTTTGTGTGGTTTAAAATAGTTTCCAAGATCATGGTATAAAAGGATTATCACTTTTCTAATTTCAAAAGGTTTTACAAATGTCATAGTTGATCCTACTCTTTTTATAAAAAAATTATAAAGATGTTTCAGTTTTTCAAATCTTTGTTGATGACATTATCTTTGGATCTTCTAAAAAAATTATGTATTGATTTTTCAAAAATGATTCAAAGTGAGTTTGAGATGAGTTTAATGGGTGAACTCAAATTTTTTCTTGGACTTCAAATTTTTAAAAATAAAGAGGGTATTATTTTAAATAAATGTAAGGACTCTGAAAATATTCTGAAATGGTTTGGATTTGATAGTATAAAAAGTAGTGATACTCCAATGAGTACTACCTATGAATTGGATCTTGATGAAAATGGAAAATATATTTATCAAACCAATTACATAAGTATGATTGGAAGTCTACTCTACTTGACTACTAGTTGGCCTGATATTATGTATAGTGTGTGTATGTGTGCATGTTTTCAAGCAAACCCTAATGAATCTCATTTAATTGTTGTTAAAATAATTTTCAAATACCTTAAGTATACAACCAACATTGGATTATTCTATCCTAGTAGAAAAACTTTTGGTTTAGTTAGATATTTAGATGGTGACTTTGAAGTTACAAGTTATATATAAAAAGCACCTCTGGAACATGTCACTTTTTGGGAAAGTGTTTGGTATCATGGTGTAGTAAAAAAATTATATTTCATTATATAATTCCGAATCTGAATACATATATACTGGTAGTTGTTTTTCTCATATTTTTTGGATGAAACACATATTACTAGATTATGGATATTATTTTATGCATTTCCCAATAATCTATGACAACACAAGTGTGATTAATATTTCTAAGAATATTTTTTCTCATTATATAACAAAACATATTGATATTAGACATTATTTTCTGAGATATCATTATCAAAAAGGTGATATAACTCTTGAATTCATTAGAATAGAACATCATCTTGTTGATATTTTTAATAATCCTCTAAATTCTTAGAGGATGAGTTACATCAGACATGAGTTAGGGATGATCAATTTTTGATAACCTACCGACATGAATCACCAATGATGTCTCACCAATGTGACACACTGATTATGTCTCATCGATAGGACTCACCAATGGTGACTTACCGATGGCTCTTACCAAGGTGTCTCATCAACTGATATTTTATTTCTCTGTCTAGAATTTTAAATTTCACTGTTTTTTTACTTTTATTTAGTATTTTGTGTTTTCAAATCCCTAAATGATAAAATTAATGGTCGATCCAATAATTTTTACCCCCCCCCCCCACTCTTACATTCAGAATCTTACCCTCAATCATTTCTCTCCTAAGCTTCTACCTTTATCTCTTGAGTTGATCCTTTTAAACCTCTCCCAATGGATTGTGTCAAGTGTATCCTTCAAGGATCTTAGGACGAGTCTCATCTGTCCAAGAAGAAAAGAGGTGAATATAGTTGGCCTAAGCCTAATCCTGAACCTATTCATCCTGAACTCTCAAACCATATCATAACTCCTGATAAGGAATTACATTTGGAATGGATGTTGTCCAGTAAATCTATTTTGCTGGATGTGTTACAAACCCAAGGGTGGTAGGAGTGGTTCTCCAATAATGAGAGGTCGTATTATCCAAGGTTTTTACATGAGTTTTACCAGTATGTTGAGTTTATGTTGGAAGGATATGGGGTTTTTTGGACAAACTAGATATTGGATGGAAGGAAAGTTTCTTTTTCATACAATAATTGGGAAGAATTCTTGAAGGTAACCCATGAGGGTGTTTGTGATGACCATTAGGGAAGTGATCCTCCAATAAGTGACCTCTTCAGTTATGAGGTATCTTTAGCTGAGTTGATAGGCAATGGAGATCATAGGAGGCTTATTGCTATAGAGATCAATGGTGAGTGGTGACTTTTGTTTAAATTCATCCAGCATCAGTTATGTATAAGGAAAGAAGATTTTACTTCTCTTAAGTTTTTTTATGTGTACTTGTTGTATCTATAGAAAAAACAATATAAGGTAAATTTGTAAAGATATCTGATAGTTCATATCAGTGAGATTATTAAGCCGTATTTCAAGACAAACTTTTTATTTTATCCTATAATTATCTCTATCGTATTGAACGATAGGGTCTTTATAAATGAAGGTAAAGAGACAGTCTCTTCTTATAATGGTTTATGACTCAACAAAACTATTTGTACAAGGATGAAAAATAATTGGAATATCTAGAAGAAGAAGTGATTTTAAGATAATGACAAGATGTATGAGAAATTTGATCTTGTTGAACATCTATCAAGGATGAGGAACATGGTTGATCTTGGTGAGTATTCTAATGAGGATGTAGTGGAAAAGGTTAAGGAAATGAATCTTCTATATATGATAGGAGTGATCCTGATATTTCTGACAGTCTAGAGAGGATTGTATGAACCCAGATATTCTTTTCAGGTATGGATTTTTATTTCGGGTGTTTTGAGAAAAATGGGAGAATTTGGAAATTTTATAAGTACACACTGTGTACTTAGGAGTACACGTTGTGTACCCTATTACCGCGTACAGCCATGTCTTGGGAATGTAATGGCCAAGACATGGCTATGTGGGGTGATGTGGCAGACTGTTAATTTTGGGGGCCAGTTGAGGCAAATACACAATGTGTTAATTAAGAGTACACGCCATTTACTTTTTCTTTTATTTGACTAATCAGACCGGGGTCGCGTCTAATCCTTATAATCATATTTTTTAGCTTTAGTTCGTCTAAGAGCAACCAAGAGTGATGAATCTTCTCTGATCCATCATGTATCCATCCAAGGTCCAATTCGAACTTCAGCGGGTGTGTTGGAATCCCAACGGTGAGTCCTTACTTCTTCTAGAGCCTCTCCTCCTGGTTTATTCTCTCTCTCAAGTTATTTAAGGTTGAATATTTTTTATTTTTTTGTAGATCTATAATATTCTAGGTTGATTCAAATGTTGAGGTTCAAATATATCAATCGTCCAACATAAAGGTAAGTTTTTTGTTTCCTTACATTGTTTTTCTTTGAGTTTTATATTCCAAAGTACCAATTACCCATGTTTCAGGTATTTCAGGTTAAGTAAATTAAACCATGTTTTATCTTCCTTAGATTGATTATTAGATTAAGGGTTTGTGGTTGTGGTATTATGTGAAATTTCATGTTTCAGGAACACCCCATGGTTTCTTTTCCTATTTGAATGTTTAGGGCCATTTGGTTTAGGTTGCCTATATGGTAGACCTTGTTTCCTTGACTAGGTTGATATAATGGAACTGATTGCCTTTTGATGCTTATTAAATTCTCGTGATATGCATTGGAATTGTTTATCCATGTGGTAGTTGAGATTACTTTGGGATTCTTAATATCATATATGCATTATTGAATTGCACAGGGCTGTGAGAACCTGGTGTAGTTAGACCACAGGGGGAATTGATGTTGAGTGCTTCCTCAGAGTGTATATTATATTTCATGCTATAAAACCATAGGGGTATTGAGAGTGAGTTCTCCCTTAGAGTGTCTATAGCTTACGTTACAAGACCACATGGGGAATTGAAGTTGAGTGCTTCCTCGAAGAGTCTGGAGTTGTTTGTGGAAAAAAATAGGGGTAATTGACGGTGAGTGCTTCCTCAGAGTGTATTTTCCTTTTATTGCATTACATGGACAGAGGGGTTAGATTGTGTGAGCTACCCAAAGGGTTAATGAAAATATTGAATGTTTGTGATGTGTCTTCCAAGCCAAAGCACAAGCTTTGATTCACTCCTATTAGGTAGTCTTCTGAGATACTTGTTTGTGATACTTAATAGATTAAATTTTGAACATTAAATGCTAATGAATGTAAATGGAAACTTTAGTATTGGTTACTTTTGTGTACTCCTAGTTTCTTGCTGCTTTTCCATTATTACCTGCTATATATACTCACTGATAGTTAGGCATAGATCTTATGGTGGTTTCCTACTGGGATTCGTCTCACACCTTGTTTGGTTCATGCTTTTAGACCTAAAAAGATTTTATGGTAGAAAGTATAGATAAGGGAAAGCTCCCTTCTACATCAGGTACTTGATTGTTGTGGAGCTGAGATCATGGAACCATACTGAGGCTTACGAATATGTTGTATTTATTAACTTTTTCTAGTACTTTGGTTTTAATATTGTATTTCCAGTATTATGACTATTTTGGATGCTTTCCTAGATACTTGTGACATGCATCATTATTTATATATATATATATATGATGCATCTGTTTATATTATCAATCTTCCACTATTTACTTATTTTATGGTATTACAGTTTTCGTTGTGTATATTATTGTTATTTTTCTATGTTACTCTATAAGGGAGGGCATAGTTTCCCCACTTTCACACCCAAGGCCCCCGCTGCTAGTTGGCAGCCTCTGGCATTTAGGTAAATGTGCTTGAATCCATGTGACCAACTGGGTATAGGGCACCATTGGGCGGCACCCGAAACTGGGATGTTACCAAGTGGTATCAAAGGAAGATTTTTTCTACGTTATCTTAATTTTTGGTGCCTATAGAGAGGGATTGGAAGGAATATGTAGTTCGTAATAATTTTTTCCGAGGAGTAGCTAACCCGAGTACAGGGAAAATCCAAATTACCTTGATTATTTTATTTTTTATAGTTTTGTAATTGTTACTATTGATTTTATTTATTCGTTGGGTGATTCACATGATTTTTTTTGTTATGATTTATATCATTGAGATTCTATTTTTGTTCCATCCTGATGAGATGAGAGTATTCCATCTCATGAATCATATAGGCACATATTAGAGATCACATATCAAGCATTTTATCATGCCATTTAGGATTCATTATTGATTTCATGCTATTGTGTTAGATTTTGTTCTAGATATACATATTTTTGTGATAGATGTAGTGATAGAATACCTGCTATTTTTATAGGGTTTTGGAAAAAAATTAAAGTCTTATTTGAATGGGTGCCAAACTTTAGTCCCTAAGGTGTTATGGGCCCTCATGGATCATAATTTGGTGGATCATATGATTGATTTCACTATTATACTTTGTGATATACATGAATATGATGCCAAGATATGATTTGTGGGGAGTATGGGCCCCCACATATCAGAATTTGTCACTTTAATGCTTTTTTCAGTGTTTTTACAGGGTTCTGGAGTAGTTTCTGAGGCTTACTGTATGGAAAAACCTAGAATACATGGTGTGTGATGATCAAAACATTCAATGTATCCTTCTTTTTGGGAAGAAATTTTTTTTCTTAAGTACAGATTGTATATTATATATACAAGATGTGTAGTCTTTAACCGTGTGACTGGCTATGTGAGCAGAGACATGGGGTTGTAAAACATGGGTAGAACACCCTGTGTACTGGGAGTACAAATCGTGTCCAAGAGGCCATGTATCCAACCATGTGACTAATGACACATGTTGATAAAACTTAGGTTGTACATGTCGTGTCCCATTCTTATACGCCATGTAGAGTCGACCGTGTCTCCGACTGTGTGACTAACTACACTGGTGATTATAACATAAAGGGTACACATCATGTCTAGGATGAACACGCCGTGTAATGTTACCCTGGAGATAACTGTGTGTTTTATCCATGTAGAAGAACTCATGCATGGGGAAAATTTTAAGTACACATTGTTTCTCAAGGAGAACATGCCATGTGTATGGGGTGTTACATGACCATGGTTGGCAGAAGTACACGACCATGTAAAGGATTAAGGGAACACACTGTGTGGAGGGTATAAAAGTCATGTAACCTAGTTTTGAAAAACTTGAATGTTTTCTTCTCCTATTATTTTCTTTCACTTCTAAGTTTCAAGTTCTTGATAATCTTAAACTAAAGTGTGCACTTGAAATTGCAGATCCATGCCACCGAGACATCCTTCGGTTGTATGCCAGAAAGAGGGCAGTGATCAAATACCAGAAATGGTAGATCAGGGACTACCAGTAGACCCCCCTTCATGCCCGTCTTAGAACCAGCAGTTATACCGGACACAGGTGATGATGCACATTTCTAAGAGGGATTCATAAGGATTATTCAGACCTTCTAGAGAGCACCACATTCTTCCCTGTCTATGGAAGAGTTGACGTTGGTTTTTTAGAAGCAGCATCCTCCCACCTTCTTAGGGAATGGAGGACCTCAAGTTGCAGATTCATGGTTGGAAGCCATTTTTTCTATCTTTGAGCTTCTCGAGACACCTCCATAGAGGAGGGTGAAGCTCGCTACATACATGTTATGTGATTCTACCAAGAGATGGTGGGATGTGACATCATAGGCAGGATTCCAAGAATTTAAGTCTTGGGATGAGTTCCAGCGTACCTCATATGACTACTTCTACCCAGAGACCATGAGGGCTGACCGAGCCCAAGAGTTCATGAGTTTAGAGCATGGTACTCTCTCATTCAAGGAGTATTCTTCTTGCTTCATAGAGTTGTAGTGCTTCACACCCATTCTGAGGGGTGATGAGATATTTATGGCAAGAAAGTTTGAGGATGGTCTCAGGAATGAAATTCAATGTCAGGTGAACATCTTTAGGTTGACTTTAAAATCTTCTATAGTTAACTAGGTACTGATCACCGAGCACAACTTGAGCGATTCTGGAGTTGTGGGCTAGGGTTTTTCAGCATCCAGAGTTGGTAACCTTTTGATTGATAGTAGGAAGTACCGCAGAGAGTCTACGCATGGAGATCTGAGGAGCTAGGATTTTCCTTCAGGTAGCTAGGTGGTGTGATAACAATTCGGGAAGGGCAGACATAATAAACCTCAATGCCCTAGAGACCCAATTGAGTGATGATCTTGTGGAAATATGGGACATCTTCAATGTTTCTGCAAATCCCTCCTTCCAGCAGCTAGTGAGGGAGGATCTATTTCGACTCCTCGTACTAGAGAAGGACCATCAGTCCCACATCAGACTAGGGGGTAGATTTCTTCAGGCTATTTAGGGTGATGTGGTGATTGTGGTTGTAGTGATCAGACATAGGTTTTTCAACATTCATAGGGTGGATCGGCTAAGGGATCTCAGACAGCTTCACAGGGCCACAACATCAGTTAGGATTTTGTGATGGACAATATCCAGTAGGATCAGGATCCCAAACCCTTTACGGTTAGAGGTACAATTTTTTTTCCTCAGTTTTAGCTTATGCTCTTTTTTATATAGGTTCTTCCCATAGATTTATATCTTTGCTTATTGTGGAGATACTTGGGCTCTATATCTTTACTTCTACTGATATCATGACATTGGACACTCTGTTGGGGACTAGAACAGCTAGTGTATGTCAGTGCAAGAATTTCCCTCTTGAGGTTGGTGGGTGTCACTTCTTATGGTAACTTTATGTCATAGAGATGAGGGGCTATGATGCCATTCTCAGAATGGATTGGTTAGTTCCCTTCCATGTTTTTGTAGATTGATATCTTTGTAGGGTGAGTTTCACATCACTAGAGGGTGGTTTTTTTCTACATAAGGGAGAATGGGATGTATAGGTGTACAGAGCTATTCCAAAGCATCATGGGTTGGGAGGAATTATAGCCCAGATTTCTAGTTTATATCTGGATGACCAGGGGACTTCACAAATGGACTTTTCTCTAGTGGTGGATCATTTCAAAATGTGTTTCTAGATGAATTTTTAGGTTTACCTCCATAGAGAGAGGTATATTTCTATATTTAGATTGGTCTATAGGTAGCACTGATGTTCATTCCTCTTTATAGGATGGCTACACCAGAGTTACATGAGCTTTAGAAGCAGTTAGAGAAGTTACAGGAAAAGGGTTTCATCCAAACCAGTACTTCTCCATAGGGTTCACATGTCCTTTTTGTGAAGATGGTAGACAGTACCCATAGACTTTATGTGGATTATCCGAAGCTGAACCAATTTATGGTCAAGAACCAATATCCCTTATAGAGGATTGATGATCTCTTTGATCTATTTCGAGGGGCTTGGGTGTTCTTGAAGATTGACTTACGATCTGATTATCAACAGTTGCACATTATACCATTAGATATATCTCTTAAAGCCTTTTAGAGTAGGTATGTTCTATATGAGTACATGGTTATGCCATTCAGTATCATGAACACGCCTGTAGTTTTCATAGCACCGATGAACTGAGTGTTCCTTCCAAACTTGGACTCCTTCGTGGTGGTTTTAGTGGATGATATATTGGTGTGATTTCCCACTCGACATAACCATGCCATCTATCTTGAGAAAGTTTTGAGTACACTGAGATAGAATTAGTTATATTATAAGCTCTCAAAATGCATCTTTTGGATGGACCATATTCACTTGTTGGGTCATGATATCTCAAAGACAAAAGTATTAGTAGACCCAGTGAAAGTGAGAGAAGCAGTTTCCTGGGAGCATCCAAAGAACTTCTTTGAGGTATGGAGTTTTCTAAGGATTTCTGGTTACTACAAACATTTTATATAAGAATTTTCATGCTTAGAAGTTCCACTGAAGGGCCTGACTAAGAAGAGTGAGAAGAACTCATGGTTATATTCTTATGAGTCGGCCTTTTAGGAACTGAAGGGGAGGATCACTTCAGAACCGATACTAGTTTTTTCAGAGATGAGAAAGAGTTACTCCATTTACTGTGATGCATCGGGTATAGGGTTGGGAATAATACTTATGCAGGGTGAAGAAGTCGTTGTGTATGGGTATCGGCAGTTGAGGCCACATTAGAGGAATTTCCCGATGTACGATCTCAAGTTGGTTGTATTTGTTCATGCCTTGAGCTGTTAGAGACATTACCTTCTGGGAGATCATTTTGTGGTGTACACTGACCATAAAAGTCTCAAGTATATCTTTAATTTGCATGATCTGAATTTGAGACAGATAAGGTGGGTTGAGTACCTTCAGTCTTTTAAATTTGATCTTGCCTACACACCTATGAAAGGCAACGTAGTGGATGATGCATTGAGAAGGATGACTCAGATACAAGAAATTCAGGTGGCTAGTAGTGAATGGAAGCTTATGGATCTATTCTCTAAGATGCATTTAGAGGTGCACGAAAGACAGGGATAGATGTTTCTTTCATTTTTAGTTGTTACCTCTACTCTACTTGATCAAGTGTGAATGAGCTAGTTATCATATTACGAAGGCCTAGTCCTATGTGAGAGTGTGTCAGGCGATAACCCTACTCCTAGGTGGACCGTAGGAGAGGATGAGATCTTGTGCTTTCATGGATGCATATGGGTGTCAGTAGACATACGCGAGGAGATGATGTGGGATTTCTATTCCTCAGTTTGGGTAGTTCATCCTGGTGTCACCAAGATGTATCAAGATTTTCATCGTTAGTATTGGTGGTCAGGTATGAAGAGGGATGTAGCTGGTTTTTTTTATGAGATGTTCCACCTGTCAGTAGGTGAAGGCGGAGCATCAGTGACCGGTAGGGTTTTTACAGTAGTTACCCATTCCTGAGTGGAAGTGGAATGATGTCGCATTGGATTTCATGATAGGTTTACCGAGGTCACCTCAAGAGAAAGATGTAGTTTTGTTTGTCATTAATAGACTAACAAAGTTTGCACACTTCTTATCGATCAGGGAGACCTTTAGTTTTGATGATCTTAGAAGTTTGTAAATCCAAGAGATTTTATGGTTACATGGGGTTCTTCACTCTATCATTTCAGAAAGGGATGCATGTTTTACTTATCATGTCTAGCATGGATTATAGATGGATTTGGGTACATAGGTGCTTCTGAGTATAGCTTACCATCCCCAAATAGATGGCTAATATGAGCACATGATTCAAGTGCTGAAAGAAATTCTTCGAGTATGCATTCAAGATTTTGGAGGTTCTTGGGAGAAGCACATACCTCTGGTAGAGTTTTACTACAATAATAGTTTTCAGGAAACTATTAAAATGGCACGTTATGAGGCTTTGTATGGTATTCCATGTCGATCACCCCTATGATCGATAGAGGCAGGAGAGGAAGATATATTGGGACCTCATCTTGTCTAAGAGACCACAGATCAGGTGGAGTTGATTCGGAAGAGGATGGATATTGCAAAATCACAGCAGAATTCTTATACTGATCGACGGAAATGACCTTTGGAGTTCAAGGTCTGAGATCAGGTTTTCTTGCATGTCACACCGAGGTTGGGACAAAGGAGGATTATGAGGCATGGAAAGCTTTCACTGAGATATGTTGGGACATATGGGGTTTTGGAGAGAGTCAGGATAGTTTCATATTGATTGTAGTTACCTCAGATGTATTTGTCTATGCATGACATCTTCCACATTTCTCAGCTACTAATTTACTTCTCAGACCTGTTTCATGTTTGTTAACTTGAGGAGGTTGAGTTGGAGGTGGAATTGTTGTTTGAGGAGCATCATGTCCGGATTGTTGATCATAGCGTGAAGGTTCTCTGTGGTCGGTTTGTTCCTCTGGTATGGGTGTTGTGGCAGTACGGTCGAGTGCAGGACGAGACTTGGGAGAGTGAGACCAATGTGCGATCATAGTGGCCAGAGCTATTCAAGGATTCTTCTTCGCCAACTTTTTAGAGAAATTAAGGGATGAATTTATTTAAGGGTGGAATTTTTTAAGAACATGGATCTTCTTTTTTGTATGGATTTTGATTTCGAGTGTTTTTGAAAAAAAGGGAGAATTTGGAAATTTTATAAGTACACACCGTGTACTTAGAATTACATGTTGTGTACCCTGTTACCACGTATAGTCGTGTCTTGGGCATGTAACGGTTGAGACGTGTCTATGTGGGTTGACGTGGTAGACCACTAATGATGGGGGCCGGTTGAGGAAAATACATAGTGTGTTCATTAATAGTACACACTATGTACTTTTTCTTTTATTTGAATAATCTGACTGGGGTCGTGTTTAATCCCTATAATCATCTTCTTCTTGCCTTGTTTCATCCAAGAGTAACTGAGAGAGATGAATCTTCTTCGAGCAACCATTTCTTTATACAAGGTCTTATTCGAACTTTGGAGGGTACGTTGGAATCCCATCAGTGATTCCTTCCTTCTTCAAGAGCCTCTCCTGATTTCTTCTCTCTATCGAGTTATTCAAGGTTGAATGTTTTTAACATTTTTGTATATCTATGATGTTATAGGTTGATTAAAAATTTGAGGTTCAACTATATCGATTGTAAAATATTGAGGTAGGTGGTTTGTTTTCTTTTATTGTTTTTCTTTGAGTTTTATTTTCCAAAGTTCTGATTACCCACATCTCAGGTATTTTGGGTTAAGGAAATTAATCCTTGTTTTATCTACCTTAGATTGATTATTGGATTAAGGGATTTTTGTGTTATTATGTGAAATTTCATGTTTAAGGAACACTACATGGGTTTGTTTCCTTGTTTTAATATTTATGGACATTTGGTCCAGGTTTCTTATGAGGCAGACCTTGTTTCCTTTATTTTCTTGATAGGATATAACTGATTGACTTTTTCTGCTTATTAAATGATTATGATATTCATTGTAATTGTTTATCCATGTGGTAGTTGA
The DNA here is from genome assembly GCA_963277665.1 of Viscum album. Classification (NCBI taxonomy): domain Eukaryota; kingdom Viridiplantae; phylum Streptophyta; class Magnoliopsida; order Santalales; family Viscaceae; genus Viscum; species Viscum album. Next base: position 1,126,151,830 of record OY728146.1, read on the forward strand.
GATTAATTTGGGATTCCTAATATCATATATGCATGATTGAATTGCACAGGTCTGTGAGAACCTGGTGCAGTTAGACCACAATAGGTAATTAACGTTGAGTGCTTCCTCAGATTGTCTGTTATATTTCATTCTACAAGACCACAGGGGGGATTGATGGTGAGTACTCCCTTAGAGTGTCTATATTTTATGTTACAAGACCATAGGGGGAATTGAAATTGATTGCTTCCTAATAGAGTCTGTAGTTATTTGTGGAAATACCATAGGGGTAATTGATGGTGAGTGCTTCCTCAGAGTGGATTTTCCTTTTATTGCATTACTTGGCTATATGGGTTAGACTGTGTGAGCTACCCAGAGGGTTAATATAAATATTTAATGTTTGTGATGCATCTACCAAGCCAAAGAACAATCTTGGATTTGGTCTTGTTAGTTAGTCTTCTAAGATACCTATTTTTGATACTTGATTAAATTTTGAACATTAAATTCTAATGAATGTAAATGGAAACTGTAGGATTTGTTACTTTTGTGTACTCCTAGTTTATTGCTACTTTTCTGTTATTACCTACTATATATACTCACTAAAAGTTAGGCATAGATATTGTGGTGGTTTCCTACTGGGATTCATCTCTCACCCTATTTGGGTCATGCTTTTGGACCCAAACAGATTATATGGTTGTTGGTATAGATAAGGCAAGCGCCCTTCTACATTATGGAGCTGGAAAGCATGGGACCAAGATGAGTCTTGAAATACTGTTGGAGTTATTTACTATTTTTAGTACTTTGGTTTTAGTATTTTATTTCAAGAATTGTGTCTTTTTTGGATGTTTTCTTATATATATGTGACATGCATCATTATTTATATATATATGCTACAGTTTTTTATTTTATCAGTCTTCTATTGTTTACTTATTGTATGGTATTACTACTTCTGCTATGTATATTATTGTTATTCTGCTATGTTACTCTGTCAAGGAGGGAATATTTTCCCCACTATCACACCCAAGGCCCTCACTTCTAGTCGGCAGCCTCTGGCGTTTGGATAAATGTTCTTGATTCCATGTGACCAATCAGGTATGGGGCACCTTTGAGTGGCACCTAGAACTAAGATGTTACAAGGATGTCCTATGGTCCTAAAATTCCATCTAGATCTCTACCTTCTAATGAACCACTTATACCTAAGAATTATAGTGATGAGATAGAATAGTCAGAAAATACTGAGTATAAGAGCATATCTGGTAGTGAAGAAGATTTTGGTGAAGAAGAAGAAAGTGGTAGTGAAGAAGAAGATGAAGCTAAGGATGATTATGAAGCTAAGGAAGATGATGGATAATCTAGAGAGGATGATGAAGAAGTTGAAAGTGAAAGGAATGATGCAGAAAGTGATGATTTAGATAGTGTATCAGACCATGGTGATGATGACCAAGGTCCTGGTGAAGATACTATTGATCTAACCCTATATCGTGTTGAATATGAGAATCCTACTGGTCATACCTTATTAGAAGAAGAAATTGTTGTGGAATCCCATGGGGCTACTAAATAGATTGTGGTAGAGGAAAGGGATCCTGAGTCTCATGTTGAATGAGTTGAGGTTGAATAGAGAGATCATGTTTTCCATGTTTCGGAGGAAGTTCAGGCTGTAAGGGATGTATTTATGACTCCAGTGAGGAAATTAGATTATTCAAGAAAAAGGCCATCAGTTGAGGGGGAGAGACCAGCTAAAAGAGCTAAAGTTTTTGTGATTTCTCCCTTGGATGATATTTTGGTACCTTTTTAGAGGAAGGACCCAGGGTATGTGACTATTAGATTAGATTATCCTAATTTATAGGAGAGTACTACTCCTACACCTATGGATTGTTCATAACCTATGAGTATATCACCAAAGCAGATTTCAATGCCTTCGAGGAAGATCTTTTAGATGATGTTTTATCAACCCCTTCACAGCCACCAGCTTTAGTTTTTAGAATTAGTGAAATAAATGATGATTTGATTATTGAAATAGCTGTATCTCAATTTTATCAAAGGTTTATCACTCTTTTAGAAGTTTTTGTTTTAGATAATCAAAAGATGAATAATAAATTAACTTCTATGGTTTCTACCTTTAACTATCTGACAATTGAATCTAGAAATTCTTTATAATAATATCTAAAAAGTATTAGAGACACCACTTCTTAATTTTATAAGGAAGATACTTTTTCTTATACTCCAACTCTTGATCTAAATTAATTGAGATCAGATGTTACAGAAATAGTGCAAGATGCCTCCAAATTAGATGCTCTTGTTTCTCACACTCCAGATGTTGAGATGGTCATAAATGAGATTAGAGAGGAACTTCAGAATATGATGGGTAACACTGACCAAGACAGTATCTCAAAAATCAGGCAAAATTTTGATCGTATTTATAATATGGTTATGTTTTATTCCACTGGTGAAACAAAGGATCAAGAGGAATTCACCAAGAAAGTAGATTTCTATTTCAAGAGAAATTACACCAAAAACTAGTTGACCAGTCACTTTAAATATTTAGTGGAAATTTGAGACTACCTCCAGTGACTCGGGAATTTTAAGAGTAAGTTCGATAGTTGAAATATTTTACTCCTATCCTTGAGAAATTCATAGAAATTAAGGATAATTTTGAGAAGTCAATGACAAATGGTGGTGAGGTCATTAGAGACTTAATCAGTCTACTCAATCCATACATGTACCATCACAGCATGGATATTGTTTCTCCTCCTGCTACTCCTATCAGACAAGGACTGCCTACTTCTACCTTCTCTTCTTCTAACCTTATTTCACCTTTGACAATGAACCTTGTTCAAGATCTCAACCAAATTAGACCTATCATCCAACAGGATCTCACAGGTCCTACTTCATCGACTAAACCTAGCCTTGCTCTTTCAGTCTTTACTAGAGTTCCTCTACCTTCCCTCAATATCCACATTTATCCTCCACCTACTAAGTATGAACCTTCTACTCCTACATCATATGCTTCTGATAAAGGAAAGTAAGTGATAGACTCTATTATGCCTAATAGTATTTGAATTATTTTTTATAGGGATTTGATATACTATTTTTGTTGTAATATTTGTATTATCCCTTATATTGCTTGATTAATGGAATACCCTCTATAATTTCATCTCATTTTTATTTTTGTTATTTTTTTCCATCAGTGTTTCCTTTTTGATAATCCCAAAAGGGGGAGAACTAATATATAATCTCTCTTAGGGGGAGCTCGAGTTTCAGATTGAAGGTTAAAAGGGAACATACAATTTAAATAGACCATTTAACAAGTATTATGTATATATGTTAATTTAAAAAATTCATCTGAATAATATGAGTAATATATTAAGAATATTTTTGATCTGATCATCATAAATCAATTCAATTATTGTGGTATATAATGCCATGATTTATGATCATCAAAAGGGGAGATATTGTTGGCCTCCACTAGCTTTAATGCTCAAAAATCATGATTAACTATGTTAATTATGAGTTATTATGATATATTGTGTTTAATCATGTTCAATTATAATTTTTAACTTCTGGTGTAAATTTTTACATCATAAGACATCATTACAGAATTTGGTTAAGTATGAACTACCAATACTTGTCCTACCGATAGACAAGTCACTGATACATGAGCTACCGAAGACATAAGCTACCGATAATATGTGTCTCCAACAGAGTGACTCAAAAATTTCACTAAGTATGATTCATCGATAGCTTTATTTACCAATTCCTGACCTACCAACATCTGAACTACTGACAGAGTGACTAACCAAAACTCATAATTTTTCTAAGTATGAGCTATCGACAGTCGATCTACTGATGCATTACCTACCGACAGTTGACCTATCGACGCCTGACCTATCAATGTCCAAACTACTGAAAAAGTGATCCACCAATAGTTTGTTCTACTGATAGAATGATTTACCAATAAAATGATCTACTGATAGCATGAGACATCGATAGTCTAAGCTACTGACAGACTGAGTCACCGATGATCTGTCTCTTAAATTTGAACATACCTCTAACGGACATATTTATGAAATTTAGTATTACTTATTATATGAATGACCCTATCTGTCTTTTTTTTTAAACAATTAATGATGTAAGAGACTAGTATGAGGTACTAGAGAACATGATTATTGTCTATATAAAGGGAATATCTAGATCAATAAGAAAGTAAGTGAGAAAGGGGAAACATGTAACTGTTTGTTCACCATAGAGAAAAACACAAGAGCTCCCTGTTGTGCATACACAAAGATACTACTAAGAACCAAAATACCCAAAATATCTATAGGAAAAAATTAGAATAAAAGAAAACATAGAGGCTCACTAGAAACAAAATACATAAGAAAAAAAGGACTCTCTATTTTGCTATCTGTTTCTGGAAGATGACTCCAGCTTCACTTCTTTCATTCTAAAAGAGTCTAAAATCCACATAGAACATCACATAGAGATTTTAAACCTTATTCTAATTATATTTCACTTCATGTGAATATTATTTATATTTCAATCATGTCACAAACTAATCCGAGTCAACCCTGAACCGGTTACCTGGGCCGCTCCACAACAAGTCCCGAGAGGCGTTCCCAATACTCCTAGGGTGGCGACAAGAGCCGAGGGCATCAGTTACAGTGAAGAGAGAATGATTTCTCCCAAATATAAAAAATAAATCAAATAGTGTAATGAAATGGACATCCCAATACACATTTATAAAAAAACTAAACTAATCATCACGTATACAACAAAACTTGAAGTACAACTGAATAATGCAACTAAACGGACCAGACCTGATGAATAACTAACTCCATGTGACCCCATTGGTAACTCTCCAACATAATTATCACATGTCATTCAAGGTGATTGAACTCAAGCTGAAACTTTCACAAGGGATAAAAACAGAAAAGAACTATCGGCATGAGTATTAAAACTCAGTAGGCTAGCCCAATAATCTATTCCCAATTCACATCCTTTAAAATAAAATAAACATCAATTTTAGGTTTGAACTATAATATATAAAAGTAAGTTTTTATACATGATTACTCAAAAAAATGCACAACCCATTTCCCTTATTCATTTCCAAAACTAGATTCGTTCAACTAGTGTGTAAATAGTATTTTCAAGGAGAAAGTGATGTTTACATTTTCATATTTGTAAAAAGAGGATAAAAACCTTTCATTTGAAAAACATTTTCATAAACCTTATCAAAACCATCCCACCACTTTCCAATAAAAACAATACATAATAAGGAACGATAGTAATCACACAACAAGGTCAATGTAAATATACATACAATAATCATATACATCACTGCAAGTAACTAAAATCCAAATAGACATGGATGAACCTATGAGATCAATAATAATACATAAGACACCAATATATGAGACCTCATCCCCATTTACATTTCACACATGATGAAATAAAAAATTTTAATATGCTCGTACATCATTTCTTAGGTAGGCTGAGGGAAAATCCCATAGCAATAAACCCAATATATCCACCTCCAATGGGCCACTGGTCAGTACCATAACCTACCAGTGAAAAAACAATTCTCAGAATATTCTATAAATATGCTAGGTTCACATGTCTTAATTATCTAATGGGTTTGATCCAACTGATGCCACCCGATCATCCAATCACAATATATATATAATAATAATTCATAATAGACATCACCCTGAGTCACTCCAAGGACGGATCTCATGACATTAATAAAAAAGAACATAAAGATTCCAATCCGAGTAACTCTCATAATGGATCACAAGGATTCCTCCGTAAGTAAATCCCATCCATTATATATATATAATCATGGCATGGGAAATATCTACAGGAGTTTTTCATAATAAACAATTTCACCATTTTTCACAAAGTTTCCAAATGGGCCTTTAAGCGTTTCTCAAAACTAACATTTTCTGAAGGTAAAAATTTCAATTTTAATAAAGAGGTGTATAAAAATAATTTATATTAGAAAAACACTTTCATAAATCCCCTAAAATATTTAGGTTACACATCCAAAGCACAACCATTTTTATAAGGATGCTAAATAGGCCATTTTTCAGAAACTCGGGCCAAAACATGTTATAAACCATAAACCCATTGTTTGTACAACCAAATCCACATTGGAAAGCCATATAAGGATCCAAAATACTATTTTTCATGATTCTCATGAATTTATAAATCCAAACAAATAATTTTAAGTCCCACTTAACACATAAAAGCCAACCGGGCAATTTATCGAACACATGGCATGAACTTTGTAACAACACAATTCATTTTAAGCACTTGAAATGGAATAAAAATACTAAATTATTTCCATAAATTTATTCAAGATACTGAAAATTTTTCAAAATACCCTAAACCAAGTTCTAAATATCACAAACTAGGTGTGAAAGATAACAGAACATTTAAACAAACACTTGGTGTGAACTTTTATAACAAAACAGCACAACTTTTCACAAAACAAGGCATAAACACCACTTTGAACACCAAATAAAGTTTTTTAAGGCTTATAAAACAATAATCAGAATGTTTAAAGGATTAAAATATCCTGAAAAGATGAATCTTAAATAAAAAGTACATTCTTAATGATAAAACTACCTCAAAACAATGGTGGAAAAGAAACACACACCCGATATAACCCATCGCGGTTCCCAACACTCTATATCTATCAATACCAACCATAAATGAACCAAAAACCCATAAAAAATCATGTTATAACATAACCCTATGTCTTTCATGACCAGGGTAGAAGAGGAAACCAAAATAAAGTGGAAGGGGAAGGAAGAGGGACGAGAAAGGAGAAGGAATCTCACCTTGGAAACTAAAAAACTCTTCATCTTCCCATATATATACACCCTTAGAAGAAAGTTAATGGATTGAAACTACTTGGAGATTATCCTTGGGTCTGGATGAACCAGATAAAAAATATTTTGGGGGAATGGAGAAAAAAATGAATGATTCATGAAAGAAACAAATTACCTTACCAAATCTTAATGATTTGAGAAGCCTTGAGAAATTTCACCCTAATCCGCGACTAAGATGAGCTCCAAAGAGGATAAATGGAACATGGGGGTTCTCCAAGGGTTTTCGGGATTGAGTGTAAGTTGTAATAACTGAAAAATATTAAAAATGAAATAGATATAAAAGAAACAAATTATTTTTATAAAACTGAAAATGGGATCACGGGCTGGCCCAATACCTGAATAAATAAACCAAATCCACCATGATTATGAATTACTAAGGGGTCCCAATGTATATGGTGGTTTGAATAGGTTAGGTGAGGCCATGTGGGAAGTAGAATGAGTGAAAAATGTTGAAATAAAAAAAATTATAAAAGAAACAAATTTCATTTTTAAATATGGAAATGGGCTCACGGTTGGACCAAATCTTGAAGTAACCACCCTTTTCTCCAAAAACTCTCAAACAAGCTATGGGGAACCCATGGTAGGATGATTAGAAATATATGTAATTTCAAAACTCAAAATTTATCTCACCCAAAACCCAATAAAAGGATCAGTATTTCCAAAAAACTAGATCAAAACTAAGACATGAAAAACCAGGTGTGACAATTCTCCCCATCATTAAAGCTTTCCAGCCCTGGAAAACCATAACACTTTCCAAATGAAAGATAAACACCTAAGGATTCCTTATCAACACAGTCCTAACTCTAAATATAAGGAAATATCATCAACCATCAATAGAAATTAAGCCTCTTTCTCAAAAAAACACCAACTCACAACCACTTCCTGATAATCAATGGAAAGATAAAGCCACCACCTCCACAACCAAGCCAAGAACCAGATTGTTAGGACTTCTCCCAATGAACCCAAAGATCAACCAAACCAAAGTACAGTCATGAAATCCAACGACATCGGGGGGAGTCTGGAATGGGATCCACACCATTAAATCACAACTATTGTCTAACAAATCCTTAAAGGAAAGATCTTCGTGACCCGTAGTGGGTCTCCCCATCATTAGAGACCTACTAGAAATGAACAAACAAGAATTCAACATGAACTAGAATTAGGAATCTCCCACACAATCACATCCAAACTCTCCCAAAAAAACATACAAACCCAAGTTAAGATGTTTAAAACATGAACATTTAAACCACCCACTCCTGAATGGAGGGGACAAGAACTGGGAAAACACTTTCGGCATAGATCAAAACCCCCACCACTCGGGGAGGGGAGGGGAGGGGACCCAATCATTGGGCCACTGAAACCACAAAATAAATAGAGGAACCACCCAACACTCTCCACCTATGAATAGGTAAAACCAAGACCACACTTGATTCACATTAGTGGTCCACATAGGGACATTGATCAAAAACCCACATTTGAGAAGGCATAAATATAGACACTACGTTAGTGCTAAGTCCACCATGATCTTTGCAAAAAATAAAAAATAGAGTGATAAGAAACCACAATAAAAAAACATAGGAACTACCTTACTACAACAGTGAAGGAAGGAGCTTAGTCCAGCTCCCCAAACCTCTAGTGACTTCCTAACTGCGTGAAAATCTTCACTCCAAGGCCTATGGCTGGAGTCCTGATGTTTAAAGCATTTTCTGTGCTAAAGATAGGAGCTACGGATCACAACACCCCACAAAACTCACTTTCTCAATAACACATCTTTATCTAAATAAGAACTCAAAGATACATAGCACTATTCTATCTCACTTTGAACAAGGAGCATAATTGACAAGGAATACGGTGAAACACATCAACATCACTGAACACAACTACTTTATCCAAAATAATTATCACAAAAGGGAAAAACTTTAAATCAAGACTAAATAGATCTCTATTCCATTAAATGGGTTGAGGAATCATTCAAAGAGGTGGAGTAAATGTTTGAAATGAATTCTTAGGCTGATAAATTGGAAGTATTTCCAACAGAGAACCATCTATGACCACATCACAACAACCAACATATCCTTATAAATCTATTAAAAATTGATCCAAAACCAAGCTACCAATAAGATCTCATCTCAAGACACACCAATAGTATCATTTCAAGATCATGAGGAAGCATACCAAACAAACCAAACTTCTAAAACATGAAAAAGCAACCCACATAAACACCAGTTTACAAAAACACAACACATTTTCATCTTAAAACACTTTTTAAAAACAAATTAACTTGGTGGATTGTCACATTCACCAATAGTGTTTTATCAAGTCTCACCCACATGCACATTCACATATGACCCCGAGCACCCAACCACTATGCCATAACGAGCATCCATAAACATATCTATACAAAACCAAGCATATGATAACCCATAAAAACACCAAATCCTAGAACAAAAATCCTCATTTTACAACAAAAAAAATTCCACCCATTTTAAAAAAAAATAATGTACCTTACATAAGTACACTAACCACCATGTTAAAACCCATTTTCATATTTCCACATAACAAACCATTTTACCATGATTTAAAAGTAAACCCCATAGGTAACTATAAAAATCCTCTCCCTTTTATTCAAAATAATTTTCAGAATCTCAGAAAACCACACTTTTTCAAGAACCCATTTCATTTATTTTAAAACAACTACCAAAACAATCATGCCATTAAAACTTCCCTTTATAATTTTAAAAAATTCATCATGGTATATTTTCTTAATTTGACAACCAAAAAGGCTAAAACCCTTTTTAAGAAAACAGAAACTGCTCAAAACCAATTCCCAAAACCAATTCATCATATTCAAACACTCTTCAACATCCCAAAACATCCTATTTTAAACAAATTTTTAGAATCATCTTAAAATAATTCACGCCTTCCAACCATTTTATTTTAATAAACCATAAGTTTATATTAAGTAAATTCCTTCCCATTAAATCATTCCACTTTCTCCCCAAAAATTTGTTTAAAAAAACCCAATATGAAAAAAAATATTCTTATATTAAGCATTTAAAACTCACTTCCGAAATTATCACACAAGGATTTTCATAAAAAAATTTAGAACTCAAGAAAGGTCTAAGAGACCCAAAAATGGGGACTAGTATCGATGGGTGACTTGACATATGGTTGGAAGCCATATGTCAAACACACCACCAACATGGAGAGACTTCTTAGCACCATTCCCCAACTCCAGATGTCTTTTATTGACCTACGAGCTCATAGAGATCATTAGTCCAACTCCCCTTGTTGTATCCCAATCACCAAACAATTCATATGAACCAAAGAAACTAACAAAACTAGACTTCCCAAGGACACATGAGGATCAGAACGAACAAGAGTTTGTGACGTTCTTCCCAAACCTACCCATCAAGTATCTACAATCCAACTCCATCTACCTTGACATCCCCCAAATAACAAGGGCACTCTAAAAATGAATGTCTGCTAAAATCCAACCTGCTCTGATACCATTTTTTCACGAACCAGTTCTGGTCAAACCTAAACCGGTCACCAAGGCCGCTCCGTGACAAGTCCCGAGAGGCATTCCTGATCCTCCTGAGATGGAGACAAGCACTGAGGGCACCACTTAGAGTGAAACGGGAATGATTTTTCCCAAAAATAAATAATAAAACAAATAGCATAAATAAATGGACACCCCAATACACATTTATAAAAAAACTGAACTGATAATCGTGTATACAACAAAACTTGAAGTACAAATGAACGATACAACTAAACTAATAAGACCTAATGTCCAACTAACTCTATGTGACCCTGCTAGTCACTCTCCAAAACAATGATCACACATCACTCAAGGTGATTGAACTCAAGTTGAAACCTGCACAAGGGTTAAAAATAGAAAATAACTATAGGCGTGAGTATTAAAACTCGATAGGCTGGCCCGATAATCTATTCCCAGTCCACATCATTTAAAATAAAAGAAACATACATTTAAAGTTTTAAATACAATATATAAAATTAATTTTTTCTACATTAATACTCAAAACAAAGTATAACTCATTTCCCTTATTCATTTTCAAAACTAGATTCTTTCAACTAGTGTGCCAATAGCATTTTCAAGGGGAAAGTGATGTTTACATTTTTAGATTTTTTCAAAGTGGATAAAACAATTTCATTTGAAAAACATTTTCATAAAACTTATCGAAACCATCCCACCAATTTCCAATAAAAACAATACATAAGAAGGGATGATAATAATCACACAACAGGGGCAATGTTAATGTACAAACAAACATCATATTCATCACTACAAGCAAATGAAAGCCAAATAGACATGGGTGAACTTGGTAGATCAAGAATAATCCAGAAGATAATAATAAATGAGATTTCATCCCCATTTACATGTCACATACAATGAAATCAAAACTCTCAATATGCTCAGCAATCCTTTCTCAGGTAGGTTGAGGGTAAATCCCATAGTAATAAACCTGATATATCCACCAACTACGGGCCACTTGTTTATACCATAACCTACCAGTGTAGTAATCATTATTAGAATATTATCTCAATATTTCTAGTTCCTATGTCTTAAGTATATAATTGGGGTGATCCAACTGATGTCATTCAAGCATCCAATGGCAACATATATATAATAATAATTTACAATAGACATCACCCAAAGTCACTCCAAGGACCGATCTCATGCCATTAATCAAAAAGAATATAAAGAGTCCAACCTAAGGAACTCTCATAATGTATCACAAGGATTAATATATAATTAAATCATATCCATTATATACATACAATCATTTCATGAGAAACATCCACAGAAGGATTTTATAATAAACAATTTCACCGTTTTTTCACAAAGTTTTCAAATGAACCATTAAGAATTTCTCAAAAATAACATTTGACAAAGGTAAAAATTTAAATTTTAATAAATAGGTGTGTACACACCATTTAAATAATACTAAAACTTTCATAAATCCATTAAAACATTCATTTTACACATCCAAAGCACAACTATTTTTATAAGGATGCCAAACAGGTCATTTTCTGGAAACTTGGGCCAAAACATATTATAAATCAAAAACCCATTGTTCGTAAAACAAAATAAACATTGTAAAGCCATAGAAAGACCCCAAAATAATATTTTTCAGGATTCACATGAATTTATAAATCAAAAAAACATTTTAAATCACACTTAGCACATAAAATTCAACCGGGCAATTTACCGAACACATGGCATGCACTCTGTAACAACACAATTCATTTTAAGCACTTGAAAAGAAATAAAAATACAAATTGAATGCCATAAATTTATTCAATATACTGAAAAATGTTCATAATACCCTAAACCATGTTCTAAACATCACAAGCTAGGTACAAAATATAACGGAACATTTAAACAAACACTTGGTGTGGCACTTTTATAACAAAACAACAATAGTTTTTACAAAATGAGGCATAAACACCACTTTGAACGCAAAATAAAGTTTTTTAAGGCTTAAAAAATAATAATAAGAATTTTTAAAGGGTGAAAATACCATTAAAATGAATAATATTAAATTAAAAGTACATGTACAATGGGAAACCTACCTCAAAATCATGGCGGAAAGGAAACATACACCAGATATCACTCGTCACGGTTCCCATCACTATAGATCTATGAATACCAGACCTAAATGAACCAAAACCCATAAAAATAATTGTATAGAATAACCCTAGGTATTTAATTACTATGGGATAATAGGAAACCAAATGAAAGTGGAAGGAGAAGGAAGAAATAGGATAAAGGAGAAGGAATCTCAGCTTGGAAACTAAAAAACTATTCATCTTCCCCTATATCTACACCCTTAGAGGAAATATAATGTCATGTAAATACCTATATATTCTACTTAGGTTTGGAAGAACCATTAAAATAATATTTTTGGGGAAAATAAAAAAATGAATGATTCATGGAAAAAACAAATTACCTTACCAAATCTTGACGATTTGAGAATCATTGATAAATTTTGCCCTAATCTGTGACTAAGATGATCTCAAAAGAGGTAAAATGTAACATGGGGGTGAACCTAGGGATTTTGGGCTCTATTTAGAGGTTTAATCGCTGAAAAATATTAAAAAATTAATTAGATATAAAATAAATAATTTATTTTTTAAAAACTGGAAATGGGATCACGGGTTGGCCCAATACCTGAATAAATAACCCAAATAGACCATAATTATTAATTCATAAGGGGTAAAAATGGATATGGTGGTTTTAATAGGTCCGGTTAGGCCAATATGGAAGTTTAATGAGTTAGAAATGTTGAAAAATGAAGGAGTTATAAAAGAAAAAAAATTAAATCTGTAAAGGGGCTCAAGGTTGGTCCAAATCTTGAAATAACCACCCTTTTCTCCAAAAACTAAAAAAAATCTACGGGGAACCCATGGTAGGATTATTAGACATATATTTAAGTTCAAAACTCAACATTAATATCACCCAAAACCCAAGAAAAGGATCAATATTTCCAACAAATCGAATCAAAACCAACACATGAAAAACTGAGTGTGATAGAGCAGTGTGTGTATCTCTGTTTTATGAACACACACTGATACCTATTCTAAACTAGAATATATAAAGATATATTCACAAACTAATATTTTTATACTTTACATTCCCATGTATTACAATGGAAGAGGTACAAGCATGTCATGTTTGTTTTTTTGTTTTACACTCCCGTTTATACTGTGGAAGAGTTCTAGTGACCTAGACAATTTGTATACTATTGTTACCCCAATCCAGGGTGTGGATCAATTTTATTTAATATAAACTACTTTTTGAAAGGAGATCACCAAGTTGAGAGGATTAGTTCTTAGCTTGAGACTGAACCTGTTGTTTACTTCTACTGTGTGTTTTCATGTTTTTTTCCCCTATATTTGTAATTATTTTAGAAAACTTAACTTTTATTTGATATTTAATCTTAGATAGTGTTTACATTATAATTTGATTTAGTATATTTTTTTTCAAAAGTTAAAATATTAATCCATTGTGTTTTAACAGATAACTAATCAATCTTTGAGAAATTATTCAAATGATCAAATCTTTTATAAATCTGCTACTTTGGTTAACTGGCCAGTATCTATTTTAAAATTGGGGGATTTTTAAATAAGAATTTTTAGATAGAAACTTTTATAGGAACTAAATTCACCCCCTATTTAGTTTCCTACTCTTACCAACACTTGCATTACACACAAGGCTAAGTTTTTATCGAACAACAATACAATATTATTATTATTATTAAAATACTATTATAGCTACCACCTCTATGTTGGAATGGAAGTTGCGAATAATATTAACTAAAATTTTAAAATATAATTTACACATTTATATAAAATTAATCCTTTGATTATAAATTAGTATAAGTGAATGAACGAACCATTTGAAAATAAAGAAATTATTTTTCTAATAAAACTACTTTTCTAGGTACAAACACAATTTTATCTCAATAAATTAAAAAAACCAATTTTAATTAATGATTTCAATAAAGTTTATATATTTTATATTAAATAAATATTTTTTATACTCATACAATAGATTCTATAGGTATAATATAAGAATAAATACAATTTTATGAATAAAAAGATATATTTTTCTAAAAGGTAATTTTATCAACTTTAAATAGTTAACCCATTTTAAATCTAATTTTTGAAACATTTATAGTTTTTATTTGAAAAAATAAACTTCATTTTTGAAATATAAATATTTACTTTCGATGATTTTTTTGTATTTTTCTGAGAAGTGTCATTTTTTGATGAATAATGAAAAAAATGAATTTTAATTCAAAACTGATTTTTCATCTAACTTATTTATATAGTTAAGAAATATTTTTAATTGGTTTTAAAGTATAATTAGATAAATTTTATATTATCTAAACCAATTTATGTCATTTTAAATAGTTTCACACTAAATTTTGATATAAAAACTTAGCAAACTTTTAAACATTTTTAATTTAAAAACCCGTTTTGTCGTCCCGTCTACATGATTAACTTTAAATTAATTTCTACCAATTATGTGATTATAATTTATGAAAATGAATTAATTATTTCTTATAACAATAATTTCCAATTTCTAATAAGGTAAAACTTAATTTTTAACCAAAAATATTAGTATAAGTAATTAAAATTTATTACAGTGATTAAGTTAAAAACAATATTACTTAATGGTTAAACTTTAATATTTAGAGACCAAATGACCTTGAAAGATGTCCAGAATCCATTGGATGGACATATTTCTAAAAATTACCCTATTTTATCTAATTTTAAAAATTATTGGAGGCATATTATGTAAATTATGCCTCTCAATAGTGTTTACCTTTTTATATTTACAAGAATATCACTCTTGCTCCTCTATAAAAGGGCACTCACGGCCCTCAACTCCTCACACCTATCAAGAACATTTGGCTCAATATCCTCACAATATACCAAAATTCATCCTATAATCCTCCCCTTGGTAAGAAATCCAACCAAGTAATCCCTCTGATGCAAACCAAGAGGAGTTTCCCAAAGAAGAGGTAACATCCTTCCTCATGCTTCTTTGTTTTATTTTCATTCTCCACCCCCTTAACTATTCTTATTACATGATCATATAATAAATTAAGAATTATAAATGTAATTATATTTTTTTTTCTAAGTTTTTTACCTAAACTTACACACACTTCTATACAATGGGTAATAAATTAACTGTTCTTGTGTACGGAGGACTATCACCTCACATAA
The DNA here is from genome assembly GCA_963277665.1 of Viscum album. Classification (NCBI taxonomy): domain Eukaryota; kingdom Viridiplantae; phylum Streptophyta; class Magnoliopsida; order Santalales; family Viscaceae; genus Viscum; species Viscum album. The sequence continues at coordinate 1,126,167,459 of OY728146.1, forward strand.
TGATGTTCATTTTTCCTTTATCACCTCTCATGGGTGGGAATTATGATGTAAACTGTATTTTTATATGATATATATTATATTTAATATGTATTTATTCTTATTTAATTGTTATATAAAACATACCTTCATGATTTTCATTTTGTGTAAAATATAATAACTTCATTTGTGGATGTGAGGAATATCGCCTTCTCAAAACAATGTGATTCATTCACACTTTACATGGAATGTATTAAGGATTGGTTTAGTAAAATTATATTATAAATATGAAATAATAATTCTAATTTAATTAAATTATATATATATTTATATATTTATATATATTTATATATATTTATATATTTCATTTACATTTTTCCTTTCTAAACAATAACAAAATGGAAATAGTGTTCATGCGTACGCACAGTCGACCGTCTCCATGAATGGTGTATTACATTTTTATTTATAAATTTTATAGATTATTATAAATATTTATATACTTAATATATATTATATTTATATCATTTTTTATATTATAGAAATAAATAAATTATGATCTAAGAAATTGGATCAAGAATTACAAGTCAAAACATATGTGAAAAACAAAGCGGATATTATTGAAATGTAACATAAAAGTGGAGTTATTGATAAAAAGGTTCTATAAACTCATAAAAATCATATATTTTATTATATATAATAATATTATTCTATATTATATTTATAATAAACTTATATTTTTTATACAGGTGTTTTGAACGTGTATAAAGAAAGTCAAGACTTAAGGTAAGGGTTTTCTCATCTCTCTTTTATTTCTATGAGACTTATACATTATTCACCACTCATTTATTTTGTATGGTGTATATACTGACCATTAATTTATTCTATTATTATTATAATTAAATTTATTTTTATTTACATATATATTTTAGGATCTCTATTTCATGGGTTTTTATGGTTCAAAAAATCAGTAAAGTAGTTTTGTCTCAATTTTCCTTCTTTGTGACACATGTTTTGTTATGAACCTATATTATTTTGAAAGGGGTATATATTTTCATTTGATATATTTTATCATGAATATAATTATTTTCATGATATATTAATCTTAATTTCATCTCATTTCCTTACATGGGAAGTATAGTTCAAAGTTACCAAGTGGTAAGGGATTATTACAACAATCTCATAGTTTATTGAGATTGTTTATGATTATGATTTCATTGATGAACCCTTATGATCCATATTTCAAGAAAACTCATGAATTTTCTTATCCTATGGTAATTCATGATATATTTAAGTATTATTACCATTCTCTACTCTTTCATACTTAAGATATTTAAGAAACATTTTTTAAAAAGATCTGACTTTATCTCTCCCTTCGGTCGGAAATTTTTGTTCCTTCAAAACCATTTTTTATAAAAATATTTTAAAAAATGTTCTAATATTACCCTATGATATTTAAAAGACATTTTTTCCATGTTTTACCTTTTAAACAAAAATTATTTTAAAAAAAAGTAATCTCCTTTTCGTTTTCTGATCCAATCACTTTTCTAAACTTTTTACAGTGTAAAAGGATTGTTCGAAAAGTACAGATTTATCCTCCATCATGAGCATGCTTCCTTTACAGCTTAATTTTCAAGTTTAAAATGTTAGTTTTTAAGAAAAAAAATTCCTAATATTCTGGAAATTAATTTTTTCAAAATTAATTTTCAAATAAAAAGGTTTTAAAAATTTATTTTTAAAACGTGTTTTAAATGATCTTCAAAGCATCCTATATATATTTTCCAATGGTTATTTTGAAATAAAATTATTTTAATTATTCAAATATTATTTTATAATTTTTCCAAGTATTATCTGTGAAAAAAAAAATTCAAAACATTTTCAAGCTTTCTTTATAAGTTTTAAAGTATTTTCAAAGAAAAGGTTTTAAAAAATGTTTTCAATCTTATTTTATAAGTTTCCAAGAAAAATTGTTTTAAAAAAAATTCAAGATTATTTTATAACTTTTCAAGGAAAAAGTTTTAAAAATGTTGTCAAGCTTGTTTTAAAAGTTTTCAATTAAAAAGGTTTAAATTTTTTTAAAGCTTCATTTATAATTTTTTAAATATATTTTCAAAGAAAAAGGTTTTCAACTAATTTTGACGATTTCTTGATATTTTTTCAATAAAAAAGGTTTTCAAAATTATTTATGTTTTAAAAATAATTTCTCAAAGAGGAAATGATATTTTACTCAAGAAATTTTTTTAAATATATTTTAAAATTATTTTCCAACTAATATGAAACTGTTGGTGTTACTCATGCCTTTTTTAGGTATATAATTCAAGGTTTCTATTCAGATTAATTCTCTGAATATTTTATGTTTTTATGACATGATATTTATGAAACTTTTTTATCTTTCATAGGTTATATGTTTATGGAACTCATTTCTCTTTCTTTATTTATATGTATATGAAACTTGTTTATCTTTCATGGGTTATATTCTTATGAAACCCACTTTTTTCATGAGTTATTCTTTGATGAAATTATTATGAAACCTGTCTATTTTTTCATAGGTTATGAAATGATTACATATTTATGATACCCATTTCATTTTATGGGTTATGATATGATTAATTTTTATGGTCTTGTGGTACATGTATATATGATTTCATTGTGTGATGGGTGGGACCAATATCTCCCTCCAATGCATTGGGTTAAGATTTATACCTCATGAGATAGTCATGGATGGAATGGGGAGTGAACTTAGTTTAGTAAAGGACTTTTTCACCTAAGATGGTATTGGTAGAGAACCATGACTACTAAAATAGTCATGGGAGTGAACCATGACTACCAGGATAGTATTTAGAGTGAACACGCACTACTAATATGGCATTGGCAGTGATGCCTTTACTACTATGTAAATTATTTTATATTCTTATGTGTCTAACACAAATTTTATGTCTTATTCCTATGTTATTCTTCCATAGATTATTCTCTTGATTCACTTATGATTAATTTCTTATAAACTATCAATATTTATTACATGACTCATATATATTATATTTAATATATAGGGTATGATCTCTAAATATTATTATCATGTTCTCATACCCTTATGATCATGTTATGATTATGTTTCTCCTTTGTTTACACTTACTAAGCATCTAAGGTCACCCATTTATTATGTTTCCCTTCCTTGAGTTATAAAGATAATTTTTAAGTAGAATTACTAAAGGTTAATATCTTTGTGGTAAACACTGAAGATATTTCACCACGTTAGAATATTTTGTTCCAAGTTTCCTAAGACACTAAACTATTACAGTCCTTGGGATTATATGTTTGTAATGTGATGAATATTCATTAAAAATTATGTAATATCCATGTATATAAAGCCTATATCTCTATATTTGGTATTAAAGGAAATTTTTATTCAACCTTTAGAAATTAGGATGATAAAACCTTTGTGAGATCCCTAGGGATATTTCTGAGGATATGTATATGGATGTCTCTAAGGATAATCTTATGGTTTCATAGAAATGTGTCATTATTTTGACATCCTATGAGTAATTTTTCATGATTATGTGGTTTTCCTCTATGAGAAGTGATGCTCACACTATTATTTCTTATTTTAGTTGATGGTGGGAACTATAAGGAATTGGATTAAAATTGAATGTGATGGACAATTTATTGATGAGCAATAAAATGGGATTATCATAGGAGTGAAGTATTTTGTGATCATGCCTAATCAATTTTCATGTAACATTATTAAAAATGTATACCTTGAACAACTCTCAGACTCACGAAATAAGATAATGAAGGATTTTACTAAGATTTTCAATAATAGATACCATGGAAGAATGAATATTTGGTTTCCTATGTGTCAATAATGTGGAAAGAATCACATAAGTTAATGTCTTAAAGGAACAAGAAGATGTTTTGAATGTGGAAAAGGACACAAATCAAGTAGCTTCAAAGGAAATAAGAAGATTTTGGTTGATGAAATGGATTGGAAAATTGTCCTCCCTATGACATCATCAAAGGTTAAATTCTTTAAGTGTAGTAGATTTCCCAAGTGTAATCTCATGAAGAGAATCAGCAAGGTGGTATGAGTAATGGCTATATTGATGATGATAACGAGACTATAGGTGGAATATGAAAAAAATGGGTATTAAGTAATAAGATGAGGTGTTTTATTGATGGATTAAGTATGAAGTGGAATAATCAAATTTTTTATGTGTTTCATTTAAGAATTATGTTATATGAATCATGAAATATATTAAGTATTATTCCATTTATGTTTTTTATAAGGATTTACAAGAATATGTTGAATGGTTTTGATGGACTATAAAAGTCATTTAATGGAAAGGTTATGGTCATGGGAAACACATGATTAATGGAAATATAACCCTTAATATATTTCTTAGGTCAAGATAATAATGTTTTTATAGACATATATTGGATATGAATAAGTAAATTTAATGGTATTGATTACCCTAGAAAAAAATAAGGATTTTTTGAAAGGTGTTTTATTATATCATTGATGAAGTTTACAACATTTTTGGATTTAAAGAATATATCCAATAAAATTTTTAATAAGGAAACATGCATGTTTTCAATAAGGATGTATGGTAATTTAGGTTATTACCAGGTTTAGAGAGAATAGATGATAAAGTTATTCACATGTTTGGAATGTAACAACCAAGAGCTACCTTGTGATATATATAGGATCAATGTGAAGCTGATTTAGTGAAATTATTTTTAGAGTTTTGTAATTTCACCTTTTAAAAGGTTTATGAGGTTAACCATTTATGGAATAGTTTATGTTAAAATTTAGATAAGTTTTTAGAGAATAAAGTATTATCTTTTCATATGAGGATTTATGAATATTTTATAACATGTTCTAACTTTTTTTTTATTATAAATAAATACATATGGAAGGGTATATAATCCTACTTATAGATATCATGATCTTTTATTTATTTAGGAATGAAAAATTTACCTTCATTTCTTGGAATAATGGATGAAGGGGAAATTGATCAAGGCATAACAAAGGGTAAGGTTGTCCTGAGATCATGTAAGTATATCTTCTCATGTAATTGTTGAGTCAAAAGTCCTCTTTTGAATTTTATATTATTTTTTGTTTTGGAAATCACAAACTTTATTTTCAAATGAATTCATATGTTGTTTTACTGTATTTACTTTAAGGATTTTATTTTACAAGACCATCAATACTGTTTTTATACTGAGTATGACAAATATCATACAAACCAATAAATACAGTTTTTGACGATTTCCATGTTTTTTATAATGAGTCTAAATATGATTTATATCATACTCATTGAACACTACTTATATCAGTTATGCTAATTATCATTTTCAGTGTACACACTGATCAGTATCATATTGACTAGATAAATTGTATTTATTTTCTTAATGTAAATCATCATACTCATTTTCTGTTCAATTTATTATTTTATCAGAAGATACATATTCTTTTCATACCCACTTTATCATAACCATAAAACAATGTTCTATAGAAAAGGAAAAAAAATTAATCCAAATGAAAAAATTTATTCTATTTTTATATGCATGATAAAACAATGTCGTTGTTTCAGTTACAAGATGACTGTTGGAGTGCCAGGTGTCCAATTCCCTCTGAGATTTTAAAAAGAAATCTGACCATTGGAGCCGAAATATGACTGTTAGGGTGAGGTCTATAAATACTAGTTCATTTGGATGAGCACAAAACTCTTGGAGAATTTGATACATCCTACAAGAGCTCTATCAAATCTCTACTTAATGTGAAAGACTTCAAAATCAAGTTTTGAACTGCTCTTTCTCCATACTTATAATTTTTAAGAGTTTTTGTTTTTCCTACTATGACACCGATCTTTAGTGATTACGGTCGAGGGATTCCAAGGATAGGAAGACAGATGTGTCGATTATTTGCAGATCGAGGACTTTCAAGGATAAAAAGATAAAGGTGTTTATTACTTGCTTAATTGAGGGCTTCAAAGGATAGGCAGACAGACTAAAGTTGATCATTGTTTTGAGGGCATACCCTGGTGTGGGTAAGATAGGATTTCTTGAATGTATAAATCAAGGAACCTCTATCCTAGGTTAAAGGATACCCTTATCTTTGGGTTAAAATAATTTTATTCTTTTAAATTTTCACTACATTTTAATATAAAGTGAATTATTTTACTCATTAATCTTTCTAATCTATATTCTATTTATCTTAACCAATCTAATTATGATATTATTTCATTAATATGATTATAATACTTTTTTATTACTCTAATTACAGTCTTTGTAATTACGATTGTAGTGATTAAGATATTTTTAATTACTTAATATGATTCAGTGTTTTTTATGATTATATTGTTGCATTATGTTATTTTGATCATCGTAACCATAGTGATTATGATCTCTTACATGCTTAAGAGTTTTTTTAAATTTAATTAGTTTAAATCATTTTAAACTAAATCCTTTTAAGGGATAAAAACAAATGTTTTGAAACCTAAAATTCACCCCCCCCCCCTTGTATTGTGTCATCTTCATATACATTATGATCCAAAAATTGGTATCAGAGTAGATTTTCAATACATAGTATACTTGCTTAATCATTCTTATAAAAGTTATTATTAATATTTTTTATAAAATTTTTGTTTATAAATTTTTACTACACTATCTTGTGTTGTATAAAAATGATTTTTGTACTATTCTAAAGATGTAAGGTTTAAATGTCAGATCCATAGACAATTTCGGTCCTATGAGACCACTTATTTTCAATGTTAATGACTATGAATACTAGAGAGAAAGAATGATTAATTTTGTGATCAACACTCAAGTTTAAAAAAATATTCTTATTAAAGATTTTAAAATTATTGACAAGGAAGTTAGACTCTTTACCAATCAAGAGAAGCAAGAATATCAATTGAATTACAATCTATGAAATAATTTACTATGTTTAATGACTAGAAATATATAGAGCTAGATTTTTCTTATGAAGAAACCAATAGTATTTTGAAGAAATTAAAGATTACTCATTTTGGTAAAACTAAAGTGGTTAAAACTATAAGATCTATTCTAAGATAAAACTTACAAGATTTTGAGTTTCCTTATGGATAACCTATTTATAAGGTACAAAAAATATTTATGAAAATAGTTAATAGTATACAATCTATGGGAGATAAAAGTCTATATGATGAAACTCTTGTTTATAATATCATAGACACCATGCCTAATGAGGGGGAATATAAAAGAACTGCTATTAATAAATCAAGAAAGTTTATAAGTGTTAATATCAATGAATTAGTTGGAAATATTTTACAAAATGAATACATATTGAAAAGAAATGTAAGAAAAACCAAGAAAAAGAATGTTGGAGTTTTTTTTACTACTACTACAAATCAAAACAAATCCAAGACTCTTGAGAATATTGTTAAGTCTACAAATGAAAATAAAGTTGTGATTCAATCAGATTAAAGTGAGTTAAAACATTAATAGAGTGAGTTAGAAAATCTTGCTCAAAGGATGAACAAGATTTTTGGAATGAAGTATTTTCAAAAAATATATAATAAAATCAATAAAGATAATAATTATACTAAAGTTACTTATTATTAATGAAACAAATTTGGACACATTAGACCGGATTTCCTAAATTTAAAAAGAAAATATATGAAAGAAATGCATTTTGAGAGGAATCATAAAAATTACTATAAGTCAAAAAGAAATAAATTCATAAAGGAAAATGACTCTTGGAGTTATAGTGGTGGACATTCTTAAGATGAATCATCAGATAATGAAAAATTTGGACATAATAATATTGTTCTTCTTACTAGAATGACTATTTAAAACCATTATTTCATAGAAAAGGTACACACTACTCAATATTTGACTAATATGTCTTTAAGTGAAAATTACCCTAATGAAAATGGTTATATTTCTTTCGATGAAGATAATTACTCAATAGAATATAATTCATTACCTTTATATGAAGAGTTTTATACATTTTAAAGGTTACTTGAAAATGAAAATTGCAAAGTTTCTAAAAAACTTAAAAAAATAAAATTCTAGAATAAGTGTTTTAACAAAAGATGTATCAGATATTTCTAAAGATATTGATAAAAAGTCTTTGAAAATTAATTCTATTTCTAAAAACCATGAGGAATCTAATTATATAAAGGATAATCTTTCAAAATATTTTTAAAAATTTATCTTAGATAAAAAAGTTAGATTCAAAACTCACTTATGAATCTGATACTGATGTGGATAAGAATTTTGTTTTATGACGAAAGTCTGAAATATTTTCATTAAAGAAACTTTTTAAAAAAATTACCACAGGTAAAGAAGGTTTTGATATAATGTATACAAAACATAATTCATAATTTAATAGTTTAGTTATGTGATACATTCGTTCAAAATTTTTTTTTAGTAATAATTATTTGGTTCCTGAAAATGAGCCTTTTTCACTAAGTGTTAATGTGAATGAAATTGGAATAAAAATTATTCCTTAAAAAAATTCAATCTTTGGTATTCTACAAATCCCATTTTTAAAAAAAAATGTGTTCTCCCAAAATTTCTATTTCTAAAATTTATGGATCCAAAAAGGTTTGGATTCTGAAAATCTAATTATTTTACTTTTGGGAAAACAAATTAAGTACCAATAACAAAACACATGTTACATGGATAGTGGATGTTCTAAAAATTTGACTAGTAAAAAATAATTGTTTTAAAAGATTATATAAATTAAAGGTTGAAGATTTTCCTTTAAATAAAATTCTCAAGGAAATACTTTTATTATAGGTAATATTGTTCTTCTTGGAAAATCTTTTATTTAAAATGTTTTATTTATTAAGGGAACTGATGATCCAACACTTTTTATAAAAAAAATAAAACAAAAAAGTTTTGATCATTCAAATTTAGGTTGATGACATTATATTCGGATCAACTCAGCAATCTTTAATAAATTCTTTTGAGAACCATATGTAATAGGAGTTTTATATGAGTATAATGAGTGAGTTAACATTCTTTCTTGGTTTTAAAATTTCTCAAAAACCAGAAGGGACTTATATATACCAACATCGATATATTAAAGATATTCTTAAAAATTATTGATATGACAATAATAAAAGTATTATTACTCAAATAAGTACCTTTAATACTTTTGAAATTGATGAAGTTAGACAACCAGTAAATCAAACAACTTTTAGAAGGATGATAGGACGTCCACTATACTTGACATCTATTCATCTAGAGTTGATGTTTTTAGTATTCTTATATGGAAGATATAAATAAAATCCAAAATAATATCATTTAAAATCTGTGAAAATATCTTTTCATTATTTAAAGGGAACTATAGATTAGGGATTTTTTTCTTCTGGAAATTATTTTGAATTGAAAAGTTTTTCATTTTTGGATTTTGCAGGTTGTAGAATGGATATAAAAAGTACATCTTTAACTTTTCATTTATTAACTGATTATTTAGATTCTTGATCTTATAAGAAACAATACTCTTAATCAATTTCCACTGATGAATCCAAATATGTGGCATCTGGAATTTATTGTGCTCAATTTTTGTGGATGAAACACACACTCACTGATTATGGCATGAGTTTTACTAAAAATCAAATACTATGTGATAATACTAGTGAAATTTATTTAAGTAAAAACCAAGAACATAACTCATGTGAAAAACACTTAGATATTAGGCACCACTTTCTTATTGGTTACACACAAAAAAGAGATATCATTTTACAATTTATTGGAATGTAAGAACAACTTGCTGATATATTTAAAAAACCATTACCTTTTGATAGATTTGAATACATTAAACAGAAGCTAGGAATTATCATTATAAATTAATCATTCATATCTACTTCTTGTTTAAAACATCTTCTTACATTAAGTTATGCCTTTTTAAAGGGGGGGTGCATATGCTTGTAGAATCATGTTTTTAAATTTATCAGTATCATGTTTTTAAATTTATCAGTATCATGTTTTTAAATTTATTAGTATCATTTTTTAAATTTTTTGGTATCATGCTTTTAAATTTATTGGTATCATATTTTTAAATTTTTTAGTATCATGTTTTTAAATTTATTAGTCTCATGTTTTTTCTAAACTTTTCATACCTATGAATTATATTTTATTATACTTTATAATTTTATCATTTTTGAATTATTTTTTTATCGTACTCAAAATTTTCATAGAACAATATGTTGAAACCAATACATCAATCCTGAGACTCTGAAAGGTACAATTTATTAACTACATGCTTTCTATTAAATTTCTAATTGTTGGTATTCCAATTATTTCACTCTTCTTTTCGAAACATTTATTAAATTCATTCTGAATAAGATACAAATTTATAAAAAAACATCAAGAGTTCAAATTTTTTCAACTATTAGATCTCATTGATTTAATATAAATAGTATAATCCTAATGATCACTTCTCCTTTCCTATATAAAGATACCCCCCATCCTCTTCCCACATCGATTATCCTCTAATCTATAGTGAAGCTCTACTCCTCTTCAAATATCTGAGTCTGATGTTTTTTAACTTCAAAGTATTTTAATCGTACTCTTGTATCAGTTGTCAGAAATGTCTCCAAATGAAATGGCACTGAAATATTTTTCCTTGATGAAATTATTTCATGAAATTATGATTATGGGAGAATTATAAGAAAATTATGATTCATATCTAAAGAGAATCATTCAATTCCATGGATGGGAATCAGTTTGTGTTAAAAAACCCAATACTCAACATCCAATCATTATGGAAGAATTCATTCAGTTCTAAAAATCTGTGAAGGTTGATGAATATAATTTAAAGGTATCCTTTCATATCTAAGATAGTGAGATAAGTATGTCAGCCAAGCAAGCATCGCATTTCATAAATGTTTGATTTAAGGGAAATTTTTTTTTCCCATCACATAAGTCTCCAAAGTAAAAGGGATCATTTGTTAAAGAAAGGGATGAACAATATTTGTTTTAGATTTACGAGTAAAAAAGTAATAATACCCATATATCATCCAATAACAAACTTATTTCACTTTGGATGAAAGGATTTTTAATTCCTGAAAGTGGTGACAGAAAAAATCTAAAATTTTCAAAAAAAATTAATCTTGACTATCTTGTCAACATGAGTAAGATTAAATTAATGGGTTATATTTTCAATACCATCAATAATATCAAGTTCGATGCAATAAAATCCTAGCTAATTATGTTTCCTTCCATCCTCGGTAAATTTATCCATGAAAACTTGAGGTTTTGAAAATTTCCACTTTAGGTATTTATGAGAAATTTAAGAGTTATTTTGATTAGTTATGATACTGTTAGAAGAATGAAAATTCATTTCGAGTTGGAATCCAAAAAGTTCGTTAAAGATATAGAAGTTGAAACTCCAAAAAATACAGTTGGAGGAATCCAAGGAATACCAAAACAATATATACCTATTTTTTTGAAAAAGAAAATAAATCCAAGGATGATTATATTATAAATCCAAAGAAGAAAAGTTTTTATAATGTAGAAACAGTGGACAAGTGGATAAAGGAACAATCATAAAGAAAAGAATGAGACCTGTAATTTGGTCTTAATCCTTCTGAAGTCCTTGCTGAAAAAAAAGGATGATTAAATAATAAAAGAAAGTAAGTGGAAAAATAAACTAATGAAGAGAAAGGGAGATACCTTTGAAATTGATAATCTGATGAAAGGAGTAGAAAAATAAATTGTTAGAATCACCATCACTCCCTCTGTCTAAGATAAGGGAAAGTAGAAATAGAAAATTTGAGAAGAATTGGTAGCACCTGAAATCTCAAGATATGATACTGAGTTTTATCATATAGATGAATATATTGATGAATAAGAGAAAATTGAGGATAAAATTTAAGAGAAAAGTGAAGAAGAAGAATAAAAAGGATAAAAGGATAAAGGTGAAAAAATAGTCAGGATCAAAAGTCTGAGTCTGATATAATTCATGTCAGATCCTCTCAAAAAACATCTAGAAAATTTCCATACCCAAAAATTCAAAATTTAAATAAAATTTTTTAGGGATTTAAATATCATAAAGTTATTTAAATTTATAATAAGGATGAACAAACTAGATCTGATATCAATCAAAATCATAATTTAGATGATGAAGATGTTGGAATCCATAGTGTTGGATTTCCTAGTTATGAAGAAGAAATAGATTAATATTAGAATATCTATTTAAAAATAGATCAGTATCTTGTTCAAGATATTATAAGAATTGAAAAATATCTTCCTTTATTACCAAGAATATAAGGGAAATTTGATTTTATGGATGATAATCAAAACAAGATATCGGACTCAATCAAGCTCCAAAGAAAAATAATGATGAATCTCAATGACAACTTTATGGTATTTGATAAAAGCTTTAAAGGGAAAAAGAAAACATGTATTAAATTCACAAAGTGGTCACACAAGTCTGCTGAGACTATCAAGCTTCATGAAGACAAAATAGAAAATCTCATAAATCTTGTGAATGAACTCTTAGATGCTTTCAACAATTTACAAAGTAATATTGTTCAAAAATTTAAATCAGTCAAAGGGACAGAATAAAAGTTAGTCTGGTGATTTCAAAGTGATTGAAAATAGGTGGGATATTGTTCAATAAAAGTTATTACTTTATCAGGATGAGATCAGTAACAAAAAGAATCAAAATTATTTTGTTGTAAAATAGAGTTGAAATCTTAGAAAATGTAACCAGAGTTCAAGTAGAAAAGTATCAGGCTCAAGAAGAAAATTTTAAGGATTGGGAGGAAGAAATTCCATCTCTAGAAGAGAAAATAAAATATTACGAAGATCTTAATCATACATAAGAATTTTTTTTTTTTGAATACCAGGAGCAACAGATGTGGTCTCAAAAATAATCTCTTGACAAGCTTGTGGAGGGCAGAAAAGAGTTCAAGAAGATGAAAATAGTCGTTCTGGATCTTATGAAGAAAGTGAAACAAAGGGAAAAGAACTGAATTATTTGAACTCTTGTTGTATTTTTGGAATTTTAATTAAAGTGTTTGACATTTATATTTATTTTGATTTAATGTTTTCCATTCTTTGGATGAATTTTCTTTCACTTGTTTTATATAATCAAATACTTTATATTTTTGAATTATTTATTTCTCTAACCCTTTTACAGGTCTTAGAAGAACTCTGCTATTCCTTTTTGTAAATTGCAAAGTGGGGAATATTTTATAAAGGGGGAGAATAGGATGGAATGTTTTTGAAAATGAGATAAATTCTAAAAAGGATAATACTTTTATTAAGAGGGGTATTTTTTTTAATACGATCATTAGTGATTTTGATATCCTATGGGGGAGCTTAGTCGTATTTAAATTCTATTCAAAAAAGTTTTAAAACTCAAAGGTAGATAATTATACATTTTTTACTTCTAAATATGAAATATATCTACTTTTTTCATATTATACTTGTTTTTAACTTGTGGTATGTGCTTTCAAAAAAAGGGAGATTGTTGAGTCAAAAGTCCTCTTTTTACTTTTCTATTCCTTTTTTTCTAGAAATCACAAACTTTCTTTTCAAATGAATTCATATGTTATTTTACTGTATTTACTTTAAGGATTTTTTTTTTAAAATACCATCATTAAATTTTTCATACTGAGTATGATAAATATCATACACATCAAGAAATGCAGTTTTTGACTATTTTCATGTTTTTTATAACGAGGCTAAATATGATTTATATCTTACTCACCAAACAAGATTTATATCTGTCATGCTAATTACGATTTTCATCATACACATCGATCAATGTCATACTGACTAGATAAATTATATCCACTATCTTAATATAAATCATCATACTCATTTATTGTTCAATTATTTATTTTATCAGAAGATACATATTCTTTTCATACTCACTTTATTTTAAATATAAAATAGTGTTGTATTGAAAAGAAACCCTTTTAATCAAAACAATTTCATGTATTATATTTTGATATGAATGATAAAATGATGTTGTTGTTTCAGTTACAAGATGACCATTGGAGTGTCAGGTGTCCACGTCCCTCTGAAATTTCAAGAAGAATTCCAACCATTGGAGACAAAAAATATGACTGTTGGGATGAGGACTATAAATATCAGGTCATTTGAACAAGATCAGAACTTTTGAAAAATTTGATACATCTTACGAGAGATATATCAAATCTATGATCCATGTAAAAGACTCTGAAATCAGTTGTGAACTTCTCATTCTATATACTTGTGATTTTCAAGAGTTTTTATTTTGACTAGTGTGACACCGATCATTAGTGATTATGGTCGAGGTATTCTGGGGATAGGAATATAGATGTATTGATCATTTGTTGATTAAGGAATTTTAAGGATAGAAAAACAGAGGTAATGATTACCTGCTTAATCGAGGGATGCTAAGGATAGGTAGATAGACTAAATCTGATCATAAAATCAAGGGATTACCTATTGTGGGTAAGAAATACTTACTTGAAATTATAAATCAAGGGAACTCTATCCTAGGTTAAAGGATACCCTTCTCTTTTGGTTAAAATAATTTTATTCTTTTATATTTTTTCTAAATTGTCATAAAAAGTGAATAATTTTACTCATTCATCTTTATATTCTATATTCTATTGATTATAACCAATCTGATTATGATATACTTGTATTAATATGATTACAATATATTTTTATTACTCTGATTATAATATTTTTAATTATGATTGTTGTGATTATGATATTATTAATTACTCAATATGATTCAATACACTTTATGATTGAATCGTTTCATTGTTTTACTCTGATCTTCATAACCATAGTGATTATGATCTTTTACATGCTTACTCTCTTTAAATTTTTTCAACTATGAAAACAATTAATTTCATTTACGACCTATGGAATACTTATCATAACCATCCGGATTACGATATTTTTTTTCAATAGAACTAGGGCCCAATCTGATTAATTGTTTTAAATACATTAAGAGGTTTTATGAATTGAATTAGTTTAAATTATTTTAAACTAACTCCTTTTAAGGGATAAAAATGAATGTTTTTAAACCTATAATCCACCCCCCCCCAACCCCCCTCTTGTATTGTTCCATATTCATATACATTATGATCCAACGGGAAATTCTTCAACTTTAGGAAAACGGGTCTTAAAATAAAAATTTTTCATATTATCATCATTTTTATGTATCAATGATCATTTTAAAGCCTCTTCTATTATGGATTTGTGACTGTTAACTTTCTTCTAACCATGTTCTATATCACTTTCCATCAGAACTTGATAGTCATATTTTTCTTCCATGTCCATGTTTTCACTTTTCACATATGTTATCCTATGTGGAAATCTAGTTATGAGTTACTTTGGGTAAATATTATGGTTCCAACTTTCCTTTTTTTAAAGGAATATTTAGTATTCATTTTTACGATGTGGGTTTTTGTGAAAAGAACTTTCAAGTATTAAATATTTAATACCCCAGATAAATTTCAAGGAAAAAAATAATTTTAAGGGGGGTAGAATGTAACACCCTGAGTTTTGTGAAATATATTTTTATAATTAATTTAATCATTTTGATATTTTTCATTTCACAAATCACTGAATATTGTTTTTTATATAAAATAACTATGTTTGGATTGTGTTATATGCAACACCAAGTTAAACTTTAACTACATTAAATACCTAGATTAGCTTGAGGTATACACAACAGTATGTTTGGTTTTTATTACACATAACACCGAGTCCCTTTGATAGCTTGTGTTTCACACAAGGCTGATTTTTTACCAAACTACTATACACTATTAATATTAATATTAAAATACAATTATAGCTACCACCTAGTCATTGGGATGGAAGTTTCGAATAAGATTAACTAAATTGTAAAAATGTAATTTACAAATTATATAAAATGAATTCTTTGGTTAATAAATAGTTTAAGTGAATGGAATAATTATTTGAAAATAAATAAATTACTTTTCTAAGAAAACTATTTTTCTATGTAAAAAAACAATTTTATCTCAATAAATTAAGAAAACCACTTTTGATTAATGATTTTAATAAAATTTATATATTATATATTCAATCAATATTTATTATACTCTTCCAATAGATTTTATATGTATAATATAAGAACAAATCCAATTTTCTGAATGAAATGATGTATTTTTCTAAAAGGTAATTTTGTTGGATCGATATAAAGATGTATATGTATATTAGATGGATCAATACAAGAGGGGGTGAATTGTAGGTTTAAAAACCTTTGTGTTTAAATGCTTAAGAAATTAGTTTAAATGATCTTAAACTAATAAAATACACAACAAATAAAATTAACCAACATTTTCTTGGATATAAAAGGTATGATATGATGTAATACTATAAGAAGTGTAAATAAATTGTATTCAAAATGAATACAATAATTAAATTAATACAATAATGAAATATTCTACCATAAAGTGTATAGAATCTATTAATACAATATGTAATAGTATAATTGTAATTGAAACAATTACAATTGAATATGAAATGAAGAAAGGAAATAATACAATTTCCTTTCTAATACAAACAGTAGCGGAAATATAAAAGTATTACAATTCTTTTATCCCAAAGATAAGGGTATCCTTTCACCTAGGATAAGAGGTCTATCTTACCACCACCTTGGTAATCCCTAAATACGTTGATCGGTATGCCTATCTTGTTATCCCTACAAGCCCTCGGTTTTATAGGTAATTGGTACCTCTGTCTTTAAAACACTTGAATGCCCTCGATATGAAGATCGGTAGAACCGTCTGCCTATCCTCAGTAGCCCTTGATCATTATCACCTGATCAGTCTCTCAGATCAAAAAACACTTATTGAAATAAAAAAACTAAGAACGAGTCGTTCATGTTTTGTAATTTCAAGGCTTTCGCACAAATCAAGAGAGAAGTCACAGTGTCTCTCTCTAGAACTTGATAGAATCAAATAATGATCAAAGTCTCTCAGTTGTATTCTCAGCTTCAAAGACCTCCTATTTATAGGCCTCAGGTTCCAATGGTCATATTTCCTCCAACGGCCATATTTCTCCAGAAAACTCAGAGGGACTTGGAAACCTGGCATTATAACAGTCATATTGAAACAGAAAACACTACATCGTTTTGATTAGTTTATAACTAACTCCACGACATCATTTTGGTTAAAACAAAGGATATATTAAAATGATAATCATGAGTACGATTGATATAAAACATGTGTTTTAACAAAGGATAAAAAACATGCATGTGATAGAAGTAAAAAAATACAATCAGTATTACTAAGTGAAATGTTTTTATATGATGCAAAGTGAATATGATGCACAAAATTCAGTATGATTGTCAGAGTCAGTACTATTGATAGGGTCAGTAAGATTTAGTCAGTACGATAAACATAGTTAGTATGATAAGCATAGTTAGTATGATAAACATAGTTAGTACAATAAGCATAGTCAGTATGATAAACAAAGTCAGTACGATAAACATATTCAGTATGATAAGCATAGTCAGTACGATAAACATAGTCAGTACGATAAACACAGTCAGTACAATAAGTATAGTCAGTACGATAAACATAGTCAGTATGATAAACATATTCAGTACAATAAACAATTATGAATATATTTTTTATTTCCAAAACAATACATAAAAGTCAAAAGAGGACTTTTTCTTAACAATCTACCCATTTTTGGAAAGCACAAAAAATCAAGTAAAACTAAGAAATAAATACTTATCTCCCCCTGAGTTATTAAAACTCTTCTGAAAAACAGATTGAATACAACTAACTCCCTCTTAAGTATATACTTTTTTAAGGATTGTATTCTTAGATTTTCATTGATTCAGAAGTATTTGATTAAAACAGTCTTCCCCTTATAAAACATTCTCCCCCTTTGGGATTTACAAAAATAATAGGGAAAACTTAAGTTTCTTGAAAAGGTTAGAGAGAAACAAAAATTCAAGGCGATGGGAAAGAGAACATAAAACTTATTAAGATAACAAAAGTCTATATAATTTGAAAAGTGAATAAATAAAGAATAAAAAAATTATTTGTTTTCTCTCTCTTTTTATTTCTTAATCAACTCATGGAGAACAGCTTTCATCTTCTAGATTTCTTTCCTATCTTCTGAAATAGAATCTCCCCAGGATTTGAGAAGCTCTTGTTGATTAGAAAAAAGCTCATCCTGATTCTTGATAGTCTTGTCTTGAACTCTGATTATTTATTCAAGAGTATCAATTCTATCTTGAAAATTCTTATTGTCTTGAGACAACATAGAATTTTGTTTGATCTACTGGTTTCCCAGTAGATACTAGTTGTCAAGTATAAAAAACTGCCTATCATACCTCTAAAATTTGTTTGATCTACTGGTTTCCCAGTTTCATCAAGATCAAGTGTATTTGAGGTACCAATTGGAGTGCTAATACTTTTAGTATTGTCATATCCATACTTTTTGAGTAAATATTTGATATACTTATGTTGATATATATAGATTCCTTCTGGTTTTTGTGAAATTTGAAACCCTAAAAAGAAATTTAACTCACCCATCATGCTCATTTCAAACTTATATTTCATTAGATTTGAAAAATAATCAGTTAAAGATTGCTGAGTTGACCCAAATATGATGTCATCAACATAAATTTGAACTATCAAAAAAATTTATTTTCCATTTTTATAAAAATGGTTGGATCTATTGTACCTTTTGCGTAATTGTTCTTTTAAAGAAATCATGTAAGTCTATCATACCATGCTCTAGGGGCTTGTTTATGGCCATATAAAGATTTGGTATATTTAAAAACATGATTTGGATATTTTGAATCTATAAAACCAGGTGGTTCTTCAACAAAAACTTCTTCTTGAAAAAAATCATTTAGAAAAGAACATTTAACATCCATTTGAAATAATTTAAAATTAAATTATGTTGCAAAGGCTAATAGAATATGAAAAGATTCGATTCTAGCTACCATAGCATATGTTTCTTCATAGTCTATTCCATCTTGTTGATTATAGCCCTTAGAAACAAGTCATGATTTACTTCTTACAATGATTCCATTTTCATCACATTTATTTATGAAGACCCATTTTACACTAATTAAGTTGTCTCTTTAGTTATTTAAACTAAAGTCCAGACTTTATTCCTTTCAAATTCATTTAGTTTATATTGAATTGCTTTAATCCAATCTCCATCACTTAAGGACTCACTTAGACTTTTAGGTTCAGAAAAAGGCAAGGTGTTCTATATCATTTCTCAAGGGATTTCTAGTTCTTACAGGTTGATTTACATCACCAATGATATTATCCCTGGGATTATTCCTAATAAACAATTTATTAGGGTTTTGTAAGACCTGTTCATCCACATATGGTAGAAAATCTTCTGGAGTAAAATTTTCAGAAATACTTTCTTGAAAATTTTCCATATCGGAAATATTTTCTATCACGGGTGGATAATCAGTTTTTGAAAACACATCTAAGGATGTAGGTTGAGGTTTTTTAAAAACAAAGGGGTTAGTTTCATCAAATTTAACAAGAACTATTTCTTCAACAGTACATGCGTTTTTGTTGAAAACTCTATAATCCTTAGAAGTTGTAGAATAGCCTAGAAAAATTTATTCATCTGATTTAGGTGAAAATTTATGTAGATTATCTTTTGTATTCAATATGAATACTTTTCATCCAAAAACATTGAAGTATGAAACTTTAGGTTTTCAGACAATCTACAATTCATAAGGTTTTTTATTAAAAAAAGGTCTAGTTAAAACACTATTTATAGTTAAGAAGAAGTACTAAAAGCTTCAACCCAAAAATGCTTAGCAATTGAGTATTCACTCACCATGGTTCTTGTCATTTCCTGAAGAATACGATTTCTTCTCTCAACGACACCATTTTTCTAAGGAGTTCTTGGAGCTAAAAATTTGTGAGTAATACCTTTCTTACTATAAAAAATTTTAAAATCCAAATTTTGAAATTCACCACCATGATCACTATGGATAGTTATCAAAGGTAGGTTTTTCTCATTTTTAATTTGGGCTCTGGAAATTTTAAAATAGAAAAAGGCTTCATATTTCTTTGTTAGAAAATATACCCATGTAAATCTAGTAAATTCATTAATTAAAACAAATCCATAGTATTTTCCTCCAATGCTTCCAGTTTGTGAAGGACCAAAATGATCCATGTGCACTAGCTTTAATGCATTGGAAGTTGAAACTTAATTGATTGATTTAAAGCTAGTTTTGTGTTTCTTTCCAAATTGAAAAGGATCATAAACCTTTGAAGAATCATATCTAAGATCCGGTAGATCTTTTACAAGTCTTTTCTTTGAAAGTTTATAAAGTTTTCTTAGGTTGTAGTGTCCTAGTCTTCTATTCCATAGCCAATATTGGTCTTATATTGCACTTAAGAAAGGTAAATTTTGGATCCTAAGGTCTTCTTAGTTAATAGTGTATACATTCTCTTGCCTATGGACAGATAGAATGAATTCATCTTTGGAATTGTGAACTAAACACTTATCATTTAAAAAATTTACAAGGTATCCTTCATCACATAATTAAATTATTCTGATGATATTGTGCTTAAGACCTTTGACAAAAAAACATTTGAAATTTGATCTTTTCCAAGAAAAACAATATTACCTATTCTAGAAATATTTCTTTGATCATTATTTCTGAAGGTAACTTTTCCACCTTTTGTTTTGATAATCTTTTCAAAGAAATATTTCTTTCCGATCATGTGTTGAGAACAACCACTATCCATGTACCAAATGTTCGTGTTGTTGTTACACTTCTTAATTTTATGAAAAAAAAAACAATTAGTTTTTTGGAATCCAAACTTGTTTGGATTCAGAAGGGATAGATAAAAGAATTTTAGGAATCCACATTTGTTTTGAAAAATGAGCTTTATGAAATCCTAAAGACTGAGTTCTATTAAGAGAACAATTTCTTTCCCAGTGTCCACCACATTGACACTTAGTACAAAATGGGGTACTTTGAGGAAAAAAATAGTTATTACTAAAAAAGGGTTTAGAATGAGTATAACCAAAACCAGAATGATTCCTTAAAGGTAAAATTTGATAATACATTTTATCAAAGTTATCTTTTCTATAGGTAAAGTTTTACAAACACTTCTTCAAGGAAAATATTTCTG
Organism: Viscum album; assembly: GCA_963277665.1. NCBI lineage: Eukaryota > Viridiplantae > Streptophyta > Magnoliopsida > Santalales > Viscaceae > Viscum > Viscum album. Next base: position 1,126,188,545 of record OY728146.1, read on the forward strand.
ACTATAGTTTTAAAACTATGTTTTTATCCTTGAAAACATTATTTTTGGAACTAGAGTTAGTCTCTAAAATATTTTTCTTGGAAATTAAATTTTCAAGATACTTAGAAAGTTTATCCTTATCATATTTGACTTTATCAGGGGTTTTTAAAATACTTTCAAAATCAAAAGTTTTTATATCAAGATCATTAGAAAGATCTGATACTTCTTTAGTTAAAATAGAAATTATAGAATTTTCTTTATCAAGATTTTTCTTAGTTTTAGAATTTTCATTCTCAAGTAGTTTAGCAAACCTAGACACTTCTTTATAAGAAGGTAATGTATTATCTTCTGATGATGAAGACTCATCATTTAAAGATTCATAATATTTATTATCAGTATAATTTTCATTCAAGGATACATTTATAATAGCCTCAAAATTGTGTACCTTAGCCAGGAGACAATGATCTTCAATTGGTAGTCAGGTTATAAGTCCAATATTCCTTGGTCCTAAAGATTCATATTCTGAAGAATCATCTGATGAATTGCCACCACTTGCACTCCAAGAATCATTTTCCTTCAAGACTTTCTTTTTCTTTGTCTTGTAAAACATTTTCTTATTTCTTTCAGAATTTTTCTCCTTTATATATTTTCTTTTCAGTAAAGGACAATCAGGTCATATATAACCTACTTTATTGCATTCATAACAAGTTACTTCCAAATATTTATTATCCTTCCTATATTTATTTTTGAATCTATATTGGAAGTCTTTATTTCCCACAATCGTGTTCATCCTTTGAGAAATATTGGATAACTCATTATCTGAGTGATCATTATCACTTGATTCTGACATAACAACTTTCTTAGCTTTTGATCTTGTTATCCTTTCAGGTTTTTTAGCTTTAGATGTAGTAGTAAAAGATACACTTCCATTTCTATTTTTCTTCTTATTGAAATCAGTATCTCTTTTCATTATTGTCTCATGCTGTAGAAGAGTTCCAAAAATTTCATCAAGAGTAATCTGAGAAACTTTTCTGTTTTCATCAATAGTTATCCTTTTTTACTCTCATTCGTTTGGAATTATATAAATAATCTTGTCTACAAGAGCTTCATCATCAAGAACTTTTTCTCCCATAGATTTTAAGCTGTTGACAATTGTCATAAATATTTGTTGCACCTTACATAATGGCTCTCCATAAGGAAAAAAGAAATCCATGATACTCTGCTCAAATCATTTCTATTCTTATTTCAATAACCTTAGATGTACCAAAATGTGTGACTTCCAATTTCTTCCAAACACAGTTGGCTAATTCACAAGATGATATCTGACTATATATAATCCTGGACATAGAACACAACAGAGTATTTCATACCTTGTAATTCAGTTGATATTCTTACTTCTCTTGATTGGTGAAAGTACTAACTTCTTTGTCAGGGATTTTGTAACCTTCAGTAAGCATAAAAAAATTGTCTACACCAGTGTTAATAAAAAATGTCATCATTCGATCTCTCTAGTACTCATAATCATTCCCATCAAATATAGGTGGTCTAGTTGGATTTTAGATTTTCAATTGAACCAATATTCATTCCTACCATCTAATAAAACAACTAAATCTTTTCCACTCCGCATGTTAGTGTAGTAAGTAGTTGAAAACAAAAAATTGTAATAAAAACACTATTATTTTTAAAATTAATAGAGCAAGTAATACAAATCATTGGGAACCTCCTCTAATACCAATTGTTGGATTGATATATAGATGTATATGTATATTAGATGGATCAATACAAGTGGGGGTGAATTGTAGGTTTAAAAACATTTTTGTTTAAACACTTAATAAATTAGTTTAAATGATCTTAAACTAATACAATTCACAACAAATACAATTAACTACAATTGTCTTGGATATAAAAGGTATGATATGATGTAATACTATAAGAATTGTAAATCAATTGTATTCAAAATGAATACAATAATCAGAGTAATACAATAATGAAATATTCTACCATAAAGCGTATAGAATCTATTAATACTATATGTAATAGTATAATTATAATTGAAACAATTACAATTGAATCTGAAATAAAGAAAGAAAATAATACAATTTCTTTTCTAATACAAATAGTAGCAGAAATGTAAAAGTATTATAATTCTTTTATCCCAAAGAGAATGGTATCCTTTCATCTAGGATAAGAGTTATGTCTTACCACCACCTTGGTAATCCCTCGATACGATGATTGGTACGTCTGTCTTACTATCCCCACAAGCCCTCGATTTTACAGGACATCGGTACCTATGTCTTTCAAACACTTGAAATCCCTCGATATGAAGATCAGTAGCATTGTCTACCTATCCTCATTATCCCTCGGTCATTATCACCAGATCGGTCACACAAAAAAAAACAAATCACTTATTGAAATAAAAAAAACTAAGAACAAGCCATTCACATTTTGTAATTTCAAGGCTTTCGCAAAAAGTAAGAGAGAAGTCACAGCGTCTCTCTCTAGAACTTGATAGAAGAAAAGAATGATCAAAGTCTCTCAGTTTTATTCTCAGCTTCAAATGACCACCTATTTATAGGCATCATGTTCCAACGGTCATATTTCTCCAGAAAACACGGAGGGACTTGGACACCTGGCATTATAACGGTCATATTGAAATAGAAAACACGACATCATTTTGATTAGTTTATAACTAACTCCACATCATCGTTTTTGTTAAAAAAGGATATATGAAAATTATAATCATGATTATGATTGATATAAAACATGTGTTTAAACAAAGGATAAAATGCACGCATGTGATAGAAGTAAAAAAAAATACAATCAGTATTACTAAGTACAATGTATTGATATGATGCAAAGTGAATATGATGCAAAAAAGTTAGTACGATTGAAAGAGTCAGTATGATTGACAGGATCAGTATGATTTAGTCAGTACAATAAACATAGTTAGTATGATATACATAGTCAGTATGATAAATATAGTCTGTATGATAAACATAGTCAGAATGATAAGCATAGTCAGTACGATAAACATAGTCCGTATGATAAACATAGTTAGTACGATAAGAATATTAAATATGATAAACATAGTCAGTACGATAAACATAGTCAGTATGATAAACAATTTTGAATAGATTTTTGATTTCCAAAACAAGACATAAAAGTCAAAAGAGGACTTTTGACTTAACAAATTTTACCGTCTTTTAATAATGAACCCATTTTAAATATAATTTTTGACCCTTTTATAAATTTTATTTGAATAAATAAAGTTAATTTTTGAAATATAAATATCAAAATTTACTTTGGGTGAATTTTTAGTATTTTTCTGAGAAGTTTTATTTTTTAATGAATAGTGAAAAAAAACAATGAATTTTAATTCAAAACTCCTTTTTCATAAAATTTATTTATATCAATAAATAGTATTTTTAATCAGTTTTTAAGTATTATTAAATCAATTTTACATCATTTAAACCAATTTAGGCCATTTTAAAAAAATTACACTAAATTTGGTTATAAAAACATGGAAAACTTTTGAACATTTTTACTTTAAAAATCCGCTTTGTCGTCCCATCTGTGGGATTAAATTTAAATCAATTTTTTCCACTTATGTGTTTATAATTTGTAAAAATAGATTCTATATTTTTAATAATAATAATTTAAAATTTATAATAAGTTCAAATTAGTTTTTAACAAAAAATATAAGTGAAACTGTTTAAAATTAATTACAGCGATTAAGGTAAAAATAATATTACTTAATGGTTAAAATTTAATCTTAAGAGGCCAAAAGACCTAGATACGTGTCTAAAATCCATTTTATGGAAATATTTCTACCAATTACCCTATTTTATTTAATTTTGACAATTATCAGAGGCACATTATGTAAGGTAGGAATCTCAATTGTTCTTACCTTTTTATATTTACAAGAATACCACTCCTCTATAAAAGAGTACTCACCCCCCCCCCACCAATTCTCCGCACCTCTCAGTAAAATTTGACTTTGGAAACCACTACCCATATATCATCCCAAAATCCCTCCCTTAATCATATAATCCTACATTTTTTAATAAATCCAACCAAGGAATCCCTCTAGTGAAAACTAAGAGGAGTTACCCAAAGAAGATGTAACATCCTTCCTCAAGATCCTTTGTTTTATTTTCATTCTCCACCCTCAAAAATATTATTATTACATGATTATATAATAACCTACTTATCATCAATATACTTATATTTTTTTATTCTAATGGTTCTACCTAAACTTACACACACTTTCATCTAATAGGTAACGAACTTACCGTTTGTGTGTACATCGGACTACCACCTCATCAAACGATGTTGTTATTTTTTCATTTACCACCTCTCATGGAAGTTAATTATAATATAAACTATTTTTTTATATATTATATATGATATTTATTATCTATCTATTCTTTTTTAATTATTATATAAAACATACCTTCATTCTTTCCTTTTTTTTCTTACGATAACTTCATTTGGGGACGTGTGGACTACCGCCTCCTAAAAGTGATGTGATTCATTAACACTTAAAATGGAATGTGTTAAGGATGGATTTAGTAAAATTATATTATAAATATTAAATAATAATTTTACTATAATAATTTTATATATATATATATGTAATTTACCTTTTTTCTTTCTAAACAACAATAAAATATAAATAGTGTTCATTCGTACGTATGGTCTATCATCTCCATGAATGGTGTATTTAATTTTTATTTATACCTTTTATAGATTATTAAAAATATTAATAAACTTAATATATATTATAGTTATATCATTTTTTAAATTCTTTAAATGAGTAAATCGTGATCTAAGTATGAGGATCAAGAATAACAAGTCAAAACATATGTGAAAAACAAAGCATATATTACCCAAAAACATAACATTAACAATTGGTTTTTAATAAATGGTGATATAAAGCCATAACCAAATAATATGTGGTTTTAAATATAATTATATAGTTATATGGTATATTTATAATAAACTTATATTTATTATACATGATATTTGAATGTGTATAAAAAAGGTCAAGACTTAAGGTAGGGTTTTCTCATCTCACTTTTATTTTTTGTGTGGCTTATGCCTTATTCACTACTCATTTATTTTGTGTGGTTTATAAACTTAACATTAATGTATTATATTATTATTATAATTAAATTTATTGTTATTTACATATCCATTTTATGATCTTTATTTCATGGGGTTTTATGGTTCAAAAGTTTCCAAATCAGTAAGGTAGTTTGGTCTCAATTTTCTATATTTGAGACACATGTTTTTTATGCACCTATATTATTTTTTGAGGTGTATATAATTCCATTTTAAATTTTTTATCATGAATATAACTATTTTGATTATATATTAAGCTTAATTTAATTTTATTTTCTTACATGGGGAGAATTATTCAAAGTTACCAAGTGGAAATATTTTATTCCAACAATCTCATCATTTATCAGGATAGTTTATGATTATGATTTCATTGATAAATCCATATGATCCATATTTCAATAAAATTAATTAATTTTATTATCATGTGTTTATTCATGATATATTCAAGAATTATTACCATTTTTTCACTCTTTTTTACTTAATATATTTAAAAATGTTTTTTTAAGACGATCTAACTTTATCTCTCTCTTCAGTCCAAAATCTATGTTCTTTCAAAAAAAATTCTAAAAAAAAATTCTAAAATTTAATAATAATATCATATTACACATAAAATAAATTTTACCCATGTTATAGGATTTAAACAAAAAATGTTTTTTTAAGGAATTTTTTTTTCGTTTTCTGATCAAGTCACTTTTATAAACTTTTTACAGTGGAAAAGTAATGTTTGGCGTGTACAGATTTATCTGCCATCATGAATATCCTTCTATTAAAGTTTCTTTTGAAAGTTTATAAGATTAATTTTTAAAAAAAAATCCTAATATTCTGTACATTCATTGTTTTTAATGTGATTTTCAAATAAAAGGGTTTTTTTTAAATATGTTTAAAATTTATTTTAAATGCATTTCAAATATTCTTTTCTATGTTTTCAAAATGTTATTTTCAAAGAAAATTATTTCAATTATTTAAAATATTTTTTTATAAGTTTTTTAAGAATTACCAACAAAAAATGTTTTCAAAAAAAATTAGGCTTTCTTTATATGTTTTCCAAATTTTTTTAAAGAAAAAGTTTTAAAAAAATCAAGCTTCTTTTATAAGTTTTTAAAGAAAACAGTTTTCAAAATGTATTCATGATTCTTTTATATGTTTTCAAGGAAGATAATTTCAAAAAAAAATCAAGATTATTTTATAAGTTTTCAAGGATATTTTTTTTAAAAGGTTCCTTTATAATTTTTCAAATCTATTATCAAAGAAAATTTTTTCCAACACATTTTTAAGATTCCTTAATATGTTTTCAAAGAAAAAATGGTTTTCAAAAAAAATTCTTTAAAAAATAATTTTTCAAATAAGAAAGGATATTTTCCTCAAAAAATGTTTTTAACTATATTTAAAAATTATTTTAAATCTAAAATAATGCTTTTTTGTGTTACTCATTCCTTTTATGGGGATATGGTCCAAGTTTTCCATTCATATTCTTTCTCTGAATAGTTTTTTTTAATGTAATGATGTTTATGAAACTCATTTATCTTTCACAGGTTATATGTTTATGAAACTCGTTTATATTTCATGGGTTATATGTTTATGCATCCCATTTCTCTTTCATAGTTTATCTACTTATAAAACTTTCTTCTTTTCATGGGTTATGTTTTGATAAAATCATTTTAAAACCTATCTCTTTTTTTACAAGTTATGATATGATTACATGTTCATGATACCCCTTTCATTTCATGGGTTATTATATGATGAATGTTTATGATATTATGGCACGCATATTTATGATTTTATTAGGTGATAGGTAGGATGTATATCTTCCTCTAATGCATTGGGTAAATATTTATATCTCATGAGATAGACATGGCTAAAACAGGGTGTGAAATCAGTTCAGTAAAGGAATTTGTCTGCTAATATGGTCTTGGGAGTGAACCTTGACTACTAATATGGTTGTGAGAGTAAACCATGACTACCAAGATGGTATGAGGAGTGAAAACATACTAATAATATGGACTTTTAAGTGATTCTTGTAATACTATGGAAATAATTTTATATGCTTTTTTGTCTTCCACAAATTCTATTTCTTATTCCTATGTTATGCTTTTATTGATTATGTTCTTGATTCCCATATGATTCATGTCTTATAAACATAAAATATTTATTTTATGACTCATGTATATGATATTTGATATATATAGTATGATCTCTAAATGTTATTCTCATGTTCTCAAACCATTATGCTCATGTTATTCTTATATATCTCCTTTGTTTACCCTTACTGGGCATCTGAGTTCGCCTCCTTTTTATGTTTCCCTTCCTCAGGTTTTGAAGAAAGGTTTTAATTAAAAGTACTAAAGGGGAAGATATTTTTGGGAAACGTTGAAGATATTTCATTGAGTTATAATATTTTGTTTCAATTTTCCAAATTCACTAAACTATTATGGTCCTCGGGCATGTACTTTTTTAATGTGCTGAATATTCATAAAAAATTATGTATTATCTATGTATGTTAATCAATGGTCTCTATGTGCCTCAACCAGCAAGATTTTATCTTATGAATCCCATTTATCAGAGATTACAATGGAGATATCATTATTGGTCTTTGACCTTGACCAATCCCAAGTTGAGATCTATGAAATTAAGCATGATCAAAACCATTTATGGGAGAAGTTCAAGATCATTGAGACAACGGCCCAAACCATGTACACTGAAGCGCTCCATGAAAAAATTAAAATCACACACCTTACCCTCAGGAAGTTTTCTAGTGTAATAAAGGAATATATATCAAAACTATAATAATATGAATATATATATTTTATATATTAATGAATATATTTATTCCTTATTGTAGTTACTTTATAAATGATTTTTATTTTGATACGATAAAAAAATTGTATTGTTTTGTAATATGCAATTAAGATATTTTTTTTAATTAATTATTGAATTTTGAAATTAAATTATATATTAATAAAATAATATAATAAATAATATTTATTAAATATAAATTATAATATAATTTTTATGAAGTCAAATATAATTGTTATAAGGGTTTGAAAATTGTTATTGTTGAAAAAACTAGTATTTATCGATAAATATCAATTATTGTTTTAAAATTGGAAATTATTATATTTAGAAAATTATTTTGGTAAAATAAATATTATTTGTTTAATTATAACATTGAAATTTTAAAAACATTTAATTTTTCATAGTTTTCTGAAATAGTCTAATTTTCAGGTAAAAAATAAATACAGTATAAATATATGGTGTGTATTATGACATCATAATTATCAAAAAGTGATGTAATAAATGTTATAAAAGGTATAAAAAACAAAATATATGTTCTTCCTTTAAAATAATTTAATTTTAAGGTTATTTTATTAATTTTGTAAATTCTTTATGAATCTTTCCAAACCTATATTATATTTTATGGTTTTAAAATTATTTCTCTATGAACATGACTCACTTACACATAAACAAGGGGATTATTTTAATTATTTTAGACCTTACACTTATAAAATAATTAAAACCAATCTTATTTTTTATAAACCATCAGAAAAAACCATGTTCATGTTTGTGGTTTTTATTATTTTATTATATAGAGTCCCAAACCTAAGTTTGGGAAATATTATAGAACTCCTATATAAATCCACCCAATATCCCATTAATCATCACTAAAAGACCTTATATAATGTCATTAATCTAAACTAACATCTCTATAGTCCTTCCATAATTCCAACAATCTCTCAATAAGCTCATCCCAAGGTTTTGCAATCACCCTCTCATGGTAAGGGATTTCCCTCTCTTCTTTTCCATTCAAGTACCTTCTTTGTATTTAGCATTTTTAATCTCAATTTGTTACGTTTTAATTACTTAATAATGATCCCTATAGTGTAAAATTTATGTAATTAAAATGATATGTCATTTATACCCTCTCATTATAGCATTTACCTAAGTCGTTACTATACTGAAATTTAGTAAGGGACTTTCACCATCTCCTCCTTATTCAAGCATTTAATCTATTTTATGCCTTTTGATTTCAATTTATAACATTGGGATTTGTTTTTCCATATCCCTATTACTTCCCTTTAGATATAAAAGTTATTATAGAACTATTTTACTCTCATTAAACCATTTTATGAATCATGAAATGTTGTCATTATGTTGCCGAAACTTCTCTGTGATTTTCCCTACCAAACATTTGTGAAGTGTATACCCATACCAATTATCACTCAAGGGTATTCACTTAGTTATAAATTTACATAATTTATTGAGGACTTACATTTATGTAACCCAAAATAATTGATAATGGGGTTAAAATTTATGAAATACATCCTCTTTTTGTATGATCTATGTGGCACACTTATGCATGTCCATGATATGATTTTGATGGGTAAACCCAGATTGCACTCCAATGCATTGAGTAATGTTTTAGTATCATGAGATTATATGTATGGTGAACAAGAAGTTATACTAAGAATGTTATGTTATTATGTCTTGGTGTTTAACCATGAATTTTTCTTATGATGTCAAGTTTAAATTTGTTTCCACATTCCCATGTTGCCTTTAGGTTATCATGCCATATCTTGACTCTTATTCATGTTTATGGTTCTCAACCCTTTAATGTCCAGTTTAAATTCTTATTGTATAACATTTAATACATTATTCATGTTATGATTTGTTTATTAGCCTACATGTCTTTATATAATACTACTTTCTTATGTATGTCACCAGGTTATCCCATCCAGTTTTAAGAATGATGGAAAATTACAGTATAAAAAAAGGGGCATTAGCGGTGGTTTTTTTATGGACTGGCGGTGGTTTAAACCACCACCTAATAGTATAGAGTTTTTTATTAAAATTGTTTCATATTTCATGGTCTCAAGTAATTTATAAATTATTTCTTTAATTTCATGGTGGTTTTGTTATGTGTTATTTTTGGAGTATTTAGTGGCGGTTTCTTGTTTATTTAGTGGTGGTTCTTTTATAAAAAAATATCTGGGGGAAATATAAATAAAATAAAAATAACCACAGCTAAATATATTATCATTGGTTTGTTTTATCGGAGTTTAATTGTGACCACTACTAAAACATGTTTTATTTAATGTATTTAGCAGTGGTTACAAAAAACCACTGCTAAATCAGATTTTTTTTAAAGAAAAATATTTAATAACAAACTGTAAATATAAAAAAACTGACATGTAATAAATCAAAACATGAATATATGATAAATCAATCATAGATACATCATAAATTCATATTCATATATACAAACATCCACATCATGACCATAATTGCATCTGTCTGCCTCCACATCATCCCATCAATCGAAACCAACCATGTCATATCATAAACTATAATAAAAAATAAAACAAAAAATAAAACTAAAGATAATAAATCAGAATTACAATAGAATAATAGATAACATTTTAACATAACATGGAAACTAAGAACCATCATGATTTACATCTAAAAAATTTCATGGATCGGAATGGTGAACCTCCCGTCTACTGTCGACATCTACCACCAGCAATGAAAACCAGAACATTTAAGGAAAAAAATGTGAAATAGAAAATACATAGAATATATTTAGAATTTTGCACATAAATTTTTTTTATTTTTTTAATAAAAAAGAATAAATTTTAACATAAAAAAATAATATATAATGAAAAATACTTTGAAATCATAAAAATACCTATTTAATATAAGATTCAATACTTGAAATTAAAAAGGGATGAATAAATATTCTAATTAATTTTTAAAGCAATGTACGGTGTGCTTGAAATTTACTTAATAAAAATTTTAAAGAATTTGATATCAGAAAATGTTATATATTTTAAAAACTACTCATTAGTGGTTGTCCCTATATTCCACATCAATATAAGGTTATTTTCTATGGTTTTGACTGTTCCATGTGCATTTTAGTATTTTAAAACACTAAAAACACATTTACAGTCATCCTGGGAAAAATATAATCTTGAATGATGTGTCATCATTTTCTACCTTTCAAAATACAATCTATGGTCATTTTACCTGATTTTAGGGAAATCTAACATTTTTTCCAGGTTTTGATCCCCCAAAACTTGTTTTTAAAGACTTTGGTACCTTTAAGAAGTGTTTAACAATAATTCTAACCACAATGCACGTCAGATTGACATGTTTTCTACGTGTACAAATAAAAAAAAACTCATCAATTGTTCTCCCATGATTTCATATCAATATTAGGTCATTTTATATGGTTTTGACCATTCCACACATGTTTTAGTGTTTTAAAACACTAAAAATGAGTTTATATCCATCCTGGGAAAACCATAATTCAGAATGATATGCTGCCAGTTCCTATATTTCACAATTCAATCTACAGTAATTGTCCCTTAATTTCAGGGAAATCCTACATCATTTTACTAGTTTTGAATGCTTAACACTTGTTTTTAAAGGCTTTTGTACCTTTAATAAGTGTTTATCAAGTAATTATGACCACACAGCATGTTCAATTGACATGTTGTCTATACACACACATTAAAAATAACATAGTGGTCATTTTACCAAGATTACACAACAATTTTATGTCTTTTACTAATCTTTTTATTATTCCACACGCGTTTTAGTGTTTTAAAACACTAAAAATATGTTTATGTCCATCTTGGAAAAACTATATTTCAGAATTACATGTTAGTAGTTCCTACATTTAACAATTCAATCTACAGTCTTTTTCCCCAAATTTGAAGGAAATCCAACATCATTTGCTTAGTTTTGACCCCCCATAAAACTTGTTTTTAAATGCTTTTGTACTTTTAAGAAGTGTTTACCAAGTAATCCCAAACACACTGCACATCATATTAAATTTTTTTCTATACGTACACATTAAAAAACTCAACAGTGGTTTTCCTATGATTTCACATCAATTTGAGGTCTTCCACTATGGTTTTAACCATTCCAGGCATGTTTTAGTGTTTTAAAACACCGAAAATATGTTTATGACCATTATAAGAAAACAATAATTTGGAATGAAATGTTATTTGTTCCTGAATTTCGCAATTCAATATATTTTCATTTTTTACTTAATTTCAAGGAAATATGACATTTTTTCTGGGTTTTACCCCTGATACTTGTTTTTTAAGGTTTTTGTACCTTTAAGAAGTGTTTACCAGTAATTCTAACAACACCATACATCGGATTGATGTTTTTTTTCTGTGTACATTTCAAAAAAACTCATCAGTGGTTTCCCATTATTTCTCATCAATATGATGTTGTTTTCTGTGGTTTTGACTGTTCCATGCATCTTTTAGTGTTTTAAAAACGCATATATGGTCATCCTGGGAAAACCATAATTTGGAATAATGTGTCGTCAGTTCCTATATTTTAAAATTTAATCTACGGTCATTGTGAACTGATTTTAGCGAAATATGATGTTTTTTTTCTAGTTTTGACCCCCCCCCCCCCCTGAAGCTCGTTTTTAAAGGTTATTGTACCTTTATGAATTGTTTACTGAGTAATTTTGATCACACCACACATCGGATTGACGTGTTGTCTATGTGTATATATCAAAAATAACTCAGAAGTGTTTTTCCCATGATTTCACATCAATATGAGGTATTTTCTAGGGTTTTTGACCATTCCACACATGTTTTAGTGTTTTAAACCACTAAAAATGTATTTATAACCATAATAGTCAAACAATCATTTGGAATTACATGTTTTTGGTTCCTGCATTTCATAATTAAATATATGGTTTCTATTCCCCAATTTTAGGGAAATTTGATGTTTTTTTCTAGGCCCCCCCCCAACACTTGTTTTTAAAGGTATTTTCACATTTAATAGTTGTTTACTAGGTTAAAACCAAGAAAACAAGCTCAGGTTGTTTTCAAACTTATGGATAATGATCTATAATTCATTTTTGATGTGTAGGAATCAACCACACATCAATTTGGAACAAAAATGTTGTTTGTATTACTCAAAATGAGTGTTTTCTATATAAAAGTTTCATTTTAGTTTTATTTATGGATGTTGTATGTGTTCTTAGAAAATGATTGAATTATCTATGGAATTTAGAATTTACCTTGGTGGGATGATCTATGAGGCTATAAATTTATTTAGGGATCATGTCGATCATCCACTGAAATGCAGAAACTAAAACATTTTCTATTTTCGATCACTGATGATCCTATGTTTTTCTATAAGAGTTTTTTCTTTCAGTTTTTCATTCAATATTGAAATTTATCTTTGTGATTCCCAATAAAAGGCACTACTTGAACCCCCACTAGTTGTAGGAGTAATGGATGACACCACCCTACTAAAGACAGCTAAGGGAGTAGGCCCAGAATTCATCTCCCATACATGTCCAGGATTCTCCTTCCCTAAAACTATTCCAACTGCATCATTCTGGGAAACTGATGATGATTATTAAGGGTTCACATTCCAGACTTCTTGAATTTTAACTTGTCATTAAAAAAAATATTAACAGTGATTTTTTAAAATATCTAAACTTCATAATATTATCTAATTAATAAATTTTTCATTACTATTTATTGTTATTTCATTACTATAAAAACATAATAATGAAAATTATATTATAACAACAAACAAGCCTTAAACCCACTTAATTTTGGTAGGCTAGATGTATAAAATGAGTCCAAATTGGCATTATTTGATCCATGTAACTGACCACATTTAACTAGGTTTAAGTCTTGTTAGTTTTTATAATATATTTTTCATTATTATGTTTTTATGGTAATGAAATAATATAAAATGTTAATAAATGTACTTACATCAATGTCTTTTGTAGGTTCATTTATAAAACTTTCATCGGATTTGGAATGCACTTTAAACCATATCTCTATTCGGCCAAAAGAGTGACCTAATTCATTAGCATTTATAAAAAAATAAAGACAAGTTAGAAATAATCTTAAGTTATAATAAAATTATATAAATAATAATGAATTAAATATAAACCAAAATTATTATTTTTCTCAAAAAACACTGAGACCCAGCGATGTGATGAATGAATTGCTTCTAACAATTCACATTATTTTTTATATAATTCCTAAAAAATAGAAATGTTAATAAAAATAATAATTTTATTGTGTTTATGTTATTAAGATAATTTAAAATATGAAATTACCTCATGAGATGCATCTCTATTGATATTTAAAAAGAGCTTTCAATGCTCGTGATAAATGTCTTCAGGCACTCTCTTATACATTTTTCGTGAGTTCAGAGAAGTTTCATTAAACTCATTCCTTAATATCCATTTAAAATCTCTCCATTTCTTACCCAAATTTTTTAAATTCCATGGGAATGAAATGGATAAAGGAAATAAAAATAAAAAACATCTAAAAATAAATAACATACCACTTTATAAGTATATTACAAAATTTTACTAATTTCTTTTAAATTATTAATCTAGGAATATTAAGTTAAAATTACCCTTACTTGAGTATCAATGACCTCATTTTTTCTAGTTGTAGGAATATTCCATCAATGTTTATAATTAATGGTAAAGCTCACTGTCTCGTAAGAAATCTACCTAAGAATATGCCCATAGATTCTGAAAACGTCACTGGTAAGCACCCTGAAGTCATAAAATAGAATGATAATCTTGAATTCCTTCAGGTCCCATACATATTTCATGTTCATATTTTTATCCCTTCTAGGGTCGACTTTATCTATTTTAAAAATGCTTTAAACAATTAATAAAATATATTTTTTTGAAAATTGACCTACATACTGGTAAGGGTAACTCACTAATATCCCCTAGATAGAGGGGTGACCAACTAATCCATCATCAGAGGTAAACAGGATGTGTTTTACAAATAACCTTTGGGGAAATGGTTGGACCTCTAATAGTCTTGGGTACAATAGAATCACTGGAATCTATATAAAATGGTGGTAGTTGTGGTGTTCTATGAGATACTGATCGGCTAGGATCCTGAAATTTTTCTATTCTCATCATTCCTTCATTTTAAATGGTTAAGGTGTATTTAATTTATAAAAAATGAAAAAAAATTACAAAAAAAATGAAGTATATATGTATGAAATACTTATAAATGAGAAATTTTATATATTTTCAATACTAATTTATACATTAAATTATCTTTATCTTCATTATCATCATTATTATCAACCTTCACTATGTTGATTCCTTAATTTTCACCCTCTCTTATAGATTCTACTATTTTTATATTTTTTAGAAAAAATTGTTCTATATTTTTTGGTTGATGAGTTTCATTGTCACAAATCACCAATTGATCTTCATCACCCATATCAAATAAGTATCTTTTCTTTAATTGTATAATAACACTCCAACCTTCATGTATTTCATCATCCACATAATAAACCATCTTATCATGTGAAGCCAAGATAAATGGATTGTGCTCTTCATGCTCACTGGAATCCATCAAGTGAGAGAAGTTTACAGAAGTAAAATGTAATGAATCTTTCATTATACTTCGATCAATGTTGACCCACTTTTATTTGAATATGACAATTGAATACTGCCCATCATAGTTTAATTCAATTATATCATTCATCTTCCCATATTATTCCACATCTACAAGTGTAAATACACTACTATTTTCAGTTTTCAAGTCTTTTTCATGATAAATTGTACAAAACCAGAATCCATAAATATTGTAAGCATTGAATTTATTAGACTACTTTATAGGAACTCGATCCAAAAAACATCAAATCATTTGATATTTAATCTTTATTGTCAACAATAATTATCTCAACAAAAATATATATGGTATTACTTTTAACATACGAAAAATAACTACATGGCAATAATATGAATATGAGTATATACTTACATGATGGGAGAACCATTCGATAAGCTCCTTGTTAATATATTTTGTTAATTATAGCTCATTTTGAGCTTAACCCCTTAGTCACCTCTTTGTTTGCAGTCACAATTCTTCAATAAATGGATCTTCAATAACTCTATTTAGTAGTACATATCTATATGCTTGTAGCAACTCCAATTCAGCCAGTGTAAAATTTAACACATTTCCAATTAGTCGTCCAATAGTTTGAAATAATAATGACTGGTTTTTAGAATGAGAATAATTGGATATGTCGTCAGCACATCCAACATGATTTGATGTAGTCTCAATCCCATTCAAATACCTAAAACGTAAGTTCAATCACTCTTTGGCTATATAGACATCAACAATAGAGCCTTTTGGCTGAGCTTTATTCCTCACAAGTGACTTCAAATAACCTAAGTACCTGATAATAAAAAATAAGAAACATATTAAAAAAATTATCCAATGATTTGATAAAATCAAATTCACTAATGAAAATAAAAATAATATCAACATACCTCTCAATTGGATACATCCATCGATAGTGTACCGGTCCACCATGTTTAGCTTATTCAACCAAATTAATAGTCAAATGAATCATGTCTATGAATAATGAAGGTGTAATATCTCCAAATGACATGGTGTTAAAAAATATTTATTAAAGTTTATAAAGATCAATTGGATTTAGAGTTTTTTCATAAAGATCTCTGAAAAATGTACAATACTCAACTAGAACTGCAGTTACTTCTTCAGGTAGAGTATTAGGAAAATCCAATAGCAACAATTGATTTATAAAAATATGTGAGTCATGAATTTTTAATTCATGTGACTTTTGATGTTTCAAATCAACACACCTTAATATGTTACTTGAATATCCATATGTAACTTTTACATTCTTTAATGTTTTAAGGAATACGTCTTTCAAATGATTTTCCATTATAAAAATATTCAAATTATACTTGACAATATCATTTTTTCCATAAACCATGCTTTATATTCATTAACTTCAAATCCTTACAATCATTAAGTTGATCCTTTGATTTACCCTGCTCATTAAGCACTGTAAAAATTACATTATCACAGAATTTCTTCTCAATATGCATTATATCAAGATTAGGATGTATCAAATTAAACTCCCAGTAAAGAAGTTTTAAAAATATAAACTTGTTCGTAAATTTTTATGTTCCAACTTCCTTGTATATTGTAACTCAAACCATTTTTTCCCCTTCTTTAAACTAAAGACATTTTCCAAATTCTTTAGTGACATTCATTAATTGTACCAATATTTCTAAACTAGATAACACCTTCAATGACTTTATTATTCCAATATCTCCATTGAATAATGTATTTTTAAATATTAATTTATGAGAATCATCCAGAAATTAATGATGAAACATAAAACATCATTTTATTCTATGAGGTAATCATTGAGTTTCAAAATCAAAATTACAAATTGGACAATCCAAACTAGTATGAGTGTTCCAACCAGATAAATTTACTAGTTTAGTAAAGTCATTAACTACCCACGTTAAAGTATCATGCATTTTAAATAGTTGTTTCATTGAATAATCATATGTTTCCATGCCATCATCCCACAATTCTCATAATTCATTGATTATTGGTTGAAGGTATACACCAATGTAATTTCCAATAATTTTAATTCTATGAATAATCATAAAAATAATGAAATAATTCTTCTTTATAAACATATATAGAGGTAGATTATAGGGGATAAAAATAACTAGCTAAAATCTATAATTAGTACTTAAAGTACCAAAAGGGTTTAAATCATCATAAGACAATCTGAAACGTACATTCCTAGGATCGAAAGAAAAATATGGATATATAGAAACAAATATATTCCATGATGTTGAATCTTTTGTATGTATGATCAATCAATCATTATTGTCCTCAGCATGACACTTCATGTTGTGTGTAGTTTTAGATGACATGAATAGTCTTTGCAATCATGGTTTTAGAGGAAAGCATTGCAATACCTATGTAGGAGTTTTCTTCTTCTGTTTCTTCCTAGGATTGAATTGATTTATACTCTCATTTTTCTTCATTGAATTCCATCTAATTCTACAACATCTTGTGTATTCTTCTTTATCATACTCTTCTGCCTAATAGAGCATGAAATCATTAGGGCATTCATGTATCTTTTTATAATCAATTACAAGTTTTTTGATGACTTTCTTCATCTCATATAATGGTGTAGGGATCTTATATTCACTAAATACATCATAAAGAATCTCTAAAATTATGTATATTTATTTTTCAGTAATTCCACAAACACTTTATATGATATAACTTAAGTAGAAACGAAAACTTTGAATACTTGGCATGCCCTTCATATAGTTCTTGTTGTCTATCTTCAAATAATTCATAAAAATAATTTTTTTTGGTCATTGAAGTTCTGAGCAACATTAACCTTCTTAGGATAAACTAAAGGTTTTGTTAATATATTAAAATCTCAGACACTATATTTTGCAAAACCAAATGCATCATTTAACAAATTTAAAACTAAATTCTCCTCTGTCGGGTCACTTCGTAATTTTTTGACAGTATTTTCATTGTTTTTAATTTCTATAACATTTGATTAACCATTCCAAATCCAACATACATATCAAGAATTAAAATGTTTCAATATAAAATTTTCATATACCACATTTCTATTCAACCATCACTTGAATTTAAAATTAGGACATGAAAATTTTATTCTACCATCCACTGATCGGTTTGCAATTACATAATCTAAAAATTCTTCCAAACCCTTAGCATACCAAGGTGTTCTTCAAGGTAAATTAATACAAATTTTATCCATAGGTATTGGGTTGTATTATCCCTATACATTCAGATATAAATATATAAATGTTTAATTAAATAAGTACAATCAAAATTAAATATCACCAAACTTCGTCATTGACTCTTTTATAACAACTATAAAGGAAAATGGGATGAATCAAATAATGAAATTTTTCTTACTAAACTTATAATATAAAATCATGAGTCAAATAAATTATTATTTCTTAAAAACATAGATTAATAATGGAAAAAATTAGATGGCCACCATATTTTACCATAAAGGAAACCCATAAACGATCTAATAGATATCAAATATGTATTACTAAATTGAGAGTTGGAAAATGAAGTGTCTTTATCGGTAAAGATAAAAAAAATTAGGTTAAAAAGGGATCTATAGTTACAATAAGACTCAAGAGCACGGTATTTGAAGTTATATACATGATTGAAACAACTAATATTTAATGATCGAAGTGTGTAAAATAGACTCTATATTAAATATGATAAAGATGTATCAATTTTTGATATTTTATATGTAGATGACATTATTTTTATAGGGAGAATAGATCTCACGAACAACTTAGGAGTCATGGAAGGATCAATTCTGGAAATATTTGTTTAAAATTTAGTGGAAGAAATTGTAAATATAAAAAATTTGAAATTGGGAAACCAATAATATATTTTTACAAAATCGATTGATTATGATAAGTTTCAATGGATAAAATCTTAAAACAACCTAGTGAAAACATAATATTCATAAAATGATAACATAAAATAAATATAGAAATTAGATTGATTCATAATCAAGATTCCAAGTGAAAGGCATGTCAAAATAATAAAATAATAAGTGTGATGTCTTATGAAAACAATAGTCAACAATACGGATTGTCAATAGAATAAAATATAAGGGGACTGTCCATTAAAACTAATACTCAACTATGTAGGTCACCATTCAAATTAAGTGTCAAAAAATTTTATGGATTACCCTCACCTATGAATTGATCTTCTCCTCCCCGATCAATCAATATTCCATAACATCAACCTCAAATTATTTTTAAATCTATTTGAATTTCTTCAGAGATGATTTATTCTTTATTAATGAGATATTTCTAAGAAAATTATCTTTTAATATTGAAAATATATAACAAAATTTGAACATGGTAAAATTATTCCATTCATATTCATTGTATTTTATCCTGTATTATTTTTCAGGGTTTTTCCATGTAAACGTTTTTCACCCACTTTTATCTTCACTTTCTAAATTTATTTCTCAATTTTTCACCCCAATACAACATTAACATGGTATTGTATTTCAAATAATTAAGACTAAAATAACATTAGATAACTCAAAAATAATTCCTTCATAAATTTCCCTTCAAATAATCTTCAATGACCAATGACTGGTCAAACTAAAAATTCAACAAAACAAAAATCATAACAAATATGACTTAATCAATCTCTATGTCACGGAAGTAGCTGGCAGGGGTGTCAGGTGAAGGCAGTCACTAGTAGTAGAGTTGAGGTTGGGGAGATCATTGGAAATGGGGTCTCTACAAATTAGGGGAGAGGGAGATAGAGGTTGAAGGGGATCTTGGGTCACTGGAAAGGGGGATCTGAGGAGAAGGAGGTAGGAGGGGTCATAGGTCATCGCAGAGGTGGGGGAGGGGGGTCGCGGGTCACCACCGAGGTGGGGGAGGGGGTCCGTGTTTCCACTAAGGGGAGATCCGAGGTGGGAGAGGGATGTTTTAGGGGGTTTATGAGGGTTAGGGTCAC
Source organism: Viscum album (assembly GCA_963277665.1). Taxonomy (NCBI): domain Eukaryota; kingdom Viridiplantae; phylum Streptophyta; class Magnoliopsida; order Santalales; family Viscaceae; genus Viscum; species Viscum album. The sequence goes on from OY728146.1 coordinate 1,126,209,010, forward strand.
CACTGGGGAGGGGAGAGGAGAAGGTCGAGGGATGGGGGATATGGGTCGGGGTTGGGCCGAGGGAGTGGGGGAGGGGAGAAATTAGGGGTGTTTTATAACATTTAGCAAATGTTTAATTAAATCCTCTGTTATTTATTAAAATAATAATATATATATAGTGGCGGTTTGATTAAATAGCCACTATATTATACTTTTTTTAACCGAATTTATTTCATAGTGATTACTTGAACCACCAATAAGCACTTCTTTTTTTGTAGTGTTATGAGAATGATAAGGAAGTTTTTAATAATATTTATGTACCCCCTATTTTAAGGGGTTAATTAATGTAACTAATTACCCAAATACACTATACTTATCTATCCTATGGTTTGTATTATGTGTATTCTTATTTAATAAATCATGAGTTAATGTGTAATAAATATGAGGGTTCTCATAGTTGGTATCAGAGAGGGGTCTAGTTATTTTTGGGATTAATATTTGGAAACTCTAGGGAAATCCTAAGTATGGGACTAAACATAAGAAAACATCCCAAAATTTTGTTAAAGTATAGAGTAATTGGTTTCCAATAGAATACACCCCTACCACAATGCTATAAGTGGATGTGGCACTGGCATAAAAATATCTAGTAGTAACACTTGAAAACATCATATTAAGCTAGACTCGATTGGGAACTAGTGCACGACAATGGCCCTTGCTTCACACTAGGTTTAACAATCCCAGAGGATATGCTTTAGTAAATTTACAATCTCATTGTGAACTATTATTAAAGAAACAAAAAAACCATAAGAGTCTATGTTAGAAAATAGATCATGGATAACACATATTGAAGCCTATAAATTCATAAGTTAAGGAAATAAATGTCACCACCAAACTAAGCATTTAGTAGCAGTTTTTAAGTGGTGGTTTATAAAACCACCGCAATTTTTTTGTAATAAATTTACGGTGGTTTTTTCTAAACCACCACTAAATAGTTAAAAAAAATTAACAAACGTGACACTTTCCCCCCCTAACACACCCAACCCCCCCCCTGACACCCCCACCTCGTCGACTCCCCAAATCCCTAGCTTTTTCGCCACCCATCACCGCCACTCATCACACCTCACCTCATTGTTCCTTTCCGATACTCACCGCACCTCACCCTATCATCCCTCACCATGCCTCACTACCGATCCCGACCCCCACCTCACCACCCCTCAAAGTTCAAGTTGTGATTTCAAGTGAGATTCCCCATCATCTCCTTCTGTATTATCATTAGCTCTCTATACATTTATTTACTTAATTTTGGATATGGTTCAGCGATGATTTAATATAATCATGGTTATTCTTCTCTATTATGATAGGGTTTTTGTCTATAATGGGTATAGGAGGACACAATTTGATGACTTTACAAACATGGAAGTAGTTTTAGTGAAGTTAAGACACTGAATAATTTTATTTTTGGGGTTTTTCCAAAATTGGATGATATTGATGGTTAAAAGGGTGTTACATCATTTGTTTTTTTTCTATTATAGTGTATAGAGTTCTCCATAGACCATAAAAGGGGTGTTGGACATGTGTTTATTGTGATAGTAGTGCCCGGTGTGTTTTCTATCATTTATGACAATTTTTTTAAAAGTAAATATATAATTATAATTATTTATAGGTAGTTATTAATGTTATGTGATGTGATGAAAATTTTAAGAGTTGATACGGACTTGGATGCATCATGGATGAAATTGGATGAGGTCTGCTGAAGTCTGGTTTAGGATATAAAGTAAATATGAAGGTTGGTGGTCCCTATAATTCAAGAAAATATTCTTTTTTTGCATGAATTACTACTACAAGAATATTATATAGACTTCGGTAGAATTTATATGGGAATATTATTGTTGATTAATGGAGATGTGATTTTGTTGGGTCTCATGTACTTGAGAGGTTTGTTCCATGGTACATTGTGAGATGAGATCAATGAACCCTACCTTTATAGATAATACAGTGGGATAAGATGTGAATATATAACCATACCTAGTTTCATCAGGAAACTGTATAAGGTTTGTATTCCACCTTACCCAGATTTCTAATTTTTTTCATGGTGTTGTTCCTTTCTCAGATTTCAAGGTGTAGGACCCATTGGAAGACACTTGGATATATCTTCCTAACCCCCTTTATTATCAATATAGAGGACCTGGTTTATTGATCCATTTTAATAAATTCTATAATTTCATTATTACATAGAATAATAAACACTTTTAGGTTTATAAATTTGATACCAAAAAAAATACAGCAGCATGGATTTATCATCACCCAATGAAAAAAATCATTAGAACATAACCCATTTGATGGTGGTGTTGGTGTGACTTATGACAACATCATGATCACATAAAACATTATGCATGGGATAATTGTCTACTTTCCTAATTTTAATTCTTCTTCAATTTCCATTTAAATTCTTGAATGACCAAATAATGTTATCATAATAAATGTGGATTAATGTCTCTATATATCACTTAGGAAATAGGAAAATTTGTAGATTTTGATTTTCTAAATGTGATTATTTCTATTGGGCTATTAGAATATCCATATTTCAATTCAATATATTGAGCAGCATGGATAGAGGAGGGGGTGTGCATTTATTATTGATATTGTGTGTCACCAAACCATCATGGTTGGTACTAAGGCTAAGAACACACTATTTATAGATATTTTTATCATGTATGTCTACTCTCCACTTCATTTAAAGGTTCCCTTCCTATTTTTTTATTTTATGATTGTCATTATATCTTTCTCAATGATATGGTTTTGTATGATTTTGAGATTATCATTTAGAATTAACTGCTCTATGATACCTATTATATTTTATTTTCCATTATCATTAATTGGATGGTATCATTAATGATTTCAAATTCATTTTTACTAGGGCTTATTACACATGATATTTTAAATGTATTCAACATAAATCATAGAAACTATGTATTACAGGTCTTTTTACATACTATATGTCGAGGAATGAAGCTATGTATCCTCTCAACCAAATATTTTTCTCTATAATTGATTCCCTAAACTGAATTATACATGAATAATTAAAATCATTGAATCCTAATATTCATAATAAATTATTATTTTATATAATTATTACTTAAATTCAATTTCTCAGGTTAAATTGAAAACATTGAATATAAAATTTTCCATGATCTTCCATTTTCAATTGAAATTGTTTTAATTTAATAGTACTCCCACTGAATCTCAACGCATAACAACACCCATTATATGTTTGATTCATTTTAATGGTCCATTTATCTACACATTAAGATCTAATCCTTAAATGAGATCAGAAATTTAATAATTTGTAATTTTATGACTTGTTAACTAGGGACCATGTGTGATTTGAAAAATTAATATTCTAGTTGCACAACATGAGTGTGTAATAAATGTAAAACCCCTGTGTTATACAAATATATATTGATAGGTTTCATATAAACCAAAATAAAATTTTGAGGTAGACTTTAGAAAACCAAGTGTGTATAAATTCACTATATCCTTATAATATGAATTTGGATTTCATTTAGTAAGAATGAATGTTTGGCCAAATTTCATTTACAATTACATAATCATTTTAAAATATCCATGATTAAAAAGGAAAATTTTAGGGGTTCCCAACAAGTGACGCTTTGGATATAAAATTATTTAGGTATGTTATGAAGTAAAATTTTCTATTTCCCACACACATACATGTCTTTGAATTACCAGATTAAATTTTAATATAAATCATTCTTGTCTTTTTTTATCATTTTTTACTATAACAAGTACTTATCCCTTTAATTTTCATGGTACATAGTAACTTCGGACATAAATAAAAAATATTTTTTTTTATAAAAAATATTGATAAAAAACTATAGAAATAGAAAATACTTTTATAATTAGTATAAAATATAGAAAACATAAAAAGATTTTGGTTAAAACTATTAGTGTTTCCAGTTATTTTAAATCTATATACTACACCAAACAAAGCATTTAGTGGTAGTTTTTCAGCAGTGGTTTACAAAATTTAAGTTAATTTTTTTAAAATAATTCCATTGTAGTTTTATATAAAACTTCGTTAAATAGTAAAAAAATTTGACAAACATGACACTTTCCCCCTCCCCTGACACCCCCGACCCCCCCCCCACACACACACACACACACACCCCAAAACCCCTGTGTGCATGCATACCTTATATTTAGACTTCATCTAAGCACATCACATGTAGTCGATAGGTCTTGTAATGTTTGGTGCATATTTTTAGATAGGTTGTGTTGAGGCCTGAGGGTGGATGTGGGTCTAGATTTATGGTGTTTTATTTTATTTTTTATTTTATTTTTTATATTTTTTATCATCCCTTGGGTGATTAGTGTTTGTATGAAAATATGATTTATTCATGGAATTTATTATATAATTTTGTTTATTTCATTTTTTACATTGATATGTGGTATATGTCTTGGTTATTTTTTCATTATAGTATACTCTAATTTGATGTATTTTTCTTCCATAGAATATGGATTGGTACCTTGAAACAAGTTTGCAGCCATTTTCATATGTGTTGGAAAGCTTGAGTTATGTCAAACCTCATCTCATATGATGATTCTAGAATGGGTAATTACAATGTGACATCATATCATTTAGTTCATTTTATAAATTGGGTAGATTAAAGAGGGGAATTTGAAGAATTTATCGAAACCTATGATAGACCATATATAGATGAGTCATGAAAACATTTTTGGTGGTTAGTCCTGGTTACCATGGGTGTGGGATTGTTCTTATTAAATTTTTCTACTATGATTGAGTTTTTTATGGAATATAATGTTCTTACGTAAGTTTTTATTTTAAATTTTCATCTCCTCTATCACTAGAATGAGGCCCATGTGCATGCACCATATTTGGTATATATTGTTTTTATGACATATACATGAATGAATTTAATTGGTATTTTAAAATGGGATTCATTTGTTTAAAGTGACAAAAAAACATATATAGAGTTCAAAAGTATTTAACCTCACAGAATTTATGTTACATGATTGATCCCTTCATAAATATAATTATTTATAATTTTGGTTATTGAACTCGCAGAGTCATGAAAATTGATTCTTGATCCCTTCTTATGTATTTATATAGGAAACCCATATTTAACATATTCATATTTTTTTAACTAGTATATATGAATCTCTTTTCATATTTATTAATAGTTATGTGTTTTAATTTTATTTTAATAATGTGTTGGAACATTATGATATATATGGATAAAATATGGATCACATTACTGAGGAACACACCTTAGTATGCTAAGGGTTTGTCAGAGTTTAGATTTTTCAATTTCCAATCAATCTATTGATGGGAGAATAATATGTTCATGTCCTAAATAGAAATATAAAAGATGGTTGAAGAGAGATGAAGTTTATGAACACTTGATATTGAAGTAATTATCTGCTTAATATTTCTACTGGATTTGGAATGGAGAATCAAACAATACAGAAAGTTTGATCACTGATTTCAATCCATATAATGTGATCCCAACTCCACCAACAATGGAAAATGAAATGAAAAAACTTATAAATGATGCATTCGACATTGAAAGACACCAATATCAATATCAAAACATATTAAAACAACTAATTGAGGGTACTACAAATAGAAACGTGACAAGTGATGTTTTTGAGACTATAGGAAAACCATATCAGGATTATAACATATCATTGGATCCCCCTCTTGATTTTTTGGAGACTAATATAAAAGAAAATTTCACTAATAAGATAGATGTGCTTCATGGTTTATTTTATGATGGAAATCAAGAGTGGTATAGTATATGTTTGAAATATTCAAAACTTTCTTTTTTTTTGAAGTTGTACCATATCAAATGCCTATATAGAATTACAAATAAGGTGATGTCCATGATATTGGAATTGTTGCATGATGCATTTCCTAAGGAAAATATCCCTGAGTCTTTTTATGATATGAAAAAAGTTGTTAACAGGATTTTTTTGAATTATACAAAAATTCATGTGGGTCTCAATGATTGTATGCTTTATTGGGGAGAGGATTCAAGTATATAGGATTTCAAGAAATGTTCTTCTTCTAAATGGAAGTCTATGGGTGATTTTGGAAGTCTGAATCAATATAATACCATGAATGAGAAGAAAATGAACACACCTGTAATGTTTTTTGTTACTTTACTTTAAATCCTCGATTGAAAATATTATTCATATCTTCAAAGACCACTAAACACATGAAGTGGAATTCTATAAATTATAACAATGATGGGTTAATGCGACATCCAAGAGATTCACAATCATGGAATACATTTGATTCATTACATCCATATTTCTCATTTGATCCTAGGAATGTTTGATTAGGATTGGGTGTCAATGGATTCAACTCATTTGGAACTTTGAGTACCAGTTATAGCATTTGGCCGGTTGTTTTGATCCCTTACAATCTACCCCTATAAATATGTATGAAACAAATGTATTTTATCATTTCGATTATTATTCCAAGAAAAAAATACTTATAAATGATATTGATGTATACTTACAGCCTTTAATTGAATAATTACAGGAGTTATAGGGAAACAATGTTGAGACATATGATGCATCTTCTAAAACAATGTTCAAAATGTAAGTTTCTCTAATATGGACCATTAGTGACTTCCCTAGAATTGGAAATTTTTCTGGTTGGAACACTTACACGGGTTTGGATTGTCCTATTTGTAACTTTTATTTTGGGCCTGAATGGGTACCTCACAGTAGAAATAGTGCTTCTTGTGTCATTAAAGATTTCTCGATGCATCTCATAGATTTCGGGTGAACAAGTCAAAAATCAATGGTTTCATTGATCATAGACCACCTCCAAAGTTGTTAATAGGTTTTTAAATATTGGAATAACTTGGAAATGTTGAAATAGAATTGGAGAAGGTGGATCATTTGAATGATAGTGGAAAATGAGTTTGAACTGCATCGTTAAGTGAAATCGGAACGCAATAATGGAAGAAAAAAATATATTCTTCAAAGTTCCATATTAGGAATTTAATTTTATACATCATAATCTTGTTGTGATGCATATTGAGAAGAATGTTTGTGAAAATTTGATCTTCACATTACTTAATTTTCATGGAAAGTTGAAGGATCACCTCAATGATCAGAAATACTTACAAGAAACGAACATAAAGAGTGATCTCAGGCCAGATGAGAATGGAAAGTATTCTCTGAAATTTTTTTAAATGAAAAGTAGGGATAAATATATATTTCTTATAATTTTAAAACATGTGAAGGTATCTGATGGGTATTCAAGTAACATCTCAAGGTTTGTTTAATTAAATAATCGTAGCTTGCATGGATTGAAAAGCCATGATTCACATATTTTGTTACAGTAATTACTTTCATTGGCATTACATACATTATTACCTAAAAAGGTTACTACTTTTGTACTCCAATTCTGAACATTTTTCAGAAAACTATGTGAGAAAACTCTACACCCATTTCAGATTTAAAACCTTCAGGAGAGATTTGTATTGACACTTTGTGCAATGGAGGTGAAATTTTTTCTGTCATGTTTTACTATCATGATGCATTTAATGGTTAATTTTTTTGAGGAAACTAAATTAGGAGGCCTCGTACATTATAGATGGATGTATCCAATTGAGAGGTACTTTATTTATATGTTATTAATTTCAGTAAGAAATTCTTGTAACTTCATTAAATATATAATTATGTTTTTTATTTTATTTCACAGATATCTTGGGCATTTGAAATAATAAGTGAAAAATAAATCTCAACCTGAAGGCTCTATTTCTAAAGACTATTTGGAAGAGGAGTGTCTTACCTTTTGTTCTAGATACTTAGATAATATTGAGACAAGATTCAATCGAGTTGGACATGTTTATGGCACATCGACTCAATTTTAAATACATGGGAAATCAAAAATATGTCTTGTTATTAGCCTATCAGTTGGGAGGAGCTCAAATGTTACACTGATAGAAATAGAATTATTACAGGCACATAGATATGTGCTTATGAATAGTGAAATTTTAGACCATTTATTGAATAGTTGAGGATACAAACAAATAGATAAATGAGAGGAAGAACATAAAATGAGAAAGATATAAAAAAAATATGTTAACAAAGAGATCGTAGAATGGTTTGCATGACGTGTAAGTTCATAAATATTACAATCCATAGGGATATTAGGTTGATAAATATATTTTTTAAATCTAATATTGTATATTAATTTTTTTAGATCATGAATACTGATACTCGAGCAGAGTTGTCAGAATATTTGAAGTTTCTTGCTCGATGTCCTCTATAAAAAGCTAGAAATTTTGACACTTATAACATGAATGACTTTAGATTCCATACAGTTAATCAGGAAGAGGGTTTGAAAAAAAGTAATAGTGGAATATTTACATTTTCTGAAGTGTAATACTATAGAAAGTTAAATTATATTATCTAATTAAACTACCATGGACATTTTTTAGCTGTTTTATTCAAATGAAATTGGGTGGATATTATCAGGGGTGTTAAAATAGATTCCCTGCAATTTACTTATGTGAACTTATCTTGATTGATGGATGTTGGTGACTGTGAACTATATGATCTGTATATCTTATCATCGTAAGAGAAAATGGTATATTATGTGAAATATTTCATGGATGAAGGGTGGATTTTAGTTTCTTACTTAAAATATTAGTCTTTCAAGATTGGATGAAGTAGATGAATTAATGATGGAGTAGTAAATCTACATGATTGAAGGAGAAAATGATTGTACATATAGTTATCCATTCATTTATCAACCACTTATGTCATTTGTGCAGTCATTCATTGTCATTGTTATGTATATTTTATTTGTTAGTATTGTGCATCTGTTATCATTTATATTTTTTTGTCTACATGAATTTTTTAAAATATATGTTCTAAACTTAATTTTATTTGATTAAATGATAGGAATGCTAAGGAGTAATAATTATACTTACACTATAGTATCGAAGAGTTTTTCTAGAAGCTGATCAACTCTGGTAATATTTTCATTAGTTTAAATATTTATTAGACAATTTTATATATTTAATATATTAAATTTTTTATTTATCATTGTTTAATGCATTCATTGAGTTTAGGACATCGATCATCTCGAACAGAAGTGTGGTTGAATGTTCACAAAAAAATCTAACGGGAGTTTTGTTAATGATACTACCAAAGAAGTTAGGGTATGAACTCATTTTTCATTATAATAACTTATTATCAGTTGTCACTATGTTAATATATATTGCTTATAATATGACTTCTATTTGATTTATAGGTAAAAATTAAAGAACTATGAGATTTCAATCCCACATAGTCCTACTCAGTCTCCTAGGATGACCTAGTTGGTAAAGTCCTTAGGAAGGAGCATCCTGGTCGAGTGTATGGATGGGTTTGGGACTATTACCATCTGAGGTCTTTGTAAAGAAAATAGGAATTATAAGTTATGACTGGTGGTGAGAAGGTAAATCACACAACTTAAAAATCATTTAGTTCACAAAATTTTATTGATTTTAAGTTTATATATAAATATACAACATTGTTTAATTTTCAATATAATTGTCTTACAGGTGCCAATAGTAGGAAGTAGAGATGGAGATGGAGAGGGTGATAAGTAGAGTTCATCATTGTTCAATTATTAGTGGAGAGAGTTTGTTCATGTATCAGTACATCATATGTGTTATTTTATCTTTTTCTTATATTTTAGATGGGATCGGGACAACTAGTGCCCTATGTATGTTTTTTCTAACCATGTGTCTATATGTTGTGTTTCAATTGGCTATGGAGATTAAAATTTCTATATGATCATATATTATGTTTATTTTCTTGTCTATATTTTATATATAGGTTGACCTGACTATTATATTCTATGATTTACCACTTGTTTTTCATGGTGCCTTACTATGTTTATACTCACACCTGTATGGGCTTTTCATGCATGATTTTTTTCTTATACAGAAAACTAGTAAATAGTGTCCTTAGTAGACCTAGTATCTATGGAACATAGAAGTAAGTGGAGGCACTGACCATGTTTAGTGGTCAGACTTAGGGATCTTTAGTTGGTAACTCCTCTTCTTTTCGCTTTCAGTTGTTTATAGATTGGGACCTACTTTATTTTTTCTTGGTTAGGCATGTATTTTACCCTTTTCCTTTCCTAAATATTTATCTATCTCATTCTGATGTATTTCTTAGAGGTTACTACATGAATTTTTTACACCAAGAGGTTTTATTTTATTATACCTATGCATTATTTCATGGAGTTGAGTGTGTGTCTGTGTGTGTTCACATACAATAGGATAAAGCTTCCCACTTCAGTGATATTCTTACTCAGTGCTTGTTGCTAGCTCTTCAACTATTGAGGGTGAACATGTGGTGTCACTCTCAGATTACCGGTGTCCCAATTAGGGTCCCTATAGGTCAATTAATGACACAAAACCCCATGGTTTTCTCTAAGACCATAATCTCTATTTAACCCCAACTAATATAGGAAATTATATTATCTTTTCTAAATCTCACATCACAACCCAGTCCTACTAACCAAGGATCATTTTATATTATCTCTCACCAAAATAAGGTCATATATCACTTATCCATATAATGATATATCAAGCCTATAACATATAGGATAACCCCAATCTATCAAACCCTCTATTCGATTAGTATCCTCTTATTTTCACCTTTTTGGTTAGAGCTCAATCTTGATGTGTTGGGTGATCTCACTTTTGAAAGATTTTTGTGCTCTATTTGTGCATGGACACTATTTTTTGAGCTTTTTCTTGTTGGTCTTGAATCATCTGTGAGGATGTAATCAGGTAACTCGGACTATGTGTATTCTTGTTAGTCTAGGCATATAGAGGCATCTATGTTGTTTTCCATGATCTCATAAAGGGGTGGGACCAGTGTTTGAAGTCCTAAGATTTCATAAAGTATTTACCCAATGTATAAATCCAATTAATTTTTAATCCTCACTTGGGGAAGTTTAGATTATTTACGGATATTTAGTGTGATTTATATTTTGGCTAATAATTTCTTATTGGTATTAAATCATTAATGACCCTTTTGATAAAAATGGTATTCATGATGGATGTTTTCATATTGAGAATTATTTCTTTATTGTAAACTTAATTTATCTTGTTTATAATTTTGGTGGATTTAGTTTTAACATGTGAAGACTCATTTTAATGGAAGTATATTGATTCTTTATAGCTAGTTTTAAATGTATTAAATTTATGTTTTCCTTATAAATGTGTTGTGTCATAGTTTATAAAATCAATGTACTTTCAATTAGAAATATATTGAGAAATATATTGATTATTTCAATGTATTGATAAATGTATTATTGATTCTTCTAATGTATTGATTCTTTCAATTTTTTTATGTATATTGATTATTTTAATGTGTTTTATCTTGTTTTATTCTTTCAATGTATTCAGAAATGTATTATTTTTTTCAATGTGTTGTTTTCCTTGGTCAATGTGTCAATTCTTTATGTTCTGTTGAGAATAAACGTATGTTGGTTCTTTATTTTTAACATTTTTTGTTTTCCTTGTATATTGATGATATATTTTATGATCTGGTAAAATTTTCAGTGTTTCTGTTGTGTTGTTCTGGTTGTAGGTTATGGGGCTACAGAACCTACAGCTTGTTTTTTTAATTCATGATATAGCAGCTGTTTAAAACACTACTAGATATAGGTGTTTTTCATGGTGTTTCAAACCACCACTATATTATATTATTTTTTAGGGAGTTGGTTAAAATTTCCACTAAATATGAAAAAAATTTACTTAGTGACAATTTTATTTGTATTAGTGGTGGGTTTTTTTCGTTAAAAATCTAGACTTTAGTGGTTGTTAAAATCCACTACTAGATTTTAGTTCTTTTTTAAGAGAAATATACCACTAAAACTAAGAAAACATCATGAAATATTAATTCTATGACACTTTCTAGAAACCACTGCTAAGTGGAAGGAACTACCGTGTGTTGAATGCCAACACCAATTTTAGCAGTGTTTTTTTGAAATCATCGAAGAACCATCTAGTAGTGGTTTAAACTATCACTAAATGGGAATCTTTTCATAGTGTGTCATTTAGAAATTTTCACTTTAATTTTATTAGTTTCCTATTCATGTTTTTAAAATTTTAAAGTTGCGCATCCCTAACTTTCCCTTTATTCTATACAATGGGTGGAAATAAGAGGAATCGAGTAAACAGCCAATGTGAAGGGAAATGTGATGAATTCCCAAATGAGATATCTAACCTGATGGGAGTAGGAATCATAAAATTTGTGAAAATACACTCTCCTTTGACTTAGGTTCTGAATAGAAACCTAAATTAATAGTAATTACCAAATCTCCCTAAGAAAGAACAAGTTGTAATTGAGGCGTTTATGCGACAAAGGCCTCCAACTTTCAATAGATCATCTGATCCCTTAATTTTGGAGTAATGGATCAACTCCATTGAGAAGATATTATACATCATTTAATGTTATGAGTAAAATAAAGTCATAATGGATGTTTATCATACATAGGGAGAGTCTAATCAGTGATGAAAATTGATCAAGAATATAAAACCTGAGGGATAGATCAAAGCGATGAGGTGGAAAGAATTATGGAAAATGTTTTTTGAAAAATATATTCCTTGTACTATCTAACTTAAAATGGAAAGTGATTTCCTTTACCTAAACCAAAAAGATGAATAATTCATCAGGACATGTGGTGAAAACTTCTTAAGACTTGCATGAAATTCCTCTGGCTTTATTATAATGGCCCGGACTCCCCTGGCCATTACTTTTCCAAAATACGACTCCACCAAAATAGTGGCACCGGACACGGTGGCACCGGTCATGGTGGAACCGTGACGGTGACACTGTGAAGGTGGCACCGTAAGGATGACACCGTGACGGTGTCACCGTGTCCTCACCCATCCCTCTGTTTTATTTTTCCAGTCCCTCTCCCGCAACATAATTTTTTTTGACGCAAATTAATTCTTTTAACCTTTTTAAAGCCATTTAAAGCCCATAATTAATCCATAAAAATCCCGAGAAACCTCCCTAATGGGGGTATTAAATAACACCTTAATATCATCGTGTGAAACTGCCCACCCGCGTAGGAAACCAAAATTCGAATTTCCAGGCATTCAAATTTCCATATCATGTAACAGTAGGATCTCCTCTTTATATATCATGCTAGAGTTTCCTTCTTCTACCTTTTGGATGGTATCCTTTTCTTCCTTGTGCATTTAGAGTCCTCTCTTCCCGAGGCTTGTGGTGCACCTGTGCTAGAATCTTTATGCTCATCCTTGGAGTCCCCGACGTTCCTCCCCTGCAAGTTGTGCATCCCCTGTACTTGGCGCATAGAGAAGAGCTTCGATCCTTGATCAACCATGTAGGGTTTTTCCTTCATCTCTCTTTATTGTGTATCTTGTGGGGAGGGTATGCTATTGTTTCTGTGGGGATTGATGGAACCAAACTTAATGAATATAATGAACAAACCTTTAAAGAATGAAGGTGGTTTGATCAATGTTATGTTGTACTCTTGTATGTTGATATGTGTTGTGAACTATATGAGCTTGTGCTCACTGAAAATCATGGTGGTTGGTGGTCTTTCCTTGCATCCTGATAAACCCTTGTATTTGGTGATGACTAAATAACTGTAACATGGAAATTGGTTAGTTACCTAAACTCAATTGGTTTAAATGGATGTTCAGTAAAACAAGAATCCTTTTGTGACCACCCCAGTTAACAAATAGAAAGAAGAACCTAATGAATGATGTGCTTTAACCTGGAAATTCCTACTCTATTTTGGTAGTAGGTGTGTTGTTCTGCTTGGTACTTACGAGGTGACATGGATGGGGATGAGATCCCCTGTTGTTGTACAGTTGTTGGTTGTGGTTCGGGAGCCGTGTGGGGATGTATCTAGAGGCTTGCTTTGGTTCTAGTATTTCGAGGGATCTCACTTGATCCCTTTGTTGTTGTGACTTTACAAAAGAACCAGGTGTGAATGCTTAAATTGTTTTTTGGTTGTTTCTCTTTCCCTGGAATGTGGTTATGCCAGTTAGTTGTCCAGTAGTGTAGAATTCACCTAATGGGATCACTTGAACATGAAAACGAGAATGGTTAAAATGGGGAATTGGTTTTGGGAATGAGTTGTGACTTGGCCATGAGTGATGTGTTGTTCTGTTATGAATGAATAGTAATGAGGGTGTTTGTGCTTATTTTTTGGAACCCTCAGTTGGGATGAGTGCATGTTACCTATACATATATTTGTAGTTTTTACGTTTCTTATTTTCACCCAACCCAAGTTGAGCACTTAGTGCCGAACACCCCCCATTTCATGGAGGAGGGTGTTTTTCCCAACACTCCAATGAGTGGCTGGTTATTAGATCCTTTTCTGCTCTCTTTCTTGAATAGCCCAAGACTCTTCGGGTAGGCTGTGATGGCCTGAGGTCCATTATAGCCCAAGATTCTTTGGGCAGGGTAGTTGTGGTATTGGTCCAAGTGTGTGCGAGCAGGTTGTTTCCCAAGAATCTTTTGGATGAGGCCCAGGTGTCTTCGAGCATGGCATTGGTTGTTCTAGCCCAAGTGTTTTCGGGCGTGGTTATGCATGGTGGTTTTGGCCCAAGTGTTTGCGGGCGGGATGTGTGGTAGTGGCCCAGGTGTGTGTGGGCGGGGTGTGGCAGTGGGACTGTGATGAGAATGGTGGGTTTGGTTCGATGCGTAGGATGTCTTTAATAACCAGTGTGAAAGTGGCGCGAGGTACCCAAACATCGATGTTCTATTATTATACTTTACTTGACTTGCGTTATTTGGGGAGTGTGACTTGGTGAGGCTTGGGTGGATAGTTTTCCTTACTAGGTGATTTGGTTGTCTCTTTTCTCACAGGGAATTAGAATGCCTCCCCACTTGTGCACGAGAGTCTTTGGTTTTCCTTACTGAGTATACTTGTATGCTCACCCTACGTATATAAAACTACTTTCAGGTTTCCATGAGGATTTCAGGGATCGTGATGGGCTGTACTATCTCAGACGTTGGGACAATTGTAGTTGTTGTTTTTCCTTTTTCTTGGTACTTTACCTTTGGAGTTCTTATGGCTTGTATCTTTTACTTTTGAACATGCATATGGGAATGGTTTACTTCTGGATTTACCTTTAGTTTCAGATTTGGTGTTGTTGGGATTGCTATCTTATCTCCCGATTATATAAAAAATAGAAAGGGTAATGCCTTCCATCTTATGTGTGATTCTATACCCTTGGTGCTGGTTTCCACTCCGGGACCTATCGAAGGCAGGTCTCGGGGGTCATTATCACTCCTTCAACTTAAAGAAGGAAGGTTCTGGAAATCTGTTGTCCCTTCTCTCCTTTTGGTGAAGACGGGTCGTGAAATAATGGTATCAGAGGTGAGGTTTAGAGATAGGATGGATTCTGGAGTTAGGCATAGTGAATATTGCATGGGATGGTAGGGAAACAGTGTTGGGTGATCTTGGTGCATGAAATGGGCCAAGGAAGACCGGTTAGGAAATGGAATTTTTGGGCCCCCCGTGATCCGATGCAAGGACTTTGGACCTACCAAATGACCAAGTGAGGCTACACTTGTTGTATGGTAGAGACCCTAGGAAAGGTACATGCATCATAATGACTTGTGTTCTTGTGTTTCTGGGGCATTTTGGGGATTTAAAATGAATAAGGAATCTAAGAAAATGTACGAACAATATTCTACACTACTCGGGCTTAGGAATTCCTTGTTTACCTTGCAGCTATGGAACCTGGGAGACGACCACAAGTAGTGCGGGTGATCGAGGCCCTGGAAGTTGGATTGGATGATCGACAGAGGGCCGACCGAGAGGAGGAGGATGATCAGTGGCAGAAAACGCTCTATGCCTTTCAGCGGTAGACCCTCGGGAAATATGAGGGAAGCATCTCTGACGTGGAGACAGAGAACTGACTAGAGGAGCCGGTGATATATTTCAGCTTGATCCAGGCTCCAGTAGAGTACTGGGTTCTTTTGGATTTGAGCCAGATTCGGGGAGAAGCACGTCAGTGGTGGATGCTTTATCTTGGGGAGAAGAGGGAGGCTGAGGTGACGTGGGAAGAATTCGAGAGGGAGTTCCAAGAGGAATTCCTCTCTTCCACAATGAAGGCTGAGAAGAGGCAGGAGCTACTCTCCCTCCATCAGGGGAGCATGTCAGTGAGAGAGTTGGCGATCAAGTTCAAGGATCTCCTCTTCTTTGCTCCGGACCTCTTTCCAGATGAGGAGTCTCGGGTGAGGCAGTTGGAGGAGGCACTTTGACCTTCTCTTTAGTATGTTGTTACTCCCTTCACTTTACCGACCTAATTAGAATTCTAGAAGAAAGCTGAAGTGGTGGAGAGGATTCACACGTTGGGAGGTGTATCATGAGAGGGGATCCAGTTGGGCTCATCAAAAGGGTAGGCCGTCAGCAGCAGGCCTCTAGCATCAGGACCCTCTAGGTTTTGACCAGCAGGAAGCAGGCCTCAGCAGTTCTAGTTCCGATCTCCTAGACCTCTCCCTTTACTTTCGGGCCCAGGGGCAAGATGCTTCATCTGTGGAAGCCATGGGCACCTTCAGAATCAGTGCTCAGACAGAGTACAGTATGGTGGGGGTGGTCAGATTCAGCGCCCATCTCAGCAGTAGTAGTTTCTAGCTAGGCCCTTTCAGCAGCAGCAGGGTCAGCGAGCTCCCACTCCTCCGAGGGCAGATGTTGAAGGGGGAGGCCGACCTCAGGGTGCTCCTCAGGGACCTCGACCCGGACGTGGTCATGGAGGTGGCCGATAGCCGAGAGGCATAGGAGCTGGGCGTGGGAAGTTTCACGCCACAGAGGCAGCAGTTTCAGTAGGGCCATAGGTCATTTGAGGTATGATCAGCTTGTTTAGTACCCTTGCTTATGCCCTGTTCGATACAGGAGATTCGCACTCCATTATTACACCTAGTCTGGCCCATTCTCTGGTTTTAGATGCTGAGAGACTTCTAGTTCCCCTGGTGTTGGGCACACCATTCAGAGGTCAGAGCGACTTGTTTTATGTTTTCTGTGGGTGTAGACGGATGATAGGGACACATCAGTTAGTCAGGGATCTTCTAATATTGCAGATACATCTATACGATGTCATCCCAGGCATTGACTGGTTATTCTCTGTATGTGTCGTCATTTACTGCTTTAGAGGAAGGGTCATGTTTTCAGACTTGGGCGGCCGACGTGTAACTTTCATCAGTGAGCGGGGTGGCCAGAAGAGCAGCAGGCGAGAGGAACCCCTCCTTTCCTTCTTAGCTGATCTGTCAGTGGAGTCGTTGGACACATATATGGTGGAAGTTCTAGGGGTCGTTAGTGATTTTATGGACATCTTCCCTGAAGAGGTGACAACTCTACCCCCTCGACGTGATGTTGAGTTCAGGATAGACTTGCAACCTGGTGCCCATCCAATTTCGATGGCCCCCTACCGGATGGCACCATTTGAGTTATAGTAGTTGCGGATTCAGATTGACCATCTAATGAATAAGGGTTTTGTTCGACCAAGTGCATCGCCATGGGGTGCTCCAGTCTTGTTCTCAAAGAAGGCGGATGGTGGTCTCAGGCTGTGCGTAGACTACAGGAGACTAAATCAGGTAACAGTCAAGAATCGCTACCCTCTTCCAAGGATAGATGATCTCTTTGACCATTTGAAGGGGGTGGGATGGTTCTCCAAGATATACCTATGGTCAGGATATCACCAGTTGATGGTGAAGGAGGGTTACATCTCTAAGACTGCCTTTAGGTGCAGATATGGGCACTTTGATTTTGTAGTTATGTCGTTCGGCGTTACTAACACTCCAGCTGTGTTCATGAGACTCATGAACTCCATCTTCCGGGAATACCTGGATCAGATCATAGTTGTGTTCATTGACGACATCCTGATCTACTCAAGATCAGAGGAGGATCATGCTGAGCAATTGAGGATGGTTTTAGAAGTCCTCCGACAGCACCAGCTCTATGGGAAGTTGTCCAAGTGTAAGTTTTGGACATGAGAGGTGCACTTCCTTGGGCACATGGTGTCCGAGGAGGGGATAGCAGTGGACCCATTGAAGGTAGAGGCCATTGTTTCTTTGGAAGCACCCAAGAACGTGGCAGAGGTTCGTAGTTTCCTTGGGATGGAATGTTACTACTGGAGGTTCGTACCCAACTTCTCTTGAGTTGCAGCACCTTTGACAGCTTTGACCAAGAAGGACCAGGATTTTGTGTGGAATGGGAAGTGCAAGGCATCCTTCAGCTATCTGAAGGAGAAGTTGGTTAGTTCCCCAGTGCTGAGATTTCCAGAAGAAGGGGTGGCGTATGAGGTGTTCTGTGATGCTTCAAAGAAAGGCCTCAGGTGTGTGCTGATGTAATGACAAGGGGTGATCTCTTATGGGTCTAGGAAATTACACCCTCATGAGCTTAATTATTCCACCCACGATCTGGATCTTGCGACGGTCATTTTCATGCTAAATTTGTGGCGGCATTACATCATTGGGGAGCGCTTTGTGGTCTTCAAGAATCACAAAATCTTGAAGTATATCTTCTCCCAACGAGACCTGAACTTATGGCAGTGAAGGTGGATGGAGTTCCTTCATGACTATGACTTCAAAATTTCCTACACCTCAGGAAAAGATAATGTGGGGGCCGATGCCTTGAGCAGGAAGTCGCAGAATGATGCGGTTCGAGAGTAGTCAGATGCTTGGAAGGCAATGGAGGAGTTGGATACCCTGCACCCGGATGCAAGGATGGATAATGGTAGAGGTTTCTTGTATCAGATGACAATACAGTCTTCTCTGTTGAGGTAGGTATAGGATTCTCAATGGGGAGACTCAGAGAGTGAAGTGATGCGTGACCGGGTTAACCAAGGCGAAGCCCCGGAAGGGTGGACAGAGGATGGTCAGAATCAGATGATTTTACGAGGGAATATGTTTGTCCTAGAAGCAATGTGTGAGAGGGTTCTTGGTGAGTTCCAAAACTCACACCTAGCAGTGCACCCGGAAGTTTCCAAGATGTACCAGGGTCTGAGGAGACAGTTTTGGTGGCTCGGGGTAAAGCGGGCGGTGGCAGAGTTTGTGGCCAAGTGCCTAGTGTGTCATCAGGTGAAGGCTGAACACCGTGTTCCAGGCGGTTTGTTGCAACCCTTAGATGTCCCCAAGTGGAAGTGGGATGACATCTCGATGGATTTCGTCACAGGGCTACCCAAGGTTCAAGGAGGTTGTGATGCCATATGGGTGGTGGTAGACCGGTTGAAGAAATCGGCTCACTTCCTGGCGATCAAGGAGGTGGGTGCAGTGGATGCCTTAGCACGGAGGTATGTGGATGAGGTGGTGCGGTTACATGGAGTTCCGAGGTCCATAGTCTCGAATAGGGATGCACGGTTTACCTCACAAGTGTGGAGAGGATTTTAGCATGCTTTTGTCACCCAGCTACACCTTAGCACTGCTTTCCACCCCCAGACTGATGGGCAGACGAAGCGCACTATCCAGACAATGGAAGATATGCTATGGGAATGTATCCTGGACTTCGGAGGATCATAGGTGTGACACTTTCCTCTGGTAGATTTTTCCTATAATAATAGCTATCACTCTACCATTGGCATGGATCCATTCTAAGCTTTGTACGGGACGTCATGTCACTCACCCGTATGCTGGATAGAGGTTGGGGAGGTAGGTGTTCTTCGCCCGGAGGTGGTGAAGAGCACGACGGAGAAGGTTCAGCTTATACAGGAAAGGATGAAGGTAGACCAGGATCGGCAGAAGTCATATGCTGATAATAGGAGGAGACCCTTGGAGTTCGAGGTCGGGGACCACGTATTCCTAAAGGTCTCCCCCTGGCGTGGGTAGCAGAGGTTCGGCAGAGGGATTAAGCTTTTCCCCAGGTTTTTCAGACCATTCAAAGTGTTGTAGTGGGTTGGCGAGGTGGCTTATTAGCTGGAGTTTCCACCACAGCTACAAAGGATGCACGATGTCTTCCAGGTATCCCAACTTCGTAGTTATCTTCACGATGATTCACACGTCCTTGACTGGGGAGAGCTTGATATCGGGAATGATACAACGTTCGTGGAGAAACCAGTGATGATCAAAGGTCGTAAAGAGAAGGTGCATTGTGGATAAACCATTCATTTGGTTCGTGTGTTGTGGAGACACAGCGGTCTTGAGTAAAGTACCTGGGAATGAGAGACGCAGATGCACGCCTAGTACCCATAGTTGTTTTAAGTTTTGTTTTTTTTTTGTTTGTACTTGGTTGATGGAACACTTTACTTTTCTAATTATGGAATGTTCATTTTTCCTTTTCTCTGGATGTGTGTGAAGTGTCCTGAGATGTGGGGAGGGGAGGACATGATCCCTAGTTAAGATGAATTAAAGTGGATGTGCCTAAACCCGTGCGGGTGATTCAGTGTCACCCAAAGAGGATAGTATCTTAACATGGAGGAAGGGAAAACCCTCACCCACATGACCATACGGTTTAGTATTTTGTCTTGCGTCGTTACATGGGCGAGAGGAGCGGTATGATTTTGATTGTTTAGGAGATAGATGAGGAAGGGGATGTTCCTTGGTAACAAAGAGGTTTACTCCTGAGAGGTATCTTTTGAGGTGGTTGTTCGGACCCTCTCCTTTCTTCAGGTCTGGTTTTAATTCTCAAGGGCGAGAATAGTTTGAGAGGTATCTGATGTAATGGCTCAGACCCCCCTCGCCATTACTTTTCCAAAATACAGCTCCACCAAAATAGTGGCATCGTCCATGGTGGAACCGCGACGGTAGCACTGGTCACGGTGGCACCGTGACAGTGGAATTGGTCACGGTGGCACCGTGACAGTGGCACTGGTTACGGTGGAATTGTGACGGTGACACCATGAAGGTGGCACCATAAGGGTGACACCGTGATGGTGGCACCGTGTTCTCACCTAGCCCTCCGTTTTATTTTTCCAGTCCTGCTCCCGCAACATTTTTTTTTGACGCAAATTAATTCTTTTACCCTTTTTAAATCCATTTAAATACCATAATTAATCCCTAAAAATCCTGAGAAACCTCCCCAATGGGGGGGTATTAAATAAAACCTTAATATCATCATGTGTAACTACCCACCCGCATAGGAAACCATGATCTGACTTTCCAGGAGTTCAAATTTCCATATCCTGTAATAGTAGGATCTCCTCTTTATATCTCACGCTAGATTTTCCTTCTTCTTCCTTTTGGATGGTCTTCTTTTCTTCCTTGTAAGTTTGGAGTCCTCTCTTCCTGAGGATTATGGTGCGCCTATGCTGGAATCTTTCTGCTCATCCTTGGAATCCCCAACATTCCTCCCATACAATTCAAGCATCCCCTGTTCTTGGGGCATGGAGAAGAGCTTCGATCCTTGATCAACCATGTAGGTTTTTTCCTTCATCTCTCTTTACTGTGTATCATGTGGGGAGGGTATGCTATTTTTTATGTAGGGATTGATGAAACCAAACTTAATGAAGATAATGAATGGACCTTTAAAGAATGAAGGGGGTGTGATCGATGTTATGTTGTACTCTTTTATGTTGATATGTGTTGTGAACTGTATGGGCTTGTGCTCACTGAAAATCATGGTCGTTGGTGGTCTTTCCTTGCGCCCTTGTCTTTGTTGATGACTAAATAACTGTAACATAGAAATTGGTTACTTACCTAAACTCAGTTGGTTTAAATGGATATTCAGTAAAAAAAGAATCCCTATGTGAACACCTTGGTTAACAAATAGAAAGAAGAACCTAATGAATGATGTTCTTGAACCTGGAAGTTCCTACTCTGTTTTGGTAGTAGGTGTGTTCTTCTTCTTGGTGATTACAAGGTGACATGGATGGGGATGAGATCCCCTTTTGTTGTACAGTTGTTGGTTGTGGTTCGGGAGCCGTGTGGGGTTGTATCTCGAGTCTTTCTTTGGTTCCAGTACTTCGAGGGATCTCACTTGATCCCTTTGTTGTTGTGACTATACAAGAGAACCGGGTGTGAATGCTTAAATTTCTGTTTGGATGTTTCTCTTTCCCAGGCATGTGGTTATGCCTGTTAGTTGTCCAGCAGTGTATAATTCACCTAATGGGATCACTTGAACGTGAAAATGAGAATGGTTAAAATGGGGAATTGGTTTTGGGAATGAGTTGTGACTTGGTTGTGAGTGTTGTGCTGTTCTTTTATGAATGAATAGTAATGAGGGTGTTTGTGCTTAGGTTTTGGAACCCTCGATTGGGATGAGTGCATGTTACCTATACATATATCTGTAGTTTTTATGTTTCTTATTCGCGCCCAACCCAAGTTGAGCACTTAGTGCCGAACACCCCCCATTTCATGGGGGAGGGTGTTTTTTCCAACACTCCTATGAGTGGTTGGTTATTAGCTCCTTTTCTGCTCCCTTTCTTGAATAGCCCAAGACCCTTTGGGCAGGCTATGACGGAATGATTTATATTATATCCCAAGATTCTTCGGGCAGGGTAGCTGTGGTAGTGGCCCAGGTGTGTGCGAACAGGTTGTTTCCCAAGAATCTTTGGGATGAGTCCCAGGTGTCTTCGGGTGTGGTAGTGGTTGTTCTAGCCTAGGTGTTTGCGGGCGTGGTTACGCATGGAGGTTGTGGCCCATGTGTTTGTGGGCGGGATGTATGGTAGTATCCTAGGTGTGTGCGGGTGGGGGTGTGGCAGTGGGACTGCGATGAGAATGGTGGGATTGGTTCGATGCGTAGGATGTCTTCAATAACCAGTGTGAAAGTGGCGCGGGGTACCCAAACATCAATGTTCCATTACTATAATTTACTTGACTTGCGTTATTTGGGGAGTGTGCCTTGGTGAAGCTTGGGTGGATAGTTTTCCTTGCTAGGTGCTTTGGTTGTCTTTTTTCTCACTGGGCATTAGAATTCCTCCCCACTTGTGCACGAGAGTCTTTGGTTTTCCTTACTGAGTATACTTGTATGCTCACCCTATGTATATAAAACTGCTTTCAGGTTTCCAGGAGGAATTTAGGGATCGTGTTGGGTTGTACTAGCTCAGACGTTTGGACAATTGCAGTTGTTGTTTTTCCTTTTTCTTGGTACTTTACCTTTGGATTTCTTATGGCTTGTATCTTTTACTTTTGAACATGCATATGGGAATGGTTTACTTCCGGCTTTACCTTTACTTTCAACTTTGGTGTTGTTGGGGTTGCTATCTTATCTCCCGATCCTATAAAAAAATAGAAAGGGTAATGCCTTCCATCTTGTGTGTGATTCTATACCCTTGGTGCTGGTCGCCACTCCGGGACCTATCGAAGGCAGGTCTCAGGGGTCATTATCTCTCCTTCAACTTAAAGAAGGAAGGGTCTGGAAATCTATTTTCCCTTCTCTCTTTTTGGTGAAGGCGGGTCATAACATTTATGGTCACCCCCGAATGAAGATTTTACTACTTATTTTTGTGAGATAATACTGATTCTATAAAAATCCTTAGTGATTCGGGATTTTGGTAGCAATGAAGAAATTTTATGATGTTCCCTCAAAGTAGAAATAGAGATTATAAAATATCAAGGGTCTCATAAGGATAATAAGTGGAAAGTGAACTTTAATTCTGGTGGTGTGGTAGATAAATTTAACAATGGTGAGAAATTTTAACATACCACTCGTAAAAAGTATGGAAAGAAGCACCCCAGAATATTCCTAAAGGGGATGAGTAAATTATTTTAGTGCGGAAAGGAAGGGAACCTAGATAAAAAAAATTAATAGTTGAAACCCACTAATATAATGGAGGGATGTGATTCCCTAGTAAACCTTCAGCTTATCATTCATTGTTTCAACTGAAATAAACAAGTGAACTTTTCAAACTAATGCACTAAGATAAGGGTGGTCAGAGATAATCAATGAAAACAACCTCCAAGGTAGAAAGGGTGAGCTTATGCCATCACAACTGATGAGGTAGATCCAAAAAATGAAGTGGTGATAGGTATTCTAGTTATCATTCAAGAAAATAAAATGTACTTTTTTATTCAGGTTCTATGAATTCCTTCATATCACGCAAGTTTAGTAGAATTATTTAAACACCACCATAAAGAATGGAAGTAGAACTGTCAGTGAAAATAGAAAATGGGGTAATTATTTCATCCCAACTATATAAATCCTACCCTATCAAAATTTGTGTGATTAACTTCATAAAAAACATTATCATAATCCCATTAATGGAATTTGATGCAATTATTGGTATGTATTGTCTTTCCTTACATATAACTAACATAAATTTCCATAAGAAATATACTAATCTCTGTATAGTGAATTTCCCACTAATTATGTGCAAGTTCAAGGAGGAGGTAGAATCTCCTTTAACACCAACATCTCAAGTATGGATATTATTTCCTTACCAGAAAGCGTATCTATCTCAAATTATTGAGTCTAAAGAAAAAAATAATCATTGAAGACATTCCTATTGTGAGGGAATATGTTGATGTGTTTCCCAAATAATTGTTCAGTATTCCTCCTAGCCGATAGGTTGAATTTTAAATTAATCTTATACCTGGGTATTTTCCAATATCTAAAACTCCAAATAGAATGGTTTTAGTTAAACTTTAGGATTTAAAGAAGGAACTATGAAAGAATATGGATAAATCTTTCATAAACCAAAGTGCTTCACCTAGGGGTGTACCAGTCCTCTTCATCAAGAATAAGGATGGGTCAATGTGCCTTTGCAATGATTATTATGAGCTCAAAAAGATAAATATAAATTATAATTATCCTCTTTCATGGATTTATGACTTGTTCGATAAACTCTGTGGATCCCAATACTTATTCAAGGTGGATATTCAGTTGGGTTATTATCAAGTATGGGTGAAGAAGGAGGATATACCCAATACTAATTTTCATACATGGTAAGGGAAATATGCGTTTATAGTAATTCCATTCAGACTCACTAATGCTCCATAAATATTCATGGACTTAATGAATAATGTATTTAGAGATTACCTTAACAAATTTTTGGTAGTCTGTATAGATGATATTCTGATATACTCTAAAATTAAGGTAGAGCATGAGGAGCATATGAGCAGTGTGCTAAAGACTTTATAAAAGGGGAATCTTTATGAAAGGTATTGAAAATGTGAGTTGTGGTTGAAGTCTAATTATTGGGGCATGTTATCATAATAAATGGTACATATATGGACTATTAAAATATTTAGGAAATTAAAATATGGTTAAGACTAACCACTATGATGAAACTTTGTAGTATCCTTGGATTATCGGTGTATTATTTTCAATTTGTGAGAAATTTATCATGATTTTAAAACCCTATAACCATGATAAATTGTAAGGAAGTTAAGTTTTTCTAGAATAAAGATTTTTAAGAGAGCTTAATGGAGTTAAAAAATATTCTTATTATCATACGTTCACTTACGCTATCCACAAGTGGGTAACTTTTCATGGTATACATTGATGCTTTGAAGAAGGGCTTGGGATAGGTACTAATTTAGAATGAAAACGTGATATCATATTACTCAAGTCAATTGAATGTTCATTAAAATAACTACCCAACACATGATCTAGAGTTGGTTTTAGTAATCTTCGTATTGAAAATATGGTGGCATTATATCTTTGGGGAGAAGTGTGAAATATATACATATCATAAGATCCTCAAGTATATGTTCACACAGAAATAACTAAATATGTGCTAGTGAATATGGTTAAATATGTAACGACCCAAATCCAGAGCCCCTCCAATGGTGCCCCGTACCCGGTTTTCCACATGACCTCAAGTGCATTTCCCCAAATTCCAGAGGCTACCGACTAACAGCGAGGGCCTTGGTAAGTTATTGGGGAAACTATGCCCTCATTCAGTAAGGTATACAAGGTAAGGAAAACAACAGTAAATAGAAGAAGTAGTAAACAATATGCAACAACTGAAACCAAACAGAAGAAGCAATTAATATATAGTTATGATGATAAAGATGTAGTAGGTACAAGTTTCTAAGGAAGCATCAAACATAACAACGTGATGAATTACAAGTAAAACAAAGTACTAAAATAACAACAAATCATGCATCATCGCAAGCCTAAGCTTGGTAACTTTCTCCCTAGCTCCAAGCAATCAAGTACCGGAAGTCGAAGGCCACTTGCCCTTATCTATACTTGCAACAACGAAGTCTGCTTGGGCCCAAAAGCATGGCCCAAACAGGGTGTGAGATTCAATCCCAGTAGGCAATCACCCAAAGATTTGTGCCTAACAGTCAATGAATACAAGGCAAGTAAAAGTGCAGGAAGCAGTAAATAGAAAAGCACACAGCAGCTACAATCCACAGTTCTTGAATATAAATTACACAAGTAAACAACCAGAAACAAGTAGAAAATAGGTAACCCTCTGGGTATCTCTCACATCCTAACCCCTATGGTTCAACCTAAAAGTACTAGAAACCCTCTAGGAGGCACACACAGTCTCACCCCTCTGTTTCAGCTAAGAGTAGAATTTCTGAGGAAGCACTCACCATCAATTCCCCCTATAGTCTCGTATGGTACTAAAGGATCTCTGGGAAAGCACTCAATGTCAATTCCCCCTTGTGGCCCGCGTCAAGGAACTACAGACTCTCTGAGGAAGCACTCAACATCAATTCCCCTTGTGGTCTCGCATTGTAAATTAAAGACACTCTGGAGAAGCCCTTACGTCCATTCTCCCTTTGGTCCATACACTAGGTTCTCTCAGCCCCGTGTAATATAAACATGCATAACGCGCGTGTATCGCCCAAGTAAACCTCAAGAACTACTTGGCTATCATTCTAAGTCTCAGCAGCAAAACAGCACAATAGTTACACTATCCTAGAACTAGGCATAGCAACTGGAAAAATGCCTAACAGTCAAAAAAAGTACGGAAAACATCTAGAGTACAGAAAAAACTACTCTATTCACAAAAGTAAACCTCTACTAAAGCAATCAAGCAAGCAGGCAATTAATCAAGGGTAAAACAGGAAAATGCACAATTCTCGTTCAAGGAAATTGGCGAAATTGCACAAGATACTCAAAGACTTTCTATAGAAAGGCACAAACCACCTACCTTGATCCTAGGAGATCTATATACATGAACCACGATGACTGATTCTCCCCCGAACATCGTAGATCTAATAAAACGCCCAAAACGTTCAACCCGTTATATCTTGAGAAGGAAGATGAATTGGAAAACAAGGCTCAAGCAGAAGGAAGAACTCACCTCTACGATTCCAATGCAACCGACCATGCTCGAATTGGAGAACGGATGGAGAGGCGGGAGCTCGTCGAAGATTCGCGGATCCTCGGCGCTCTCGGACAAACGGAACCTAGAAGAAGACGTTTCTATGCATCAAGAGTGACCCCGGTCCATTTAGTGAAAAAAAGAAAGTACAATGCATGTACTTTTAGGGTACACGGCTTGTACTAAGTCTTTCTAAACTC
Source organism: Viscum album (assembly GCA_963277665.1). Lineage (NCBI taxonomy): Eukaryota > Viridiplantae > Streptophyta > Magnoliopsida > Santalales > Viscaceae > Viscum > Viscum album. The sequence goes on from OY728146.1 coordinate 1,126,236,404, forward strand.
CACCAAAATCAGCCTCCACGTCACCCCTACACACCATGTGTGTGGCCCGGACACGGCCAGTACACGGCTTCGAGCGGGAAAAGAGTACATGGCGTGTACTCAGAAAGTACACGGCGTGTACTTCAAAAATTTCCATAAACTTTATTTTTCTAAAAAAACTCCAGAAAAAGGAAAGGCGTACCTGAAACGAAGATCTGGGTTCTTACAAACTTCCCCATTAAAGAATTTCGTCCCTGAATTTCCCTAGCGAGGCATAGAATAAGAAACCCCAAACAGATCTTGCCACTGTGATCGTACATCGGTCTCCCTCTCCCAGGTCTCATCCTGTACTCACCCATGCTTCCATAGCACCCATACAAGAGGGACAGACCGCCCATGGAGAACCTTCGTACTGCGATCGACAATCTGGATGGGTTTCTCCTCAAACGATGCATCTGCTTCGAGCTCAACCTCCTCGGGCTGAAAGACATGAGACGGGTCTAAAAAGTAACGTCGGAGCTGAGAGACGTGGAAGACGTCGGGCATGTCCCGGTACCTCTAGGGTAACTGCAACCGATAGGCGACCGGCCCAACTCTCTCCAAAACCTAAAACGGCCTGACGTACCACGGGGAAAGCTTACCCTGTCTCTGAATCCTTTTGTGTCCCAACCTTGGTGTGACACGTAGGAAAACCTGATCCCCGACCTCGAACTCTAGAGGTCGTCTTCACTGATCAGCATAAGACTTCTTCCGAGACTCTGCTGTAGCCATCCTCTTCTGAATCAACTCTATCTGTTCTGAGGTCTCCTGAACAAGATGAGGTCCCAGCAAAGCTGCCTCTCCTGCCTCCATCCAGCATAAGGGTGATCGGCATGGCCTACCGTACAAAGCCTCATAAGGTGACATCTGAATAGTCACCTGAAAACTGTTGTTGTAGGCGAACTCTACCAGAGGAATATGCTTCTCCCAAGAACCGCCAAAGTCCATAATGCAAGCTCTGAGCATATCCTCTAGCACTTGGATCATACGTTCGGACTGGCCATCAGTCTGGGGATGGTATGTTGTACTCAAAAGTACCTATGTACCCAATCCCTTATGAATTCCCTACCAGAACTGAGAGGTAAAGCATGCATCCTTTACTGAAACAATAGAGTGTGGAACTCCATGCAGACTTACAATCCCCCGGATGTACAATCATCCCAGATTATCAACACTGAAGGTATCCTTGATCGGTAAGAAGTGAGAAACCTTCGTAAGCCTATCGAAGACAACCCAAACAGCATCGTTACCTTGGGGAGACCTTGGAAACCCTGTCACGAAGTCCATCGTGACATCATTCCACTTCCACTCCGGAATGGGTAACTAATGTAAAAGGCCTAATGGTTGTTGATGCTCCGCCTTCACCTACTGACAAGTAGAACATCTCATAAAGCAACCAGCAACATCTCTCTTCATACATGGACACCAATACTAGCGATGAAGATCCTGATATATCTTGGTGGCGCCAGGATGAACTGCCCAAACTGAGGAATGAAAATCCCACATCATCTCCTCGCGTATGTCTTCTGGCACCCATACACGTCCCCAGAAACGCAAGATCTCATCCTTGCCCACTATCCATCCAAGAAGAGGGTCCTCTCCTGACACACTCTCCTGAAAAACTAATCCTTCTGAGTCTAATAGTTGCCTCATCTGTACCCAATCAAGTAGTGTAGAGGTAAAAGCTACAGAAGACAGGAAGGTCTGTCCCTATCTGTCGTGCACCTCCAGATGCATCTCAGAGAATAGATCCATAAGCTGCCACTCACTAATGGCCTCTTGAACTGCCTGAATCTGATTTTTCCTGCTCAACGCATCTGCCACCACGTTGCCCCTTCCCAGCGTATAGGAAATCTCGAAATCAAAAGACTGAAGATAATCAACCCACCTGTGCTGCCTCGGATTCAGATCATGCTGAGTGAAGATGTACTTGAGACTCTTATGGTCGGTGAAAACCACAAAGTGCTCCCCTAGAAGGTAATGTCTCCAAAATCATAAGGCATGAACAACAGCTGCCAACTCCAGATCATGCGTGGGGTAGTTCCTCTCATGTGGACTCAACTGCCGAGACCCGTACGCAATGAATCCATCTCCCTGCATAAGCACAGCTCCTAGTCTGATACCTGAAGCATCATAATAGACAGTGTAGCTCTTGCCTGGCTCTGGAAAGACTAGTATCGGTGCTAACGCCATCTTTCCCTTCATCTCCTGAAAGGCTGACTCACAAGAATATGACCATAAGAACTTCACCCCCTTCTTGGTCAGACCTGTCAAAGGTGCTGCTAGGCATGAGAGGTCATGAATGAAGCGTCTGTAGTATCCATCCAGCCCTAGGAAACTTCGTGCCTCAAAAACGTTCTTCGGCTGCTCCCATTAGACTACGGCTCTCACTTTCTCTGGGTCCACAGATACTCATGCCTCTGATATGACGTGACCCAAGAAGTTAATCTGTTCCATCCAAAAGTGGCACTTCAAGAGTTTATCATAAAGTCAATACTCTCTCAGTGTACTCAAAACGATCTCAATATGGGTAGCATAGTCGTGTCGAGTGTGCGATTACACCAAGATATCGTCCATGAAGACCACGATGAAGGAATCCAAGTAAGGATGGAACACTCAGTTCATCAGTGCCATGAAAACTGCAGGCACATTTGTGAGACTGAACGGTATGAATGTATACTAGTATAGACCATACCTACTCCTAAAGGCTGTCAGAGGTATATCTGATGGTCTAACGCACAACTGATGATAACCGAACCTCAAGTAGATCTTCGAGAATGTCTGAGCTCCTCGAAGCTGATCAAAGAGGTCATAGATCCTTGGTAAGGGATATCAGTTCTTAACCGTCAACTGGTTCAGCTTCCGATAATCCACACAAAGCCGAAGGGTACCATCTGCCTTCTTTGCAAATAGGACAAGAGAACCCCAAGGAGAAGTACTGGGTTGAATGAAACCCTTTGCCTGCAACTCCTCCAACTACTTCTTGAGCTCCTGCAACTCAGGTGTACCCATCCTATAAGGAGGAATGGACACTGGTGCTGCTCCTGGCATGATATAAATAGAAAATTCTACCTCACGCTCTGAAGGAAAACCCGAAAAGTCCTCTGGAAAGATGTCCATGAAACGATCCACCACTGGAGGAAAGTCCAACTGCGAAGTCCCCTGATCATCCAGATAAAGACTAGCAATCTGGTTTGTCACCCTTCCTAACTCATGATGCGCGAGTCCTGCTCGACTCTCCTGAACATCCCATTCAGCTCTATGAAGAAAAGATTCACCCTCTGGTGAAATTAAACTCACCATGCAGCGATAACAGTCAACGAATGCCTGGAAGGGAACCAACCAGTTTATCCCGAGAATGACATCATAGCCTGTCATCTCTATGACGTAGAGATCCCACAAGAAATGATACCATGCAACCTCAAGAGGGAACTCTCTACACTAACGTACACTATATTTCCTCATCCCCAAAGGTGTATCTAGTGTCAATGAGTCGGCACAAGAAAAGATGCAGAGCCCAAGGTTCTCCACGACAGCAACAGAGATAAAGCTATGCATAACACCAGTATCAAAAAAAGTTGAAGATAAAACTGAGGATACTAAAATCGTACCTCGAACTGTAGAAGGGACAGTATCCTGCTCCTGATTGGTCTGCTCCACGGTGAAAGTCTGGCCTACCCCGCGGCCCTGTGACCCTGCCTGGCCACTCTGAGTTGATCCTCCCTGTTGGTGCTAAAGGACTGGTGACTGACCGCCACGGCCCCGACCTCCACCTCGGCCTGAACGGCCGGAAGAACTCCAGTTCCCCGAATGGTGAGAAACTGGTGGTGCTTCTCCTGAACAAGGAGTCATGGAAGAACCCCAGTCACCAGCAGTTAGTGAGAAAACCTGGCAGAAACGATGAAGGTGACCCATCTTGCCGCAAGATCGGCACTCCATGGGGTCCCTCTGGCACTGCGGCCTCATGTGCCATGACCGGCTACACTGGTAGCATATCACCTGGCTGCCTGATGATGTATCTCACTTCCTCATATCACCGCATATAGACTACCTATGGTTCTTCTTGCTGTCATTTGGAGGAAAGCTAGCTCTGGAAGCAGAACCGCCCTGGCTCGCAGCTCCGGAGTCTCTTAGATTGTGATCCTCAATCAGTGCTTGGTTAACAATGTAAGTGATGGAAGTAAAATGGAAGATATTCACCTACGATCGGATCTCCCACCTGAGACCATCCTCGAACTTCCTTGATATGAACACCCCACTCTCATCCCAGGGGGGGTGTGAAACGCTGCAGCTCGGTGAAATGAGAGGAATACTCCATGACAGAAAGAGTACCCTGCTCTAAGCTCATGAACTTCTGGTCTCGGTCGGCTCTCAGGGTCTCCGAGTAGAAGTATTCATAAAAGATGCGCTGAAACTCCTCCCAAGCCATAACCTGCTGGTGGACCGCCTGTGAGATCACACCCCACCACCTATTGGCAGATTCTCGGAGCATGTAGGTAGCGAGCTTGACCCGCCTCTCTGGAGGCATCTCCAGATGCTCGAAGTTAGTCAGCATGGCTTCTAGACATGACTCTGCAGCCTAAGGTCCACCTTCCCCCGAGAAGGTTGGAGGATGATGCTGCTGGAAAACCCGCTTCAAGTCTACCATAGTCGTCGCAGGAGGTGGTGCTCCCTGGAAGGCTGGCATCATCCTCATAAAACCTTCCCTGAATTGAATGTCAGCTCCTGCAACTAGTATGACTGTCGGTGCCAAGGCTGGCCCAATTGGAGGATCAGCAGGAAGTCCCTGATCAGCCATATCTTGCATCTGATCACTGCCTGATGATAGACATACAACTGGAGGACGCCTCGGAGGCATAGCTCTGAAAGATCAAAATCACACCTTAGATCAGAAAGAAAAAAGGACAAAGAACACAATAGTACAAAACGGGAACAGGGGAAGGAAAACACACGAGTTTACAAAACATGACTACACGGCGTGTATAAAAACTACACGGTGTGTCTTCTTAAGCCACTGACATGGGCGTGTACCCCTGCCCTATAGGTCGACTAACATCTCAAACTACACGGAGTGTTGACCCAACACATGGCGTGTACTTGAAAACTATTCCCCTGCCCAAGTCTCTTTACATGGCTAACCCACACAGTCCGACTTAACTCGAGACTACACGGTGTGTTTCGAACAAACATGGCGTGTACTAGACACGGATTCGGCGGCCCATGATGTTAAATACACGGCTGTCTACACGGCTGGACCTTACACGGCGTGTTCTAAACAAACACGGTGTGTATAGGTGAAGGTGACATTGTCCTGTGTTGTTTGTGACACGGTCGGGTACCTAAACAAGACTACACGGTGTGTTCCCTTACAACATAGTGTGTTCTACTTGAGCTTCCCCAACCCGTGTTGTTAGTGACACGACCGGGTACACGGCTCTGATCTACATGGCGTTTTCCTGAAGTTACTTCCAAAACAGTGTGTGCATGTTCACATGGTTAGTGAAATGGTCTAAAACTACATGGTGTGTAGTCAAAAGTACATGTCGTGTATTCTGGGTTTTTCTGGGCAGTAGCTCAGAAGCTGCACAGAAGCCCAGAAAACACAAAAATAAAGTCAAAGAGGTGCCAAATTATGATTCGTGAGGGCCCATACTCCTTGTGAATCAAAACTTGTCATTAATTTAAGCAAGGTAGAATACAAACAATCCTATAACAAGGCATCAGAGATTCTATCAAGCATCTATCACAACAGCATGCATAATCTACACAAGGTCTATCACAACATCATGCAATCGCTAATGCACCCTAGATGACATGGCAAGAATGCATGGCATGTGATTTCTAACAAGTGTCTATATGATGCATGAGATTTCATACCCTCATATCATCGGGTTGCAACAGAAATAGAACTGAGATAGCAAAACAACAGCAACACAGGACATCTAAATCACTCTAGGTGAAATCATATCAATCGTAAATCTCAAACCAGAAAACTACAATAAACGAGGTAGTATGGATTTTCCATGTACACGGTTTAGCTACTCCTGGGCACAGCTTAACACCAAGTACCGAATCCGTCCTATCCCTGGATAAAGGCTCCAAACAGTAATTCAAGAGAAAGGAACACCTATGATACCACTTTGTAACAACCTGAATCCAGAGCCCCTCCACTTGTGCCCCGTGCCCGGTTCACCACATGACCTCAAGCGCATTTCCCTAAACACCAGAGGTTGCTAACTAGCAGTGCGGGCCTTGGTAAGTTATTGGGGAAACTATGCCCCCATTCGGTAAGGTATACAAGGTAAAGAAAATAACAGTAAATAGCAGAAGCAGTAAACAATACACAACAACTGAAACCAAACAGTGGAAGCAATAAATATATAGTAATAATGATAAAGATGCAGCAGGTACAAGTTTCTAAGGAAGCAGAAAACCTAACAATGTGCTAAATTACAATTAAAATAAAGTACTAAAATAACAGCAACTCATGCAGCATCGCAAGCCTAAGCTTGGTCCCTTGCTCCCCAGCTCCAAGAAATCAAGTACCAGAAGTCGAAGGGCGCTTTCCCTTATCTATACCTGCAAAAACAAAGTCTTCTTGGGCCCAAACAGGGTGCGAGATACAATCCCAGTAGGAAATCACCCAAATATTTGTACCTAACAGTCAATGAATACAAGGCAAGTAAAAGTGCAGGAAGCAGTAAACAGAAAAACACACATTAGCTACAATCCACAATTCTAGCATATAAAGTACACAAGTAAAAAATCAGCAACAACTACAAAACAGGTAACCCTCTGGGTATCTCTCACATCCTAACCACTATGGTTCAACCTACAAGTACTAGCAGGCCTCTAAGAGGCACACACATTCTCACCCCTCTGGTTCATCTAAGAGTATACTTTCTGAGGAAGAACTCATCGTCAATCCCCCCTATAGTCTCGTATTGTACTAAAGGATCTTTGGGAAAGCACTCAACGTAAATTCCCCCTATAGCCCGTGTTGAGGGACTACAGACTCTCTGAGTAAGCACTCAATGTCAATTCCCCCTGTGGTCTCGCATCGTAAATTAAAGACACTCTGGAGAATCCCTTGCGTCCATTCTCCCTTTGGTCCATACACTAGGTTCTTTCAGCCCTGTGTAATATAAACATGCATAACACGCATGTACCACCCAAGTAAACCTCAAGAAATACGTGGCTATCATTCTAAGGCTCAGCAGCAAAACATCACAACAGTTCCACTATCCTACAACTAGGAATAGAAACTGACAAAACGCCTAACAGGAAAAACAAGTACGGAAAACATCCAGAGTACAGAAAAAACTACTCTATTCACAAAGGTAAACCTATACTAATGCAATCAAGAAAGCAGGAAATCAATCAATGGTAAAACAGGAAAACGCACAATTCTCATTCAAGGAAATTGGCGAAATTACACAAGATACACAAATACTTTCTACAGAAAGGCACAAACCACATACCTCGATCCTAGGAGATCGATATACTTGAACCATGAAGACTAATTCTCCCCCGAACGTCGTAGATCTAAGAAAACACCCAAAACTTTCAACCCACGATATCTTGAGAAGGAGGAGGAATTGGAAAACAAGGCTCAAGAAGAAGGAAGAACTCACCGTTATGATTCAAATGCAACCAACCATGCTCAAATCGGAGAATGGATGGAGAGGCGGGAGCTCGTCGAAGATTCATAGATCCTCGGTGCTCTCGGATGAACGGAACCTAGGAGAAGAAGTTTCTATGCATCAGGCACGACCCCGGTCTGTTTAGTGAAAAAAATAAAGTACACAGAGTGTACTTTTAGGGTACACGGAATATACTAGGTCTTTCCGTACTCCGCCAAAATCGGCCTCCACGTCACCCCTACACACCATGTGTGTGGCCTGGACACGGCCAGTACACGGCATTGAGCGGGAAATGAGTACACGGCGTGTACTCAGAAAGTACACGGCGTGTACTTCAAAAATTTCTAGAAACATTATTTTTCACAAAAACTCCAAAAAAAGGAAAGGCGTACCTGAAACTAAGATCCGGGTTCTTACAAAAGACAATTATGGATTATGGATTCTTAATATACTACCATCCTAGAAAATAAAATAAAGTGTAGGATTATCAAATAAGAAAGGATCTAGAAATTTTTTTCATTAATGAGGATTAAGAAAGATCTGATCTTCTTAAACTTGAAAAGGATGGTCATGAGAATCATAAAATAATGAATATCAATCCTTTTACAAATTATTGATCAACCATCCAATATAGAGAAGATAAAAGATGCTCGTAGAGATAATGTGGAAATTTAGAATAAGGTGGAAACTATAAGAAAAGGTAAATCCTTATTGTTAAAAATTAATGAAGAATGATTTGTAAGATTTGGGTCATGACTATGTGTACCATCAAATCCTAACATAAAGAAGGAGATGTTGGAAGATGCACATAGCTCAACCTTATTCATCCATCCAAGGATCACAAAGATATATCAATATCTTTAAGATCGCTATTTGTGGGAAAATATGAATAAGGATATCATGGAATATACATCAAGGTGTATTTTATGTTAGAAAGGGAAGGATAAAGGGAAAAAATCCAAGGGGATGATGCCGTCATTACCCATACCTACATTGAAATGGGAAAACATAAACATGGACTTTGTCATTGGTCTTACAAAGACATCAACAGTAAATAATTCTATATGGGTTGTGTTGGGTCATCTTATAAAGACTTCTCACTTAATTTCAATTTGAGATGGATTCTCACTCAATCAACTTGCAAGGATATACATTAAAAAAGTAGTGATTCTTCAGGGAACACTAATATCAATTATATCTTATTGAGACCCAATATTTTCCTCCAATTAATGGAAGAGTCTACAACATGATCTAAATACTGAGTTCAACTTCAGTATGGATTTTCACCCTCAAAATGATGTCCAATATAAGAATTATATCCAAAAACTCAAGGATATGTTGACAGAATGATCAATGGAATTAAAAGGTGGATGAGATCAACATATTCCTCTAACCGAGTTCCCATAAAATAATAACTTCCACTCAATAATCTAAATGGAACCCTATGAATACCTTTATGAGAAGAGGTTAAGAAAACCTTCATGTTGAGATGAAGTTGGTGAACGCAAACTACTGGGTCCTGAAATGGTTAAGGAAGTGGTGGAAATGGTCAAGACCATTCAGTAGCACATTAGGGATGCTTAGATTAAATAGAAGATATATTCTTAAAATCATCAATGAGACCTAGAGTTTGAGGTTGTAGATATGTTATTTCACCACATATATCTATAGAATAAATTCATGAGATTTTAGAAGAAGGGAAATATTATTACAAGATATATCAATCCCTTTGTGATCATTGATTTCATTAGAGTGGTGGAATATCGACTAGAAATCCCACATAACCTATATTAAGTATATGGTTTGTTCCATGTATGCTTATTAATAAAGTACATACAAGACCCCTCACATGTACTAAATCCAAAGGTGGTACTATTAGAGAATTATCTTTCTTATGAAGTGAAACTGGTGAACATCTTAGACCGTAGAGACAAAGTTCTATGAAATTATACAATGCACCAAGTAAAAGTTCTATGGAGAAACCAAAAGTTTGAATAAGAGACATGGGAAACATAGGAGGTTATAAAATATAATTACCCTCATCTATTTTATTATGTGAAATGAAAATTTTGAGGGTAAAATTTCTAAAGGGGGGAGATTTTAACAAACTGATCTTTTATAAATAAAATTCCCTTTGTGATTGAATTAAATAACCTATTATAGTTATATAAAAAACGTGCACTTATTTGGTTTTATTATATCCTATAGGATTTAAAATACTATTAATAATCATAATCATTAATAAAATAGTATTTGAACAGTGATCATATGATTAGTATAAATATAGGATTATGATAAAACCAATTAGCATGGACAAAAGAAGGAATAGCCTCCACCAGTAAGATTATACCCTATGAAGCCCATTTATCGTAGCCTATAAGGGAGATATAATCATTGGGATTTTCCTATGACCAAGTCCAATTTTATATCCAACAACTAAATAAATAGTGAAACCATTTACAAGAAAAGTTCAAGATCAATGAGATCACAGCACAAACCATGTACAATGAACCACACCATAAAAATATCACCACTGCACCCCTTACACTCAAGTTATTTTTTTAATACCCTAGAATTCCATGAATTTTTTTTAAATTTAATGGGATTATTTTGAGACCAGACACTGAGACGACATGTGATTATAAGGCCTGGAGTGCCTATAATGATCCGTCGAAAACTTTTAAGTTTTAAATAGCACACATGAGTGGTTTTCCTGAAAAATTGGAATAACTCTTAAATGGGTGCCCATATCAGAAATTTGAGAGAACTGTTGGGTTAAGAATGGTATGATTACCCTAGGAGTGACTTAAGTTTAGTCGACTCAGGCCTCCAGTGAGAAAACCAGAAAATGGAATAACCTTAAATAAAATTATTGAATAAAATTATTTTATTTTTCAAATATTTATAAATCATGAATAGTGAATCAGATTGAAAATATGAGACCACCATTGAGATCGCGGGGGTATTCTTTCCTTAGGTAGAGTCTAACGTTTGTCGGCACGGGCCAACTGTGAAAGTTAGTTTTTGACTGTAAATAAAATAATTTAGTAACAATTATTTTATTTTCAAATCCATATAACTTTTAAACAGTAACTCATATTGGAAATCTGAGAGTACCATTGAACCCATGAGGATGTGTTACCCTTAGGCACATCTTGACCTCGACTATCTTAGGTTGAGGGTGAAAGATATTTTTTTGAACCTTTTTAAGTGAATTAAAATGATGTGGATGCATAGTTTTGACCACTTCTAAACGGGTGCCCAGATAGAAAATATGAGGGCACAGTTGCGTCCGGAATGACAAAATTACCTAATATTGGACCTAATCTTGATCGGCACGGGTCGAGGGAAAAAGTTAATTTTGGGACATTTTAAGAAAAAAAATAAAATTAGAAAGTTTATTTTATTCAAAATAATCATTTCACTGCAACGCAATGATGAGCCAGTTGTTTCATTCCGTAAATGAAATAGCATAGAGACTATTTAACTAAAGTGTAATAGATATGCTATTTCATAAATGAAACAATCTAAAAATGTGACAACGCAACGTAACAGAAACGTTGCGATGTATTTTTCTTTTAATGGGACAATGGGTTGGAAAATCAGAGATGGGATTTCTCTGATGGACGGTGAAAGATTTATCTCCAACAAAAAATCCAACAAATTAGAAATAAGATACAATGCCTTGGAGAATGGATCTGGGACCAGATATCAAGTAATTCCAACATCTTCGAATGGATCGACATCAACGACAACCCTTTTCCAAGGTAGGGGGTTTATTTTTAAGTAAATTATTACTTTCATCATTATTCCTTTTTAGATGATGAACATGGGTTAACTCACAAAAAATTTATCCCATGATTCAAAATTTAATATGGGGTGGTTAATGTTTGCGGGGTAAAGGAAATATTTTATCTAGTAATTATTGTATATGCTATGTGTTTTCTGCTAACATGAACAATCTCAGACCAACACGAACAAAGGCTGATTTTTCATTTGGGCATTCTTGGTGATATCTCTATATCTCTCTCTCTCTCTCTTTCTTAATCATTCTTCATGGCGCAACGGCAGTGGAAAAATGACCAAGGAAGTGCTAGGTTGAAGGTTCATGGTAAGAGGCCATGACGGCGGCACCCGACCGCGGTGACGGCACCAGGCTGTGGCACCCCATCTATAGTGGCAAGAGGGAGGCGGTGCGCTGGCAGCACGCCACAGCGGAAACAAGGGCCACTGGCATGGGGGATTCTGGCTATTGGCAGGCAGAAATGGCCACCCAGTTGTTTCAGAGGCACCACGCGGTCTGGGACCACGTCAGTGAGCTCGACCCACGGCGTAGCCATGGGCCAGGCGGAGTAAATCGGTCCACGTGAGCGGACTGGAGCAGGAGGGCGGCGCCGCATGAAGGAGCAGCTCGTGCCATGTAGTCCATGGTAGGGGGCTACACATGGTCCTCAACCGCATGCAGAGGAGGCGTTCGGTATCTTCTGGCCATGTGCGATTGAACTGGATGCTCAGCGAGCGTCCAGACTAGAGGAAATTGGCCCACCATGCGGGCCGGGGTGAGGGGTGTGAATCTGGATGATGGGCGGCCTGAGCTAGAAACTAACCAGCATGCCTTTGTAGACTGGGCTGGCAGTATAAACTAAGATACTAGGTGGCCCGGGCTTCAGAAAAATCTATCCCACCAGTGCAGGTCGAGTCGGATAAATCCAGGTCCCTCAGTGACCTGGCGGGCTAGACCCATGGCCGAACCGGGTAGGGTCCATCAAGGCCCAATGGGCCTGGACCAGCAGCCAGGCAAGACCAGGCCAGACTAGACTAGAACCAAGTCAGGATAGATTGGTCGAACTGGTCTAGGGCATTCCCCAAGGCCAGGTTGGTTGGGTCAATCCAACTGGGTCAAATAGGGCCCAGACACAACCAGCCTCTGGTTACTAAAACACCAATATCTTTCAGACCGGGTGTCCGATTGATGAACCGTTTACAACATTGAAACCCTTAAAACAAGATGAACCTTTGGGAAATATCTAAGTGAGTTTTCATGGTTTTAAATATAGAACCTATGGCATGAGTAGTAGATTCTCCCATAATCAAACATGTTATGTGCGGGAATCCTGCGGCTGGCTAAGACCCGAAGACTAGCAACCCTATGTAGATCAGCTCCTAGAGACCCTGTGTGGATAATCTTCTAGGTACCCTATTTAGATCATCTCCTAGAAACCCTATGTGGATCATCTCCTACCAGCCCTATGTGGATCAACTCTTAGAGAGCCTGTGTGGATCAGCTCCTAGAAACCCTGTGTGGATCAGCTATAAGTGTCCCTATATGGATCATCTTCAAGTGACCCTATGTGGATCAGCTAAAAGTGGCCCTATGTGGACGATATTTGATTTCCTAAGTGTTAAGTGGCTTTTTGTGACCCAGAAGACCCATGGTACTCATTAGGGATAAGTACCTCAATAGTCCAAGGTGTTCAGTGTTACAACTGACAGTCTTGATTCCATACATTAGTTTATACCACTATGAGTTTTCTTTTCTTTCTGGTCTTGTTGTGTGATCTTGTTGTGTGGTTATTCTTTTTGTTCTTACCTTTTTAGATTGTGGTCCCAACGGAGTATTGTGTTACTCACCCCTGCACGGGCTTTTCCCACATGTGTCGTGTCCCGTGTAGGTGATCGATGTTTCTACAGAGACATTGGTGGTCTGGGACTAGGTGGTACTCAGTGAGATGGGATGGAAAAATTATTCGATGGACACCTTGGTGGTTCAGGACCAGGTGGTGCTTAGTGAGACAGGACAGACAGACATACTTCTACGGCGACAGGTAGCTATCCTTCTCCTACCATTTAGGTAGGGTCTCGAGCGGATTTACTAGGCAGTTATAGATTCCTTTGTGGTTTTGGGCTTGTATTCTGGATCCTTTGTACTTTAATTTTGTATTTTACTTCCAGTAGTTTTCTCTGTGATAGTTGTTCTTTACTTTGTGTTTACTTTCTATAGTTTGAGCTTTGTGCGTGTGTACAGGTTTAAAGGAAAATGTCTTCTCTTTTTGGGATATGTCTACTTGGTGCTAGTCACCAGCCCCTGGCCTATGTAATGTGGGATTGGGGTAGTCACGGCATGGGCCCTAGGGTACGGGTCATGAAAAAGTGTTATTAGAGGAGGATGGTAATATGAGAAGAACTAAGAGTCTGTAAATTTTTATGGGGCAACATTGTTAAGTATTTCGAGTTCGGCTTTCAGGTCAGGGAGTCCAGTGTTTGTGTGGCGGATGACGCATCCATACACCAAGACCTTGAATTCTTATTTCCAACTTAGTACATGAAAACAATAGTTTCATTCATATTTTAGGGTTTTCTCATTACCTTTCTGAGTCAGAGTCAGCTCACCAGGTATAATCTATTAATCATGATTCATCATGATCTCTTTCAAGATGCCTCCACGCAGACAACCAGCTAGGATTCCAGTGTTTGACCATGAGGTTGGTCCATAGAGTGATGAGGCCTTGGTACAAGGAACATTTTCCAAGATGGAACCTTTGGTCATTTTCCCAACTTTTCCACCACTTGTTGGTCAACGGTTACTACCGGATCTACCAATAGAGGACTCATGTAGGCTCAGTGCCTTACACGAGTTTCAGCAACAGTGACCCCTCAAGTTTTGAGGTGAAACCAACCCACAGGCGGCTAAGGACTATCTTGAGGTGGTAACCAAGTTTTCCATTAGTCAGGGAACCATTAGATCAAATGGTAGTCCTGGTAGTGAGCCTTCTACATGGCTTAGTAGGAGGATGACGTGTTTTATATTACTCGATCTAATGATGAGGTGACTTTTCCATGAATAGAGTTTGAGAACCTCTCCTTGAGAAAGGTCGCTTTCCATAAAATCTAAGGGCTATGTGTGCCCAAGATATTTTATAGGTTTGGAAGGATGAAATGTTGGTATCTAATTATTCATTGAGGCGTACCGACCTTTTCCAGGCACTCAATGAATATGATACGATCAGTGCTTCAGGGCTCAGTCCTCTGTGCAAGATGGGTTTAGGGACATCTAAGATAGAACTATTACTCTATACATTCATACTTGTGCTAGGGTTCTAGATAGAACCATTGTGGTTGAAGGTTCTTTGGCTGAGCAGATATGTCCAGTGGATGTCAGTAGTGGGAATGTAGGAAACCGACGTCAGTCTCATAGACTTGGACAGGTAAAAGGTTGTCTTTCCAGAAGATTTTCCAACACTAACTCCTCATATATAGATAGATTTATGATTTTATTTATACCCTGGGATGTAATCAATATCTACACATTCATATCGGATGGATTCCGTAGAGCTTAGGGAGCTAAGGGTATAGTTAGAGGACTTGCAGAGGAAGGGGTTCATAAGGACCAATGTTTCTCCATAGGCAACCCCAGTGTTGTTTTCCAAGAAGGAAAATAGAATCTTGAGGCTATTCATGGAATTCTGTTGCCTGAACCAGGTGACTGTGAAGAAAAAGTATCCTATAACAAGGATTGATGACCTCTTCGATCAGCTAAAGGGAGTGGTATGGTTCTCAAAGATGGACCTCATATTATGTTATCACCAACTTCAATTGTGAGATGAGGACATCTCGAATATGGCTTTCAGATGTCACTACAGCCACTACATGTACTTAGTGATGCAATTTATCCTAACAAATGCCCCAGCTGTGTTAATGAGGCTCATTAATAGGATCTTCCTGTCATACCAAGATCAGTTTTTAGTGGTATTAATTGATGGCATCTTAGTGTATTCAGCATTAGAAGAGGAGCACATGATACACCAAATGATGGTTTTGGACACACTCTGAGAACACGGGCTCTACAGTAAGCTCTCAAAGTGTGATTTCTAGATACTAAAGGTCCACTTCCTAAGACATGTCATCTCATAAGTTGTAGTTACAGTGGATCCAGTAAAGATAGAGGTTGTTATTGCTTAGGAGCCACCTAAGAGTGTTACCAAGGTGTGGAGTTTCCTTGGGTTGTCTGGGTACTATAGGAGGTTTGTAAATGACTTCTATAGAGTATAAGGACCCATGATGTCATTTAAGAGAAGGTAAAACTTTTTGTGTGGATAGAAAAATGCCATAAAATTCTTCAGTAGCTGAGCTTGGTTGTGTCCTGATATAGGAGAAATTAGTGATGCATCAGGAACTAGGATTGGTTGTGTCTTGATATAGGAGAAATTAGTGATTGTTTATGGCTTACAATAATTTAGAACACATGAGCAGAACTATGAAACTCATGACCTTGAGTTGGAATTTGTAGTCTTCACACTGAATATGTGGTGACACTACCTTATGGGAAAACAATTCATCATCTACTCTGACCACAAGAGTCTAAAGTATATCTTTTCTCAAAAGGATCTGAATCTAAGACAATGAAATTGGATAGTTTTCATCTAGGACTATGACTTCGATATAGTCTGTACTCTTGGGGAGGGGAATGTGGTGGTAGATTCTCTCAGTAGAAGATCAAGTTCACAACTACTGAATGAGGCCTCAAAGTAGTTGGCCTCGCTTCAAATATCCTTTTTGATAGAGATGGGGTAGTTTATCTTCAGTAGATGGTGGTTTCCCCTCCACTCATATAATGAGTTAGGGAGGTGCAACTCAGAGATTCCATTTGTGAGACCACACATGCCCAGATGTCTATAGAACATTCCTCTAATGGATATTTGAAAGGTGGGGATCACATCATCCTTTTTAGAGGAAGCATCATAGTACCAATGGTGTTGCAGGAGGAGGTGTTTACAGAGTTCCATACATCCCATTTGGCGGTGCATCCAGGTGAGATAAAGATGTACTAGGACCTCCGACGTTTGTAATGGTAGCCGGGGATGAAGAAGGCAGTGGTAGAGTTTGTTTCTAGATGCCTCGCATGTTAGCAAGTGAAGGTTGGTCACCAAGTTCCAGTAGGTTTGACACAACCCCTTGGGGTACCAGAGTGGATATGGGATGAAATATATATTTACTTCATGATTGGTTTACCATGTACTTCTAGGAGATGAAATACTATATTGGTTATCAATGACTGACTCACTGAGTTCACCCACTTCCTAATTACCCAGGATCAGAGTTTAGTAGAGGGCTCGGGATGCCTCTATGTGCTAGAGATTTGACGACAGAGTGACTTTTGCCGATTTTCTGGTAGATATTTAGGATCAGTAGGGGAGGATCCTTCGTAAATGGTCGATTCCTCAGGTGCATTTTTTTGGCAACATGGGAATCTCCCAGAGAGCACATGGGAGCGGGAGGCTCAGATTTGTGCCCAGTAACCCCTTTTGTTTGATTAGCCCTTATTTTGGCTTACAAGGATGTAAATCCCTAAAGGGGAGATTAATGTAATACCCCAAAATTCCATGAATTTTATTTAAATTAAATGGGATTATTTTGAGACCAGGAGCCGAGAAAGCATGCGATTCTAAGGCCTAGAGTGCCTGGAATGATCCGTCAAAAAATGTTAAGTTATAAATAGCACACATTAGTGGTTTTCCTGAAAAAGTGAAATAACTCTTAAATGGGTTCCCATAGCATAAATCTGAGGGCACCATTGCATTAAATATGGTTGGATTACCCTATGTGATACTTAATTTTAGTTGGCATAGACATCCAGTGAAAAAACCCAAAAATAGCATAACTATAAATAAAATAATTAAATAAAATTATTTTATTTTTCAAATGATTATAACTCACAAATGGTGACTCAGATTGAAAATTTGAGACCACCGTTGAGCTCATGGGGGTATTCTTTCCTTGGGTAGAGCCTAACGCTTGCCGGTGTGGGCCAACAGTGGAAGTTAGTTTTTGGTTGTAAATAAAATAATTAAGTAACAATTATTTTATTTTCAAATCCATATAACTCCAAAAGGGTAACTCGGATTGGGAATTTGAGAGTACTATTGATATCGTGAGGGCATGTTACCCTTAGGTGGATCTTAACCCCGACCAGTTCAATTAGAAGGTGAAAGATAGTTATTTGATCTTTTTTAAGCGAATTAAAATGGCATGTGTGTGCAATTTTGAAAACTTATGAACAGGTTCCCGAATTGAAAATTTTAGGGTACAGGTGCATCTGGAACAATGAAATTGCCTTGAATGGGCCTAACCTCGATCAGCGTAGGTTGAGGGAAAAAGTTAATTTTTGAATGTTTTAAGAAAAAAACAAATAAACATAAAAGGTTTATTTAATTCAAAAGAATTTTTTTGATGCTACACAGTGATGAGCCGATTGTTTTATTCCATAAATGAAATAGCATAGTGACTCTTTAACTAAAGCGTAATAGATATGCTATTTCATAAATGAAACAATGTAATAACGTGATGACGTAGCGTAACAGAAATGCTATGACATGTTTCTATTTTAATGAGATAATGGGTTGGAAAATCAGAGATAGAATTTCTTTGATGAGTAGTGAAGGATTTATTTCCAATGAAGAATGTCAGTGAATTAGAAAGTGGTGAAAAATCCTTGTAGAATAGATCTGGGATCGGAGATCGAAAAATGCCAACATATTTGAATGGATTGACACCAAAGACAAACTGTTTCCTAGGTAGGGGGTTTATTTTTATGTAAATTATTACTTTCCTCATTCTTCCTTTTTAGACGATGAACGCGGGTTAACTCATGAACAAGTTAACCCATAGTAAGGACGTTCATATGGGATGGTTAATGAATGCAGGGTAAAGGGAAAATTCTATCTTAGTAATTATTGTATATGATGTGTGTTTTCTGCTAACACGAACAATCCCAGACCAACGTGAACAAATATCGGTTGTTCATTTGGGTGTTCTTGGTGATTTCTCCCTCTATATCTCTCTTTATCTTAAACATTCTTCATGGCCCAATGGTGGTGGAATAATGGTCGAGGAAGTGCCAGGAAGAAGCACCCTAGCACCGGCAGCAGGAGGCCACAGCGGTGGTACCCGACCATGGAGAAGGAACCAGGCCGCGGCACCACGACCATGGTGGTAGGAGGGAGGCAGCACACTGGGAGAGTTTCGTAATGGCACTAGGGGAATCAGGCATGGAGGCTGGTGGTGGGAGGCAGGAAAATGCAGCCACTCGAATGCGTTAGAAGTGCTACATAGTCTTATACTGCATCGGGGAGCTGGACCCACGATAAAGTCACGGGCCAGGTAGGGGAAACCGGTCTACGTGAGTGGACCGGTGCAGGAGGGAGGCGCCACGTGGAAGGAGCAGACCATGTAACGCCCCGACCCCAGTTACCCAAATTTGGTGCATTATTGCGTAACATTGGCATGATCACAAAATATCATGTCTCGAAAGACCGATTAGTTTAGTAGCCTTGGAAACACTAGATACATTCATAAATGTCACATTACATCATAAAGTAAAAAAATTCATTAACATAGTCTCCATAGTCCACTCTCATATCCCCTTCAGACTATCCCTACAGGTCAGTCATAAAATATTTCTTCACATCCTGGGAAAAATAAAACATTGAAAGGGGTGAGCTCAGATGCTCAGTAAGGATAACAATATAGCGGAAGCTTTCATAAATAAACATAAACATTTAAGGAAATGTATAACTAAAACAAAAGCCTTTTAAACTTGAAATTCAACATAATATGGAAAAATTAAAATGAGATAATTCCATTTACTTATTCACATGGATATTCTACTGGTCGAATAATCACATGCAATATCAATAACCACTTTCACAATAATGGAATGCATAATGCCAGACTATCATAACCATGTAGCCAAGGCCTTGTGCCAAGACTACAAATAATATTTTGTCAAGGCCTCATGCCAAGACACTAGTTTGTCTCATGAGACCTGCCGATGCATCGAGGAGCTATAGCGGGCTCCACCCGTCACTTATTAAGTCCAATGCATTCCTCATATGAACAGGTTTAAACATATCATAAACTATAACATAATCGTATCACATAAAACATGCATAAAGGAAACATAACATTTCCACATTTCAATCACAAGATATCAATACAACACATTGATATAATAAAAAAACACTTTCAAACCCATTTTCAATACCTAAATAAAAGAATATTAAAACTTTGTATTTATTTTTCATTTAAAAAAGTTATGGCTTGTAGAGGAAGTCGAAACTCAAATAATGGTCACAGCGGCGGAGAAGTCGTCGTCTCCGCATACGTACGACAAAAAAAACATTCCCTTTTGTCATTTGGTAAAATGATACGTATAAAAAAGATTCCTTTTGAATAAACGTAAAAGTCAAAGGGGTTTATAAACCGTATAAAAGAAATTTGTGTATAAAATAAAATATGCCTCAATGAAAGGATATTGAGACGAAGTCCCTTACAAAGATCATTTTTTTAAATAAAATAAATCTATTATGTATATTCACTATAAGTACACATAAATAAAGTAAAAATATAAGATAGAACATAATAATATCATGACATAATTTGAAAGTAGGAGATTAACCCAAAGAACGGAAATCGGGTTAAGAAGTTCTCTTACCTCGTGTCCAACTTGACTCGATCGTTCTTTAACCTCCTGGATAATAAACTAGTGTTAATTTATATTTTCTTAAGAACCTTTTTCAATTTCATTATTCCTTTTATATCACTTATTACCATGTTATGAACATTATGTAATTATTTAAGTTAATAACGGTCGTTTTGTCGATCTTTGGTACTTGAGTCAAAAATAAACTACTTATAATTACAAGTTGTTCATGTGGTAAAATATCCATTACATCCAGAATTATATTCATGATATAGATATCATATATATCATATATATCCAGTATATACTTGCCTTTATAATATAACATAACATTTAGAGGTAAGAAATGAAATGCACCGTTCATGGAGACGGTAAGTCGTACGTATGCATGAATGCTACTTTCATTTCTATTTCATATTTTAATGGAATGAAACATAATGATATAAATTTATATTATAATTCCAGTATAATATCATATATAATATCACTTACTACATCCTTTATATGTCCCACATATGGCATTAACAATTCAAATCACTTTGAGGGGGCGGTAGTTCGCACTTCCTCAAATGAAATTATCACATTTGCACAACATGAAAATCATAAAGATATGTTTTAAATGTAAAATAAATAAAAATAGAGAGGAAATAAATATAATATATATCATAAATAAATATATTGTCATCATAATAGCCACCATGAGAGGTGGTAGGAGAAGATAGAACAATCATCGTTTCGTGGGGCAGTAATTCGCCATCCACAGAAACAGTATTTTCTTTAACCATTAGACCGAGGTGTGTTTAAGTGTAGCTCGAATACTTATCATAAAAAAATCCTATTATATTTAATATACTGGTTTTGTTACAAAATAAATGAATAAAAATATTTTAGGGGGTTGGAGAAGCAAAATAAAACAAAAGAACATAAAAGAAGACATTACCTTAAAATCGGGTAACTCTTTTTGATTTGATCCAAAGGCTTCCTTGGGAAGACTTATGCCCAAATTGAGGCTTCTAGGAGTAAAATAGGGATGTTTAGAGAGTATTTGGGTAGATTTTGTCTGAGCCAAATGGCTTGGAAGGTGTGAATAAGGTGGTAGAGGTGGGGGCCTTTTATAAGAGGATAGGAGGGGCACTCTTGGAAAGTCATGAAATGTTACTTTATTATAGAATGAGTTTCGGATTTTAAAGGTCCAAAACTTGTATATTTCTAGTATGAGGTGATAATGGTTCTAAATATACTCATCCAATAGGTTTTTTACAAGTGTAAGTCTTATATTTTACATTATCTTTTCATTTTATTTAAATCGTTAATTAATGAGGTAATCGTTGCATCATCATGGTGTCATAAGAAATTTAATTTATTTAATGTCTAAAAATTATAAAAAAAATATCATGATGTAGGGAATATTTTTAGCTTTCCAATGAATATTTATATTCTAAAAGTTAACTTATATAACCCCATGTAATAATTGTTTTAGTAAACAAATACATGTTTGTGACAATTTTATTTTTACTTTAAATAAAATTTTATTAATGTCATTTTCTTACACAAGTGGCTCCATGGGGTCCCCAAGTTGACCCATGGATTGTCTTGGTCGTCCATGAATCATCCAATAAGGTTAGGACAAGTGTAAAGGTAATTTCATATTATTAAAACGTTATATTTACCTTAAATTACACTAATTACCTTTAATCGCGATTAATTAAACTTAAAAGTTACTATTCACCAAAAAATTATTTTAATCCCATTGAACCACATTTTTATTCTTAATGACAACCATTTATGTTGGATTTTTGAAAATCAAATCACAGAAGTGGTAATATTTCATTTAAATGAAAAATCATTTTTTTAACTACCACTTAGTAGTTTCATTATTCATCAAAAATTGAAGTTTTTCAGAACAATGCCAAAATTTCACCCTAATCTATAATTGATATTAAAAATTAAAAAATTATGTCTATTTTAAAAAATTACAAACATATAAGTTGCATTAATTAATTTTATAATTAGTTTTCATTGTCACAACAAATAGCGTGTTTTTAAGAATCAAATATATATCAAAAGATTGACAATTTTTTATGTCCAATTTCAAAGTGAAATTAATTTTAATGACCACCATTGGATAAAATGTTAAAAATATATTCTAATTATACTTTAAAACCACTCAATAGTATAATTTATCACTATAAATTATTTTGATTTAAAAAGTTGTTTTTAAGTATTTTTCACTATTCATAAAAAATTGGAATTTCTCAAAAAAATACCAAAAATTAAACATAGGATAATTTTGATATTCCGAATCCAAAAATGAAGTCTATTTTGAAATATAAAATATATATAATTTCAAAAAGTGGGTATTACTATTCACAATGGCTATTTTGATTAGTCGCGGTGTGTTAGAATCTCGAACTTGCGTACAATGCAAGCTATTGCATTATTGAAAGAGAAGTGTATCATGGAAGCTCGGGGTGTTACAGACCGCACTATGCAGGCCGCATTAAGGGGCTGACAAATGGTCCTCGGCCACATATGGAGGAGGCGACTGGCTTCTATCAGTCGTGTGAGATCGAACTGAATGATCAGCGGTCATTTGGGCTGGAGGAATCTGGCCCTCCATGCAGGGCGGGTGGAGGGGTGTGAACCTGAATGTTGGGCGGCCCAAGTTGCAGACAAAGTAGGACCATCAGTGTGGTATCGGCTAGATAAATCTAGGTCGCTGAGTAACCCGGTGGGTAGTACCCATGGCCGAACTGGGTCGAGTCTAGCAAGGCCCAATGGGCCTAGACCAACGGCTAGACCAGACCAGGCCGGCCCAAACTAGAGTTGGATCGGGTCAAATTGGTTGAACTGGGCCGAGGCATGCGAGGCCCCCAGGCAGGGTTGGTCAGGTCTATCCAACTGGGTCGGACATTGCCTAGACACGACCGGCCCCTGTTTACTAAAATGCTAATATCTTTTAGACCAGGTGTCTGATTGATGATTCTTTTGTGTCATTGGAACCCTTGCAATGAGACAGTACTTTGGACATACTCAAAGTGAGTTTTCATGGTAGTAAAGATACAACTGAATGCTTGAGTAGTAGATTCTCTCAGAATCAATAATTCTACCTGTGGGAATCCTACGGCTGGCTGAGACCTGAAGACTAGCGACCCTGTGTAGATCATCTCTTAGATACCATGTGTGGATCAAATCCTAGATACCCTATGTGGATCAACTCTGAGTGACCCTTTTTGGATCATCTATGAGCGACCCAGTGTGAATCATCTTCAAGATACCCTATGTGGATCAGCTACAAGTGGCTCTGTGTGGACCATCTTTGATGGCCTAAGTGGGAAGTGGCTCTGTGTGACCCAACAGACCCACAGTACTCATCAAGGATGAGTACCTCAATAGTCTAAGGTGTTCAGTGTTATGACTGACAGTCTTGGTTATGTACTTTAGTTTATACCTGTGTGAGTTGTCTTTACTTTGTGTTCTTAATGTGTGATCTTGTTATGTGGTTATGCTTTGTAGTATTTCCTTTGTGCATTGGGTTCCCTATGGAGTATTGTGTTACTTACCCCTACATGGGCTTGGCCCGCACATGTCGTGTCCCATTAAGGTGATCAATGCTTTAACGGAGACCTTGGTGGTCCAGGACCAGGTGGTGCTCAGTGAGAAGGGACAGACGAACGCTTTGATAGAGACCTTGGTGGTCCGATACCAGATGGTGCTCAGTTATATGGGATGTACGGGCATACTTCTATGGCTACAGGTAGCTATCCTTCACCTACCCTTCATGTAGGGTCTTGAGCAGACATACCGGGTAGTTGTACTTTCATTTGTGGTTTTGGTCTTGTAGTCTGGCCACTTTGTACTTTCAGTTTGTACTGTACTCCCAGTAGTTGTCTTAGTGACATTTGTTATTTACTTTGTATTTACTTTCCACAGTTTGAGCTTTGTGTGTTTGTACATGCTTGAAGGCAAATGTCTTCCCTTTTTGGGATATGTCTAATAGGTTCTAGCCGCCAGCCTCTGGCCTATGGAAGGCGGGCTTGGGGTAGTCACGGCACGGGCCCTAGGGGATGGGTCATGATAGTTTTCTAGTGTAATAAATGGATATGTATCAAGACCCTAATAATATGATTATTTATATTTTATAGAATAATGAATATATTAATTTCTTATTATCTTTAATTTGTAAATGATTTTGATTTTGATATCATAAAACATGAATTATATTATTATATAATATGCAATTAACATATTCCTTTTTGATGAATTTAGGAATTTTAAAAATAAATGATATATTAATTAAATAATACAATTAAATAATATTTATTAAATATAAATGATAATATAATTTTTATGAATCCAAATATAATTATTATAAGGGTTCAAAAACTGTTTTTTCAAAAAAAACCAGCATTCCTCAATAAATATCGATTATTTTTTTAAAAGTGACAAATAAAATATTTAGAAAATTATTTTAATAAAATAAATATAATTTTTGGAATTAGTACATTGAAATTATATAGCAGTTAATTTTTCATAATTTTCTGAGATAGCTGAATTTTTGGGTAAAAATTATGTACGGTATAAATATACAGTGTGTATTATGACATTATAATGACCCAAAAGTGATGTAATAAATGTTATAAAATTTATAAACGACCAAATATATGTTTCAACTTTAAAATAATGTTATTTATAGGTTATTTGATAAATTTTATAGAGACTTTATGAATCCTCCACAACATATATTATATTTTAAGGTTTTAAAATTATTTATTTATGAGCATTACCCACTTCCACATCATCAAAGTTAATATTTTAATGATTTAGGACCTTATTCTTATAATATAATTAAAACTGCTACCCTTTGGTAGAAACCCTGGGAAAACCATAGGAAGGTTTTTTTCATTATTATATTATAGAGTCCAAAACCTATGTTTGAAAAATATTGAAGAACTCCCCTCTATTTTACTATATAAACTAGCCCAATAATCCCATTACTATTTACTAAAAAACCATTAATAACGTCCTTAATATCCCATCACCTCTATATAGTCTTCCCAAGGTTCCCCCAGGCTCTCAATAGGCTCCTCTCAAGATTTTGGAATCACCCTCTCAATGTAAGGGATTTCCCTCTCTTCTTTTCCATTCAAGCACCATCTTTATAATTAGCCTTTTGAATCTCAATTGGTTATATTTTCATGACTTTTTAAATATAACTATACTATCTAATTTATTTTCTAAAAAATATATATTATTTATTCCCTCTCATTGTATCATTTACCTAAGTCATTGCAATACCAAAATTTAGTAAGGTATCATCTCTTTCTCCTCCTTATTCAAGCATATTTTCTATTTTATGCCTTTTTATTTTGAATTCATAATTTTGGGATATGTTTTTACACATCCATATTACTTCTATTTTGATATAGAAAATATTATAGACCGATTTTTCTCTCATTAAACCATTTTATGAATCTTTAAGTACAATCGTTATGCTTCTAAATTTTCACTACGATTTTCTAAGACAAACATTTCTAAATTGTGTATAATACCAATTTTCACTCAAGGGTATTCAACTAGTTGTCCATATACTTAATTTATTGGGTACTTAAATTTATATAACCCACACTCCTTTATCATGTGGTTAAAATTGATGAAATTCATCTTCATGTTGTATAATATATGTGACACACTTTTTCATGTACATGATATAATTATGATGGGTGCACCCAAATAGCTCTCCAATACATTGGGTAATGTTTTAGTCTCATGATATTCCATGTATTCTGTATGGGAATTTATCCTAAGAACATTATGTTGTGATTTATTTGTGTTTAAACTTTAGTTATTCTTATGATTTAATGTTTAATGTTTTTTTCACATTCCCTTGTTGACTTTATGTTATCATTACATATCATGCCTCTTGTTCATGATTGTGATTATCACCCCTTTTATAGCCCATTTAAATGAATATTGTATAAAATTTAATAATTTATTCATGTAATGATTTTTTTTTTATTCCCTTACTTTCCTTTATACCTCATCCCTTTATTATGTGTTTCTCCAGGTTATCCCATGCAGTTTTAATAATGATAGAATTTTATGAGCATGTTAATCAAGTTTTCAATAATGTTGGTGTACCCCTTGTTTTAAGTTCTTATGTAATGTACCTAATTAATTGAAGGCACTAGAATTATAATTATTCAGGGTTTTATTATATCTGTTTTATATAATAAATCATGAATTAATTTGTAATAAAGACAAGGGTTTTCATATGAAATTTATGGATATTGTAAGGATTAAATAAGATATGAAACAATCTTTATTATTTCTATATAGAATTGGTAGTCCTTATGATTCCTACACACTAAGAAAAAATATTAGAATCGTCTGGTTTAGAGGGTATTTTTTCATACACTTCTAATCTTTCTTCAAGGATTATCTAGCCAAATATTTTATTTGAAGAAGAAGACATGGTTGGTGTCAGAGATTGATGAATTTCAAGTGTGTTATTTCTTTACTGTTTCAAGAATATACTTTCAATTGTGATTTTTCTTAATAATAATAAATAAGTAGTGTGTGTGTGAAATAATAATCACTATACACTGGGGTCATAGTCATCAATATTATAGGTAAGCCTCATTAACAAATTCATCTATGTCTTGTTTTTTTCTTTACTATTTATATTACATTCATTTAAACCAAAGGCGGGATGAGTAAGTGAGATCCAGTCACCCTAACAAGGGTAAAGGCAAAGAGAAAGGGTATAAATTGGTATAATTGTGATATACTGATTAAAACCCCCACCCCTTAGTGTGGTTGAAGTGATCTTGGTGTAACAAAAAATTATTATCAAATCTATAAGCTCCACCTTTGAATATAACCTCATCATTTAAAGATTTGAATTTTTTAGTCTCTTACAAAGGAATCATGAATATGAGACTTTTTTCAACTACTTATCTAAATTATATTTCTTAAAAGTATCTTTAGAATAGGAAAAAGGAGTTGAAAAAGTTTAAGAATGAATCCCTATTATACAAATAAGAAAAAAATAAATTTCTAAATATTGAAACCGTGAAGATATTGGATCTAGAATTGATGGAGAAAAACTAGTGGTTAAATTCACTATTGAGAAGATAGAAAACTTTTACACCTCAGTTTCTTCATGATAATTTCATGAAGAGGGGTCAAGTAATATTTCTTACTAAGATTTTCCTATATATGAACCAATTATAAATGGGAAATGCCATACACTAAGAAATTTATATGATGATTCATATATGGTTTTTAAAAGAACCATGAAAGTTTTACACAAATAAATTGTCACTTCTCTTTGTATCTATTTTAGAAACCTTACAAGAGTTGATCACCATCCTTGATGATGAATAAAAAATAATAAATGAAATACTGAATCAAAATATATTTTCATATATATAATTCACCAAACAAGTTTATACCAAAAGTGATAAAAATTTATTACTTATATATTTGTAATATCAAAATGAGAAGGAATTTCATAAATAAATACAAGAAAATGAATAATCCTTAGAAGTTATTAAATAGAATCACTATAAATTGTAAGAAAATCCAAAGGATATCATTGATGTCAATAATTCTCAGTTGGTGATCATAGATGATAAGAAAAAAAGATATTTACAATATATTACAAGATAATAACAAAATGCATGAAGATTGAATGATTTATCTCCAACGAAGAAATCCAGAAAATTAGAAAGCAGAGAAAATGCCTTAGAGAATGGATCTGAGACCAGATATCAACAAATTCCAACAGCTTCAAACGGATCGACACCAATGACAACCCTTTTCCCAGGTAGGGGGTTTATTTTTAATTAAATTATTACCTTCATCATTCTTCCTTTTTAGATGATCAACATGGGTCAACTCACAAACAAGTTAACCAATGACTCAAAAGTTAATACGGGGTGGTTAATGTTTTTGGGGTAAAGGAAATATTTTATCTAGTAATTATTTTATATTCTATGTGTTTTACACTAACACGAATAATCTCAGACCAACACGAACAAAGCTTGATTGTTCATTTGGGTGTTCTTGGTGATATCTCCCTCTCTCTCTCTCTCTTTCACTTAATCGTTCTTCATGGAGCAACAGTAGTGGAACAATGACCGAGGAAGATCTAGGTGGAAGGTTCATGGTAAGAGACCAGGATGGTGGCACCCGACCGCGGCGATGGCACTAGGCCGCGGCACCCAATCCATAGTGGAAAGAGGGAGGTGGTGTGATGGCAGCATGCCACAGTGGAAACAAGGGCCACCGACACGGAGGATGGTGGATTTTGGTAGGTGGAAATGGCCACCTGGCTGTGTCAGAGGTGCCACGTGGTCTGGGACCACGTCGAAGATTTGGACCAACAGCGTTGCCATGGGCCAGGTGGGGTAAACCAGTCCATGTGAGCGGACTAGTGTAGGAGGGAGGCGCCGCATGGAAGGAGCATCATGTGCCATGTAGTCCATGGAAGGGGGCTAGCATATGCTCCTAAACCACATGCGGAGGAGGCGTTCGGCTTCTTCTGGCCACATGCGATTGAACCGGATGCTCAGCGGGCATCCAGACTAGAGGAAATTGGCCCACCATGTGGGCCAGGGTGAGGGGTGTGAATCTGGCTGATGGGCGACCTGGGCTAGAAACTAACTAGCCCGCCTTTGCAGACCGGGCTGGTAGGATAAACCAAGATGTTGGGTGGCCCGGGCTGCAGACAAATCTATCCCACCAGTGCAGGCCGAGCCGGAAAAATCCAGGTCTCGGGGTGACCTGGTGGGCTAGACCCATGGCTGAACCGGGTCGGGTCCAGCAAGGCCCAATGGGCCTGGACCAGTGACCAGGCCAGACTAGAACAGAACCAGGTTGGGTTAGATTGGTTGAACTAGGCCAGGGCATGCCCCAAGGCCAGGTTGGTCGGGTTGATCCAACCGGTTCAAACAGGGCCCACACACAACCAGCCCCCAGTTACTAAAACACCAATATCTTTCAGACCGGGTGTCCAATTGACAATCTGTTTGCAACATTGAAACCCTTACAACAAGACGGTACTTTGGGAAAAATCTAAGTGAGTTTTCATGGTATTAAAGAAAGAACCGATGGCCTAAGTAATATATTCTCCCGGAATCAAACATGTTATGTGCGAGAATCCTGCAGCTGGCTGAGACCTGAAGACTAGAGACCCTATGTAGATCAGATCCTAGAGACCCTATGTGGATCATCTCTTAGGGACCCTATGTAGATCAGCTCCTAGAAACCCTGTGTGGATCAGCTCCTAGAAACCCTGTATGGATCAACTCCTAGCGACCCTGTGTGGATCAGCTCCTAGCAACCATGTGTGGATCAACTACAAGTGTCCCTATGTAGATCATCTTCAAGTGACCCTATGTGGATCAGCTAAAATTGGCCCTATGTGGACCATCATTGATGGACTAAGTGGTAAGTGGCTCTGTGTGACCCAGCAGACCCATGGTACTCATCAGGGATAAGTACCTCAATAGTCCAAGGTGTTCAGTGTTACAACTGATAGTCTTGATTCCATACTTTAGTTTATACATCTGTGAGTTGTCTTTTCTTTCTAGTCTTGTTGTGTGATATTTTTTTGTGGTAATTATTTTTGGTCTTCCCTTTGTAAATTGTGTTCCCTATGGAGTATTGTGTTACTCACCCCTGCACGGGCTTTACCCACATGTGTTGTGTCTCGTGTAGGTGATCAACGCTTCTATAGAGACCTTGGTGGTCTGGGACCAGGTGGTACTCAGTGAGATGGGATGGAAAAATGTGTCGACAGACACCTTGGTGGTTCGGGACCAGGTGGTGCTTAGTGAGACGGGATAGACGGGCATACTTATATGGCAACATGTAGTTATCCTTCTTCTAACCTTTAGGTAGGGTCTCGAACGGATGTACCAAGCAGTTATACATTCCTTTGTGGTTTTGGGCTTGTATTCTGGATCCTTTGTACTTTTATTTTGTATTTTACTTCCAGTAGTTGTCTCAGTGATAGTTTTTCTTTACTTTGTGTTTACTTTCTGTAGTTTTAGCTTTGTGTGTGTGTACAGGCTTAAAGGAAAATGCCTTCTCTTTTTTGGATATGCCTACTTGGTGCTAGTCACCAGCCCCTGGCCTATGGAATGTGGGATTGGGGTAGTCATGCAATGGGCCTTAGGGGACGGGTCATGAAAAAGTGGTATTAGAGGAGGTTGGTTATATGAGAAGAACTAAGAGTCTGTAAATTTTTATGGGGAAACATTGTTAAGTGTTTTGAGTTCAGCTTTCAGGTCAGGGAGTCCAGTGTTGGTGCGGCGGATGACGCATCCATACAAGAGGACTTTGAATTATTCTTTCTGACTTAGTACATGAAAACAATAGTTTCATTCATCTTTGAGGGTTTTCTCATGACCTTTCTGAGTCAGAGTCAGCTCACCAGGTATAATCTATTAATCATGATTCATCTTGATCTCTTTCAAGATGCCTCCATGCAGATAACCAGCAATGATTCCAGTGTTTGACCATGAGGCTTGTCCACAGAGTGAAGAGGATTTAATACAAGGACCATTTCCCAAGATGGAACCTTTGGTAATTTTCCCAACTTTTCCACCACATGTTGGTCAGCAGTTACTACCAGATCTACCAATAGAGGAATCATGTAGGCTCAGTGCCTTACACAAGTTTCAGCGACAGTGACCCCTCAAGTTCTGAGGTGAACCCAACCCATAGGAGGCTAAGGACTGGCTTGAGGTGGTGGCCAAGTTTTTCATTAGTCAGGGAACCATTAGATCAAATGGTAGTCCTGGTAGTGAGCCTTCTACATGGCTCAGTAGGACGATGACAGGGTTTAGATTACCTAATCTTATGATGATGTGGCTTTTCCATGAACAGAGCTTGATAAACTCTCTCTGAGAAAGGTCTCTTTCCATAAAATCTAAGGTCTATGTGTGCCCAAGATATTTTACAGGTTAGGAAGGATGAAATGTCGGTAGCTAATTATTCATCGAGGGGTACCGACCTTTTCCAGGTACTCGATGAATATGATACGATCAGTGCTTCAGGGATCAGACCTCTGAGTGAGATGTGTTTAGGGACATCTAAGATAGAAATATTCATCTATACATTCATACTTGTGCTAGGGTGCTAGAGAGAACCATTTTGGTTGAAATTTCTTTGGCTGAGTAGATATAGCCGGTGGATGTTAGCAGTGGGAAAGCAGGAAACCGACGTCATTCTCATAGACTTGGACAGGTACAAGGATGTCTTTCCAGAGGATTTTCCAACACTAACTCTTCATAGAGAGGTAGATTTATGCTTTGATTTATACCCCAGGATGGAATCGATATCTACACATGCATATAGTATGGATTCCGTAGAGCTTCGGGAGCTAAGGGTATAGTTAGAGGACTTGTAGAGGAAGGGGTTCATAAGGACCAGTGTTTCTCCATAGGCCTCCCCAGTGTTGTTTTCCAAGAAGGAAAATAGAATATTGAGTCTATTCATGGAATTATGGTGCCTGAACCAGGTGAATGTGAAGAAATATTATCCTATAACGAGGATTGATGACCTCTTCAGTCAGCTGAAGGGAGTGGGGTGGTTCTCAAAGATGGACCTCAGATTACGCTATCACCAGCTTCAATTGTAAGATGAGGACATCTCAAAGATGGATTTCAGATTTCGGTACAGCCACTATATGTACTTAGTGATGCCATTCATCCTAAAAAATTCCCCAGATGTGTTAATGAGACTCATTAATAGGATCTTCTAGCCATACCAAGATCGGTTTTTAGTGGTCTTCATTGATGACATCTTAGTGTATTCAGCATTAGAAGAGGAGCACACGATACACCAAAGGATGGTTCTGGACACACTCTGAGAACATGAGCTCTATAGTAAGATCTCAAAGTGTGAGTTCTAGATACTAAAGGTAAAATTCCTGATACATGTCATCTCAAAAGCTATAGTTACGGTGGATCCAGTAAAGATGGAGGTGGTGCTTGCTTGGGAGGCACCTAAGAGTGTTACCACGGTGTGTAGTTTCCTTGGGTTGGTTGGGTACTATATGAGGTTTGTAAATGAATTATATAGAGTATAAGAACCCATGACAGCATTTAAGAGAAGTTAAAACTCTTTGTGGGGACAGAAAAATTCCATAAAAGCTTTCAGTAGCTGATCTTGGTTGTGTCCTGATATAGGAGAAATTATTGATGCTCAGTGCCCTCCTCTAGGAGTACCGGAGTGGATATGGGATGTAATATATATTGACTTCATGATTTTTTTACCATGTACTTCTAGGAGACACAATACTACATGGGTTATCATTAACTGACTCACTGAGTTCACCCACTTCCTAATTACCCAGGATCAGAGTTTAGTAGAGGGCTCGGGATGCCTCTATGTGCTAGAGATTTGACGACGGAGTGACTTTTTCTAAGTTTTTGGTAGAGATTGAGGATCAATAGGGGAGGATCCTTTGTAAATTGTCAATTCCTTGGGTGCATGTTTTTTGGAAACATGGGAATCTCCAAGAGAGCACATGGGAGTGGGAGGCTCAGATTCATGCCCAGTAACCCCTTTTGTTTGATTAGCCCTTGTTTTGGCTTACAAGCATGTAAAGCCCTAAAGGGGAGAGTAATGTAATACCCCAAAATTCCATGAATTTTATTTAAATTAAATGGGATTATTTTGAGACCAGGAGCTGAGAAAGCATTCGATTCTGAGTCCTAGAGTTCCTAGAATGATCCGTCAAAAAATGTTAAGTTTTAAATAGCACACATTAGTGGTTTTCCTGAAAAAGTGAAGTAACTCTTAAATGGGTGACCATAAAAAATCTAAGGGCACCATTGCATTAAAGATGGTTGGCTTACCCTATGTGATACTTAAGTTTAGTTGGCATAGACATACAGTGAAAAACCCAAAAATAGCATAACTATAAATAAAATTGTTAAATAAAATTATTTTATTTTTTGAATGCTTATAGCTCACGAACGGTGACTCGGATTGAAAATTTGAGACCACCGTTGAGCTCATGAGGGTATTCTTTCCTTAGGTAGAGCCTAACGCTTGCCGGTGTGGGCCAACAGTGGAATTTATTTTTTTGTTTGTAAATAAAATAATTAAGTAACAATTATTTTATTTTCAAATCCATATAACTCATAAATGGTAACTTAGATTGGGAACTTGAGAGTACTATAGATCTCGTGAGGTCGTGTTACCCTTAGGTGGATTTTAACCTCGACTAGTTCAATTTGAAGGTGAAATATAGTTATTTGAACTTTTTTATTAGAATTAAAATGGCACATGTGTGGAGTTTTGAAAACTTCTAAACAGGTTCCCGGATTGAAAATTCGAGGGCACAGTTGCATCTAGAACAATGAAATTACCTAAGAATAGACCTAACCTCGATCAGTGAAGGTTGAGGGAAAAAGTGAATTTTTGAATGTTTTAAGAAAAAAAAATAAACATAAAAGGTTTATTTTATTCAAAAGAATTGTTTTGATGCTACGCAGTGATGAGACGATTGTTTCATTCCATAAATTAAATAGCATATTGACTCTTTAACTAAATCGTAATAGATATGCTATTTCATAAATGAAACAACGTAATAACATGACGACGTAGCGTTACAGAAATGTTGTGACAGTTTTCTATTTTAATGAGATAATGGGTTGGAAATCAGAGATAGAATTTCTTTGACGAGCGGCGAAGGATTTCTTTCCAATGAAGAATGTCGGAGAATTAGAAAGTGGTGAAGAATCCTTGGAGAATAGATCTGGGACCGGAGATCGACGAATTCCCACATATTTGAATGGATTGACACTAAAGACAAATTTTTTTTTAGATAGGGGGTTTATTTTTATGTAAATTATTACTTTCCTCATTCTTCCTTA
Organism: Viscum album; assembly: GCA_963277665.1. Classification (NCBI taxonomy): domain Eukaryota; kingdom Viridiplantae; phylum Streptophyta; class Magnoliopsida; order Santalales; family Viscaceae; genus Viscum; species Viscum album. The sequence continues at coordinate 1,126,270,441 of OY728146.1, forward strand.
TTAGATGATGAACTCGGGTAAACTCATGAACAAGTTAACCCATAGTTCAGAAGTTTATATGGGGTGGTTAATGTATACAGGGTAAATGAAAAATTCAATATTAGTAATTATTGTATATGATGTGTGTTTTCCGCTAACACAAACAATCCCAGACCAACGTGAACAAAGACCGGTTGTTCATTTTGGTGTTCTTGGTGATTTCTCCCTCTCTATCTCTCTTTCTCCTAAATGTTCTTCATGGAGCAACAGTGGTGGAACAATGGTTGAAGAAGTTCCAGGAGGAAGGGCCCTAGCATCGGTGGAAGGAGGCCACGGCGGTGGTACCTGACCTTGACGAAGGCACCAGGCCGCGGCACCCTATCCATGGTGGCGGGAGGGAGGCGGCACACTGGGAGAGCATCGCAATGGCACTAGGGGCTGCAAGAATGCAGGCTGGCAACAGGTGGTAGGAAAATGCGGCCACCCGAAAGCGTTAGAAGTGCAACATAGTCTGATACAGCATCGGTGAACTGGACCCACAGTAAAGTCACGGGCCAGGTAGGGGAAACCGGTCTGCGTGAGTGAACCGGTGCAGGAGGGTAGTTCCATGTGGAAGGAACAGACTGCACCATGCAGGCTGTATCAGGGGGCTGACACATGCTCCTCGACCACATGTGGAGGAGGAGGTTGGCTTCTGTTGCCCGTGTGCGATCGAACCAAATTTCCAGCGGGCGTTTGGGCTGGAGGAATCTGGCCCGCCAAGCGGGATGGGTGGAGGGGTGTGAACCGGGATGTTGGGCGGCCCAAGATGCAGACAAAGTTGGCCAACCATTTTGTGATTGGCTGGATAAATCTAGGTTGTTGGGTAACCCAGTGGGCAGGACCCATGGCAAAACCAGGCCGAGTCTAGCAAGGCCCAATGGTCCTGGCCCAGGGGCTAGGCCAGACTGGGCTGGCCCAAACCAGAGCTGGATCAGGTTAGATTTTTCAAACTGGGTCGGGGCATGCGAGGCCCCCAGGCTGGGTTGGTCAAGTCTATCTAATTGGGTCGGACAGGGCCTAGACACGACCGGCCCCTGGTCACTAAAACTCTAATATCTTTTAGACCAGGTGTCCGATTGATGAGTCATTTGTGGGATTGGAACCCTTCCGATGAGAATGTACTTTGGACATACTCAAAGTCAATTTTCATGGTAGTAAAGATACAATTGATGGCTTGAGTAGTAGATTCTCTCAGAATCAATCATTCTATGTGCGAGAATCCTACGGCTGGCTGAGACCTGAAGACTAGAGACCTTGTGTAGATAATCTCCTTGAGACCATGTGTGGATCAACTCCTAGATACCCTATGTGGATCAGCTATGAGTGACCCTTTTTGGATCATCTATGAGCGACCCTGTGTGGATCATCTTCAAGAGACCCTATGTGAATCAGCTACAAGTGGCTCTGTGTGGACCATCTTTGATGGCCTAAGTGGGAAGTGGCTCTGTGTGACCCAACAGACCCACAGTACTCATCAGGGATGAGTACCTCAATAGTCCAAGGTGTTCAGTGTTACGGCTGACAATCTTGGTTCTGTACTTTAGTTTATACCTGTGTGAGTTGTCTTTACTTTGTGTTCTTAATGTGTGATCTTGTTGTGTGGTTATGCTTTGTGGTATTTATTTTGTGGATTGGGGTCCCTACGGAGTATTGTGTTACTTACCCCTACATGGGCTTCGCCCGCACATGTCATGTCCAATTAAGGTGATCAATGCTTCAATAGAGACCTTGGTGGTCCGGGACCAGGTGGTGCTCAGTGAGAAGGGACAGACGAACACTTTGATAGAGACCTTGGTGGTCAGATACTAGATGGTGCTTAGTTATATGGGATGGATGTGCATACTTCTATGGCTACAGGTAGCTATCCTTCACCTACCCTTCATGTAGGGTCTTGAGCAAACATACTGGGTAGTTGTACTTTCCTTTGTGGTTTTGGTCTTATAGTATGGCCCCTTTGTACTTTCAGTTTGTATTGTACTCCTAGTAGTTGTCTCAGTGACAGTTGTTATTTACTTTTTATTTACTTTCCACAGTTTGAGCTTTGTGTGTTTGTACATGTTTAATGGAAAATGTCTTCCCTTTTTGTGGATATGCCTAATGGGTGCTAGTCTCCAGCCCCTGGCCAATGGAAGGCGGGCTTGGGGTAGTCACGGCACGGGCCCTAGGGGATGGGTCATGATAGTTTTCTAGTGTAATAAAGGGATATGTATCAAGACCCTAATAATATGATTATTTATATTTTATAAAATAATGAATATATTAATTTCTTATTATCCTTAATTTGTAAATGATTTTGATTTTGATATAATAAAACATGAATTATATTATTATATAATATGCACTTAAGATATTCTTTTTTGATGAATTCAATAATTTTAAAAATAAATGATATATTAATAAAATAATACAATTAAATAATATTTATTAAATATAAATGATAATATAGTTTTTATGAATCCAAATATAATTGTTATAAGAGTTCAAAAACTGTTTTGTCAAAAAAACCAGCATTCCTCAATAAATATCGATTATTTTTTTAGAAGTGAAAAATAAAATATTTAGAAAATTATTTTGATAAAATAAATATAATTTTCAGAATTAGTACATTGAAATTATACAGTAGTTAATTTTTCATAATTTTCTAAGATGGATGAATTTTTGGGTAAAAATTAAGTACGGTATAAATATACAGTGTGTATTATGACATTATAATGACCCAAAAGTGATGTAATAAATGTTATAAAATTTATAAATGACCAAATATATGTTTCAACTTTAAAATAATGTTCTTTATGGGTTATTTGATAAATTTTATAGAGACTTTATGAATCCTCTAAAACCTATATTATATTTTAAGGTTTTTAAATTATTTATTTATGAGCAATACCCACATCCACATCATCAAAGTTAATATTTTAATGATTTAGGACCGTATTCTTATAAAACAATTAAAACTTCTACCCTTTGGAATAAACCATGGGAAAACCATTGGAAGATTTTTTTCATTATTTTATTATAGAGTCCAAAACCTATGTTCGGGAAATATTGAAGAACTCCCCTTTGTTTTCCTATATAAACCAGCCCAATATTCCCTTACTATTTACTAAAAAACCTTTATTAACATCCTTAATATCCCATCACCTCTTTATAGTCTTCCCAAGGTTCCCCCAGGATCTCAATAAGCTCCTCTCAAGATTTTGGAATCACCCTCTCAATGTAATGGATTTCCCTCTCTTCTTTTCCATTCAAGCACCTTGTTTATAATTAGCCTTTTGAATCTCAATTGGTTATATTTTCATGACATTATAAATATAACTATACTGTCTAATTTTTTTCCTAAAAAATATATATTCTTTATTCCCTATCATTTTATCATTTACCTAAGCCATTGCAATACCAAAATTTAGTAAGGGGTCATCTCTTTCTCCTCTTTATTCAAGCATATTCTCTATTTATGCCTTTTTATTTTGAATTCATAATTTTGGGATATGTTTTTAAACATCCATATTACTTATATTTTGATATCGAAAGTATTATAGATCAATTTTTCCCTCATTAAACCATTTTTTGAATCTTTAAGTACAATCGTTATGCTTCCAAATTTTCACTACGATTTTCTAAGACAAACATTTCTAAAGTGTATACAATACCCATTTTTACTCAAGGGTATTCAACTAGTTGTCCATATAATTAATTTATTGGGTACTTAAATTTATATAACCCACACTCCTTTATCATGTGGTTAAAATTGATGAAATTAATCTTCATGTTGTATAATCTATGTGACACACTTTTTCATGTACATGATATAATTATGATGGGTGCACCCAAATAGCACTCCAATACATTGGGTGATGTTTTAGTCTCATGATGTTCCATGTACTCTGCACGGGAGGTTATCCTAAGAACATTATGTTGTGATTTATTTGTGTTTAACCTTTACTTATGCTTATGATTTAATGTTTAATGTTGTTTTCACATTCCCTTGTTGCCTTTATGTTATCATGCCATATCATGCCTCTTGTTCATGATTATGATTATCACCCCTTTTATATCCCATTTAAATAAATATTGTATAAAATTTAATAATTTATTCATGTAATGATTTTTTTATTCCCTTACTTGCCTTTATACCTCATCCCTTTCTTATGTGTTTCCCCAGGTTATCCCATTCAGTTTTAAGAATGATGGAATATTGTGAGCATGTTAAGGAAGTTTTCAATAATGTTGATGTACCCCTTATTTTAAGTTCTTATGTAATGTACATAATTACTTGAAGGCACTAGAATTATAATTATTCAGGGTTTTATTATGTGTGTTCTTATATAATAAATCATGAATTAATTTGTAATAAAGACAAGGGTTTTCATATTAAATTTATGGATATTGTAAGGATTAAATAATATATGAAACAATATTTATGATTTCCATATAGAATTGGTAGTCCTTATGATTCCTACACACTAAGAAAAAATATTAGAATCATCTAGTTGAGATGGTATTTTTTCATACACTTATAATCTTGCTTCAAGGATTATCCAGCTGAATATTGTATTTGAAGAATATGACACGGTTGGTGCCAGAGCTTGATGAATATCAAGTGTGTTATTTCTTTACTGTTTTAAGAATATACTTTCAATTGTGCTTTTTCTTGATAATAATAGATAAGTAGTGTGTGTGTAAAATAATAATCACTATAAGCTGGGGTCATAGTCATCAACATTATAGGTAAGCCTCATTAACAAATTCATCTATGTCTTGTTTTTTTCTTTAAAGTTTATATTACATTCATTTAAACCAAAGGAATGATGAGTAAGTGATATCCAGTCACCCTAACAAGGGTAGAGGCAAAGAGAAAGGGTATAAATTGGTATAATTGTGCTATACTAATTAACACCCCCGCCACTTAGTGTGGTTAAAGTGATCTTGGTGTAACAAAAAATATTATCAAAGCTCTAATCTCCACCTTTGAATATAATCTCATCATTTGAAGATTTGAATTTTTTAGTCTCTTACAAAGGAATCATGAATATGATACTTTTTTCAACTACTTATCTAAATCATATTTCTTACCAGTATATTTAGAATAGGAAAAAGGAGTTGACAAAGTTTAAGAATGAATCCCTATTATACAAATAGGAAAAAAAATAAATTTCTAAATATTGAAACCCTGAAGATATTGGATCTAGAATTGATGTAGAAAACCTAGTGGTTAAATCCACTATTGAGAAGATGGAAAACTTTTCTACCTCAGTTTCTTCATGATAATTTCATGAAGAGGGGTCAAGTAATATTTCTTACTAAGATTTTTTTATATAGGAACCAATTATAAATGTGAAATGTCATACACTAGGAAATTTATATTATGATTCATATATGGTTTTTAAAAGAACCATGAAAGTTTTACACAAATAAATTGTCACTTCTCTTTGTATCTATTTTATAAACCTTACAAGAGGTGATCACTCACCTTGATGATGACTAAAAAATAATAAATGAAGTACTGGATCAAAATATATTTTCATATATAAAACTCACCAAAAGATTTTATACCAAAAGTGATAAAAATTTATTACTTATATATTTTTAATATCAAAATGAGAAGGAATTTCATAAAGAAATACAAGAAAATGAATAATCCTTAGAAGGTATTAAATAGAATCACTATGCATTGTAAGAAAATAAAAAGGATATCATTGATGTCAATAATGCTCAGTTGGTGATCATAGTTGATAAGAAAAAATATATTTACAATATATTACAAGAGAATAACCCAATGCATGAAGATTAAACGAAAAAAACAAGAATAAAATGTGATGATAGATTTAATTTCATTGAATATTAGCAAAACACTCAAAAGTTTCATGAAATTAAAGTGAAATTAAAAATTTTAGAAACTATTTAAGTTTATTATTCACAAAAAAATTGATAGAAGAGTTACTTCCATACAATCTTTTGATGAGGATATTTTTTAATTAAATTATATATTATGGAAAGAAGATATTCTGTTCTTTTAATGATAAATCTTATGTAATATCAAAGTAAAAGGTTCCCTTTCATCTAGAAAACCTTATTTATACTAATGTTGTTTTCTTCAAAATTACTTTTTATAATGAAAAATATATAAAAATATGGGTTGAAAAAAATTATGAGATTCCCACCATAACATCAAAGGTGGGTGAAAGTATGAACATGAAATGTTTCCCCATAAAATAATCTCAATTTAAGAGTAAATAAATATAAAAAAAGTCATATGACAAAGCTGTCTAGACTGGTTTTCATATAATAAGATCAGTATTTGTTGAATTTTGTTGGTGCTAGGATAATTTTGGTCACAAGTTTATATAATGGTTGAATAACATGTTAGACTGTGAAAGGGAAAGAAATCCTACATCAAGGGGGATAAAATTTGTGTTGATGAAAACTACACAGAAGAATGGTAAAATTTTGTTTATCACAAATTGGTTTGGATACATGGAAAATCTATGTGTAATTTATAATAAAATTGGTCATTATGATGAAATATATTGTTCAAACTCAACCCAAAATTTGGAAAAATAAATTAAAAAAATTAGAACAAAAAATTAGAAGGTGAATTAAATAAGTAAAAAATCTTAGTTTTCTTTAAGTAGTAATAAAAAGAACCATGTTAAAATATGCACACCCAATAAGATTAATAAATATGATACACCGAATTCAAGAATAATCTTATTATACTATAGGATAAAATATAACATTATTTACTATTACAATAAATCCATTATTTATTATGATGGAAAACTGAAGCAATAAAGAAAATAATCAATCCATCAAAGAAATAATAGGATTGGTTTGGTGTAATAAATATCTATGAAAACATGTAAGCCACATGTTCACATAAACAAATAAGACAAAAATATTATTTTATGAAAATATTGGAAAAAAATATTTAATGATTTCCCTCATCAATAATAGAATGTGATAGTATGCAAACATCGTCTTGATACATCATATTTCTAATATTTATGAAAGCCCTATCAAAAAAAATTGATTACACTATGATCTAGTGGAATCGGTGCCAAAACCTAACCAAAAATCATACAAAAATTAGTGACAATGAAGATAGAGAATAATGGAGGAATAAATGGAGGGACTCACCTTTGATCTCCAATAATAAACATCAAAAATCATCCCCCTTTAGGGGGATTCAAAGGAGGAGACAAGGGGGGAGGAGATAGATGAGAATGGCCTCCCCCAATACCCCTTTTCACCTAAAATGAAGGGGACATTGCCCTGTAAAAAATGGATTTTCCCTATTTTTAAAAACATGATACAAAATTATGTCACAGTGTGAACATAGTGTTCATGCTATGAATTTTTAGCCATTTCCCCTTTCACCCTTCCAACTACCTTTTCATAGTCTGAAATCATCTCATGAAACCCTTTCATGGTGTAAAAGGACCTTTCATGTCATGAAACTCCTACTGCTATAATTTTCAATATCTTGGGCCCCCAAACACTTCTTTAACATTCACTTAAACCCTTGGGATGTCCACAAAACCTTAAACCAAGTCTAAAAAAATATTTATACATTTTTAAACCCTAAAAACCTTAGTTTGAGTCCTAAATATAAAAATGAACCATCCACCAAACAAAAAATTAAAATTCCCATTGAATTTCATAACCTAAAAAGGTGTAGTGTTTTACAACCCCCGCCCCCCCCCCCAACCTTATTACTTATCATCCTCGAAAAGTTTCATTGACCATTTAACTAACAACATCAACCCACTTAGGTTTCCAACTCACAATAAACTTATTATGATCTATCTCTGAATGTCGTATGATCTTCCACTACACTAATCTAAACATGAGACATGCTATACATAAAAACCCAATCCACTACTCTCCATCCTCATTGAAACACTAAAATAGGTTGACCTATTCCCATCTATCTCGAGACACTATAGTGGAGTCAATAACTCATCATATATATTTTTGTGCTCCCCTTCATAAGTTTCTGCTAACTTAGGCCAGCTACAATCAATGAAACGCCCCACCATAAGAATTTCCTACTGAAATGCATCCTCTAGTAGTCTAATGACCCACTTAGTGTAGTGTCAATATCACCACATCTAAATACATATAAAAACACCAATAAATATTTGTTATTTCTTATCATATCTATTTCCAAATCAAATTAGATGTGTCTCTACTTCCCATGCATAGGGCCTGCATACATCATCCCTTCATCAAAAGGTTCCATCTAAACCTTGGAATACCCCATTTGTAACAAATAAAATTTAATCAAACCATGGTAACAACTTCCCTTACTTTACCAAGAAATTTCTTCTCAACATAAACCTTTACTACATTTCTTCACATGATTCACCCCATGGACCTTACGATGAAGCTATTTTACCCTTGAATCACATGAAGAAATTGGTTTACCCCATAAACCATGTCAAAGATTTCTATTTTATCCCTTAAACCATATCACAAATCATGGTTTCACCCTCTAAACCATTAGATGAATTATTATTAACCTCATTAATCACCTTAATATTGCACCAAGATCATCTCAATCCTGATAACAATGCATTGAATCTTTATAATATCTCATCCAAATATCAAATCTATAACTCATAAAGGGACCAGATAAAATGGTTTTATAGGTTATCAGCATCCAAATTCTATAGAAACAATCCTATGTTCAGTCATATCTCAACCATGGCCCCATAAAAATTTGTTTGTATCTATATGACTCACACTTTTTCCATTACCATATGTAATGAATTATCATAACCATCCCAATTTTACCTAATCACCATACCAAAACATAAATTGTTTCCCATTTCTGGCTTATGAAAATGTTGTCCATGGAATCCACTCAAATTATAATCATAATGAGGTTCATTCACTCAATTTTACAATGGTTCACTCTCCACCATATGGATTAACTTATACCACTCCTCAAGAACCACCTTAATAGGTTCTATTGTCTAATACATGTGGATACTCTAGAGCTAGGCTCATCTCATCCTAGGAAACACTTGTCTAGGATCAACTTCTGGATCATCCATGCCACTAGACTCAATCTATTTCTGATGTCTTCTTTACCAAGGATGGACATTCTGCACTATCATTAAACCCTAAGAAATCAGGTCCACAAGTATTTCATCATGTCCATAAGTACTTGTCTCATACACATCCACTCATCAATCCAAAATTTGATAGTGTCACATGTATCAAGGGCACACTGCCTCTATATCATCCAAACATAATAGGCATATACTCTCATAATACATAATCATAGGGCCCAACTCATGATCTTTTGAGTCACATCTCCTCATTCCTAGGATCATGTGCCTAAATCACTAACTATTTTTATGGTATATCAATCTTATCAAGCTAGAATCACCCTAGGTTCTTCTCTTCAAAATTGGGAATTCCACCTATGCCATGCTCCATCAATTGACCACCTTCCAACCAGTGTTTTTTTCAAATCATAAGCATCTACTCGTGCTCTAACTGAACTCCCAAAAGTGAATTCAAATTCAATAGGGTCAAGTACTCAACTATTTCTACCTTCCAAAACCCATCCACAATACTAAATCAATATCAATCAAGGTACTCTATCTCAAAAGTATAAGGAATCTCCATTTCTAAACCATTTATAGCAGTACCTCATGTGCATTGATCTTAAGTAAATTTACCTACCCATGCCTTCCACATTCACAACACTTAAGGCGTCATCATACTGGTATCCTATACCTGGTAGAACCTCACATTCATAGATATCAACCCAAATCATTTATAAATACTTCCATATCTAAGGGCGCTCACAAATCAACCTAACCCCACTCATGGGTTACCCACATCTATCACAGATCATCCATTATATCCATTTCACCAATATCCTGAGTCGTATCTCAAAGAAATAGGCTCTCCTAATTAACCCCTAGGTCATATCTCATGTAAAACATAACTCAAGGGAAACACATCATTGTTCCCATATCAATCATCACATGGAAACTCACATTCCATCACACCCCCTCAAAGGTTCACATATCCATCTCAGGCATCACATGCCAAAAACACTTCTCCTCTAGGGCACTAATTCTTTCCAGGGATCCATATATCGGATTACCCCTTGAGAATTATAATATCAGGTTGATCCTTATTATGCCACTATATAAATTATTCACCCCATAAAGGTCTAAATTCTTATTTATCAACATATATATATATAATGGAATCTCCCTACCATGATATGTGTTGAGAATCCAATAGTTATATAGTTTAGTTAAGTAGAATTCCATCACCAAGATATATGGTAAAACACCGTATTGGTTGTTACTGGGACTTTAAATAAAAAAATCTATTTACTCAATAACCCTCATGGGATTCATTAAAAGGAATCAAATTCCAGTATCAACATACATGGGTCACTACACATCCCTTACACTAATGGATTTCATATATGTCATCATCATCTATCATATCATCATAAATATAAATGACCTATCATTAGAATAAAATTATAACATGGTCTAACTTAGTAGAATGTCACTTCAAGCTATATAGGAAAACACTATATAAATTGTTATGGAAATTTAAACAATTATACCCTATCATTAGTGATATAAAATCAAATAAAGTCATGTGTATGTCATGTGAATCCAATGTTCCAAATATGATGCATGTACACTAGCCTATTTCTATTTGGAAGAGATCTAAAAAAATACAATAATTTGACTCTTCCAATGGGCCAAGAGCTAAAAATCATAAATCATAAATATCAAAACCCATGTGTGTCATGATAGGTGAAATCATATAACTGTAAAATAAAAAACCAAGAATATAAATCACATATCCCTGGTAACTTGGAATTCTTATCGGGGTGATGTTCATGATACACCTGTCCGGTATCCATCATAAGATCTAATATTTCCCTATGTCACCTATCTATTATCTCCCCAAATAGTAAGATAAAATAAAACTATGATATGCTATGTGATATTAGTCATACTAAATATCAGATACCACAGTGTGATTCCCCCATCTCAGTTCACTCTACAGTAACTAGAGAAGGTTACCATATGACTTCAGGTGTTCCTATATGTATGTTAGTGGCTTTTGACTAGCATTGGGGGTATAGGGTAGTATCTTAGGGGAGACTATACATCTATATCAGAGTGTTTAGTAATAATAAAATAAACCAAACTTCATTTATAGTAGTGTATAATCAGAGTACACAAAATCAATAAATATATCCATAAATAATAAATGAATATAGTCATATAGGATCATGGTTATACATTAAGTTTGATCACTCAATGATAAGATCACATATAAAAAATAAATACAAGAACAACATAGATTTTTAAGAGACTCTGTTATATCCCTAAGCCTCTCCTCATCCAAACTCTAATCCCATCCAAGTTATCCATATGAATGATCTTTACCAACTTGAATTTTACAATTAGTAAAGGATGCTCGGGATCCCAAGTGTCATGGATACTCAATTAGAGTTTAAGTGTAACTCGATAGGGGACCACTAATGCAGTACCATACATAAACAATAAATGTGGTCTATACATGTGATATGATAATATAAATAAACAAATAATATTATGAAATGTAAATAATAAACACTATCAATCCTTGGGTTCTATCAATAAACCTAGTATTGACCCAAAATTTCTCTTTCTAGTGTCATAGAATCACTAAGCATGTCATACCACTATTCTAACCAAATACCAGGACAATTTCAATATATTATTAGGTGTTAATTTTGGATCTCGATACATGTTATAAGGAATCCACATAGTATCAAGATCCAAGTAGATCTCTAAGAGGTTATCCTAGGTGATCAATAGTCATCATACATCAATGTTTAACCCCGTGAGGTGATCCTAATAATTTTATATTCATCAGGGATCATCATAGAAATTCGTGAGTTAATCCTAAGCATTATATTGTTATCAGGCATCATCACCAAAACCTATGAGGTAATATTGAGGGTTATATATTCATCAAACTCTAAGATTATTCCTAGGTGGTAATCCTAGGTATTCAAAGATTCATCAGGAATCATCATCAACTCCTAAGGGGCTAACCCTATGAAATCCTTACGGTCATCAGGCATACAATATGGATCCTAGGAACCCTAGTAATATTAAGCCTAATATTCATCCCATAGGGGTAAATCAACCTCATATAATATCTAATATAATGTGTCTCAGTAGGGTTGGCCATTTTCCCAAACCCATCTCATAACTGTGGTTGGCCTCTCAAGTGCATTGCCTATATCATCACAGTTATAGTTGGATCAAATCATTGATTAAGGTTCTAATTCGACACCTACAATCATCACTACTAATTTCCACCCGCACCCTCTTAGGGATCAGTATATAATTGGGGAACCCATTGGGGTCCCCTAGGTCTCATCATATCACAGACACCCTTCATGGGTTGCCTCATCTCAACATGTCTCTTAGGTTAACACCTTATACTTTGAGGGAATAGAATCCCTCTGTATCATCAAGTCTCGTTGAAGCCAAACTGATCTGCTAGGAAAGTCTCTCAAAGAAGATGGCCTTAATCCCATTCCCATTTCAGGTCACTCTAGATCAGTCTGAATACCCAACTTATCTAATAGTCTCCTTAGTATCTACCCACCCATGTAATCATAATCTCATTAGGGGAGGAACACTCATCTCATAATCACCTCACTAGCCCTAAGTCTCAAAGTCTTATCAAGGTTCTCACATGGCCTATGAAATCCAACACTCTTAGTCCAAATATCACCCCTACTTAGAGGTCACTAAGGAAACCTATTCACTAGGCCCACTTTTTTTTATTCATTTAATTCTCACCCCTCATGTCTCAACTATCACATAGAACACATAATCAAAATAAATTCCTTAGTTATCAGTAGCCAAGGTAAACCAACTTGTGCATAAGGTTCCAATATTTCCCTTAACACATTTTTTATTCCATGCATTTCATTTAAAAGGGAACAATTTATTTTAAATAAAAGGTCGATCTCCCTCAGTGGTGTGGCCACATATAATGTGATATAAATAAAATGTATAATTTTATAGGGAATGTATGAGGGACCACCTACCTCAAAATAGAGTTATTCCCTTTTTATTTTATAGCTTGATAACTCTCTCTGAAGCTCATCCAAGTCCAACAACCATCAATAATCACTATGAGTCCCTAACTCAAGAAAAAACTTGTACTTTCATTGATTGTAATAGATTTATAATTAATTAAACAATTTAAAAATATATTTAAATTTTTAATTTAAATTGACATAAATGAATAAAATATCATAGGGTGATCCATCACACCAAAACATCAACCAAACACCCATGAGAGGTCTGTAATGCACTCCCAACACCATCCTGGTCCAAAGCCCTTACACTTGACATCGATCTATTAGCTAAAATAATTTGATTTAATTTGAAAATATTTGAAAGAAACAATAAGGTAAAATATATCATCAAAATTACATGCTATGGAATGAGAACATCATCTTAGACCATCCCCATACTAGGATGAATGAAATACCCATTAAAAATAGCTGATTTCACCAGGCTTCGGTGGAATCAATTATAAAACCTATCCCAAAATCACACCAGTATTAGAGGTAATGAATATGTATAAGAATGTAAGAATAAACGAAGGGACTCACCCTTGATCACTAGAAATATTCACCCAAAACCATCCCCATTCAAGGGGATTCATAGGAGACAATTTGGGAGGATCCGGCCAAAATTATCCTCCACTGATGCCACTATTCACCTAAAATGAAGGGGGAACTCCCCTATAAAAATATGTGTTTTCCCCTATTTTAAAAATATAAAAAACACTTTTTCATAGAGTGAACATAGTGTTCACACTGTGACTTTTTGAGTAGTATCCCTTTAACCATTCTGGCTCCCTTTTAATGGCTGGAACTCATCCCGTGAAATTGTTTCATGGCATGAGTGGACCTTTCACACCATGAATGGACTTCTACTATACTTTTCAGTATCTTTGGCCCCTCCCACTTCTCCAAAATTTACCCAAACCCACAAGACATACACAAAACCTTAAACATGTTCAAAAACATTATTTATGGATGTTCAAACTCTCAAAACCTCTCTCAAATTCCCAGATCTCAAAATGAACCATCCCATAAACCAAAAATTAAAATTATCCTTGAATTTAATAACCTAGAAAGGTGTGAGTTTTTATAGTGAGGATGATGAAGATGAGTCTCAATTAGAATTAAATATTTAATATTATAAATATATTTTAATTGTTGTAGTTAAAGTTATATGAATGAAAAATAATGCAAGTATAAAGTCCTGATTTCTAGAGATTAAAAAATAATATGTTTTATTAAGTAAATATATAATTGATGAACTATTTTGATATTTGGTGACTAAATATAATTTGAATTTTAATATTTAAATCCTAATTGAGAAATAGGTATATATATCATGATTTATCCTTTATTAATTAAGTTTTACATATTTTAGTATATGGAAATTTTCATGCGATTGAGTTAAGGAGAATATGAAAAGAGAGGAAGAAGAAACATAAAATTGGGATATTCTGAAGAGGTACTATTTCTATTCATGTAATCAATGAGTGTTATTTATGAGGATATGAATAATCTAATCTGGTAGTAATTTTAAAAATTCAAATAATCAAAGAAAAATAAAATAGATCTATCACACCTGTGAGATTATTCTTGTACATTGAAGATAAAGGATAAGAGAATATTCAGAGAGGTCAATATTGTTTCTACTAAATATTTCAAACATTTCAGAACAATTAGGTGACCCAAGTATGATTTATCAATATCATAAGGATGGATGAAGAGGTGATATAGACTTCATGATTATGTACGGTAGAGGTAGGACTTATGTTTTATATAGATTGAGAAAGTAGATTAGAATCATATTTATGAGAGGATACTTGTGCATACATTATTGATTATACTTCAAGGCAGATATAGATGAATCTGGTATTTTAAGAGGAATATTTGGTTGGTTCTAGAGTTTAAAGAATATAAAGTGAGTTCTTATTTTTCTAGTTGGTGTCTTCCATGTAACCTGGTTGGTTCCAAGAATATAGGTATAAAGATATACCCTTTCTTGTACTTCATATTAGTAATAAATAATAATAATATACCACCCAAAAACAAAACTCTAGGGCCCAATAAAATTTATAAAAAATAATGAGATAAAATTTTATAAATGCTAAGGATTAACAATTCCTGAATCTGATTTGTAATGAACTAATGCAAATTACATCCTCCCAATCTAAAACTCAATTTCTGTAAAGATTTATAATTTCCAATACCCTACCTATAGATAAGAGACACAATAATGTTTATATACCTACAATAATTTATACAACACTTCCAAGTTGATGCAAGCCTCCAGAATGGAGATGAAATGTTTAACTTAACAGCATGCATAATGAAGGAGAAATCAAGATCAATCCAAATTTTGGTCCAATTGTTGAATATCACAATCTAAATCACCAAAATAACCCATTCCATTTTATCTTCATACGTAATATTCATTTTATGGTCCTTGTAAAAACATGATAGAGTTCCTCCTTTAGAGTCCCTGAAGATAATAACACACCCAATAGGCCCTAAATTTCCTTTATAAGATCCATTTATTTTAATCTTGATCCATACTACAATGGGAGGTTTCTAAACTAAAATTATGTACCCATCATAATTTTTAAATAAACCTTTAATTCTAAGTCTGTTAAAATAGGTAATTCCCAGATAGAATTCCAAGCCATGCCAGAGTCCCTAGAGGTTATAACCCTAATAGTAGATAAGATATTCCCCATGATAATGTTCATCTTGATTGAATGAAAACCATGGATAATAGAATTTATGTTTCAAAAATTAGATAAAAAACTTTATTAATAAAAAATTGAAAAAGGCTCATCATCTAGGTAGAAACTTCCAAATCTCTATAGTATTCAAAGAGGGATTGAAAATCATCAATATGGAAAGGCCCCAGTTCAAAGATATTAAAAACATATACCATGGATTTTAAGAAAAATGACATTGAAAAAGAACATATTTAATGAAATACGGTACCTTATTACCACTGTTTTACATTAGGTAGAGGTGTTGTCCAATACCCATGGGACTGGTGTCTGTGGGAAATTTGTTATGTGAAACTCTTCATAAAATAAAAGAACAAGATAGTGATATCCAAGGTTTATAGAATTGATTTAATCTATAGGAAATGTCCATGGGACTTCTCATATATAAGTTTTAAAAAATCTTACAGTTAAGAGTACCATGCCTTATGGGTTCCCAAATCTATGTATCCTTATTTTGCATGAAGGGGTAATTATAGATAGCCTCCCTAAGAGGATCAGGTAGATGCTCTAAGGAAGATCGAATCATATCCATGAGAATAACACTGGCATATCAAATATCTAGG
Source organism: Viscum album (assembly GCA_963277665.1). NCBI lineage: Eukaryota > Viridiplantae > Streptophyta > Magnoliopsida > Santalales > Viscaceae > Viscum > Viscum album. The sequence continues at coordinate 1,126,286,919 of OY728146.1, forward strand.
ACCAATGCATAACCCTATAATCCTTTAATTATTGGAGTTTTAGGACCAATTCATCATAATTGAATAGGTATTTTTTATTCATGACCAAATAGAGGATAATAGATAATGCATCTTTCTAAAATCCCACCACTTGATAAACCTATTCTTTTAAAAAATGATTATTATTTGAGTTTTAAATGGAGATTCTCTATAAGAATTTCTCTTGAAGAGAAGAAATGAAAAGGGAAATATTTTTTATGCCTATGCCTTTCTCCTATAAAGAATAACAGAAAATATTCTAGTTGAACACCACTACTTTCCTTTTATACATATTTCCACTCTATATGATGTTTTGAAATCATTGGTCTAGATTTTTTATCAAAGCATGAGGATACTTGTAAGCCATAAATGAGTAGTAAAGGTTGGGGATGTCTATTCTTTTGATGATAAAGATCATCTAGCAATGGAGTTAGATTTCATTTTCCATGAAATTAATTAATATTTAATTTTTTGGATATATCTCTAAAGTGAGCATCCTTAGGCCTTTCCCATAATATTGGCATGCCAAAATCGATAAAGGGGCAGGTTTCCTTCTTAATGTTGAATATTCTTTTAATGATAAATCTTCTATTATAGATAAAATTTTAGATAAAAAAATATTTTAGACTTATTACAGCTTAAATAAAAATTGGATATGCACCCATATAGGTGTAAGACCTTCTTGATGACAACAATTCTCTTTTTACCCTAGAGAAAATGAATCATATTAATGGCATAAATTAAATGAGAAGGATCCATTGCCCATATTCTAAACTTAATAGTCTTAAGAGTACCTTTTTTAAACATTTAATAGATTCATATGTTTAAATAATCTTCAGTAAAACTGAAAATTATGGAAGATAAACGGTTACCCTACCTAACTCAATATGATCATGAGAAATATCCCTCTAGAGTTCCATTAATTATAGCATAAATTCTAACCGATTTGAAAATTGAAATGATAATTTCATTGAAAAAGTCACTAAAACCAAATATATGTAGAAATTCAATCATAATGTTCCATTTAATAATATAAAATTCCTTCCTCACATCTAGATTTAGAGTAATGCTTCAATTTCTATTATTCTTCCTCAATAAGTTAATATATTCAGAGGTAGCAATGAGGAAGTCTTATATCCTTCTTCCTTGGAAAAAACCATGATTGAAAGAGACTAGCTTGTTTGTGATGATATAGAGACTTATTTCCAAGATCATGTGAATTATTTTGTAAAAATAGTTAAATAGTTAAACCATGCTATAAGAGATGATAGAATCAACAGCATCATACTTGGGTAAAAGAACCAAGAATTGAGAATTAATTTCCTTTGGAAGGATTCCATTCCTAAATAATAGAATTATCATCTTTATAAGGTCATACTTTATGATATCCCAATACTCCTAAAATATAGGTTCGTGAATCCATATGGATTAGAAGAAATCCTTAGGTTGAGAGAAAAAGTTACAATCTTCACTTCCACTATATCCAAAAATCTAGTGAGCATCGAATTATCAAAATGATCAATAACCCTAGGAATAAAATTTTGAAAATAATCAGGGTTGAAATGAGAACCACTATTTTATATTGGTAATAAAATAAAAGAAGTTTTTTTGAGAGATAGTATCCATCATACACTGAGGTTGTAGTCATTGATATTGGAGATGAACCTCGTTAACAAATTTTTATATGACTTGTTATTTTATTTCCTGATTATATTACTTGAATGAAAATTGAATGTGAAATGAGTAAGTGATATCCATTCACCAAAATAGGTGTATATATAAATATAAAGATTCTAAATTATTATTATTGGACCATAATGATTAATCATCCCCTCTCAGTACAATTGCACAAATCCTAGTAGAACAACATTATATGGTATTCACACCATATCAAATATTGGGTATATAGTCAAGTAAATAATTTTATGATTTAATAGATTATATGACTATTCATATGAACAACATTCAATCAGAATAATGAGGTATATGGTATTAATAGAGAAAATTAATTGGAAAATAAATGTTATCTTATGCATTGTTGATGATAAGTTAAGCCAAATGAAGTGATGGATCAATCTGATTATAAGGATTTCAATTCTAAAATACCATGGATATATAGGAATTCTAGATAATGTATTAAGGAGTTATTTTACTATACTAAAACTTATAAAAAGTTATAATGAGAGAAAAAATAACTTAAGTAACTTTTAAATTAAGGAAATTAAAAATGGATTTAACATTGATGAAAAATATTTTCATAAAAGATAATAAATTTTACAAGCTTTAAGAAAATAATTTATTTGTTTGTTTATATAATGTTAAAATAAGGAAAGAATAATTATTAAGAAATGATATAGATGCAATTTTATTTTAATAAAAATAAAATTTTAAAAATGGTTCATGATTGAAACATATAATATAAATAATTTCCTTTAAAATAATTCTAATAAGAACAGAGAGGGAAATCAAAGGAAATCATGAAAACTATTTTTGTAACTTTTATTGATGTTATATTGAAATAAATGAAGCAAGTCACCTTAAAAATAATTTCTATAAATGTATAAAAAGGATTTAAAAATTATTTTAATAATAAAATTTCTCAATAATAGATCCTTTCAATGAAATATATTTAAAATAGAAAAAAATTAGAGAAAAAGATAGGAAAAAGAAAAGGGTTCACATATAAATATCATATGGATTGATATGAGGGGAAAATAGGAAGGTAACCATAAAAACATGAATATCCCCATAAAAATTAAGGATAAGGAAGCATAAAGAACATAAAGAAAGAATATTATGAAGTGGGGAAGATGAATATTTAAATATAGAGAGTAGTAGAGAACATAACCATAAGAACAATAAAGTGAGGTAAAGAACCCTTATGAATAATGTAGGGTCTGAAAAATAAATACATTAAGTAGTAAAGGAGACCTTAGAATCATTATAAATGTAGGTAAAAAATGTATATATTAAATAACTTTGATATGAGACATTTAAGATAATAAAGGAAATAGGGGGAAATATTTGAAAAGAATGGTGATTTTAAAAGAAACTCTTAACTCGAGTCCTAACTTGATCTATTTATCCTTTAACTTATTATATAGTAAAATTATCTTTATTAGTTACTTGTTTCAAAAAAATCTTATTTATATCATAATTATTATTTAATTTTAACTCATTTATTTTCATCAATTATTTACTTATTAAATTAATCTTTCTTATATTGGTCGTTTTGATATAGTTTAGTGCATCATTCCAAAACTACTACTGTTTAGTGGTAACTACCAATGGTTATTGTACAATGGTTATTGTACAATGGTTCCATAACCTCCATAATTTTCATATTTTAGTTTTAATAACATTTTTGAAGTATAAGAGTTCAATAGTTTAATATTTTTAACAAAACAAATCCAAATGAAAAATTTCTTCATCTCGAGACTGTTTTAAACGATTAAAATGACATTGATTGTTTAATTTTAATTAAATTATTATCATGATTAAATTTTCATTATAAAATAATAAAATTATATTTTTTGATTATTAATGTTATATTCAATCATTAAATCAATTTTCATGAATATTTATAAATTTCATAAGTGAAGAATAAAACAACATCATTAACTTAGGTAACATAAAACCACCATGATTGAACAATGTTTTCTTAAAGAGATTAAAAAAAGGAAAAAATAATTAATTTATGAGTTTTATAAAAAAATAGAATATAATTAAAATATTATTTAATGTTTTTTTTAATTATTACTTATATTATTGAGAAGGGTGAGAGGATAATTGAAATGAGATGGTGTAAATTTTAAAACTCATATTTTATCACAGTAACAGCTGATGAAAATGGATCAATGTGAGTGAATGAGAAAAATCTCATTGTTAATTGATAAAAGGGTTGTTAATAATAGGGAAATAATATCATTTATAAAAAATAAGAATTGGTTTAAAAGTGTTTTATGGTAAAATGATCTCAAATAAGAAAGGAAAGAGACACGAGAACCATTACTTTAACATAGTAATGAATTATGAAAAGGTGTTTGATGAGAGGGAATGGGTAATATCTAGCCAATAATTGATAAAAATGATGATAATATCATGTAATTATAATTATGTAACAATATAATAATGATATAGAAAATAGATTAAACAAAATATATTCAAAACATACTATAAAAATGAGTATTTAAGACAGGAAATTTATGATGGATTCTCGTTACAAAAAGATAATTATAATAAGATTCCATTGAAAATGACCAAAAATAGAAAATAAATTCATAATAAGTGTTTTTTTTGTGGTTCATAAAAAATAATTTTGGGATGATACTATTTTCAATGGACTTCAATTTTCTTCCCAAATAGTATTCATAAATACTATTTGTGATAAAAATTGTCATTTTATTAAAAATGTAAAACTTATTTATAATGGATTTTATTTTCCATCAAAAATAATTGTAAAAAAAAATTGTTAATTAATTATTATAAAAAATATATTTATAATAACTTACTAATTTTTTATACTTAAAATTCTACTAAATTTTAAAAAAAAATAACATAATTTCAAAAATAATGATCGCAAATGGAAAATAGATGTTAATGGATCAATAATATTTAATTAGTAAATTTATATAAATGTAATTAAATTACATTTAAAAAATAAATTTAAAATTTAACCTTTAAAAATAATAAAAATTATTGAGATATTAGTGAGAGAGTTTGGAGTGGAGGAAATGGGAGGAGTGTGGAGTAAAGAAGAGGTGTGACTATATTTAAAGTAGGTTTTTTTTCAATTTACTTTTTATGAAAGATAATTTTTTTTAAAAAAATTGTTTTCTAAATAATTTGAAATATATATTTAGAACAGAACACATTTTTTATAAAAATTATTTACAATGTAATTGATATCCATCACAAAAAATACCCACCATAAATTCTCCTCCCACCTATTCAAAAAGTATTTTTCTGCTTAATTTTTCAATAAAGGTTATTTGAAATGGGATTTAAATTTAATCATAAATAACCTTTACACAATGATTTCTTATTAAGGAATGTAGACTCCATCTCAAATAAGTTTAGTGTGATAGATTTATTTTCAAAAGAATCGATATTCCATCACAAAAAAGTGTCTCTTGCCAATGTGTGTGAATTCCCACCAAAACTATTAGTAAGGGGATTATATTATGATTCAAATATTAATCTCTATAAATATTATTTATAATGAAAATTAATTCTCTCATTAAAAAAATCTAGAACATTGTTTTTGGTAGACTAATTTATGTCTCAAAAGGAAGAATTTTGTTGTAGTGAGAATGGTTTAGGATAAGGAACCCTTACCTTAATCTTCAAATCACCAACTTTTTATTGAGTCTAAATATTTAAAAAGGGGGATTTTAGGATAGAATAGGGTGTTTGAGTCATAGATATGGAAGATTAAAGTTGTATTTAGGTAGATCATTAGTGAAGGAAGGTGTTTTGGAAATAGAGGGAAAAAGGGTGTGGAGGGGTGTTACAAAGGAAAGAAGGAGGGGTATTTTAGAATAAAGTATTGATTATTTTATTATTTAGGATGAAAACTATGAATAGTATTGATTCCTATTAATTTTATTAGTATATTATTAATAAAATTTGTTTTATTATAAATATTAATACCTTAAAAACAAAAAATCATCTTGGAAATATTTTATATAATGTAAAGAATCAAATATATATTTTATTCAAATAATATTTTCTTTTGGTTTTAAAAATTAATTTATAGGTTTCTAAATTAATTATATTATTATTAAATTCATTATTTTACCCATTAAATTCATCTTAATTCTTTAAAAATGTTTTAAAAATCTCTTGTCTGTTTTTATATGATGATGATGCCATAAAACTTAAGATATATGTAAAAAATATATTTTTTACTATTCACTAAAAATCCACTTTTTAGAAAATTATAAAAAAAATTATCCTAATATAATTTCAACATAATGTTTATAAAAAATGAATTCCATTTTATTTAATTCAAATTATAAATTTTATAAATTTTACTTTTAAATAAAATCATATAATACATAGAAAAACTATTTATTTAGAATAAAAACCCATTTTCTTATTATGATTGATTATAGTTATATTTATTATTATTATTTAATAATTATATATTTAATAATTTATAATTTATATATTTAATAATTTATAATCTATATATTTAATAATTTATAATTTTTATATTTAATAATTTATAATTTATAAATTTCAAACATAATATCTATTTTTTAAAAATCAACTTCTAATTAGGTGAAATTTATCATTTAATTAAATATCTATGAAAAGTAATTTTTTAAGGAATATTAAACATTATAGTCATAATGAAATGTCAATGACCATATTAAAACATTATCTAAAAGTAAGGAATATTTATAATAATAATACATTGTATAAGTGGGAAATTGAGTTTTCAAATATATATTATATAATTCATAGTATTATTTCAGTGTAAAACATATTATTTTTTATTTTAGAAATAAATTTATTGAGTATCAAAATATGAAAACAATTATTTAAATATTAAATGAATTATTATTTAATTTATAAACTCCTCATAAAATATTAATTTAGTGTAAAAATATTATTTAACCTTTTATTTTATCTAGTGATCTATATAAAATGTTATATAACTTTAAAATTTGTTATATTACTTTAAATGGTCATATTATACAATTATAAAACTACTAAACACGTACAAAACTTTGTTAAAAATTAGATTTTAATGATGAAATTACAATTTAAATGAAAATATGAAAACAAAACTCTGAATAATGGTAATATAATTATCATATAAAACTTTGTGTGTAGAAATAATTGTGAATATGGTAAAAGAAATTTTATAAAACAATTTTAAAAAATAATTATTTTTTATAAAATTATGTTATAGTTTAATTAATATTTTTAAGAAAAACATTTAAAGGAAAAAACTTAGGTACAAATATATATATAAATTATTCACTTTATATCATTAAAAAAATAAAGGGTTATCTTTAACATTTACATATATAATTTAAGAAAGAATATAAATAAAAATATTCTTTAAAAATATCAAATGTTATAGTAAATTCACAAGAAGCATATCAGAATCCCATTTTCTAAAAAACAACATTTTTATTCAAAGTCAAACCTATGTCAAATAATGATTCAAAAACCCACATTCTATTTTTCACCAAAAATCATGTATAACCATCTATTATTCTAAAATTCATCAATAATTAATATCGAGACTAATCTACGATAGGAATGGTTTAGATCCACATACCTAAATGAACTTTCAATATGATTTCCATGTTTCTACAAGTTTTTATTCTTAATGAAATTAAACATCAATACCTATCATATAAATTCCTCTATGTTTCATAATTTAAAAACCAAGTGGATAAATCCACTCATATGTGATACTAGGTGTAACAACCTAGGATTTTTCATGTGTGTTATGGCTTGTTTTCATCCTTTCTTTTAATTACTTTGAGTTACAATTTATTTGGGTAAATCCCTAGGTTTATTATTCATGGTTTTAGAGGATTTTATAAGCCTTTAAGTAGGATAATGGTTTAATAATGGTTAAGTTAAACCGTTTGATTTCCACCAGTTAGTTATGAAGCTTATTGGAGAGGAGCAGTCGATGGTGCATAGTTGGTTCATAGTTAGAACTAACCATGCAATGTTACCAAGATAATTGTATAAATCAGAAAAAATATAAATTATTTTCGGCACATAGTTTACCAAACTATTCATCCAATCCATTTGGTTTCCCTGAAGTGGTAGGAAGCCTAACACAATTAGCACACAGTTGGGTAAATCGTGTGACCAAACCATGAATATGGAATTAAATAATCTTGAAATCCTTATTTTGACCCAAAAAAACTCCCCAAAAATCCTCATTCTTCCTTATATATATAGGGATATATAACCTAGGGACTTATTTAGTTTTTCGTGATAATTTCCTTCCTTATTTGGATTTAGAGATGTTGGTTTGAGGGATATCAACGGAAGTTATTGTTTTTCTCCATTTTTCTTGTTCTTCCTATATCATCTCTCTTATCCTTAGAGAAGACCCTAGATTCAGACTTCCATGGTCAGATCTAGGAATTTTGACATGATCTAATGTGATTTCTTTAATTTTTTCAAGGAAAATAAGGTGGAAATTGGTTTTTACCTAATCATTCTCAGATTCATCTAGATCTACTCGTTATGCTAAATCTCATGGGGTAAGTTTAAACTAATCCTATCCATTGACATGTTATTCTTCTTAGATCTATACTCTTAAATTCTCATGGGGTGATTTGAAATTATTTCTAGGGATTATAGGTGTGAGATCTTGATTTGGGTGGTGAACCTTGGTGTTGGGATCAAATATGCTTAAGGTAGGAAGTCCCTTATCATGTTATGGTAATTATATATAATTGTATGATATTACATTATTGTGTGTGGTGTGTGTGTCCAGTGAGACCTATAATAATATGAAATGCTTGTACCTATGTGTGTGTGTGTGTCTTGTGATACCTATCATGATATGACATGATTTTATGTGTGTGTGTGTCATGAGACCTTTCTTGATATGAATTTATTGTGACTGAGTGTGTGACCCATCCGACCTTTCTTGATAACACATTTTGTGTGTTCATGTGTGTGTGTGTGTTACCCATGAGACCTTTCTTGATATGACATGCTTCTGCATGTGTTTGTGTGTGAATCATGATAAATCTATTCATATGGAATGCTTGTGTGTGTGTGGACCATGATACCTCATTTTATATGAAAAGTTTTTTTGTGTTTAAATATCAAGACATTCCTTGCTATGGAGTGTGTATGTATATATGTGTATGGCTCATAGACTTCATTTATCTAGTATCTAAGTGACATTTGGACCCTTCATGGCTTGGATAATCCTTTAGAGTAGGATCATGTTCGATGTGATACATGGTAATTATGGTAGGGTCTTGAATGACAAATGGTATGGTGTGATGTCCTTGAGGCATGACCTAATACTGGAAGTAGGGCTTGATGGCCTTGTGGAATGAACTCATATAGTTATTAGGGTATAATGAACATATGTATTGACTCCAAGGCATGATGACCTTGTGACCTATTCTGATACTTAAGTTGGTCTTGTAGCTTTCTCTTAGATTCATAGAAACCATACATAACTTTTCTTCTAGTATGGAGCTGAAGTAGGTGGTGTTAGGGTTCATGACATACTGGTTAGTGTAAGACGACCCAGCATGTGATTGTTTACTTATGTATTTAGTTTTCTATCATTGCATACAATTTTATATAACTTATTTACTTATTCAAAGGACAAATTGGTGGTTTCCTACTAGGATTTATACTCGCATCCTACATGGTCATATTGGTGCACTATAAACTAATTTGACCTAGATTTCAAATGAGGGTGGTGGATATACTTAGGAAAATTATACCAGTAGAGTAGGTTGGTCGAGGCGATGTTTGTACATACTCTAAGATGATTTTCAGAGATGCCTCTTATTTATTTTTTCCATGCTTATTTTATATAGGACTGTATTTTTCTCTTTTGTTACTTTGGTTATTGTTTTTTTGATTTTATACTCTAGTTTTTATTTATTACTGAGATCATGGTCTCTCTATAGTTCCACTTAGGCCCCCACAACTAGTTGTTAACCTCTTTCATACGGGGAGGCTTCAATGATTTCATATGACCCTCCATCCTAGACCAGGTGATTTAGGTTGGGGTGTTACAAAATGGTATCATATGTTATTTTCATTTGAATTACTATTTGTAAATGGTGGAGAGAAGATATGGTGTTTTCGGGACTTGGTTCAGAACTCATGTTTGGGATTATCTAACATGTGAATGAGGGAATCCCATTTTGTTAGAGGTGTGATTATTATTCTGGTTGTTCTTTTACAATTGAATTATTTCACCTATATTGATGCACATGATTTTAGTTTTATGGTTTATGGGATCTTCTCTTAGCCATATTAGAAATAGTGGGTGGGTTCATACATCATGGATCAACACATAGGTACACATTTCATGTTCCTATTTTATTATGATTGATACTAGCTTAAATTTATTAATTTTAGTGATAATATTTTCAGTGTTTTTTAAATGAATTTTTGGTGAAATTAAATTAATTTATCCTAAGTATGTTATATTTTTTATGTGTGACTATGAATAATGTGTAGGTGTTGATGATATGGACTTGATCCTTGAGTAGGTGGTAAGATTATCTTATGTGTTTTTTTTATAATTTCATTGATTTTTGATATTTTAAAGTGTTTTCAAAAAGGAAATTCACTTGGCATAAAAGGGTTTAAATGGTTATCAATAGAATTTGGTTTCTAAAGGGGATCATGAAAGATTTTTGTTTATGAAATTTAAATTTTGTATTTCAAGTATTTTATAAATTTTTTCAATGGGTTTATCAAATTGAATTGGGATTTTGAAAAGGTAGTTCACCCCCAATAAAGTTGTGAAGTCAGTGGAGTTTTGGTTTTTATGAAATTATTTAAAAATAGAAAAATGGATGGTTTTTTCAAAGTTATTTACAAAAAGGGGTATTATATTTGAATGATTTTCAAAAAGTTTTGAAAGTGATTCCCGAAATTTTTTGTTTAAAATGGAATTTTTAAAGGGCATAAATGGTTTCTCTCAATGATCCATGATTTTGATAGACCCATTTATAATTTTTAAACTGGATTTTTATGGTGATCATTTGAGACCCACTTGAATTCTTATTATTTTTTTCCTTGATGTGTTGATGTAAATCATAGATAAAAATAATGATTTATATTATTGTATTTGGATTGAGTGAAAATCTTACAAATTTATGGGTTGGTGAATATCTTTCTTTAAGAGATGGGCTCAAAAGAGGTTGGCTAGTTTGTCTTGGATCCTTGTTTAGTTACGGACCCTTAAAAGGAGTGGTTATCTTATGATGTTATTGTTTGAAGACTTTGAGAAAGTAAATGATTTTGTGTATCTATCTAAGTGAGTAGAGTAGGGTTATGGGGAGTAGGTGGCTAAGTGAACCTTCAGTGAGATGTGAACCCCTTTAGTGTTTACACTAGTTTGGTGTTGTTTTGGTTAAATACCCATGGATTAGATGGGTTTGTGTATGATTTCACCCTGTGTTATTGAGATGTGATTCTAGGTGTGAGATCCAAGCTAGTAGTAGTGTAAGGATTATGGTTTCACTTTCCAGTAGTTGGTTCAAACTGGTTAGTGTGATAATCAAGTTTCACAAGACTTATGATGTGTGTGTGAGTGGGTTATTATCCTTGACTTGAGTTGAAATTGAGTAGGACATTTTTGGGATAAGTGAGTCACAGTGTATATCCTAAGTCGCAAGACCTTAGGTGTAAATGATCGATAAATGAGGGAATGATCTTTAGGGACTTATCTGGTGATGTCTCAATTTTATAAAGTGTGAACCTGGTGAGAGTTTTGAGTCCATGGAAGCAGTTCATAGTTGAGTTTGGAAAGAATCATATCATCTAGTATCTGAATGTTTTTTCCTATAGTGATTTGTGACATGAACCAAGTGTTCATGCCATAAATGTGGCTCCTAGGTAGATTCCTAATAAGTTTAATATGGGTTAAGGTTAAATTTTTGTCATATTATTTTAACTTTGAAACCAAGGATGGTATTTGAAGTGATACATGACCATTTTTAGTTAATTAGAGTGGCAGAGACCACATGAGATGTAGTGGTCTTGGAATGTGATGAGAAAGGTTGTGCTTAGATAAATATTTTGAGATTTTCTTAGGGTTCATAGTAGTATGATTTTAGAAATATTGGGTTTTTAAAAGGACCATCGAAGAATGAATTTCAGGTGAGTGGTTGGTGTTTCCATGTAATGTCAGTGGGAAGTTTCTTCGTGAGCGTTATGTGAATCTAGAAATATATCTGATGGGTAGTGCCTAGATACACTACTATAGGAGAGAACATATTGATAATGTCCATATTTCTTCATAGTGTGTTCACATATAAGATAGTGGTGGTGTTTTTTTTTGTTTCCATGGAACTTGTACCAGGTTCATGGGGGAGTGTGGAATATACAAGATATTTTTCGATAAACTATGGTTGAGAAATTTAGCTATGTATAAGTGTAGTTGTTGTGGTGTTTCTTAAAAATTGAAAAATGGGGTCTTTGTGTGGATCAGTATCCTTGGTTAATGGTAGTTTAAGGATAAGGTCTCGTTGAAGGTAGGATTTGATGATAATAAGGATTTTTGGTTCCTTAGTGGGTGAAGTGGGGTTTAGTATTTTGGATCCTTAGGAATTTTTGGTTAGCAGTTGTGAGTTGGTGTGGTGTTTAGTTGGCCTTATGTATAGATTTTGGTGTGCCTTTATAGTGGTATGCGTGTTTGGTCAGTGATGAAGAACTAGGATCAACAAATATAAGTAAGTTTTATTGAGACATTGGCTTTTAAAGACCTATAATTAACACCTTGGGTTGAGATTTCTTGGTTTTTTTGGTTTTTTCAGAGTGGTGTAGTGGAAGCATGGTGGCCTCCTATGAAAGGGGTAGAGATCAATATTGAGTTGTGTGATACATAGGTTTTCAAGGAGGATGATGTTGATGTGGGTTTAAACATGAAAGAATAAATATTATTTCCAAATCAATATCATAGTTGATGGTAGATAATATTTGTAACTATGGAGGATAATGGGTCAAGGATTAATTATATATCCTATTTAAATTCCACTATATTGTATGTTGGTGAGGCTTGACTGATAAGACCTAGTCATTAGGATATGATCAATTCATGAGGTGATATTAAAGTGAGAAGTAAGGGACGAATAGTTTGTATGAGGAGTGTGATTTGACCTATCAAATATTGGGAACTGTGGTGATGAAATCTGAGTTTGAGAATTCGTTATGGGTTGTGATATCAATATGATAGTTTGTAAATTTTTAGTAATGATCAATTGTGGTGTGTGGAAGGTCTGTAATTGTGTTGATTATTGATAGGACCATGTGAGGCTATAGTAGGTTGGAGTCAAATAGTCATATCCATGTGATTTGATGAGTTCCTTTAGTTGTTCTATTGGGTTTGGTTATGTGATAATAACTGATAGTTGTTGTCAATTCTTTTGAGTGTTAGTGTTTAGCTGATAGTAGAATATATTCAAGCTTTTGTTTTTGTAATGAATAAATTTATTAGTTCACATCAGGAGAGGAATATAAGTGAACCTAACCTATAGACAGAGATGGTTGGTTTTCTATATACATATAAGTGGCTGAGTTGCATCAATAGATGATGGATATACGTGTGAGGGTATTAGTTAGAGGCAGTCAAGAATGAACTGGTGATTTTGACCTATATAGTGAATCTTAGGTCATTATTCAAACATAATAATGGGATTTAATATGGTTCATGACTTGATTCAAGGGATTAATCATGTCAAAAGTTTAAAAGAAGATTCATTTTGACATCACTACTTTGGGAAGTAAGAAAATTGATGTCACGGATCGTGGGCATGAGCTAGACACGATTTATGGATGAGTTTAGTACAGGAAAACTCTAAATGAATATAATTAATTAGGAAGTGTTTGGTTTCAATTTAGATTGGGAATTGTTATTATCCAGACCAATGATCATGAACTTTAGAGTTTTCCATGACTGACTCATTTTTCTTTTGGTTATCACCTTGATTGGGAATTAGACTTTTTGTAGAGGAAGAGAAAATTAGTATTGTGGTTTGTGGGACCGTTCAGGATATTGGAAAGGATTGTGATAGTGGATTAATATTTGGATCTTCCTCTAAAAAATTTATTAATGCATAATTTATTCCATGTGTCTCTATTTATAAAGTAAAAAATTGATTCTTCACACGTGACAAATAATGAAGACATTGAGTTAGTGGTAATTATTTAATTTAAGGAGTTTTCAGGGTGTGATATTAATCTAAATGAAGAAATTACCATGAGATCAAGTAGCCCTACTCACTCAAGAATATTGTTTCATGTACTTATATGTTAGGGAACTCCATAATGTAAATCATATGTGTGAGCTCAGTGGGCCTAGTTTCTCGAGAAATGCCTTTAGAGACACTTCTAAAGGACGAGAATTCCATAGGGGGTTATTATAATAGAAATAAATTTTATAGCTACATTATGAATTTTTTCAGCCTTTTAAGACTTTAAGGATGTCATTTCATGAGGGTGGTTAATTTAAAACATGTGTTTTCCCCTAATTAATTATATTTCTCATTGGAGAGGAGCAGCAGGTGGCATAAAGTTGGCACATGGTTAGAGATAACTATGTGAAATTCCCCAGATAACTATGAAAATTATAACAGAATTAAAAGTATGGTTTGTAAATGGTTTACCAAACCATGCAACCAAAATATTTTAGTGACTTTAAGAAGTAGTTATCCTCACACAGTTAGTTCATGGTTTGGTAAATCGTGCAAGAAAACCAAGTGTGTCAAATTAAATAATCTGAAAATATTTATTCTGACCAAAAAACTCCCAATAACTCCCCAATAGTCCTCCTAAACCTAGGTCTCTAGAACCTAGGTCCTCATTTGTTTATTCATGGTGAATTACTTCCCTCTAGAGAGAAATTCCATTAGGTCTAGATATGTCGATCCTAGGGATTTTAAAGTATGTGATCGTTTTTCCTCCATTTTTCTTATTCTTCTAAGATCTTCTATCTTATCCTTAGTAAAGACCCAAGATCCAAACTATCGTGATTGTATCTAGGAATTTGGATGTGATATAATTTTATTCATTATAGATTTTGGAGGAAAATAAGGTGGAAATTATTTTTTTTTCTTGATCATTATAATATTTTCCTCGATCCACTCATTACATTGGATCTATTTGGGTATGACTAAACTGATCCAATCCCTTGACATTTTCTTCTTCTTATATCTTCTCTCTTGATTCCTCATGCATGATTTTGGGTTAGTTCTAGTGATTTTTGGTGTGATAGATTAATTTGGATGGTGAACCTTGATTTTGGGCTCCTACACACATAAGGTAGGAAGTTTCTTACCATATTACAACACTTATATATATTTTTATGATTTAACATTCTTGTGTGTGAATGTGTATCCCATGATACCTATCATGTATGATATTATTTTTCATGTGTGTGTCTCATGATTCCTATCATGATATGACATGCTTTTGTGAGTGTGTGAATCTCATGATACCTTTCTTGATATGAAATTCTTATGCATGTGTGTATGATAAGACATACTTGTACATGTGTGTGTGTGTGACTCGTGATATATTTCTTAATATGAAATTCTTGGGAATGTGTGTGTGTGTGTGGATTGTGAGACCTCTCTTAATATAACATGTTTGCATGTGTTTGTGTGTGTGTCCCATGAGACCTCACTTGATATTTAATGTTTGTTCATGTGTAAATATCAAGACCTTATTTGTTATGGATTTTGTATTTATATATGTGTATGGACCATAGAATTAACTATATGGTATCAAAGTGACAATTGGAACCCTCATGACTTGGTTAATCCCTTAGAGGGGGATTATGTATTAAATGATGTTTGATAATTATGGTAGGGTCTTGAATGATGGATAGGAGGGAAAATGGCCTTGAAACCTAACCTAACACTAGCAGTGGGGCTTGATAGCCTTGTGTCTAGACCTGAGATAGTTTTTGGGGTATGACAGCATTGTGGCCTGAATAAAGGTATGATGGCCTTGTGGCCTATTATGAGAATTAAATTAGTATTTTGGATTACTCTCATATTTATAAAAACTAGACATAAATTCTCTTCTAGCATGGAGATAAAGAGGGTGGGATGGGTTTTTTGGCAGCCATATTAGCGCATGGTGACCCGACATGTGATTATTTACTTATTATTTTACTTTACCATCATTTCGTACACTTTAATATAAATTTTGTACATATGTTAATGATGTATCGGTGGTGTCCTTATTGTTTTTATACTCAAATACTAAATAGGAATCTCGGTGTGCATGAAAACACCTTTAACTTAGATTTGAAATAAGAGTAGTGGCCTTACTTGGGGTAGTTGTACCAATGGAGCAGCTTAGTTAAATAGATTTTGGGATGGACTCTTAGATAATTTTCATATATACCCCTTATTTAGTTTTTCCATGTTTATTTTATATAAATATTACACAAGTGGGGATCTGTGACTAGTTGTATTGGGTGTTTCAGGCTATATTTTTATTGTATGGGTTGATGTTATTATTATTACTTATGCACTTTGTTATATTTTTAACAAATTATTGTTTTTACTATTGCATACTCTTATTATTATATAATACTGAGGACATATCCTCCTTAAATTTCTACTTAGGACCTCACTACTAGTAGGCAACCTCTTGTATACAGAGACGTACGCATGAGGTCTTGTGACCCTCCATCCCAAACCAGGTGATTGGGTCAGGGTGTTACAGTTGGAATGGTCTATACATTTAAAATCTCTAATTTCAATTACTTTACCTTTTATTGTGTATTTTAAAGTTATATAATACTTGGGTTGAGTTTTGGGAGATTTTAAATGGTTATGGTGTGTTTTGGAAGTTTTTTTAAGGGTACATGATTTGAGAATAGTTATGGGAAACCATGCGATTTTCTCTAGGAAACTGTGCAATTTTCACCAAAAAACTTTGTGATAGGATTAGGAGGATAGGATGGTGCACACACCTAACACACGGATTTTCCAAACCATGTGGATTACTAAGAGAAATTTTGTAAGTGGAGATAGAGGTAAAAATCATGGTTGGAATATATTTTTTCAAATCATTAAAACCAACCATGTGACGGGTGATTTTGAGGAAGTAGCATTTTTACAGTTAGCACACAGTTTCCAAAACCATGTGAACTAGCCATGCCATATGAATTTAATAAAATAAAAATTATATTTTAAATTGGTTTTAACCCTTGAATCCCTCATTTTTCACATCTCCTATTAGTCTATAAAACTACACTCCTCTTCTAATCATTATTAGAGGTTTCCTTTGATCCAAAAGCCATTTTTGATGCATTTAAGTGCATTGGATTTCTAAAATCAATGGTAAGTATCTATTTTATCTCTTTCACTTTATATATCCTCCTCTACTCTCACAAAAATTTTATAAATAATATGTTATGGATATATATATGATCTATGATGTTTTTTGATAATATCTTGATTGGATCTATTTAAGGGTATAAATTTTGAACCTGGATTTAGATGTTTTGTTGTGGAATTCACCATTTTCATCACCCATTGAGAGGTAGGTGGCTTCCTTGTCTTCTCTGCTTGTTCTATAATGTAGAGTCTTATATTTATTAAATGTTATTATGGGATTTATAAAGTAAATATTTTATGACTTCATAAAGTAAAACTATCTTGGTTTATGGTTTAAAAATATTTTTTATTTGAATAGTTTTTAAAAAACCCCTTTGAATTATGGTTTTAAATTATAGTTTGGTTTAATAAAAGAAAGATGTTAAATTTTATTTTTTAAAATAAATAATGAATTTATGTGGAATTAATTGGCATGATAACTTGGAATACATGGGTGTTGTGTGTTTATCTTTTCATTATGTAGGGCCTTGTTGGTATGAAATTGGTGCTCGGCATCAAACTGGAGGCATGAAGGTATATCACCAAGGGACGACTTAGTGAAGGATGGATCAATACTCATGAGTGTTGGGATTTTCATTCAACAATCATGTGTACATGAGTGGATGGATGTAGTTTGGGTATGCCAAGTGGTGTTAATGGATAAATTGTTCTGCTTTAATTTAAATATTTTTAAATTAGTAAATTATTTTGATATTCTTATCAATGTTGTAAATTATATTTTGAACTATGAGATAATGTGTTCTTTTCTTAGTGGAATGAATTGGGAAGTATCTTAGGTAAATCCTACTAGATATGATTACTCATCCCAACATATGCACTTTTGTGTGTATGAATATGTTATTAATACTAAAACATGTAGATGAAAGGTATCTTATTTCTCTAGTATAGTGTCATTATTATAATTTCTTAGGATGGTGTTTTGAGCTTGGAGTTTCTCTTATGTATTGTTTAGAGTTGTGACACATCGTTCTTACTACGTCGGGACATCCCTTTGTTTTATTAAGTCGCCTTGTTATGTTTTTTCACTACTACTCTGATATTGTTGTTTTATTGGTTTTTCATTTGATCTTTATTGTTTATACCTCAATAATCATATATTTGGTTTGTTTTTTTATTTTTTCTTGATAGGATGAATTTTTTAAAAAGGGGAGATCACCCACCCCCCCCCCCTAATGTCTTGGTAAGCCCTTGGAATTTATTTCTAATATTTAATGCCTTAGAGATGTAACTTAAGGCTAGTGGAACCTCAGCTCTTTCCAATACAATAGTTATGTTTGGGATGTTACAATACCAAATTATCATGACCCCATGAACCACTCTGTATAAGAGTTCAAAACCTCCAAAGAGTGACACAACTCTTATGAAACTTTGCATGGACCCCTGTAAATCTATATTATTGAATGATAAATAAAGAAGGGTTAGGGGTGAATGTTTCTAAGAGTGGTGTAGTCCCCATTACACTTTGTCACGACATGTTTCAAATTTCATAAAACCCCATTATGGAACCATCAATATGAGAATATCAAATTTATGAATTTTATAGGCATTGTGAAAACTTCAGTACTCTAAAAAATTTAAATAAAATATATAGAATGAAATTATACATACATTAATTATTTAACTATTTCCCATCCACTAATTAACTTTTTTCTCAATTTCATCCAAAGTACAACTATAACCAATAAGTAAAATGAAGGGATCACAAATATGAGAGTGTATCAATCCACTCCTATATTTATATAAAAATCCATATAAACCTCCATTATCTCACCATGGAAATTAATTAATGAGTAAAAATCTCTCATTAATTCTTCTAATTTTCCAAGTAAATTTAATTATAAATCCTTCAAAGTAATTTCTATAATTAATTCACTTTATCTTTCTAATATAATCTATTTGGTAAATTGTATTTTTTTTTATCAGTGATAATATCAATGTCAATGAAAATTATTTATATTACTCTAATTCAATATTAATTGATCACATTTATTAAAATTAAAACCATGCTAAAATAAATATATAATATTTTCAAGAAATATTCTTATAATTAATCCCCAAAAATGAATTTAATCACTTTAATATCCATAGTGTACCACCACTATAGTTACATGACACAAAAATTTAAAAACCTATAAATCCTTTAATATTACCATCATGAACACTAGAGTGAAGTCCATGTAAACCTCTATAAATTATTTTAATTACCATAATTAATCAAGGAATATTCCATATGAACAAAAACATCACTATATATTCAATACATACACCCAAATAAATTGATTAACTAGACCTCCATCAAAGAAAAATTATTCAAAATAATATCTCATGATTTAATATCAACAATTTGACCAAAAATTTATGTCAATTATGCCAAAACCAAAATTCCCTAATTAATTAACACTAACTAATTCTCCAAAAAATCATCAATATTATTTAAAAAATTACAAAAAAATCAAAATATCTTCATCATTAAATTAATTAATTAATTCTTTATCCATAGTAAAAAAAATATCCCATAATAATTCTACAAAATAAATGGGGAAACTTCTTTTCTCATAGAAATCCACTTCAATAAATGAAATTAATTTAATAAACACATCCATTAAACAAGTAAATTTATGTATGTTATATTAAAATAACTTCAATAATAGTATCTCTTACACCACACATAACATAAAAAAGTTGCCTTAATTTAGGTTCCATAGTAATCCATACAGAGGTTAATTTATTCTTCCAAGAGTTAAAGGATTATAAACAATGATAATAAAATATAAATATGTACTTTTATAACCAATAAGGACCTTAATGAATTGGAAGATTTAAGAAATACTAAATAAAACTTAGATAGAATATTTTATATCTCAAAAATCCCAAAAAAATCTTAGACATAATATTTTATTGAAAGTGTCTCAGCAATATTTATCTTCTCCTGGTCAAAAAAATTATAGGCTGAGATATTTTATTACCAAGAAAAATCCTTATATGACCATAATCTATAAATTTTCCCAATTAAATACCAATTTAGTTTCATAAAAAATTTTAAAAAAAATTAAAATAACCAAGAAAACCATCAATTATTGATATAATAATAGAAAAATTATCCATGAAAATTTTTATTTTCATTTCCACCTATTATAAAAATTTTCCTTCCTGGAACCCAGAATTTCTAATGGAGCTTCACATAATCCAAATAGAATGTTTCAATAGGATAATTTATGATATATATATGTGTGTGTGTGTGTGTTTGTGTGTGAGAATAATATTCTCTTAGTCCTAATGTGAAATAAAAAAATTATTATAATAATAATAGGCATTGAGGAATATATAGATATCATGACCCACTATGAATTCAAGGATTATATCAATCAATTACATAAGAAATAGATCCATTATTATTTCAAAATTTAAGTTTCAATTAACAATACAAGCTCACTGCTCTGAATAGGGCACACCCATGATTAATCTATGATTAGATATATTATTCTAATATTATTATGATTGATTATATCATTACTTAAAATGCCACTTTGTTCATATTGATCCTAATTTTTTTATAACTGGTTTTTGATTTAGTTCTATCATAATTCAATGCATTCATATTGATTTACTAATACCATTGATATTTATGATCATATGTTTTATCACCTTTTTATGATCTCATAGGACCTATATAAGATAGTTTTTTCTTTATATAAATTCTATATAAATGAAATAATAATAGGTAAAATATTTCTTTCACCATGAAATGAAAACCATAGATGTGTCAGGAATGTTTTGACCTCTAATTTTGTAGGATCCTTCATCGATTGTAAAATGATTTTTTTGGGAGGAACTAGGACATTAATTGGTTATTTATAATTCTAATTTAATTTAATTTCATCCAAAATCTATATATATAATAATATTATCATTTTTCTCCTCACTAAAACTATTATATCTATTGAAACTTTTATAAAAATTGAGAAAAAATATCGATGATTATTTAAACATTATCATGTCATCCACATAAACTTGAGAATAATCATCTACCTCTAAAACACTTTTTTTGTATTTTCTAATAATCCAATTTTAGGTTAAGTGGGAACCAATTAAAAATCAAAAAATCAGACTAAATCAAATCATAAACCCATTATTCAACCACAAACCATCCAAGTATATTTCCAAAACTATCAAAAATCACGATTTGAAATTCAAAAATCAAAAGCACATTCAGGAACCACCACTGCCCTTCAAGTCACCACAACTCCACATTTATAAATTCAAAAATCAAAATCAAATGAGACAAATGACGAACTGCCAAGCCATATCCACTAACCGACCACATCACATCTTTAACCGATAAACCTAACACTCCATCACTTTCATTGTCGCCTGCAACACCAGTGAGAGAAGCCTGCCACAACATTAGCCTAAAACAGAGACCAACAAAATAGAAACCCCTTCCATTGAACTAGATCCATGATCTGGATCACAAAGTTATCTTACTACAGAAAACACCTTGCATCGGAAGCAGTATCATACAAAACCCATAGGAAGGAGAGAAGTCAACTCAGGTTGCACCTCCTGGACTGTGGGTGACTGCATGAACTGCACATCATATAGCCTCCAAGAGAACCACTACACCAGACCGACCTAGGGAGGAGTATTGGAATAGGAAACCAGAGTAGAGTTTGAGAAAAAAAAGCCACGACATCAGGACAAAACCTTTTCCAGGACCAATAACCCATTCCATAAAACCCTGTCTTCAAACCTTCATCAGAGAATCAAATACCACAACACCACTTGAAAAATCATCGGTCACACCTCATCAGACACCGACGATGCCTTGGTCCACACATCCCAAACCATCCCATGCAACCAGCACTCCAGACCCGACAGAGGTTGGAATGATGAAATAGTAAGTAATAACTGAGGAAAGAATATTGATGGCTTAAACATAGATATGCAACCGAACAAAAGGGGAAACCACTAGAGTGGTAGATCCAGGACCAATATAAGATGATATAAAGAGTCCATTAGAAGGTGAAAGAAGTGGAAGAAGAGTGAGGTGAGGAGGAGGCGTCGTTGAAGAGGAATCATGTAGGCCTCCCCCCTCCAAAGCACCATCGAGGGGAAAACCTAGCTCGATAGGGAGGATATGATGCCACTTAGAGGCTCTCGGTTATACTTTTCTATATATAACCCTCACTAGCCTCTCAACTTGTAATCAATCATCCATCAAAGACGGTCCTGCCATTTCATTTTAAATATTAAACTTCTCATTTTTATCTCCAATATTAAAAATATTTTTTCTCTTTTCCATATCAATTAGAGCACTCTCGGTTTCTAAAAATGGTATCATCTAAATAATCAGCACATATATGTATTATTAATTGTTGAACACTACAAAATTAGCCAAGAAGATGAATTTAAAAACACATACAAGTAAGTGATTCAAAAAACTGGTAGTATGATTTATATAATGATCCAATTTTTTAAGAGAAACAATGGTGGTCTTTAATTCATCGATTCTCATATGCTTAAATAGTGATAATAGAATGATATTGATAATTTCACCAAGATTGCATGGGTATATTCAAACTTATTCCTTTACAATGATTCCTATGATAATAAAAAACCTTTAATTTTAAATGAAGCTTATGCTACAATACTTTTCTCCATTGTTCTATAAGAAAAACCTTGGAAAATCCTCTAAACTCTTATTATTGGAGATAGTATCCCTCAAAATATTTGTATAATTGGAAAAATGAAACAAAGCATCAGGGGAGATAATTTTAATCTAAATAATTTTGAACATCTCAAGAAACTTTGGATACAATTTATCATTATATTTCTTAATCAATTATTAAGGGTATGGAATTAGAGGTACATACTCCCTTTACTACGGGATAATGACCTTTTGCAATGGGTCATTTTCAATAGGCCATGTGTCCGTCACAAATAGTCCTCTAGAAGGAACTATTTACGATTGGTAAACACACCCATCACAAATACTATTGGTGCGCCTTCCCTCTAAAACGTGGGAATGGGTATTTGTGATGGGAACCATGTCCTGTCGCAAATACCATTGGTCAAGTAAAGGTAATTGTGAAGGGATCATTCACCTATCAGAAATACTCTGTCAGTATGTGAATATTTGCAATGGGATCCATCGCAATTAGTTTTTTAGCCACCACCTCAAGCATTTATTGTAAGAACTATTTGTGATGGTTCTCATCACAAATAATAGTATTTGGGATGAGGGACCCATCACTACTAATATTGTTGAGTCAATAAGTTCCCTTTTGACTTTTCCATTCTTTTATGTTTTGAAAATCACAAACACATTTTCTTAAGGAAAATTATCTTTCTCTAAGAAATATTTTCTTACGGAAATTTTACTTTCTCTGAAAATATTTTTGAATTTACCTATGGGTTTCAATGTCTTTTCTAATGTTTCCTCAAACTAAGTCTAACCATATTTTTGTTAATGTAAATAATTGAATCCTTATATATTTTAGAACCTTACAATTACTTAGACACCAATTTATAAAGAATTGTGATTTCGATTTCTCTAGAAATAAGACTCTGAATTCATCAGAATTCAAACTCCAAATTCTCTAGAAATTATACTCTTAATTCTCTAGAAATCAAACTCTTAATTCTCTAGAATTCAGACATTGAATTCTATGGAATTCAAACTCTGAATTCTCTATAAATCAGACTCTGAATTCTCTAGAAATTAGACTCTGAATTCATCAGAATTCAAACTCCAAATTCTCTAGAAATCATACTCTGAATTCTCTAGAAATCAAACTCTTAATTCTCTAGAATTAAGACTTTGAATTATCTGGAATTCAGACTCTGAATTCTCTATAAATCGGACACTGAATTCTCTAGAATTCATACTCTGAATTCTCTAGAAATCAGACTTCAAATTCTCTAGAATTAAGACACTAAATTATCTATAATTGAGACACCGAATTCTCTGGAAATCAGATTATGAATTCATAAGAATTCATATTATGATTATCTATTATTTCAGAATTGGATTTTTTATATTTCTAGACTTCGTTTCTCACTTCCTTAAGAATCCGATTAAATGTTTTCTTACAGTTACCAAATTTCCTTAAAGTAATGTTTCATTTTATCGGATCCTAAACATGTTAATGTTTCTTAAGCTTAAAAAAAGTTTTCCTTACATATTATTTTTTTAAGCATGATAACATTTTCCATATTTTCTTAAATGAAACGATGTTGTACAATCTGTTTTTAACTAACCATTGGCTGAGTGACATGTGTTCAGGTCCCTCCAAGATATGAGGAAAAATATGACAGTTGGAGGAGGAGGCGACCATTGGAACTTTTTCCTATAAATACCCCATCCATTTGAAGAGTTAGACACAACATATTGAGAAGTTTTGGATGTACTAATTTCTAGAGATATAGACTCTCATGCTTTGTGTGATCTATGAACATCTTGTTCAACTGTAAACCAATTGTTCAAACTGCCTAGTGTGATTCTGATTCATTGATTGATCGAGGGCTTATGGGGATAGGAAGATAGAGGTTCTGACTACCTTAAAGTCCAAGGACTTTCAGGGATAGGAAGATAAAGGTGTCGGCTACCTTAAAGGTTTCTAAGTCTTGCGGGGATAGCAAGACAGACTTTGATACTCTTATTGAGGGCTTACCCTAGTGTGGGTAAGACAGACTTTCTTGAAATTATAAATCAAGGAACCTCTATCTAAGGTTCTTGGATTCCCTTCTCTTTGGGTTAAAAGATCTATTATACCTATTTAATTATTATTGTTACAAGTTTTAATTTCGCTGTAATTTTTTAAAATAAAGAAAGTATAACTTTCTTATACTTTCTTATACTTGTATACTCTGATAAATAAGATTCTATACACTTTAAGGTAGAATCTTTATCTAAGTAAACTCTTCTTAAGTTTTCTTATCAAATCCATTATTCAGATCCTATGCAAGATAGTCTCTTAGTTAAGAACTAAATAGGGTTTGTGAATTCATCTTGTTTAACCTTATTAAACATAGATTTCCTTTTAGGATTAAAAGGGAAAGTTCTTAAACCTATAATTCACCCCCCTTGTAATTGAGCATCTACATCTATATTTTGATCCTACAATTGGTATCAGAGGAGGTATCTAAAATAATTATACTTACATATAAGTTTTCATGCTCAACTTGTCTTGCTTAATATTACTTGTTCAAGTTTTTATTAAGGAATTTTTTTATAAAATATTTTGTTACTAATTCCTTTTGTAGAAAAGATATGTTCTTATAGAATGATAGGAATGAATATTGGTTCTATAGATAATATAAATCCTACCAGACCACCAATATTTGATGGTAATGACTATGAATACTGGAGAGATAAGATGAAGACCTTATCCATAAGACATTGATTTTCAATAGGTAATCTGGCTATAAGACCAATATTCTTCTGACTAGAAGATTCATATTCCGAGGATTCATCTAAAGAGTCACCACCACTGGCACTCTAGGTGTCATTAGCCTTTAGAACTTTCTTATCCTTAGATTTGTAGAACTTCTTTATATTCCTTTCAGAATGCTTATCCTTTTTTTCTTTTCTCTTGAGCATAAGACAATCAGGCTTAATATGACCTGCTCTTTTGCATTCATAACAAGTTACTTCATAATATTTTCTGTCCTTTCTGTCTTTCTTCTTATATATGTACTGAAAATCTTTATTTCCCACAATCTTGTTCATCCTTCAATAAAGATTTTCTAGTTCATTCTCAGATTGATCACTGTCACTTGATTTAGATATAACAATAGCTTTCTTAACTTTAGATCTAGTTACCCTTTCAGGAGTCTTGGATATAGATGTAGTAGTGAAAGCAACACTTCCATTTCCATTCTTCTTCTTATTAAAGTCATCATCTCTCTTCATTCTTGTTTCATGCTAAAGAAGAGTTCCAAATAACTCATCAAGTGTGATGTTAGATACTTTCCTATTTTCATCAATAGTTATTATTTTGGATTCCGACTCATTGGGCATAATATCAATTATCTTGTCCAGAAGTATTACGTCATCAAGTCCTTTCTCACCCATAGATTGAAGACTATTGATGATGGTCATAAATCTTTGTTGCACTTTGCAAATAGGTTCTCCATAAGGAAATACAAATCCATGATATTCAGCTCTTAATATAACTCTTCTTGTTTCTATCACTTTTGAAGTTCCAAAGTGTGTAACTTCAAGTTTCTTCCAGATACTATTGGCAGCTTCACAAGAGGATATTTGACTATAGATATTTCTGGTCATGGAACATAAAAGAGTATAGTGTACCTTGTAGTTTATTGAAAGAACTATTTGCAACGGTTCCCATCACAAATAATAGTATTTGTGATGGGGGACTCGTCGCTACTAATCTAACTGATATATACCCCCCTTGAATTTTTTCTCTCCATTCACCAATTCACCTCTCCTTTCTTCAGTTTTTCCCTCCTTCAAGTAGAGGTATAAATTTTTACAGGGAATGAAATTTTGAAGTTTGCAGCGCATAAAAGCTTCATTTTTTAGGTATTTATGTAATGTTTTAACTTTTTATTTTATTTATTTTATTTTTTAATAGATTTTAATATTATTAATTAGTTGTAATTAGAGTCAATTAAAAGTAATTATTTATAATTATAAGTAATTATTTATAATTAGAAGTAATTATTTATATTTAGTAGCAGTTACTTTAAATTAGTAATATTTAATTTTAATTGGTAGTAATGTTTGTAATTAAAAAGTAAATAGTTTTAATTTGCAGTAATTAGTTTTAATTAGCAGTAAATAGTTATAATTAGCAGTAATTAGTAATAATTAACGGTAATGAGTAAAAAAGCGATAATTAGTATTAATTATTGGTAATTAGTAAAAAGTAGTGATAAATCAAAAGAATTATTTAAAATTAGTGGTAATTAGTAAAACATTGTAATAATTTAATAAAAAATAGTAATAATAAGGGTAATTAACAATAATTAGAAATAATTAGTGGTAATCAATTATAATTACTGGTAATTAGTAATAATTACTGGTAATTAGTAAAAATTAGCGTTAATTAGTAAAAATTAGCGATAATTATTAATAATTAATGGTAATTAATAAAAAAAATAGAGGCAAATAGTATTAATTAGTGATAATTGGTGTAAAATAGCAATAAATCAATCTAATTATTAAAAATTAGCAGTAATTAGTAAAAATTAGCTATAATTAGTAATAATTAGCAGTAATTAGTAAAAGCATATAATAAACTCATAAAAATTAGTAATAATAAGTGATAATTAGCAGTAATTAATAATAATTAATGGTAATTAGTGATAATTAGTAGTAATTATTAAAAATTAGCAGTAATTAGTAAAAATTAGCGGCAATTAATTAAAATTGACGGTAATTAGTAAAAATTAATGATAATTATGAAAAATTAACAGTAATTAGTAATAATTGGTGTTAATCTGTAATAATTTCTGATAATTAGTAATAATTACTGATAATTAGTAATAATTAGTGATAATTAGTAATAATTAGTGATAATTAGTAATAATTAGTGATAATTAGTCATAATTAGTGATAATTAGTAATAATTAGTGATAATCAGTACTAATTAGAGATAATTAGTGGTAATTAGTAATAATTAGTGGTAATTAGTGATAATTAGTGATAATTAGTGATAATTAGTGATAATTAGTCACAGTTAGTGATAATTAGTAACAGTTAGTGATAATTAGTAAAAATTTGTGATCATTAGTAAAAATTAGTGATAATTAGTAACAATTAGTGATAATTAGTAAAAAAAATAGTGATAATTAGTAACAATTAGTGATAATTTGTAACATTTAGTGATAATTAGTAACAATTCGTGATAATTAGTAACAATTAGTGATAATTAGTAACAATTAGTGGTAATTAGTAACAATTAATTTTTATTAGTAATAATTAGTGATTATTAGTAACAATTAGTGATACGATTAGTAACAATTAGTAATAATTAGTCATAATTAGTAATAATTAGTAATAATTAGTGGTAATTAGTAATAATTAGTGGTAATTAATAATAAATAATAATAATTAGAGATAATTAGTAATAATTAGTAATAATTATTGATAATTAGTGATAATTAGTCATAATTAGTGATAATTAGTAACAATTAGTCATAATTAGTAATAATTAGTAATAATTAGTCATAATTAGTCATAATTAGTCATAATTAGTAACAATTAGTCATAATTTGTAATAATTTGTAATAATTTGTAATAATTATTCATAATTACTAAAAATTGGTAATAACTAGTAATAATTAGTAATAATTAGTGATAATTAGTAACAATTAGTCATAATTAGAAATACTTAGTGTTAATTAGTAATAATTAGATATAATTAGTAATAATTAGTGATAATCAGTAATAATTAGTCATAATTAGTGATAATTAGTGATAATTAGTAATAATCAATAATAGTTTCTGGTAATTAGTATTAAGTAGTATTGATTAGTAATAATTAGTAATAATTAGTGGTAATTAGTATTAATTAGTAATAATTAGTGATAAATAGAGGTGATTAGAAATAATTAGTAATAATTAGTCATAATTAGTGATAATTAGTAATAATTAGTCATAATTAGTCATAATTGGTCACAATTAGTGATAATTAGTCATAATTAGTGATAATTAGTTATAATTGGTGATAATTAGTCATAATTGGTGATAATTAGTCATAATTAGTGATAATTAGTCATAATTACTGATAATTAGTAATAATTCACGATAATTAGTCATAATTGGTGATAATCAGTGATAATTAGTGATAATGAGTAATAATTCGTGATAATTAGAGATAATTAGCAATAATTAGTCATAATTAGTAATAATTAGTGATAATTAGTCATAATTAGTCATAATTAGTGATAATTAGTGATAATTAGTAATAATTTGTGGTAATTAGTATCAATTAGTATTAATTAGTATTAATTAGTAATAATTAGTGGTAATTAGTATTAATTAGTAATAATTAGTCATAATTAGTGATAATTAATAATAATTGGTAATAATTCATAATAATTATTTATAATTAGTAATAACTAGTAATAATTATTAATAATTACTAATAATTACTAATAATGAGTGATAATTAGTAATAATTGGTGATAATTAGTAATAATTCATGATAATTAGTAATTATTAGTGATAATTAGTAATAATTTTTTTGAATTATTAATAATTAGTGAGAATTTGTAATAATTAGTGATAATAAGTACTAATTAGTCATAATTAGTAATAATTAGTAATAATTAGTAATAATTAGTAATAACTAGTAATAACTAGTAATAAGTAGTAATAATTAGTAATAATTAGTGGTAATTAATAATAATTAGTAATAGTTAGCAATGATTAGTGATAATTAGTGATAATTCATGATAATTATTAATAATTATTATTAATTAGTGATAATTATTGGTACTTAGTAACAATTAGTGATAATTGGTAATAATTAGTCATAATTAGTAATAATTAGTCATCATTAGTAATAATTAGTCATAATTAGTAATAATTAGTCATAATTAGTAATAATTAGCCATAATTTGTAATAATTAGTCATAATTAGTAACAATTAACAATAATTAGTCATAATTAGTAATAATTAGTCATAATTATTGATAATTAGTAATAATTGGTGATAATTAGTGATAACTAGTAGTAATTAGTCAAAATTAGTAATAAATAGTAGTAATTAGTAATAATTAGTAATAATTAGTAACAATTAGTAATAATTAGTAATAATTAGTCCTAATTAGTGATAATTACTAATAATTAGTCCTAATTAGTGATAATTAGTTATAATTATAATAATTAGTATTAATTAGTAATAATTTGTGATAATTTGTATTAATTAGTAATAATTAGAGGTAATTAGTATTAATTAGTAATAATTAGTAATAATTAGTGGTAATTAGTAATAATTAGTAATATTTAGTCATAATTAGTAATAATTAGTGATAATTAGTAATAATTATTCATAATTAGTCATAATTATTAATAATTAGCAATAATTATTAATAATTAATAATAATTAGTCATAATTAGTTATAATTAGTTATAATTAGTGATAATTAGTAATAATGAATGATAATTAGTAATAATTCATAATAATTAGTTATATTTAGTAATAATTAGTAATAATAAGTCATAATTAGTAATAATTAGTAATAATTGGTAATAATTAGTGTTAATTTTTTAAAATTAGGGGTAATTATTAAAAATTAGTGGTAATTAGTATAAATTAGTGGTAATTAGTAAAAATTGGTGGTAATTAGAAAAAAATTGTGGTAATTAGTGGTAATTAGTAATAATTAGTAATAATTGGTGATAATTAGTAATAATTAGTGGTAATTATTAATAATTTGTAATATGTAGTAAAAATGTGTAATAATTAGTGGTAATTAGTAATGATTAGTAATAATTTGTAAAAAGTAATAGTAATTAATAAAAATTAGTAGAAATGAACATTAAATCACTATAATTAGTTAATAGTAATGGTAATTAGTAAAAAAACATTATTGATTAGTAAAAAATAGTGATAAATAGATAAAATTTATAATATTTACAGGTCAATTCTAATTTTTTAATTTTATGCACTTTTTTGGATCGTGTTATTCTTATATTAAATTAATCATAAAAAAATTATTTATTTTATATTTTGTAGAGAAATATGGAACAAGGAAGTAGATAATATTATTTATTATATGATCATGATTGGATAAATCATCAAGAGAATCCAAATGATTCTAGTATAAATCCTATATATATTGATGGTGTTGAATATTTTTTATCACTTGCATCATCAAAACTAGAATTTTTTTCAAATGGGACAATTAAGTGTCCATGTAATAAATGTGATCTGATGAGGTTTGACACATTTGATAATGTTGGGGGTCATCTATTACATTTTGTTTTTCGAAAAGATTATATTTTTTGGTATCAACATGGTGAACATGGTTCCGGAGAAGATACTAATAATCTGGTTCCATATCCATCACAATTTAAAATTTCAGTGCATGATGTGGTTGGTCAGTATTTTCAACAAAATAAAAATTAGGATGATATTGATTTAACTCCTGAGTTAGAACCATCCCAATTTTATGAGTTGTTTAATTCCACTGAGGATGAATTATATCCTGGTTGCAGGATAAGAAAATTTGAAGTGGTTGCAAAATTTATGGATATTAAATCAAATAATGGAATGTCAAATAGTTGTTTTGATTGGATATTCCCTTTGGTTAAAGCACTATTACAAGAAGAAAATAGGTTACCTATAAATTTATATGAGAGCAATAGGTTGGTTCGTAATTTGGGTCTTGGTTATCAAGAGATTCATGAATATTCAAATCATTTCATCTTATATTATGGTGAAAATGAATCATTAGTTACTTGTTCAGCATGTGGACAATCGAGGTACAAAGAGGCTCAACTAGGGAAGTATGGATTGATTCATATAAAATAGTTGATGTATTTCCCTCTTACACCCAAATTTCAACATTTATTTATGTCTAAGAACACAGTATCATTGATTTCATGGCACAAAACTAATATTTTAACTAGTAAAATCTTAAATAATCATGTAGATGGTGATTCATGGAAACATTTTGATCAAGAACATCAATATTTTTCTTCAGAAGCTTGAAACGTGTGATTGGGTCTTTCAACTGAAGGTTTTTGTCTATTTGGTTCTTATGGTAATCAATATTCTTATTGGTCTGTCTTTATAACTCCATACAATTTACCTTATTGGATGTTGATTAATGAACAATATATCTTTTTGAACTTCTTAATTCCAAGACATCCAAAAAAAATAGTGATGTTTATTTGAAGACATTGACTGATGAGTTAAATTTATTGTAGAGTAATGGTGTCAGTATATATGATGTTGCTGAAAAATGAAATTTCTTAATGAAAGATTCACTGATGTAGACAATTAGTAACTTATCAACATATGCCATGTAATCTAGATGAAGTAAACATGGTCCAAAATCATGTCTGTACTATATGAGATACAGTAATATAGAAAGTGGGGGTGACATATTTTGATTAGTATTTCTATATCCACTGACCAGATTATATCTCATCTTAGGTTTGGGATGGATTATATTCATATTTGATGAGAACAACTTTTCAGAGGAGAACATCATTAGGTCGACAGAACTAGGGGAGATAGGAGGTGACATATCAAGCTGGTAGTTATACATTTAGTACGCATCGATAATATTTGGTAAGTAATTTTTTATAATTTATATAAATTTAAATGTAAACTATTTATTTTATACTCATATAGGCAATCGAACAACCTAATATTAAGGAGTTCAATGTTTATAAGAAGATATACAATGATCCTATCACTGGAGAGATTATAGGTGATCACCAATGTCATATTGTGGTCAGTATAATTTCTTTTTGAGTTTTAAAATTAACTAAAAATAATATTTTAATTATTTTAATTTTAAATTGCAATTGAAGGGGTCATATGAGGTCGTGATGTCTCAGACACAGGCTGAGAGTCAAGTCGAGATCGGGAATTAGACCTCCAGTGCAGTAGAATTTGATGATACATCATGGATGCAGAAGACTCAATATTCCTTCAAGAAAGGTCGAGTTATTGGTATCAGCTCTCAATTGATGTCTGAATTTATTATGGTATTGTTGTGATGTCGTCGTACAGCTCGATAGGAGCTCTTAGAGATTCATCATCATATGCTGCACAGTATGAGAAGCAGTTTCGAGCTTAGGGTGAGATTATAGAGACCCTACATAGGGAGAAGTAATATCTACGTCGATAGTAACAATAGCAGTAGTAGGTGATGTGTCGATGGCAGCAGCAGTAGCACGAGCAAATGATGGATTACATGTGACGTATGAATCATGGTTTAAGGATGGATTTCCCTCCACTAGCTCCTTCATCTCCTCCATCTCCTCCAGATGACCCTCCCCCTCAGTGATTTATATACTTTTTCTAATGAACATTTGAATGTAATTTTTTTAATATTTTTATTAATTCATATATTTACATTTCTATATAGTTCATTTTTAATATTATTGTGAATATTGTGTTTTTTATTATTTTCTTATTTTCTTATTTTTTATTAATTTTTTATTTATTTTATTATTTTATTATTTATTTAATATTTTTTAATATTATTATTTTTTTATATTGTTGTGAATATTGTGTTTTTTATTATTTTATAATTTTTTTATTTTTTTATTTTATAATTTTTAATTATTTTAATTATATTTTTATTAATTTTATTAATTTTATTAGTTTTTATTATTTTAATTATTTATTTGTTATTATTATTATATTAAATTCTATTAATATTATTTTTTTATTATTTTTTTATTTTTTTAAGTTTTTTTCAACAGGCCCGTTATAAATGGGTTCTTTAACCAGGATAAACTATTTGTGACGTCATTTTCTACAACATGTCATTTTTGACAGAACCCCATCATAAATGACCTTTTGAAATGGGATCCCATCACAAATGACCCATCAAAAATGCTTCAATTTCTAGTTGGGATTGATTTTGAAATTTTTGGAGTTGGATTTAGCCTATATTCTTATTTTAGTTTGTCGTATGCCTATTGGAATTTCTATGTTAATAAATCATTATATTTATATTTTAGTCATTTATTATCATTCATCACACCCTTAGAATCAATCTTGGAAAAATATTAAAGTCATTTTGGTATGTACGTTACTCCATATAGTCACTTCCATGATGTTTTCTCTTGGATTCACTTCAATGATTCTTGGTAGTTTTTTGTTATCCATTTATGGATTAAATTTTATAATTTTTTATAATTTAAATTCATGACTATTGATTCTATTTTAATTACATTTTTCCAATTTATGATTGAATTTTTCTACATGCTCAATTTTATCTTCCATATTAGTCATGAATTATTTTATCATCTCCTCCATAGAATTTTTAAGATTAAATGGTCTAGTAGTTTTTTTATATTAAAGATTCATTTGAGACTAAAACACATATTCTCCAAATGGATTATAAACTTCTTGATATTTCTATGATATCTTAGAATATTTTTTTCACCCTAAATTATAAGTATGAGATTAAGAGATGGGTTTCATCGATTTCCTTCCACCATATCTAATGAAATTTATATATTTAATATTTTTATTTTTCATGTTTGGAGTTATTATAATGATAAGAATCATGTATAAAAATTTCATAAAAAGATAATTTCTCATGGTTATGAAATTATTACCCATCAGTGATTGAATTTTCCATTGAAGAATTTATACTTGATAAGTCATGTCTTGTTGAGATAATATTTCATCTACCAAATCACTTCTTCCATGAATCAACTTTTTCTTTGAATATTTATCACCATATAATATATATATATATGTGATTTTGGTAATTAGTAACAATATAATTTCCACCCATTAATATATTAAAAATATTTTTAAAATAAGGCATATGCCCATCATAGGAAAAATACATTAACATATACAATGTGTACTAATGGTGTAGGAATTGGATCAATAACTCCTAAAATCACTAATATACTTAATGAAATATTTTAAATTATTAATTTTAGAAATGTAAAATTTTAATCCTCAAAAACATTATTTAATTCATGGGATAAAACAACATCATAAATGGACTATAAATTATATCCCATGAATTTATTGAATGTTAATTTAGTTGTAACATCTAATTTAATGATTTTTTGTAGTGAAATAAAAAAAATTCATCCTTTATCAAAACATCTATTTGAATAATTTCAAAGATATTAGTCTCAAATTAAATAGAGGTCATTTTCACTCAATATAGCATTAAAGGTAGGAAACATCGTTAATTCAATGTGTTTAAGATCGTAATTTAATTCCTATTAAGAAAAATGCATACATTATGGGTTTATAAAATAAATAAAATTTGGACATCTTTGAAAATTTTCCTTTTTGGAATCATATTCATTGTTTTCTAATATTGAGTAATTGGGTCCTCTTACGAAGAACTTGTGAACCAATTCATAATGGATGCATTTTCTTTTACCTTTTCTTCTCTTTTTAATTGAATTTTGACTACAATGTCTTAAAATATGTAGGTTCAATGGGTTATATTATTGGATAGTGAGTATAAAACTTATATAAACATCCAAAAAAATGTGAAAGGAATTAGCTCAACTTGTTAGAAGGGAAATAATAGAAAGATGACTGAACTTAATTTAATTTTTTATTTTTTTGTTAATATTTTTTTCTATTTTATGTTTTCATTTTCATTATTTTATAAAATATTTTTACTATTTTTTTGGTTTTTAAATTATAGGAGATAATTTTCCCTATAAATTCTAGAACACTCTTGAAATGATAGTAAATTTGTTTCACACTAGTTTCTTGACATTCCAAAATAAACCTTTCATGATAACTATATAGTGATAAGTGAAGGACGGTTCCCATAAGGTGGTATGTTTTCCCATGTGTGATTGTTTCCCAAAAATGAACATATACACAATTGATAGTATGGTTTTTGTTATATATTTGATTATAATTATAAAAATAAGAATATATTATGAAAAAAAATGATTTATATCAGTTAAAATGTTGGGGAATTTAAGTAGTTTTACATGATATTTACTCTCTTATTGTTTCACATTTTTTTGTTAAGTTAACACCACTAAAATATTGAATAAACCACCCTCAAAAATTGAAACACATCCAAAAGTGTATCACTTTTCCATGTCATCCTAAGTGTATCCTAAATTTTTGTTTTGAACATATATTATAATGTTAAAACAAACCACTACGGTGTCATTTTATAGTAAATATTTGTGTTTATATTCTTAGAGAATAGAGAGTGCTTATCCCATGTTACTTTACACCACTCTATAAGGTAATTTATAGTGTATTCCAAACACATTATTTTATTTAAATTATAAAGTCAAATTAACAAAACTATTATAATTTAAAAATAATAACAACATTAATTATTCAGTATATATCCCTCGTTACACCCATTAGAATTAAGAAATCATACTAAAAATGAATTTATGGAAAGGCCTTAACATATTCATCTAAAAATTAGAAAAATAGTATCTTAGATATTCCCAGTGGTTTCAGAAGGCTTCTCCAGTATGTTCCACCACCTTCTTCACACAAAGTTTTTCTTCCTTTTACCCATGTACTTATTTATTTATAAATTTTCTCCTTCCTCTCCCTTTAGTATCCTCTTTTCTATATTTTCATCCATCCCCCAATGTAGGTTTTAGCCACTTTTATTTCCTAATAAATCATTATATTTAATTATTTTTCTTAGTGTACATGGATAGATCATAAAATGTCATTGTTCATATTGGGGTAAGTGATTTGTCTTGACTAAAAGCATATATCATGTTTTAACACACCTTTAAGAACTAAAATTATTGAATTTATGCCCAATATTTTTATATGATATTTATATTTGAATAATATTTCCATTACAACTTTAATCACCTTCAAATCACATCTATAACCCATTTTATTACCCAATTACTACACCAAGTTTTAGTTTTCCCAATAGGTTGGTCTTTTTATTGGCCTTAAATGAACCTCCCAATTATTAAATAATCTATTTATATAGTTTACACAATTTCATATAAATATTCTAGGAACCTCTAGAAATTTAAGATAAATTGATTTTTTAAATTAAATTTTATAAATGAATTGTTAAGTTGGTTTCAATTGAGACATAATTAGTAAAGAAACTCACTTTAGTACATTTTCTCAAAAACCCATTAAAACCCAATTTAATCGTATATGTTCTTATAATATTCCTTTAAATGAAAATAATTCTATTGTGTTTGTGTGAAATTTGGGTACATCATCCTATATTATTTCTGGTATGGGTGGAAGAGAAAGTGGATGACTAGCATCTAAATTTATTAACAATAGAATATTGATAATTATAAGCTTGTATTATAATATTGGGAGTGTATGTTGGTGCTGAGATTATATTATTTTCTTTTTATTTTAGAATGGATATGTTTTTTTATTCTAACATGTGGTGTATGACCTTTAACCAATATCAAGTTATTTTGAGATGACCAAATAGTTTATAGATTTCCCTTTGTTTATCTTATTTATAATGATGATGATATATCTTGGTTAAAGATGGTTATGATGTATCTTGGTTGATAATTATGATGTGTTTTGTATTTTATTTTATATAAGGGATGTGATATTTATGACATTGGGTGATCAGACTATCAGAGATATGGCAGTTGGTGAATATTCTATAGTGGTGGTTTATTGTGGGGAGGGCCTTGTGGGTGGACACCTGGTAATAATGATGTCCCTATATGTGAATATCTTCCTAACCATTAAATATTTTAGTTATTGAGTAAATTTATATATATTATCATGTGAGTTATAATATGTGTATCCATGTGCCTCCTTTTATTTGAGGAATTTGATTTCTATGATATATTGGATAGAAGTAGTATTTTGGACTTTCCTTGGAATGTTTGGATGGTTGTTTTTTCTTATTTACTCTATTCATGGATACATTATTATACTCAATTCATATTGACACTTGATAATTTAAGGGAGTAACCTAATAAGTATATTTTTATGCCCACCCATGCTTTATATATTGTTTTTTTCATGATTTAAAACATTAAGTCTTAGGTAGTGTCAGATAGTCTTAGATAGTGAATTAAATAACATTAATGTTACCGTCATATTTTTTTATTTTAAGGTACAAGAGACATTTTATTGTTATTGTTTTACCACATTGACTTAGTGATTGTGATATTTTATGACATGGTATACATTGATTATAAATTTTCCCATTGATTCATTATTTAGTGATGTACATGATATATTATATGGGGATGTGGATTTTTATTAAAACTTGTAATGCCTATAATTGGTGTGATTATGCTTATGATTTTTCTCATGAACCTATGGAATATTGAAGGATAACTTGGGATGTTATATTAAGGTATCATCATTGTCCCATGTAGGATTTTGGTGGGATTGGATCATGATAAATTGATTTTAGATACTGTGATTTTAGATACAGTATTGAGTAGGTAATAGTGAGGAATTATTTGGTTTTATATGGTAGTTTTATTCTTAAACATAGTATATGAAGTAGTCTAAAAAAACTAGTTGTGGATATAAAATTCCCCTTTTATTCAAGGAAAAAGAATTTGATAATGTATGTTAAATTTCTATGGAAGAGTATACTAATTGTGTATTATTTTTATAAGTAAAGGTTCATGTAATATATAGTTTAAGTCCATGGTGATTTTATATTCTATATATAGGATGGTGGTTAGTATATGGAAAACTATGGGAATAGTATTAATAAACATTTTATTATAAACTTAGGATAAATTATAGTTATTTACCTATAATTGTGCTATTTTTACATTGTAAATATTGATTTTAGTTAGATAATGTATATAAAACACCTTTGGTAGCATGTCAAATGGTAAATCTAGAAGTCAGGCGTGCCCAAAAAGTGTTGGTTCATGTATTCATGGAAAAAATAACCAATATTGAAAGGTGTTTTCCCTAAACAAGAGGCTAAATAATGGTTAAAAAAGATAAAATAGTATTATAGGTGATTCATATGGAGGATAATTACCATATTAGTTTTATAGTTTATTTATTATGAGGGATAACATGAAAATGGTGGATGTTATGCTTAAGGGATCGAGATGTGTCCATGATCAAGTGAGATCGGTTTCTCAATCTATTTAATAAATGCTTCTTATCTAAAACTATTAGAGTTAGTGAAAAAAAAATATATCCATTAGTCATTATATAGGTTTATTCTTCCATTTGATATTTTGATATAAGATTCGTGGATTTATTGCATTACTCTCAATATTTCATGATTAATGAGAGGCTGAGAACTTATCATTATTAGAGATCCTCTAAAATAGTTATTCAAATTTAGTTGAGTATTTTTTTTTCTCTAAGTTACCTCAATGATATTTTAGATAATTAGAATATATATAAATATCTATTGACTCAAATGAGTTCTATAAAGGATATTACTTATTAGGGAAATGTTTATAGTGGGGATAGAGGTAGGTGTTCTTAGTATTCAAGGTTGTGAATTTTTAAATGAAATATTGGACTCCAATAACCAGTTCAATCACATTTGTCTAGTATGTGTAATATAAGTTCATATGAAAAAATATATATCATTAAGGGTTGTTTTTTTGTAGTGGAATGAGCCACCTCCAATTTTTTCAGCTCTTTTTCAAGGTTGGTAAAGGAGAGTCGACTAGAGTGAAACTTCTGTCAGACTACCCTATTAGTTTTGTTGGCTTACTCTATAGTAGTTTCTATAGAAACAGTAGGGATGATGATTTATGGTGACATATGAACAAGGTATTTTTTTAAGAGAACATAAAAAAGTATCTCCATGATATGATTGAAGATTAGGTAGAGGTAGGTGATGTAATGAACCGAAATTTCAATATATATTTTCCTTAAAAAATATTATGTTAATAACTTTTTATACACACAACACTGAACTAAAATGGAAGTGTGACAAGTTAAAATAAAGTATGACCATTAAAAATAATAAATCTAATTAGTGGGTATGAATTTGAGTATCCAAATTATGTTATATATATTAGTCATTTTTTACAAATTTTCATAGTTCATTTTGTGCTTAGAAATCTATTTTTCTAAAAATTGTCTTTCTATGAACTGTATTTTATTAAAGAAAACTAAATAAATTACATTTAAATCTTTATTATAATAAAATATAATATCTATTTATTAATTCTATTTTTAATAGTATTTTAAATAAATTAATAATAATAACAATTATTATTTTAAAAATATTTTTTTCTATAAAAATAATTTTTCATTATATTTTATATTTTTATTTAAAGGTTAAATTCAAAAAATTTAGAACATTAATTTTAAAAAATTGAAAGCATTTATATATTCATTATGAAAATCTTATCTTAGGTTATATTTTTAGGATTTTTTTTAAAAGGATTAATTTTTAGGTGCAAAAAATACTGTTTTTACAATTATTATAACTTTAATGACATCACTAGGTTATAATCATAACCTAAAACTTATGAAGAATATTTCTTAACCAAATATATGTTTTATAAGTAACATTATATATTTTAAAATTTTAATTTTAATTTAAAAACCTACATTTGGAATTTTATAATTTAATTATTATTTTTATCAAAAATTATTTTTAATACCTTATAGATTTATTGTTTTAAAATTAATTTTCATCACTTTTAAAAATTGAATATAATAAAATGGATTTAAAATTTTTAATTATAAGGTCCATATTATGTAATAATTAGTATTTATTTTTTAGGAATAAAAAATTAATTACTTAAGTAAAAACTAGTTACTATGGTAAAAGCTAAAAGGGTAAAGGGGGATAGCAAAGGGGTAAATGTACTATAATTTTAAAAATGAATTTATAATTGTGTTTTTGAGGTGTGTTTAAACTAAAACTTATATCCAATACATTATTTTCCATTTTGGAACCATCTTGGAATGTGAAACATGTGTTCCCTTTATATTAATATGAAATAATTACAAAAAATATCATTATCACCACTTATAAAAGGAGATTTACACAAACCCATAAATACCTCTCTAAATTTAAGTTTCCTCATGAAAATTTATTTTTTTCCCTTCCCATATAATCATATTTCATTTACTTAATAATTTTGACATAATAATTTTTTCTAACTCCTTAATTTCTAAGGAGTCCTCTAAGGGGGAACTCAAGTTCTCAACGTGAGTACTAATCTTTCCTTGTTTCTTTTATTTTCTATCTTACCTTTCAAAATATAATTTTTCTAATTACTATATAATGAAAAAAATATTTTTTTAATACTAAGTGTTATTATTCTATGATAATAACTATTAACCAGTTTTCTATTTTTCCCTTAAGGAAAATAAAAAAACAACATTTGTGTGTGTGTGCAAACCACCACTTTCACAAAGCATCATGTTTAATTTTTCTTCACCAACTTACAAGAATAATAATAATTTGTAATTTAATAAATAATTATGATATTTATAACATGTTTTATATTATAAAATAATAAACCATATTATGAATTTCTCTCATTCTATGGAAAATGAAATCATCATCCATACATGCTTGTAGATTACTACCTACATGGAATGGTGTAATCTGTTTTTCATCACCACATTTCATGGATGGTAATGAGAATGGTTTTAATGGATAAATATTATATTTATTAAATTATTAGGATTCATGTAAGACAAATTGGTCAACCTATTAATAATATGAGTAGCAAACGATCATTGTAAATTCAACATTCTAAAATGAGCATACTAAGAGGGAAAAAATCAGTCATACTATGTAATAGTTTGATATCCATTACCTATTATTATAATTCTCTTAAATTATGATTTATAACTTTAATAAAATCAAAGAAATCATTATTACTTTGTAAAAATTATATTAAAACTAAATCATTTCATAGTCATCCATTAATTATGGTATGTTCATGTTTGGGCCGGTCTAACCACCTACTTGAACAATGCTATAAAATAATATCTTGGATGAATATAATAACTTAATTACTGATAATATATTATATAAATAAGTAAATAATTATTTTGTTTTGTTTCTGTAATTGTAAAATTAATACTAAACTCATTAATTAAGATACTAACATCCGTCTATTAAAAATCACTGAAACATGCTCATCATTGATTTCATCTTTAAGGATCATAAACAAAAATACCATAGAATGAAATTATAACATTATATATAATTATAAATCATAAATTTAATTACCTTATATTATCTAGGAATGATGAAATTTTGGAGAATAATGAAGAGAAACAAATTTGTTATGAAACTAGTTTAAAATGATCAAGATTAATCACACCTGATATTGAAAATATATAATAACTAATTGATATACATGTATAGAATAATTAAAAATTAAGTCTATAAAAGGTTATATATATGAATAATATTTTTAAATAGGTTATTTATATATTTTTTTTATTAGATTCATGCACTTTATTAGAAGACATGAATTAAGGTAAAGGTTTCTTTCTGTCATTTTTAAATCCATGAGACATGCTTGATTTTTTACACCATGTTTTTTATATGGTGTATAAAATTGTCATTTGATATGTTATATCATGAATTATATTTTATTAATGTTATTTTAAGTTCAATTTCAATATCTCTATTTAAATAGGTTTTGATTAAAATTTAACTCAAACTATAAGAAATCCATTTCCAATCTTATCTTCAAATCAAAAAAAATTGAAAGTTAATCCATCTATATACTTTTTATTATTTATAAAACCCCTTATAATTTTCTTTAGTTATTCATGGAGTTTATCATAACCCCTAAAATTTTCATTTTTCCTTGACTCATATTTTACCCAAAGTGTTTCTTATAAGTGAATCTGACCCTGTCTCTTCTTTTCAATCGAGAATATCCCATTTTCATGTTTGTATTCAATGGATTATTTTGAAAATATAATTATATATGGATCAATAATTTGTTAAATTAATATTATAATACTTTTAATTTTATTAAAAAGTTTTAAATAATTTTTTAATGTTTTCAGTATGGGTAATTTTCAACAAAGTGTGAAAAGAATCCCTTTTTAATGTTTTTCATGTGAACACAGATTTACACCATTTTTTATTTTTATATGAAACTTAGTCTATAAAGTTTCTTGGTTTCTAAAATAAATTCTAATACTCCTTGTTTTATAAAATATTTATTTTTTAAATAATTTTTTTTAATTTTAAGGGTAATCATTATTTCAAATTGATTTTTCTAATGCTCCTAAAAGGTTTTTTTCACCTATATTAATATTTTTTGATGTATTTTATATTGGATTGAGGATATTCTTAAAATTATACCATCCACATTTTTTCTATGGATGGATTATGAAATGTTATTTTATATCAAAAGATTGTTTTATCACCACCTTTTTCTTACCAAACCATCCACAATGAATAGACATAGCTTTTCTTCTAATTCCTTTTCTTTGTGAATACCTTGTTTTTTATTTATTTGATTAAAGGGTGTTCACCTAGATTCCATACATATATTGATTGTGGAAATTATTGACTTAACTACATATGATTTATTAATACTGTTTAAATACCATTTTCTATATAATCTTTATTCAAGGGTATTTACATAGAAAGTTATTAAATATATTTGGATACCCATTTATTTTCCATGGGTATATCATGTTATGATTATTGATGGAATTATGAATTTTTTACTATTGTATTCCATTTGAAGAGGATATGAAATCCATTTTTTTCATGGGTTCGTTTTTATATGATTAATGATTGATTTCAATTGTACTCATATGTATAGATGATGATTATTAGGGTCTTATATTTCCTTCTAATGAATTAGTCAAGTTTGATATCTCATGAGATAATAAGGCATAGACATAATGATTTTGTTCACAAATGTGTGATCATAATGAGTTTGCTAACATTTTATTGTGTGGATATAATGAGTTTGTTCAAAAAGGCATGGGAATTATGATTTTTCTCATAAGTATTCCTATGATTATGATTTTTTCACCTTTATAAGTTTCTATTTCATTTCAGACTATGTTACATTCCATGTTTATGACTCTTTTATAATATATCCATCACTTTTATCTTATACTCCCATGATTCAGGATTATTGTTTTATACTTCTAAGGTAGGTTATTATTATTATGCCTTGTTGATATGTGATAATTACATGATATGTTCTTATGTTATTCCATTAATTATTCCATGATTTATGATATATTATTTATTGGGTATAACTCTCTTATATATCCTAATTATACCCATATTCCCATTTTATACTCACTTATGATCATTGATTATTATCGCTTATGGTTACCCTTAATGAGAATATGAGATCACCCTTTTATTATGTTTCCATTTCCCCAGGTTACCAAGAAAATTAATATGTATGATGTGTATAAAAGAGTATATTGTGTGGAGAATTGTTTAGAGATATTGAAGACTTGTAATAGATTAAGTAGTGATTATATAGTTGGAAATAATTTTATTAGTTGAAAAAATCATATGTTTTGTTAGTTAATGTTTTTTCCTAATTATATAAAACTCTAAATATAAAAAATCATGGGAATGTATTTTTATTCAATATTTTTTTAAGCCATGTAATTATGATATATTAATGTCTAGGGGCATCATAGTTGTTATTAGAGTAGGATTTAGATTGCTTAAGTGGTTAGGATGTTAGTTGGGGATAATTTAAGGGTTGATAAGTTAAGTTTGATCATAATTTTAAAGGTATAGTAAGTCATTTAGGTTAGTGGGGGTAATATTGAATATTTTAAAGATTGAGATAAGTTAACTTTATTTAAAACCTTAGGGATAAGTCTAAGTTATGAGTTTATGTATAGGATAACATCCCTAAGTTTTGTTAAAGTAAATATTGTGTGTTTCTCCTATCAATGGAATCCCTATCTAGGTATTGGAAATTGGATGTGACTATGGTATAAATTCATCTAGGGGAAATAACCCTAAAAAGGGATGGTTGAGTATCAACTCAATATTCAATAGGATTCATGATGAGTGGGCCAAAGACTACACACTTGGATGAAAAATCCCATGAGATATGATTTAGTAAATTACATTATCATTAAAATCCATTATGGTGAATTTATTATGTTAAGGAATTAGATAGAGGAATATAAAATAACCCAATATAAATAAACCAAGATTAAATCAAGAGTGATTTAGGTTGAATTGAAAGGTAAT
The DNA here is from genome assembly GCA_963277665.1 of Viscum album. Classification (NCBI taxonomy): domain Eukaryota; kingdom Viridiplantae; phylum Streptophyta; class Magnoliopsida; order Santalales; family Viscaceae; genus Viscum; species Viscum album. The sequence goes on from OY728146.1 coordinate 1,126,331,864, forward strand.
GTAATATTTTGGAGAGGGTAAGACATTTCAAAGTTGAATTTTTCATGTATTTATCTTACAATAATTATCATATGGTGTTAATTGTTCATCACCAATGATTAACTCCTTTTGGTTTTAGTGATGGTTAAAGCCCGAAGGAATCGGGTTAGCAATGAATGTCGTAGACAATGAAAAGATTATCCCAATGATAAACCTGGTGGGATAATAACTAGAGTGAGAAACCTTTTGATTATATCAAACCAGCTATTACAAATCATGATTAAAAACATGAACATAGTTGAATTCCCAAACAAACCAAATAAGATAAGGATTGAGTCTCGTGGAATTTTGGGTGAAAAGATCATGAAGGAAAGAAGATTCAATTTTCTTCAGGTCAAAAATGTGGTAAGATATCACGACCCCCTCCCACCAAAGATGCCCCTTCTGAGCTGGCAATGGTGAAAGGGAGATAATGACCCCCGAGTCCTGCCTCCAGTAGGTCGCGGAGTGGCGACTAGCACCAAGGGTATGAGTTTTCACAAATATGGGAAGCATTACCCTTTTTATAATTTAAGATCGGGAAATAGGATGAGTCAAACACCAAAAGAAAAAGATAATAAGTAAATGGAAATAAACCCAAACCAATCCCACATGCATGTTTAAACAATTCTGAATCAAAGTACAAGTACAAGAAAGCTCAAAAGTACAATACCAAAAGAAACAAGAGTACAAAAAACTGCAACAACTCCAACTGTCCTGACTAGTAGGGTCCCGCACGGCCCTGGTAGTCCTCCTGGAAACCTGAAAGTAAACGTAGGGTGAGCATACAAGTATACTCAGTAGGGAAACCTAAAGCTCTCATGCACAAGTGGGGAGACATCCTAATGTCCCATGAGAACAACAGAAGAAAGTAAAACCTAGAAAATAATTCTATCCACCCAACCTCACCAGTCACGCTCACCAAAAATACAAACAATAGGTAGTAGTAGTATATAAGAACAAGAGTATTGGGTACCCCACACCATTTCCCACTAGCTAGCTGATATTCATAACGGTGAATGTCCTGATGCTACCACACTCTTCCCGCCCGTACACACCTGGGCCTCACAACCACGTATCCCGCCCACACACACCTAGGCCTCACAACCATGTATCCTGCTCGCACACACTTAGGCCTCACAACCACCTATCCCGCCCGCACACACCTGGGCCTCACAACCGCATATCCCGCCCGCACACACCTGGGCCTCACAACCGCATATCCCGCCCTCACACACCTGGGCCTCACAACCACATATCCTGCCCGCACACACCGGGGCCTCACAACCGCATATCCCGCCCGCACACACCTGGGCCTCCCAACCACGTATCCCACCCGCACACATCTGGGCCTCATCCCGATGATTCTTGGGAAATAGTAAACCTGCCCGAAGAGTCTTGGGCTAAAACCACCCCAATCGAAACCTACCCAAAGAGTCTTGGGTGTAAGGTCGCCTCAAGCCATCACAGCCTATGGAAGAAGGAGCAGGAAGGAGCTAGTGACTAAGGGGAAAACACCCTCTCCCATGAAATGGGAGTGTTCAGCACTAAGTGCTCAACATGGGTGGGGTGTGACAAAACACAAAGATACATATATATATATATATGTATGTATGTATACCAAACACACAGCCCAACCTATGGCTTCTAAACAGAGAAACTGTGCACGTGCCTCGGCACTGCTAATTCGAGCATGCATACAAAAAACAACCCCATCCTCATTTAGGTTTTCATGTCTCAATAGAATTAGTTTATTAGTTCCTTAACTACTGGGCAAACAACCGCAACCAACCATATCAATCGTTCGTAAAACATATCCCTGCCATCCAAAAATCAATTTAGGAAAATACAAGCAACACAAACAAGTCCCTTCTTATTAACCAACCAACCCCATCCATTACCATGCCCCGCCATTCATTAACTCTTACACTTTTATCATTCACAACCCATAGTTCGTTCACATTCAACCCCATCCCTGCAGCCCCGCTGCCAACCACCATAACCACCAACACACCGAAACCCGTACATCATCATCCCTTTATACCATTTATCACAGCCCCGCTGCCCATCACCAATATAGCATTCACACCAACCCACAACCAAGCCAACTACAGCCCCGCTGCTCACCAGATCCACAACAACCCACAAAACACCCCCTTCACATAAATAAACCCTAACCAACACCCACATGTTTATTATTTCAGTTTTTTTCAACCGGGGTGATCACACAAGGGTTCCGGTTATTCATTTAATCAGCCAAATTTACATGATTAACCAGTTCCCACATTCCACAAAGTTTCCATCCATAAACGGTCTAGAAAGATAGGGCATAATTTAATTGTGCAAGCAAAGGCCCCCAACGACCGTGATTTTCAGTAGGCATAAGCCTATTCATTTCACAACATAATGTCACAGGATATAAAAAAATGTAACTGCATTCACAAACTTCCCAGCCCCATTATATAAGCCAGTTATTATCTTTATTAAACCAGTTCAAATGTGTTTCACGTAAACAAGAGGACACCCACCCCGCATGATGCACAATTTAGAGAGACGAAGGTAAGATCCCTACCTCAACAGGTTTTGATAACAATGCTCCCTCGGATCAGCTTTAGAAGACGTCCGTCAGCGGCCGTCGCTTTTGGAAAAACCTGGAAAAACCTCCTCGGGTGGAAGCTGGGAAGGAAAGGCCAAGGGGAAACAACATTTCCAAGATCAGAAGTTCCGCCTCGTCGTTACGATCTCGTGGCCGCTGACGGATCGTAAATCGGAGCTCGGACGAAGAATTTATGAAAGAAAAGATCTTCGGAGTCTCTTGGGAGAGCTCTGCTCGAAGGAGAGGGGAGGAGAGGAGTGATTTGAAAAGGAGGAGAGGCCCCCTCCTTTTATAGGTGATAAAAACTAAAGTACACGGCATGTACTTTCTAGTACACGGTGTGTACTCAGCCATTTCATACGGTCGCCACGCGGCTTCCAACACGACCTTGAACGCGGCACACAGTCGTTGACTGGTCAACACACAGTTTGAGGGTAACACGTACACGGGGAGGAACTACATGGCGTGTAGTATGGGCTACATGGCGTGTACTCATTTATTTCACACGGCAAGGACACGGCTTCAACACGGCACATGGTCATTGACTGGTCAACACACAGTTTGAGGGTAACGCGTACGCGGGGAGGAACTACACGGCGTGTAGTATGGGCTACACGGCGTGTACTCATTTATTTCACATGGTAAGGACACAACTTCAACATGGGGTATACCCGGCAAGGTGGTACACGGCGTGTACTCACACTACACGGCGTGTAGTTATAAAATTCTAAAAAGTGTGGGAAAAGTTTCTTTTACCCTCCAGAACACTTCATGACCTTCTTTTCGACAAAGGAATGGGCCAGAGAGGTCCGGGCCATTACATTAGATACCTCTTAAAACATTCTCATCCCCGAGAATTCAAAACCAACCCAGAGGAACCCAACAATATACCTCTTATGGTTCTCGTTATAATAGAAACCCAACCAAAAACCCTAATCATAGGTGTTAGGAATTCCCTCTCCTATGTTGAGATATTATCCGCTTTAGGCGGCAATGACTCGCCTGCACGGGTTTAATCGCATCCGCATTAATGAGTCTCGATTAAGGATTGGGTCTTCCCACTTCCATATATTAGGATTTTCCAACTTACACTGCCCCCAACACCGTACAACCAACACACTACTCGAACACATGGCTTGGGGAATTCCTTCTCCCATGTCGAGATATTATCTGATTTAGGCAGCACTTACTCACCCGCACGGTTTCAATCGCATCCGAATTAATGCGTCTCGATTAAGGATCAGGTTTTTCTCTTTCCCCACACATCCAAACATGTTACACACTTCCAGAGAACAAGGAAACAAAACTTCTCACAACCGACAAGCCAAGCATTCTATATATCAAAGGTACAAAGTATAACATCAAAACAAAGCTCAGAAGAACAAGGAAAAAAACACAAGTAAAAATAACTCCGGGTACTGAGCGTGCATCTGGGCCTCCCATTCCCAAGTACTCTCCTCGAGGCCTCCATGCCTCCACAACACATGAACCAAGGCGATGGTTTGTCCATGGAGCACCTTCTCTTTACGATCCTCGATTCTGACTGGTCGTTCCTCGAAGGTCGTTTCGTCTCCCATATCTAACTCTCCACAGTCGATAACGTGAGAGTCTTTGTGTAAGTACCGAAAAATCTGGGAGACGTGGAAGACGCCATGAACCTTCTCTAACTGAGGTGGTAGGGCCAGCTGATATGCCACCTCGCCGACTCGCCTCTGCACCTCGAAAGGTCCGATGAACCTAGGGGAGAGCTTACTCCCTTTCCCAAACCTCTGCTGCCCCCGTCGAGGGGAAACCTTCAAGAACACATGATCTCCCACCTCGAACTCCAAGGGCCTCCTCCGACGATCAGCATAAGACATTTGTCGGTCCTGAGTCGCTTTCATCCTCTCATGCACAAGATGAAATTTCTCTATGGTGCTCTGTACTACCTCTGGCCCAAGAGCACCTGTCTCATCAACCTCTGCCCAGCAAATGGGTGAATGGCATGGTCTTCCATACAGAGCCTCAAACGGTGTCATGCCAATAGTAGAGTGGAAGCTGTTGTTATAGGAAAACTCTACTAAAGGAAAGTGTCTCACCCATGATCCTCCAAAATCCAGAACGCATGCCCGCAGCATTTCCTCCTACGTCTGGATAGTCTGCTCTGTCTGCCCATCGGTCTGGGGGTGGAAAGCAGTGTTAAGGAATAGCTGGGTGCCAAAAGCATGTTGTAACCCCCTCCAGACTCGTGAGGTAAATCGAGTATCCCAATCTGAGACGATAGTCTTTGTAACTCCATGCAAACGCACCACCTCGTCTACGTACCTTTGTGCTAAGGTACTCACCGGGCCTGACTCCTTAATTGATAAGAAGTGAGATGACTTCGTCAGTCGATCCACCACTACCCAGATAGCATCATAACCACCCTGAGCTCTGGGTAGTCCTGTTATGAAGTCCATCGAGATGACATCCCACTTCAACTCGGGGATATCTAAAGGATGAAACAAACCACTGGGAACACGGTGTTCAGCCTTTACTTGTTGACACACTAGGCACTTAGCCGAAAACTCTGCCACTGCCCATTTCACCCCGGGCCACCAAAACTGTTCCCTCAGGCCTCGGTACATTTTTGAAACTCCCGGATGTACCGCCAAGGCTGAGCTATGGAACTCATGGAGAACTCCCACACGCATCACCTCCGGAACAAACAACCTTCCATGGAAAAGCATCTGATGTCGGTTGTCCTCTGACCATCCTTCTGGAGCGTTTCCCCGATCGACACGATCCCGCATTACTTCCGCCTTAGAGTCCCCCCACTGAGACTCTCCCACCTGCTGCAACAAGGAGGATTGCACCGTCATCTGAAACAAACTGCCTCTAACACCTTCTACCCTTGCATCCAAGTGCAAGGCAGCCAACTCTCCTATCGCTTTCCAGGCATCAGTGGATTCCCGAACCACTTCCTTATGCGACTTCCTGCTCAGAGCATCAGCTACAACGTTGCCCTTACCTTCAGTGTAAGAGATCTCGAAGTCATAGTCTTGGAGAAACTCGGCCCATCTCCACTGCCGTAAGTTCAGGTCACGTTGAGAGAAGATATAACGTAAGCTCTTGTGATCTGAGAAGACCACAAAGTGCTCCCCAAAGAGGTAATGTCGCCACAACTTCAGTGCGAACACTACTGTTGCAAACTCTAGGTCATGGGTGGAATAGTTACGCTCGTGAGGGCGCAACTGCCTAGACCCATAACAGATCACACCCTTCTTCTGCATCAGTACGCACCCCAAACCAAGGACATAAGCATCACAAAACACCTCATACAACAACCCTTCCTCTGGAAACCTGAGTACTGGAGCACTGAACAACTTCTCCTTCAAGTAGTGGAAAGCTTTCTGGCACTGCTCGCTCCATAGGAAGACCTGGTTCTTCCTAGTCAAAGCTGTAAATGGAGCATCAACTTGAGAGAAGTCCGAAACGAACCTCCTATAATAACCTGCCAACCCCAGGAAACTACAAACTTCTGCCATGCTCTTGGTTGCTTCCCAAGAAACAACTGCCTCTACCTTCGTTAGGCCCACTGACACTCCATGCTGAGACACCGTGTGCCCAAGGAAGTGTACTTCTTGCATCAAGAACTTACACATTGACAATTTTCCATAAATCTGGTGGTGTCTAAGGACTTCCAAGACTGCCCTGAGATGCTCAATGTGCTCCTCCTCTGATCTTGAGTAGATCAGGATGTCATCAATAAACACAACGACGAACTGGTCCAGAAACTCTCAGAAGACAAAGTTCATAAGTCCCATGAACATAGCTGGTGCATTCGTAACTCCAAACGGCATCACTACAAACTCGAAGTGCCCATACCTACACCTGAAAGCCATCTTCGAGATGTCACTATCCTTTACCCTCAGATGATGATATCCAGATCGTAGATCAATGTTAGAAAACCAACATGCTCCCCTCGGTTGGTCGAAGAGATCATCTATACTTGGAAGGGGGTAACGGTTCTTCACCATTACCTGATTCAACCTTCGGTAGTCTATGCATAGCCTGAGACCACCATATACCTTCTTCACGAACAAAACTAGAGCACCCTATGGTGACCCGCTAGATCGAACAAAAACCTTCTCCATCAGATCGTCAATCTGAATCTGCAACTCCCGCAACTCCGAAGGTGTCATCCCATAAGGGGCCATCGAAATTGGACAGTCACCAGGCTGTAAGTCTATACCAAACTCAACATCACGTCAGGGGGGTAGAGTCACAACCTCCTTGGGAAAAACATCGAGGAACTCCCCAACAACCTCTGGGACATCCATCATCTTTGTATCAGCTGAAATCCCTGATAGCCCACCTAACAAGGAAAGGAGAGGCTTCACATGATGGCTTCCTACCTGATAGCTCCTCTAGCCAACAAAAGATACATGTTACCCATCCATGTCGGAGAACATGACTCTTCTTCAGAAGCAGTCGATAACGGCATTAATAGAAAACAACCAGTCGATGCCTAGGATGACATCATATGGCTGCATCTGTAGAAAAAGAAGGTCCCCACTAGATCGATGTGGTCCCAACGTCATCCCACATCCCCGGAAAACACAAGATACACTGGTCTGGCCTCTAACTGGTGTACTCATCACCAGGGGTATGGAAAGTCTCTCTACATCTAGACCCAAAGCATGGGCTAGACTAGGTGCAACAAAGGAGTGCGAAGCTCCCGAATCGAACAAGGCATAAACGAGAGTGCTGAACAAACAAATTGTACTTCGCACCACCTCTGGTCCTGCTAGAGCTGCCAACTCTACTGTCTGCAACTATCCATGCCCAGCTCCTCTGCCTCTCTGATGTCGTCCACCTCCCTGACCACACCCTGGTCGAGGTCCCGGAGGAGCACCCTGAGGTCGGCATCCTCCTGTAAAGTCTGCCCTCAGAGGATTAGGGTCCTGCTGCTGCTGGAAGGGCCTCGCTGGCAACTGGTGCTGCTGAGGCGGGTGCTGAACCTGCCCACCTCCACTGTACTGAGCTCGGGTTGGGCACCGACTCTGAATGTGCCCGAAACCTCCACAAGAGAAACACTCCGGTCCTGGGCTTGTGAAAAAGGGACGAGGACCTGAAGATCTGAAATGGAACTGTTGGGGCATGCTCCCTACTGGCCTGAATCTGGAAGGTCCCATCGCAGGAGACCTGCTGCTGACTGCCTTCCCCTTCGACGAACCCGGTTGGATCCCCTCACGTGGTGCACCTCCCTGCGAGTGCATCCTCTCTACAACCTCTACCTTCTTCTATACTTCCAAGTATGTCGGAAGGGTGAAGGAGGTGACAGCATACTGAAGTGAAGGACGAAGCGCCTCCTCCAAACTTCTCGCCCGAGACTCCTCATCTGGAAAAAGATCTGAAGCAAAGCGTAGGAGATCCTTGAACTTAATCCCCAACTCTCGTACTGACATACTCCCCTGCTGGAGGGAGAGTAACTGATGTCGCTTCTCCGCCTTGATCATGAAAGAAAGGAATTCCTCTCGGAATTCCTTCTCAAAATCAGCCCATGGAATCTCTGCCTCTGTCCTCTCTCTGAGGTAGAGCATCCACCACTGACGTGCCGCACCTCTCAGTTGACTGGCTGCTAGGGGAACCCAGTACTCCCTTGGAGCATGGATCAAAGTAAAAGTGATCCCTAGCTTCTTAAGCTACCCCTCCATCTCCATATTTGAAGTACTACCCTCATACTTCTTGAGGGCTTTCCGCTGGAAAGAACGGAGAGTCTTTTGCCACTGGTCATCTTCCTCCTCTCGGTCAATCCTCAACTGATCGACCGCTTGAATTTGTTGGGCCTCGGTTATCTGAGCCACCCGGGGATAACGTCCAGGTGCCATAGCTGTACGGTAAACAAAGATCGCCTAAGCCCAAGTAGTAAGGAAATTTTCTCAAGGTTTTATTTTATCATTTTTATTTCAATTTCTTTCCCAGAACACCCAAATCAAGTAAAACATAATCATGATGATGCATGTACCTTACCTAGGGTATCTACCCTGCAATCAATGTAGTCTCACTTGGTCGTTCGGTAGGCTCAGAGTCCTAGAATCGGATCACGGGGGGCCCTAAAATCTCGTGTCCTAGCCGGTATTCCCTAGCCTATGTCACACACCAAGATCAACCAACACTGTTGCCCTACCATCCCATGCAATCCTCACTGTTTCTAACTCCAAACTTCATCCTATCTCTCAACCATCACCTCCGATACCATTCTATCACGACCCCCTCCCACCAAAGATTCGCCTCCTGAGCTGGCAATGGTGAAAGGGAGATAATGACCCTCGAGTCCCACCTCCAGTAGGCAACGGAGTGGCGACTAGCACCAAGGGTATGAGTTTTCACAAATATAGGGGGCATTACCCTTTTTATTATTTAAGATTGGGAAATAGGATGAGTCAAACACCAAAAGAAAACGAGAACAAGTAAATGGAAATAAACCCAAACCAATCCCACATGCATGTTTAAACAATTCTGAATCAAAGTACAAGTACAAGAAATATCAAAAGTACAATACCAAAAGAAACAAGAGTACAACAAACTGCAACAACTCCAACTGTCCTGACTAGTAGGGTCCCGCACGGCCCTGGTAGTCCTCCTGGAAACCTGAAATTAAACGTAGGGTGAGCATACATGTATAATCAGTAGGGAAACCTAAAGCTCTCGTTCACAAGTGGGAAGACATCCTAATGTCCCATGAGAACAACATAAGAAACCAAAACCTAGCAAGGAATTATATCCACCCAACCTCACCAGTCACACCCACCAAAAATACAAACAATAGGTAGTATTAGTATATAAGAACAAGAGAATTGGGTACCCCACACCATTTCCCACTAGCTAGCTGCTCTTCCTAACGGCAAATGTCCTGACGCTAACACACTCTACCCGCCCGCACACACCTAGGCCTCACAACCACGTATCCCGCCCGCACACACCTGGGCCTCACAACCATGTATCTCGCCCGCACACACCTGTGCCTCATCCCGAAGATTATTGGGAAATACTAAACCTGCCCGAAGAGTCTTGGGCTAAATCCACCCCAATCAAAACTTACCCAAAGAGTCTTGGGTGTAAGGTCGCCTCAAGCCATCACAGCCTATGGAAGAAGAAGCAGGAAGGAGCTAGTAACTAAGGGGAAAACACCCTCTCCCATGAAATGGGAGTGTTTGGCACTAAGTGCTCAACATGGGTGGGGTGCGACAAAACACAAAGATACAGATATATATATGTATACCAAACACAAAGCCCAACCTATGTCTTCTAAACAGAGAAACTGAGCATGTGCCTCGGCACTGCTAATTTGAGCATGCATACAACAAACAACCCCAACCCCATTTAGGTTTTCATGTTTCAACAGAATTAGTTTATTAGTTCCTTAACTACTAGGCAAACAACCACAACCAACTATATCAATCGTTCGTAAAACATATCCCTGCCATCCACAAATCAAGTTAGGAAAACACGAGCAACACAAACAAGTCCCTTCTTATTAACCAACCAACCCCATCCATTAATATGCTCTACCATTCATTAACTCTTCCACTTTTATTATTCACAGCCCATAATTCGTTCACATTTAACCCCATCCCTACAGCCATGTTTCCAACCACCATAACCACCAACACACTGAAACCCATACATCATCATCCCTTGATACCATTTATCGTAGCCCCGCTGCCCATCACCAACATAGAATTCACACCAACCCACAACCAAGCCAATCGCAGCCCCACTGCTCACCCGATCCACAACAACCCACAAAACACCCCCTTCACGTAAATAAACCCTAACTAGCACCCACATGTTTATTATTTCAGTTTTTTTCAACCGGGGTGATCACAAGGGTTCTGGTTATTCATTTAATCACCCAACTTTACGTGATTAACCAGTTCCCACATTCCACAAAGTTTCCATCCATAAACGGTCTAGAAAGATGGGGCAGCATTTAATTGCACAAGCAAAGGCCCCCAACGACCGTGATTTTCAGTAGGCATAATCCTATTCATTTCACAACATAATATCACAGGATATAAAAAAATGTAACTGCATTCACAAACTTCCCATCCCCATTATATAAGCCAGTTATTATCTTTATTAAACTGGTTCAAATGTGTTTCACGTAAACAAGAGGACACCCACCCCGCATGATGCACAATTTAGAGAGACGAAGGTAAGATCCCTACCTCAACAGGTTCTGATAACAACGCTCTCCCGGATCAGCTTTAGAAGACGTCCGTCGGCGTTCGTCGTTTTTGGAAAAACCTGAAAAAACCTCCTCAGGTGGAATCTGGGAAGGAAAGGCCAAGATGAAACAATAGTTCCAAGCTCAGAAGTTCCGCCTCGTCGTTACGATCTCATGGCTGCTGACGGATCGTAAATCAGAGCTCGGACGAAGAAGTTATGGAAGAAAAGAGCTTCGGAGTCTCTTGGGAGAGCTCTGCTCGAAGGAGAGGGGAGGAGAGGAGTGATTTAAAAAGGAGGAGAGGCCCCCTCCTTTTATAGGTGAGAAAAACTAAAGTACACGGCGTGTGCTTTATAGTACACGGCGTGTGCTTTATAGTACACGGCGTGTGCTTTATAGTACACGGCGTGTGCTTTATAGTACACGGCGTGTGCTTTATAGTACACGGCGTGTACTTTATAGTACACGGCGTGTACTCAGGCATTTCACACGGTCGCCACAGGGCTTCCAACACGGCCTTCAACGTGGCACACGGTCGTTGACTGGTCAACACACAGTTTGAGGGTAACGCGTATGTGGGGAGGAACTACACGGCGTGTAGTATGGGCTACACAGTGTGTACTCATTTATTTCACATGGCATGGACACGACTTCAACACGGCACACGGTCATTGACTGGTCAACCCACGGTTTTAGGGTAACGCGTATGCGGGGAGGAACTACATGGCGTGTAGTATGGGCTACACGGTGTGTACTCATTTATTTCACAGGGCAAGGACACGGATTCAACACGGGGTATACCTGGAAAGGTGGTACATGGCGTGTACTCACACTACACGGCATGTAGTTACAAAATTCTGAAAAGTGTGGTAAAAGTCCCTTCTACCCTCCAGAACACTTCATGACCTTATTTTTGAAAAAGGAATGGGTCGGAGAGGTCTAGGACACTACATAAGAATCACAAAATTTGTGTCTTAAATAAATTTGGAGATGTTTTATATATAAAAATGAGGGTATAGAGAAACTAGTTTCTGATGAAAAATGAAGAGTTAAATCAACACAGTGAAAAAAAAGAGTTCATCCTAAAGTTCCACCGACGGTTCACTGTCTTAAATATGGGAAACTTAAAGATTATCCAAGTAAATTCCATAATCCAAGGGATAACAAGTATAATAGGCATCAGTAACATCCAAAACAAGGGAAATCCTATACATCCAAAACTACTGAAGTGGGTTCTGAAAATGATATGGAATAAAGAACATTGATCACCCACTCAAGAATTGTGAATGTTGTATTTGTATCTTGTTCAACCTAATCCTCTATACCTATAATGGTTACTAAAAACATTAATTTTCCACCTTTTTTACTAGATATTTAATTATTAAAAAAAACTATAGTGATAATATTTTTGTATCCCAAGTATATAACTCCTCTCTAATAGATTTTTATAAGAATTTTCTTCCTATAAAATCTGATTATCCTTCCTTTAGTTAAATTTGATATGATATTAGGCATGGATTGGATATCTTGACATAGTAACCGTGATAATATCTAAGATATGAAAATCACATCTAAAAATAAACCCATTATCATCTATAAATACAAGGATAGATATAAACTCCCTATAAAAAATTTCTCCCATTATATTTGGGTATTCATCACCAATGGTTAAAGGAAAACTCAATATTAGTTATATTTTTATTATGAGGGGAAAGATGAGTTCACTAGTCAAACCAAAGATATTGATTATAAAACCTCATATGGACACCCTTAAATTTTTAAGAGTAATAATTAAAATTGTGAGGATGTGATTTATTTAGGGGGGTGTAACGACCTGAAATTTCACTATGTATTTTCTTAAATAAATCTTGTTTTAATACCTCGTTCTACACATAGCACTGAAATAAAACAAAACTATGATAAGTTAAAATAAAATATGACCATTAAAACATATACATCAAATTAGTGGGTACGAATAGTAGTAACCATATTATAAAATATATATAAATAAATAAATATAATGGTTATTTTGTAATTATTTACTTAGTTCATTGTGTACTTAAAAAACTATTTTATTAAAAATTATATTTTTATGCCTCGTAAATTCTATTAAATAAAACTAATTATATTATTGTTAAATGATTATGTTAATAAAATATAATCTTAATTGATTAATTATATTTTTATTAGTTCTTTATAAAAACTAATAATAAGAACAACTAGTATTTTAAAAAGTTATTTTCCTATAAAAACAGTTTTTTGATATATTTTATGATTATATTTAAATATTAAGTTCAAAAATTTTAGAAAATGAATTTTAAAAAATGGAAATAATTTATAGATTCCTCATGGAAAATTTATATTATGATAAGTTTTTTAAAAAAATATGAAAAGATTGATTTTTAGGTGCAAAATTTTCATTTTTACAAATACTATGACTTTTATGACACTAATAGGATATAAGAATAAACTAAAACATATTAAACCTATTTATTTAACAAATATATTTTTTATAAGTAACATTGTATATTTAAAAATATTAATTTTAATTTAAAAACCTATATTTGGAATTTTAGGACTAAAGTAATATTTTTACCATAAAAATCATACATTATACATTTATTATTTTAAAATTAATTTTAATCACTTTTAGAAACATAATATAATAAAATTTATTCAAAATTTATAATTATTAATTACATATTAGTTAATAAGGACCATTTTATTTTTATTAATAAAAAATGAATTACTTAAGAAAAAACTAGTTATCGTGATAAAATATAAAAGGGTAAAAAGGGTTAACCAAAGGGGTAAATGCCTAACATGTTAAAACATATTTTTAATTAATTGGTTGAGTATTTTATTAAAAAAACTTATCTACCCTCCATTATTTTCCATTTTGGAGTCTTCTTGATATGTGAAGTATGTTCTCTCTTGATATTAAGATGAAATAATTACAAAAATGTTATTCTCGTCATTAATAAAAGGGGCTTTCCACCACCCCTTCAAGACCAATATAATTTTTTACCTATTAAATCTATAACTTTTTTCATTCCCCTATAATCCTATTTTATTTCCTTAATATTTTGAACACAAGAGTGTGGCCTAACTCCTCCATTTCCAAGGATTCTTTCTATAAGAATCCGGTTTTTATATGTAGTATGAATCATTTAAATTTAAATATAATTCATTATTTTGGACCTAATATGGATGAATAATGAGTTAGTATAGGTTATGGGGTTTGGGGGGATTTTTCGGATCTTGTAAGCCCAGTCAGTGGGGAAAATACATTGGTCACACAGTGAGAAGAAACCATGTGATCTAGTCTGAATGGTTTCCCTAACCATGTGAGGGATGGATAGAGGGATTCAAGAGGTCTAATGATCTGAGTAAACCATGTGGATTAGGTATAACACCCATACAGAATGTTGCAGACCTTGGAAAGTGGTTGCAGGCATAATTTGCACATGGTTAGACAAACTGTGTGCACTAACCATGCGAGGTGCCCCCCTTAAGCAGTGGGAGGTGCACAGTTGGCACACGGTTTGGACAACTGTGTGGCCAAACCATGTGCACCTATTTTTCTTGGGTGAAATGACCAAATTGAACTAAATTATTTATAACTTAAACATCCTTTCTCATTTTCTCATTCCAATAGAAAGCCCTCCCTTATTTCCTCCCATAAAAAGCTCTCAAGCCCCTTTTGATATATTTTGATCTCAGTTCTTCATATGATGTCCGATTGAAGCTCCATTGATCTCATTGTATTACTATAGGTATGTTGTTAGATCCTTTAGCTTGGTTATTCATTCTTATTTCTATTGAAAATGCTATTTTGATGCGGGCTCATATGCCCTATTTTCAAAGCATTGATCCGTTCTTTAGATTTCTTATGATCCAATCCAAACTAAAGGTTGATACTAGACAAGGAGACTTATATGAGCTTAAGGTATATGGTATATGACTCATCCCTCAAGTCTCACCATTTTATAAACTTCCTCTATTGTTTGCATTCCAATTTCATCAGGCATTGCCTATTTAATTTAGATTCCTTACTTATAATCATTGTGATTGTATTCTAGAGACCCTTCTATGAATGTTAATTAAACCATTAGAGGTTGAGACCTCAACGTATTCCACCCCAAGTAGGGTATTTCTATAATTATTCCTTGGTGACCCATGTGGGTTTACCTATGACACTGTTCGGGTGTGTGTCTTGACCCTACTAATGGTAAATCCCTTTAATTAAATGATTTATGAAAAGCTAATGGATAGCATGTGTAGTTTCCACTTGACCCTTATAAGGCAAGTCTTTAAAATTAATCAATTAATTATTTAAATGTTAAATGGAAAGTATATTTATATATCACTTGGACCAGTTATTTATGATGGATTGTAAATGGTTGCACATCCTTAGCCCGCCTTATAATGTTTATGAATGGTAAAGGAGTGAAGCCAACAATTGATTAAGTAACTATAAGTATTAAGTGGTTTTATGTCCTATTTATCCTTTCAACCTTGTATGAAAGGTAATGGAATGAACCAATTGACTTATTAAGAGGCATGAGTGTTACATATACTAAATTAAATAATGAATTAAGTATAAGGTTCCTATTGCATATGGACCTTTTCATATTTATAGAAGTGTTCATACTCAAGCTAGCGTTGGATTTCTGAGGGAATTCCTTGATCACTTTTGGACATCATTCTGATTCAAGGAGCTTGTTTATAGGGGAGATACACACCATGGAACCTAGACCTTGTCTACTTGTGGATGCCTAAAATGACATCATAGGATACCTTCATTATCATTCAAACATTAGGATGCCTTGGATACACTCCTTGGATCAAACTTGATGTCTTTAGACATGTGGCTCCATGGATACACCCATTAATCCCAGTCATATATTATCTCATTCTTATCTTGGATAAGATCCTTGGACTCAGTTAGAATCATATTACAGTGGAATACCTTGGGCGATGCCCCTTTTATTATATGAAAACCCCTTATAGTTTGGCTACAGGTTGTTACTGAGTTGGATTGATCCCTAAGGTCAAGGATTCCTTGGTTATTACCTTGGATCATCTTCATTATTATCATCATCAAGGATGCCTTGGTTATTACCTTGGATCCTATGTTTATTATTATTATTATTATTATTATTATTATTATAGGATTCCTCATTATATCTTGGATGCTTCATTATCATTATCATGATGCATGGTCAATGTTGTTATATCTCTTGTGACCTATTTATATAAACTGGAACATAATTAATTAAATGATTAAAATTTCATACACCATTTGAGGCTAAATATGGTATCAGTGTATTTACATTTCTATGTTATCTTTTCTTCCCTTTATATACCTACACATTATTTTAATTTATATTCCAGATACTAGATTGTATAGATGTCCTCGGTGGTGGCCTACTGAGATTTACCTCACACCCTATCCAAGTCGTCGATGGTACGCGAGAGGATTATATGTATGTACATGTTGACAAGGGTAAACATCCCGCTTTGGACACCTTATCTTGATTACTTGTATTAGGATGGATCTTGGTAGCAGATTCCCGATCCAGTGCTCGTAATTTTAGATATATTTTGGCTTCTTTTTTATTATTTTGTATAGAATGTATTGTTTTCTTCCATGTATACCTATTTTCCATATTTGTAGATACATGAAATAAATTGTTATCAGTTTTTCTATATGATTATGTTTATAGTTATGAGTATTACTATCAGTTTCTTATGTTTTTTATTATTTCTATCTGCTTCTACCAAGGTGGGTTATTGGTCCTATGGTATAGTGTTTATTTCCTTTATTCCATCTGTTTATATTCTACTTCTACTGTTTAGTTATCTTATAATTATATCTATTATGTTCCACTTTTTTATGATAGAATAGTCATCCCATGGACACACCCTAGTCCCTCACTGCTAGTCGATAGCCTCTGGCGTACGGGGAGGTATGCTTGAGGCCATGTATCTAACCAGGCTCATGGAACCTCTGATGCTACTTTGTGACATGTAGGGACTACCCCCTTGAGGTAGGAAGTAATCCCTTCTTATGGGACCTCTTTATTATTGATATGACTAGATTTGATTCATTCTCAAGATGGATTGATTAGTTCCCTATCATGCCTATGCGGACTGCTATCATTGTAGGGTGTTGTTTTCATCACCAGAGGGTAAATTTTATCTCCATAAGGGTGAGTGAAATGTATAGGATAGTGGAGATGAACCAGGGCATCATGGGATAGGTGATGTGACCACCCATATTATGATTATATTCATGGAGGATCAGGGAGTACACCTAGAATATTTTCCTCCCATAGTAGATCATTTTAGGGATGTCTTTCCTAATTATTTCTCTAGATTACAACCTGAGGGAGAGGTAGAGTTTATGATTGATATCATTCTATGAGTAGCTCCAGTGTCCATTACTCTATATAGGATAGCACATAATGAGCTCCAAAAGGTTAAGAGATAGTTAGAGGATCTAGAGGACAGGGGTTTTATTTAACCTGGAACTTCCTCTTAGGGTTTACTCATACTTTTCTCCAAGAAGGCGGATAAGACCCTTAGGCTATGCATGGATTACCTATGGTTGAACCAACTTATTATTAAGAATCAGTATCCATTTCATTAAATAGATAATATTTTTTACCATCTCTGAGGAGCTAGGGTGTTTTATAATATCAACTTGAGATTTGGATATCATCAGGTGTGAGTCAGACCTTTAGAAATACCTCATACAATTTTTCATAGTAGGTTATATTGTTCATTCTAATGAATGTTCCCATTGGTTTAATGGATTTGATGAATTGGGTGTTCCACCCTTATATGGGTTTTTTATTGTGGTCTTTGTGAATGAAATCTTGGTGTATTATCACACTCATAGTGACCATGATAAACACCTAGAGATCATTTTTAATACACTGATAGAGAAACATATTTATTCCAAGATTTCTAAGTTTCATTTTTTTATTGAAAAAGTTCACTTATTGGGTCATATTATCTCATAATTAGGAGTATCTATTGACCCAGAGAAGGTGAGTGTTATGGTTTCCTGGGAGAATCCCAAGAATGTGTTTGATATATATAATTTCTTAGGGCTATATAAATATTACATAAATTTCATATAGGACTTCACATGCATTTTTTCACCTCTTACTAATCTCACAAAGAATGGTGTTAATTATCTATGGTTAGAAGCGTGTGATAAAGCCTTTTAGGAGATGAAAGAAAGACTTGTCTCAATATCTATTCTGATTCTTCTAGAGCCTAGAAGTGGCTATATAGTGTTCTGTGACGCATTAGGAATTTTCCTAGGAGTAGTGCTACTACAGGAGGATAGTGTCGTTACAAATATATCTCAAAATTTGAGGACTCATGTGATAAATTACCTGACGCACAATCTCGAGATAGCAGTATACTTTATGGGAAAGAACTATGGGTTTTTCAAGGTAGTTTGTGGGTTGAGGTAGGTGGATCCCTTATCCTCAAGTCTCTTTGTTCTCTCTCAAGACATCCTCTATCGCCTCATCAACAAGTCTATTATGCAGGGATTCATTAGGCCTTATCGGTGTAGCTCTAATCCATGCATCATATCTCATTTGATGTTTTCAGATGATTCCATTATCTTTATGAATGCAGGTATGTGGTCTATTCTTGGGTTTAACAAAATCCTTGTAGACTATCTTCAATGGAGTAGCCAAGTCATCAAATATAATAAGAGCACTTTCTGTGTCCCAAAGCATTTCTTGGATAGCAGGGTGACTACTTTAAGTAGGAGACTTAGTATGAGACATAGTTCTTTTCTTATGAAGTATCTTGGAGCCCTAATTTCCCCTGGTAGGATGCAAATTCTCTACTTCAACAACATCACGGGGAAAATTACTATAAGAATATTGAACTGGAAGAATTTCTTTCTGTCATTTGGAGGTAGGATCACCTTGGAAAATAATATCCTAACTTCCATTCCATGCCATGCACCCTCATCCTCCAAGGTTCTGAAGGGTGTGATTTCTAAGATGGACTCCATCATTTCCTCTTTCATCCGGTATGCGCAAGAGGAGGGGAGGAAATATTGGGTGTCATGGAGTAGGCTTGCAAGTATAGTTTAGGAGGGATCCATTAGCATCAAGAGCATCTTTAACATGTTTCATGGCATGATGGAGAAGTTGGATTGGGAGGTTATCGAGGCCCGCATACTATGGGTAAGTTTCATGGGCACTCGAATCAGTGGAGGGGGAAATGGATCCAATGCATGCCAGATGTCGATATGGTCAGTTTTTATCCCTCGCATTAAATACCTTCATCCTCATACCAGATGGATAGTGGGGACTAGAGACATTTCATTTTGGCACCATAATTGGGTTGGTACTACTCTTGGGTTCCCTTGTTGCTCGGTCACCCACATAACCTTCAAGGAGGTAAGTAGGTACCCAAAATCTTTTATTGTCATGCTGGGAAGTAAGAAATTTTTGGCCTTTGACATGATAAACCTCTCTAATGACCTAGATAGATGTGTCTTTACTGCATCATCTTTGGGTATCTTTTCTCCTAAGGACTACAGGAGGGTGTCTACTAGTGCAACCCAGTAGGACTCTGAGGGCTCAACCGTATGGGTTAAATAATTCCCTTGTAAAATCAAATTTCTCCTTTGGTTCATTAGAAACAGGTCATTACCTATGGATGAGAACGTGAAACACTCTGGTATTAGAAAGGCCTCTTGTTGCTAGTGTTGTAGGGTCTCTAGGGAGCAGATCTCGACATACCTCTTCTTTAGCAGTGACTGGGTGATTCAGTTGTGGCAAACCTTTGGAGAATTCACAGGGTTATCTATTGAGGCTTTAAGGGACCTTACATTTCTTGATCATTGGTTTCATAATGCTGGGAATGGCATACCAGAGAGTAATGCATGCACCATTATTCTTGCATCGGGGTGCTGGTGTATTTGGATGGCTCGGAATAAAGCCATGCATGAGGAGATTAAATGAACCAATAGGTCCTTAGTATCTAGGATCAAGTTTCTTCTCCTTGATATGGTTTACTCATGAAAAAAAAATGTGTGAGGCCCCCTCTCTTAGATCTCTTCATCCAGTCTCTCCTGATCTGTGCTCTACAAACCTCGGTCATTGGGTTAGATGGTTCCTCATCCACTTGGGTTGAAGCTCAATTTTGATGGATCATGTTCTCTGAACAAAATGAAAGGTGGTGGTGTGGTATGGGATCCCAAAGGGTGCATCATATTTTATTTTGTATCCCACTTTGGTAGGGGTGATTTCCTCTTGGATGAGGCTATGGATATGCTAACGGGTCTCCAGATCTGCAGGCACTGGAGTATCAATCTTACTATCATTGAGACTAACCATCTCATCCTTCATGACTCCATGCATGGTAAGCGGATTACCCCATGGTCTATAAATTATGTCTTAAGTAGGTGTAGTAATCTCATCAGCGATGGCACTGTCCTTTTTCACACTTGGTGGGAGGGCAATAAGGTTTTTGACCATCTTTCCTCTATTAAAGTACAAGGTCTTAGTGTTTTTCTTCCCACAGAAGTGCATTCCTTCCCAATTGAATGGAAGAACTTGATTAGAGGGGATTCTCTAGGTTTTCATCACTTTATGCCTCTATATTTTTCCCTTTCATGTGGGCTTCCCTTTTCTTTTTTCTTATCCTTGTTTTTTTGTACTCATTTTGAATAAAAATTGATGATGATGGCGGTTCATGCCTTACACTATTGGAGACACTATCTGATGGGCGATCTCTTTGTGGTGTATACGGACCATAAGATCCTCAAATATATCTTTTCACATCATGAATTGAATCTCATATAGTGAATATGGGTTTAATACCTTCATTCATTCAACTTTGAGCTTTCCTATATGCTTGGAAAAGGTAATGTCATAGCGGATGAACCGATTCAAAAAACTTAGGCACATTCCATACAGGAAGCCAGTGATGAATAGAAATTGGTGGCCCTCTTTTCTGATCTATATCTGGAGTTTCATGACATTCATGAGAAATTTTATCTCTCGACATTGAAAGTTGACTCTACACTCTTTGATAGGGTGAAGGGTAGGCGGTTTTCAGATCCTGAAGGATTCATTCTTTGGAAGAGTATTACTAGTGAGGACCCACCTCTAGATTGGTCTATGGATAGAGATAAAATATTACATATATGTGGACATGTATGGGTTCCCATATATATGATAGAGTAACTGATGCGAGCTTCCCACACTTATCAGTGGGAATTTCATCTAGGCATCTCCAAGATGTATTGAGATATGTGATACCAATATTGGTGGCTTGGGATGAAATATCAGATGTCAGGTTTTATCACTAGGTGTTCCACTTGTTAGTAGGTGAAGGTGGAGCAATAGTGACCTACTGTCTTGTTACAACCAATTTCATTCCCAAAATGGAAATGGGAATATATTGTTATAGACTTTGTAGTTGTTTTACCGAGGTCACCTCGAGGTCGCGATGTAGTTTGGGTAGTCATGGATTGACTGAAAAAAGTATCCCACTTCCTTCCTATATTTGATACTTTATCATTTGATGAGATGGGAAGACTATATGTCCATGATATTGTATTCATAAATGGGTTCCCTCATACTATCATTTCAGATAGAGATGCTCATTTTACATTGAGGTTATATCAGGTATTATATAGATATATGGATACACAGGTGCTCATGGGAACATATTTTCACCCTCATATTGATGGATAGTTATAACAAATGATACAGGTGTTGGAGGAAATGATCTGAGCATGCATCCTTGATTTTGGTGGTTCTTGGGAGAAGCATATCCATCTCATTGAGTTCTCTTATAATAATATATTATAGATATATATTCATATGGAT
Organism: Viscum album; assembly: GCA_963277665.1. NCBI lineage: Eukaryota > Viridiplantae > Streptophyta > Magnoliopsida > Santalales > Viscaceae > Viscum > Viscum album. The sequence continues at coordinate 1,126,353,555 of OY728146.1, forward strand.
GACTAAGAGGCCTTATATGGTTGGTCGTGTTGTTCACCCCTATACTGGTTAGAGGTAGGAGAGGCGACACTACTAGGTCCTCATCTCATGTAGGATACTTTAGAGTAGGTTCAACTAATCAGGAAGTGTATGTCTACTGCTCATCCTAGATAGAATCCTACGTCGATCGCCACTGATGACCTTTAGAGTTTGAGGTAAGGGATCGTGTTTTCCTGGGGGTATCACCTAGTCTTGGGCATAGGTGGATACGGATGCAAGGGAAGTTTTCATCATGCTTTATTGGGCCATTTAAGATCCTTGAGAGAGTCAGTCCAGTAGCCTATCGGTTGTTATTACCTCAGAGGTATCATTCCATGCATGACATATTTCATGTTTCATAGATTTATAGTTATCATGCCAACCCATTTCATACTTTTAATCATGAGGAGGTTGAGTTAGATGTTGATTCTTATTTTGATGAGTATCTTATACACATCATTGACCAGAGCATGAAGGATCTTTAAGGCTAGTTTGTCCCTTTAGTATGGGTGAAATGGAAGTACAACCATATACAAGATGAGACTTAGGAGCAGGAGGATGACGTACATTTCTAATGGCTAGAGATGTTCTCAGATAGTGTTTTGTCTCCCTTGGTAGGTGAACTCGGGGACAAGTTCATTTATGGGGGGAAGACTATACAAACCCATTTTTTCTATGAGGTATGGATCCTTTAAATTTTGGTTTAATTATTTATTTTGGACACAATATATATTCTAAGTGAGTTCACGGAGGTCACGGGGGTGTCCAAGGATTTTTCGGAGCTCAGAACCCCAGGCGGTGGGAAAAATGAACTGGTCGCGCAATTAGAAGAAACTATGTGAGCCAGTCCACATGGTTTCCCAAACCTTGTAGGGGATGGATAGAGGGCTCCAGGAGGCTGCACAGTTTAAGAAAACCATGTGGATCAGGGAACATGGCTATGCAAAATGCTGCAAACCTTAGATAGTGGTTTCAGGCATGGTTTTCGCATGATTAGACCAAATTTGTGCACTAATCGTGTGAGGTTCCCCCCTTAAGTAGTGGGAGGCGTGCAGTTAGAACATGGTTTAGCTAATTGTGCGTGCCTATTTTTCTGGGGTGAAATGAACAAATTTCCTTTAATGATTTATAACTTAACTCTCCTTTATCATTTTCTTATTCCAGTGGATATCCCTCCCTTATTTCCTCCTGTAAGAAGCTCTCAAGCCCCTTTTGATAGATTTTGATCCTAGTTCTTCATCCGATATTAGATTGAAGCTATGTTGGTCTCGTTGGATTATTTCGTGTATGATATTCAATCCTTTAGCTCAAGTCATTGTTCTTCTTTCTATGGATGGTGCTATTTTGATGCCGGATCATATGACTAATTTTCAAGGTGTTGATCCTTTCTTTAGATTTATTTTGATCTAGGCCAAACTAAAGGTTGATACTGGATGAGGAGAGTAATACAAGATTAAGGTAGGTGTTCTATGACTCATCCCTCAAGTTTCATCATTTTATAAACTGCCATCATTGTGTGCACACCAATTTCATCAAGTGTTGCCTATTTAATTCATATTCCTTGTTTATAATCATTATGATCATATTCTATAGTCCCTTTTATGAATGTTAATTACATTTTTGTAGGTTGAAACCTCAACACCTTCCGCCCCAAGTAGGTTCCATAATTATTCTTTGGTAACCCACGTGGGTTTACCTATGACAACGTTCAGGTGCGTGGCTTGACCCTGCTAATGGTAAACCCATTTAATTAAATGATTCATGAAAAGATAATGGATAGAATGTGTAGTTTCCACTTGACCATTCTAAGGTAAGTGTTTCAAATTAATCAATAAATTATTTAAATGTTAAATGAAAATTATATTTATATAAATCACTTGGCCTAGTTATTCATGATGTATTGTAAATGGTTTCATGTCCTTATCATGCATTTTTATATTTATGAAAGGTAAAGGTGTGAATTCTATAATTGATTAAGTAAATATAAGTATTAAGTGGTTGCATGTCCTATTTAGCCTTGACACCATGTATGGAAGGTAATGGAATGAACTAATTGACTTATTAAGATAAATGAGTATTATATGGACTAAATTAAATAATTCATTAAGTATATGGTTTATATTGAATATGGACCTATTCATCTTTATAGGAGTGGTTAGACATAAGATAACCTTGGATTCCCAATGGAATTCCTTGATCACTCGTGGATGACATTCTGATTCAAGGATCCAGTTGGCAAGGGAGATACCAACATTAGAACCTAACCCTTATCTACTTTTAGATGCCTATCATGATGTTGTAGGATCCATTCATTATCATTCAAACATTAGGATGCCTTGGATACACCCCTTGGATCTAGCTTGATGTATTCAGACATGTGGTTCCATGGATACACCCATTGGGCTCAGTCATAGCTTATCATGTGCTTACCTTGGATAATATCCTTGGACTTGGTTGGAATCATATTACAGTGGAATGCCTTGGGTGATTCCCCTTGGATTACACATAGACCCCTTATAGCCAATCTACTGGTTGAAACTGAGTTGGCTTGACCCCATAGGTCAAGGATTCCTTAGTTTTTACCTTGGATCCTCTTAATTATTATCATCATTAAGGATGTCTTGGTTATTGCCTTTGATCCTCTGTTATTGTTATTATTATAGGATACCTCATTATATCTTGGATCCTTCATTATCATTATCATAATACATGGTTAGTGTTGTTATATCTCACATGACCTATTTATATAAACTAGAACATAATTAATTAAATGATTACATGTTTAGATGGTAGTTGAGGATGAAGTAGGTATCGGGGTATTTACACTTCTACAATGTCTTTACTTTGCTTTATATACATTTACACTATTTATATTTATATTACATAGACTAGAATGTATATAATCCATTGGTGGTAGCCTACTGAGATTTATCTCACACCCTATCTGAGCCACTGATGGTACCCAGGAAAATTATATCTATGCAGGCGTTGACAGGGGGAAGTGTCCCACTTTGTACGTCTAATCCTGATTGCTTACATTAGGATAGAGATTGGTATCAGATGATCGAGCCAGCACTCGGGATGTTGGATATTTTTTTGCTTCTTTTTTATTCTTTTTTATAGTATGTATTTTCTACTTCCATGTATACCTATTTTCTAGTTTTGTAGAGACATGACATACATTATCATCATCTTTTGTATATGATTCAGTTTCCAATTATGTGCATTACTATTAGTTACTTTTTTTGTTTATTATTTCTGTCTACTTCTACTAAGGCGGGTTACTGGTCCTATTGTATAGTGTCTATTTCCACTGTGTCATCTATTTATATTCTACTTCATCTATTTAGTTATCTTCTAATTGTATTCATTGTTTTCTACTCTAGTTATGAGGGCATAGTCTCCCCACAGGCACACCATAGGCCCTCGCTACTAGTTAGAATCCTTTGGAATATGGGGAGTCACGCTTAAGGCTATGTGTCCAACTAGAACCAGGGTACCTCTAAATGGCATCCAAGTCTGGGGCATCACACATTCAAGGGAAATATCAAGTTCTCAGCATGAGTACTGATTTTTTCCTATTTATTTTCTTTTATATATCACTTTTACAAATATAATTTTCTCATTATTATATAATGAAATCAATATTTTTTGTATATTTAATGTTATCATGCTATGTTAATAACTATTAACCATATTTCCCCTTATCCCTTAAGGAAAACAAAAATGAAATTTGTGTGTGTGCGGACTATCGCCTCCACGAAGCATCATGTTTAATTTTCCTTCACCACCTTACATGGATGGTCTTAATGTGGAATTTAATAAATAAGTATTATATTTATAACATTTATTATATTCTTAAATAATAAACCATATTATACATGTCTCTCATTCTATGGAAAATAAAATTTGCATCTATGTGTACGCGAGGGCTACCACCTCCATGGAATGGTGAATTTTATTTTTCATCACGAACTTTCATAACCGGTCATGAGAATGAGTTTAATGGATAAATATGATTTTTATAAAATTATTATGATTTATGTAAGAAAATTTGGTAAGCCAATTAATAATATAATCAATAAACGATCATTGTAAATTCAACCATCTAAAATGAGCGTACTAAGAGGAAAAATAATTTATTCATACTATGTAATAATTTCATATCCATTACCTATTCCTTTAATTATATTAAATTTAGATTTATCAATTTAATAAAACCTAAAAAATATCATTATGCCTCTTGAATAATGATATTATAATTAAATTACTTCATAATCATTTATTAATTATGATATGTTCATGTTTGGGTCGATCTAACCATCTACTTGAAAAATGATAAAAAATGATATCATAGATGAATATGATAATTTAATTACTAATAATATATGATATAAATAAGTAAATAATGATTTTATTTTGTTTTTGGAATGATAACATTAATATTAAACTCATTAATTAAGATGTCCATTTGTATTCGTTAAAAATAATTGAAATGTGCTCATCATCGATTTCATTTTTAAGGATCCTAACTAAAACTCCGAAATAATGAAATAATAATACTAAAAATAATTATAATGAATCTATTTTATTACCTTTTATGATCTAGTAATGATGAATTTTGGGATAATAATTAATAATAACACTACTATTAAGAAACTAGTTCAAAACGTCAAGATTACTCACACCTGGTATTGAAAATAGATATTATCTAACTAATATACATGTAGAGAATAATTTTAAATGAAGTTTTTTAAAGTTTATAAATATGAATAAGGTTATAAAATAGGAGATTAAGATATTTATTTTTGTTATATAGTATATTCAAGTGCTTTAGTGGAAGTCGGGAATCATTATAAGGGTTTATTTGTCTCGTTTTCAAATCCATGAGACATGTTTGATTTGTTGGAACCATATCTTTTCATAGTTGTAAATAGAGTCTAGTTTGTATTTTTTCAATCCTAGGATGATCAGGGAGTTTTTAAGGAATGATATATTACAGTACAAGATGGCTACAGTGTTGAAGGCGGTGTCATTTCCTAGTGTTTGCCAATTTTTTGGGCTCAAAATCAGAAGGAGAGCTTCACAAAAGGTGGTTTCTGAAATTGACTCTTCTCTAAAATGGTAAAGTCATAAGTTTTGCAATGGTTGAGTTTCATGAATATTGTGTTTCACAAAAGGTTGAGTTTTGCGAAGGTATGGAGCTTCATGAACACGTGATAAAATGACGATGTTCTTCGTGACTATGGCAAGCATCGCGAGTGCATGATGAGTTAACAATGTTCTTCAAAAATACGATAAAGCTTCAAAAACAGGTTGAATTTTATTGGAGCTTCTCAAATGAAAGAGATTAGTGAACTTTTTTTTGGGGAGGCATGGGAACTTTGTGAAAGGATGATCCTATAAATAAGCGGATACACCCAATTCATTTTAAATAGAATTTTTTAGAGAAAATGATGAATCGGTCTAAATTCATGAGGTCTGAAAGCTTTATGAATTAGGTATTCATTATGAGCCTGATCATTTAAAAAATACTATCTTAGTATGGACCAATGCTTAGGTATCTCGTAAAAAGGATTTTCATAATAAATAGTTATTCTGTGATGACTTAGTGTTCCATGAAGGCGGTTTTCATCATGAAGGTTGTGAGCTTCACGAATAGCAGTTTTGAACATCTAGTTTAAGTGAACAGTGCTTTCAAGTGCATCAACTCAGGACTATAGTGCAAGCATAGTCTTGTGCTAGTCAGGGACAAAGACTTAAATGACAATCTACTAAACCAACTTTCAAGTCGTTCAACTGAGTAAGAGTTCACCCAAAGTAGTGAGCTAGGGGGAGTTAACAGAAGTGCTCTGATGTAGGTAGTGTGCTGTCACTAAAATATTGTAATGGCAGTGTGTCTAGTAGAGAGTGACTCTATCTGAACTTTTGTATTCTACAACTAGTGAAGATTAGTGAATTTTGGTATGACTGACACACTGTCAGCATATTCTCCTTGGGCTATCCCTTAGTGGTGAACCAAGTAAAACTACTATGTTGTCTCTATGCATGTGAATGTTTAATTACTGTATGATTCCCTATGGTAGGTTTAACAAGTTCCTACCGATGTGGGAACAAGATTTGTTGTATTAAAAGAAAAATTTGACACCCTGATTCACCCCTCCCCTCTCGGGGTGATCTGGGGTCCTATAAGTGTTATTAGATCCACATTAACCTATGTTGGATTCTCTATAGTAAAGTTATTATCTTTTAAATATTTGAGTTTCTTTCTTGAGTCAACATTGAAGTACAGTTTTGATGAAGATTCAGTTATCTTTGAGAAAAAGTATATATCCACTAAGACCATGATGAATAGAAAAAATAAAGAGATTAGGCAGTTGAAGAAGTCCCTCTTATCTAAATAATAGTTAGTATCTAGTTCTTCGTGCCTTTCTGATAATGAAAATATATCAATCTTGGAAAGTAAAGAGCAGGTGGCTCAAGTTTCCACCAAAAAGAAGGAAATCCTTTCCACCTCATGTAAATCAAAATATTCAAGTGGTTGGGAGGTACTTGTTAGCACCTTTGAAATTTGTACTCAAAATAAGGATCCTAGAACATGTAGTGATGATGATTAATCTATAACCTCACAATAATTTTCAATTGATAGATTAAGACTTTTTTTGCATGATATTCCTGAAGAAAGATCCACCCTTATTTGTGGATTCTTTCGATGTATGCATGTAGGGATCACCCAGCTAGAAGGAGAAACTGATGCTTTGTAAAAGGTATTGTAGGTAAAAATTCTTTAATGTTTAAATCTCTCTAGGTAGGTTGGAACCTTTAATGAAACAAATATGGAGATTTAAATACGTTCCTCAAAATACCTCAAAGAAGTCGAAGAGAAAGAGTAATTCAAAAAGATTCTTGAAGAAAATATCCTTGCACTTGAAGAGAAATTGAGAAATACACCTGATGTCAAGGGTTTACAATTAGAATAAATATCAAATAAGATCAAGGAACATGAATTTTTGATTCAGAATAAAGTTAAGTTTCATGAAGATGAAGTTTTCAGAATAAAGAAGTTTTGTGAAGAAAAGATGATTACGATTGAAGATTAGAAAATCATTCTCAATATGAAATGTATAGATTTCGAAGATCAGTTTTCCAATCTTGAGAATACATATATTGAGATTTCACAAAAGAAGGAAACAGTTACTACAATAACTCAATGTTAACTGGAGGATTCTAAAGCTAAAATACCTCCAACATGTGATAATAATATCATGACATCTTTTAATGGTCTATCTCAAGTAGTTGAGAAGAAAAATGTATCATCCATACCAACTTGTATTAATGATTCTAAACCTATTATCATGAATAGTGTAGGTTTTAAGAAAAATACTAAACAAGTATGGATGAATAAAGGTGATAAGAAACCTACCACCATGAATAGGGTGTATAGAAAAAAGAGTATGGAATGTGATTTCTCACAAAGCGCACAACAAGTAATGAATAAAATCCAACAACCTTATACAGAATATATAAGGAGATCAAGGTTTTTAGGTCAATGTTGGTGCTACAATAGATTTGTACATTGTGCATTATATTTTTGGTACAATACTCTAAATTAAAAAAGCACAAAGGAATCCTATTTCAAGGGGGAGAAATCCAGAGAAGAAGAACCAACATCTATAGGTCCAGAAGAATCTATATATTGCAAAAAGGTTTGGGAAGATTGATAATATATGTGATGTATGCAATGGAAGTGGTCACAAGGTTGGTACATGGTTATCTCAACATGAATTCAAAGTTGATAAGAAAAGAAGACCACAAAAACTGACCAAGTATAAAGAATCTACCTTAGGAAGAAATCAAAAGAATATTGTGAACACAAATTCACCCAAGAAGATCTCAAGTAAGGAAGCTGAGAAGACCCTAGATTCTAAATCCAAGAAGTTTAAGGGTAGTGCATCAAAAAGAACTACTAAGAGGGATAACAGTTAGAATAACCCATGTGGAAGATACAAACTTACTGCAATGGTTCCTAAAAACTTGATAGTTATTTTTTCAGAAAATTTGGAAAGAATGAGGAAATATGAAGATGCACAAGATAAGGATGGTACAAAAGGAAAAAAGAAAAGATTCCATATGATGAAGAAAACGTGCATGAAACTTTTCAAACAAAATGAAACTCTTGTATTAAAGAAGTTCGTTGTGAGAGATGTAAGAAATCTAGTCACATTGCAAAGGTTGTTTAACCTTACTACCAAAACAAGAAGTAGTCCTTAAGAGTAGTAAGAATGTATCATCCATGAAGGTTTTTAAGAAAAAAATTAGCCATATAAAGATGAAGAGAATTTGAATAGATCCATGTTTCCACAACAAAAATCAGAATAGATGATCATATGTGCAAACATGAAGACTGGAGAAAATGGAGAAACTTGGTTGAGGATATAATATCAACCTCTTTGTTCATATTGATAAAGCAAGGAGGATCCACCTTATTCTCATATTATTTTTTATTGTATTTTTTCTTATAATATAGGGAATTGAAGGTAAAGCAAGTTCTCAGAAAGAGAACCTAAGAAACATTGAGGTCTGTCAATTCTTGATAGTCAAGCTAAAGAAGTCATTATCTTTGACTAATTTCTCAATTTGGTATTCAAATACAAACATAATGGAGGATAATTTTTATGAAGCTGAAGATGTTCTATTTTTGACAACTAAGATAAAGAAGTTACCATCTTGGCTTGATGTTTTTTCTGGTATACTAAAGAATAAGTGTTCAAGAAGATTATCCATGGTGAATTTGTTAAAGTTTTCTAATGTGGATAGTCACAAGTTGAAGATCCATTCTGGTGTATTCTCCATACTGAAATTTCTTGAAATCAATTCTTGATGAGATCCACCATTATGACGATGATGAGAAGTGTTTCCCTTGAGGGGGAGGCAAATGAAGAAGCTTCCAAAATCATTATTTCAATTGGTATCAAATTTAATCATTCTGGAAATTTATTGAAGATCATGTCATTGGAAAAGGCGTGTCTCTCTTAATCCCTCATCCTTGTTTACTCAAAATAAATATCTTTTTACAAAGGGGTAATTGAATTAATTAGTGAATTAAGAAGAATTCAAGTTCCCCAAGGACACTTATCCAGCCTATTGCACTTGAACGTTTTTTATCTATTTGTTGAAGTGAGTGTAGGAGTTTTGGGTTAATTGTTCTTAAAATTTTCATATCACATTTAGTATCTTTAGCCAGGAATGAAAGTGTAAAAACCTTGAATATACGTTTATGAGTTCTCATTTCATAAGGTATCATGATCAATTAGTAATGGACAGCTTTGTTGTCTAAATAAAATCATCATGTTTTCTACACTGAGCACAACTCAAGTAGACTTAGAGTGAAATGATGAATGACACATTGCTTAAGCATGGACTGGTACCCTTTTCCCATGAAGTTTGTATTTATTGTCAATAAGGGGGGATAAAGTGAAATGAAACTCTAGAAAAGTAAATGGGAGAAAGAAGCTAATGATCCACCTATTGACACATTCATTTGGAACAAACATTGAAGGTATTTCCAACAACATTGAATCCAATTGTGGTTGGGAAAAAAACTTGGAAAACACGAGGATGGGACATCTATGGATCACACACTATACAGAAGAATCATTGGAAGATTGTTATACTTGACTACAACACGACCAGATATCGCCTTTACAACATGATTAGTGGCTCGCTTTCAAAGTAATCTAAAGGAAGAGCATTTGGAAGCAGTTAAAAGAATCACGAGGTACATTTGAGGTACTATCAATTTTAGATTATACTGTGCAGTAGGAAGAGATAATGAATTAACAACATTTTATGATGTTGGGGGGCTCGAGACATGGTGGTTAGAAATTCCACTAGTGGTGGTGCATTTCTCATTGGAAATAAATGTGTGGGATGGTTGAGCAAGAAACAGAAAAGCACTTCTCTTAGTACGGATGAAACGGAGTATATCTCTACTATAAAGGATTACACTCATCTATTGTGGATAGAGAAACAACTAATTAATATTGGTGATAAGGTGAAACAACTAATGGTGATTCACTGTGACAATAAGAGTGCGATCGATATTATGGATAATATAGTTCATCACTCACGTACAAAACATATTGAAATCATATATCACTTCATCAAGGAAAAAGTTGAATAAGGTGTGATTAAAATGGAGCATGTTGGAACTGATGACCAAGTGGTTGACATTCTGACTAAGCTATTAAAAGCACATGTGTTTGAAAAATATCGGTTGAACCTTGGTGTTCAGCCGCCTCCCAGTGCATGAGGATGTCACAGTTGGTCCTCTCTCCCCATTTGGTTATTCATGGTATTTTACATGACCCCTCAAAATTTCATTTCCCCTTCACTCACATTTTACCTAAGTGTTTCTTATAAGTGAAACTTGTAACGTCCCGGATCCGGGTACCACTCCACGGGTGCCCTGAACCCGGTTCTCCACGTGACCTCAAGCGCATTTCCCCAAATGCCAGAGGCTGCCGACTAGCAGCGAGGGCCCAGGTATGATAGTGGGGAAACTATGCCCGCATTTGTCAAAGTGTAGCGCAGCGGAATACAAAATAAAACATACAACGACAGCGGAAGCAGTAAATTATACACAACAGAAATACACAACAGTATTGGATATAACCAGCAGTATATAAATGATGATGCTACATGTCTCAAGTTCAAAGAAAATAGCCAGAACATGTTATACATCAATACAGTACGACAAAAGCAGAGTACAGCAACACACAGTAAAACAGCTGGCAGCAGCATCGCGAGCCTAGGCTCGGTCCCATGCCCTCCTACTCCTCAGTAGCAATCATGTACCTATATAGGGACTCTTTCCCCTATCTACACCTACATCAACGTAATCTGTTTGGGATGAAAAGCGTGACCCAAACAGGGTGTGAGAAATATATCTCAGTAGGCACCCACCCAAGGTCTGTGCCCAACTGCGTGTAAGCATGCAACAACAGTGCAATAGTAAAATGCAATAAAGTAAGCAGTACTCACAAGTAACCAACTTAACAGTTAAATTTCCATTTTAATATTCATTTTAATCATTTAATTTTAAAATATCACCACAGTGAATATTCTAAGTAACCGCTAAAAGTCCGCAGACGTGTAAACCCCTACCCTCAGGTAAAGAGTATTCAGCACAAGAATCTACCCTCAAGCATAACAGATTTTGACCTCAGGCGTAGGTAGTGTCGCCCTCAGGCACATAATCAGCTGCCCACAGGCACGGAAGAAGTTTCCCTCGGGCCGAAATAACTACTGCCCTCGGGCTAAACATTGCATTGCCCACGGGCTAATCACAACAATGCCCTCAGGCTAAACAGGTAACCGGGTCATGCCCAACATGTAAACAAGCAGTAAACAAGCAATTCCTCTCAAGGCAATTCTATAATTACTACTTTAAAGGCATACCCTCAGGTATCCTGGCCAAACGGCTAAACAGTGGAACACACCCCCGAGGTAGTTCTGGATCCAAGCAACGATCCCAACCAGCATTTTAATATCATAATTAAATACCTAATCAATTCTAGGTGTTTAATATAGCAACGGATTCAGCCACACGACACCCCAACATGGGTTCGTGACACAAAAACGCACAAAACACAAAACAGTTGGAAAACTAAACACCAAGCCACCTACCATATACGCCAACGAGCGGTATACCCGAATGTCGACTCCAGAAACGCCTACGAATGGTGTAGATATTCCAAAGAACAAAACTCGTTTAACCTCAAATAACTCCCGTTAGGAGAAGAATTGGTAAGCAACACGCTAAGAGAAGAGAGGGCTTACCCGTGCGGTTCCAACAAGATCGTCCGAGGCAGAATCGGATTCCAAACGAACACCCGGTGGATCTTTAAAGGTTCGGTCGTCCTCTCCCGAGCTCTCCTCCCGTTCTAAGCCTTCCATGTGAACAGGGGAGGCTACTGCCCGATTTAATCAAAAAAAACAAAGTACACGGCGTTTACTTCCAAGTACACAGCGTGTACTCCCTTCATTTAATTGTTCCTCTGGCGGCAATGTCATACTGTTCACCTGTCGACATGAGTACACGGCATGTACTTCTGAGTACACGGCGTGTACTGTCGCACAGCTGGTGGCTACCCACCGCCTTACTGTTTGGTCTGCCGACTGACTACACGGCGTGTACAGGACCACTACACGGTGTGTAGTCGGTTCCTACACTCTTTGTCACCGACATGGCTACACGCCCTGTGTACTCACCCCTACACGGCCAGAAGTACACGGTGTGTAGAAAAAGTACACTGCGTGTACTTCCAAAATTTAGGATTTTTCCCCATTTTCCATATTTTAATAAAAACACTTAAGGAAAAGAGAAATGAAGAAGCTCATACCTCAAAGATAAGAACCGGGTTCTTACAAACATCCCTCCTTATAACAATTTGTCCCCGAATTGCCCTTCCAAGGGTGGTGAAGATATAGCCGTGAACAACTCCGGCCACTGAGCACGTACATCGGTTTCCCACTCCCAAGTTTCGTCATGTACTCGGCCATGCTGTCATAGCACCCGTACGAGAGGAACTGACCGGCCTCGGAGAACCTTCGTGCTCCTGTCAACGATACGAATTGGATGCTCCTCAAAGGACGCATCTGCCTCCAGCTCAACCTCCTCGGGCTGAAATACGTGAGACGGGTCTGAATGATAGCGACGCAACTGAGATACGTGGAAGACGTCGTGCATGGCTCGGTACCGCTGCAGTAACCGCACCCGATAAGCAACCAGCCGGACTCTCTCCAGAATCTCAAATGGCCCCACATACCATGGTGAAAGTTTACCCTGTCTCCTGATCCGCTTGTGTCCCAGCCTCGGTGAAACACGTAGAAAAACCTGATCCCTAACCACGAACTCCAAAGGTTGTCTGCGGTGATCAGCATAAGATTTCTGACGAGACTGTGCGGTAGCCATCCGCTTCTGAATCAACTGGACCTGCTCAGATGTCTCCTGCACGAGTCGTGGCCCCAGCAAAGCTGCCTCACCTGCCTCTAACCAGCACAAAGGTGATCAGCACGGCCTACCGTATAGATCCTCGTATGATGTCATCTCAATAGTTTCCTGGAAGCTATTGTTATAGGAAAACTCGACTAAGGGTATATGCTTCTCCCAAGATCCCCCAAAGTCTAGGACGCATGCTCGCAGCATGTCCTCCAGTACCTGTATTGTACGCTCTAACTGGCCATCGGTCTGAGGGTGGTAGGTTGTGCTCAGAAGCACCTGTGTACCCAGTGCCCTCTAAAAACTCTGCCAGAAACGAGAGGTGAAGCGGGCCACTAGTACCCGGCCACTAGGGACGCCCGCTGGTCTCTGATGCTCCGCCTTCACCTGCTGACAGGTGGAACACCTCGTAACAAAACCAGCTACATCTCTCTTCATACCCGGCCACTAGTACTAACGTCTCAAGTCGCGGTACATCTTGGTAACCCCGGGATGAACTGCCCAAGCTGAAGCATGAAACTCTTGCATCAGCTCCTCGAGTATATCCCCTGAAACCCATACGCATCCATGGAAACGCAGAACTTCATCATCGCCTATCGTCCAACCAGGAGGAGGGTCCTCACTTGCCACTGACTCCCGTAGAACTAGGCCTTCTGAATCAGATAGTTGTCTCATCCTCACTCTATCCAGGAGGGTAGAAGTCACAGCTAAAGAGGAAAGATAAGTCTGCCCCTGACTGTCGTGCACCTCCAGATGTATCTCAGAGAACAAATCCATGAGCTGCCACTCGCCACTGGCCTCCTGCACTGCCTGTATCTGAGTATTCCTACTCAGTGCATCAGCTACTGCATTACCTTTACCAGGTGTATAGGCAAGCTCAAAATCGAAGGATTGTAGGTACTCGACCCACCTTTGCTGCCTCGGATTCAGGTCACGCTGTGTAAATATATACTTGAGGCTTTTGTGGTCGGTGAAAACCACAAAAATTCTCCCCCAATAGATAATGTCTCCAACAACGCAACGCATGAACAATGGTTGCCAACTCGAGATCATGCGTCGGGTAATTCCTCTCATGTGGCCTCAACTGCTGAGACCCGTACGCAACAACTCGATCGCCCTGCATCAACACTGCTCCCAGCCCAATACCTGATGCATCACAGTAAACTGTATAGCTCTTCCCCTGCTCTGGGAGTATCAGGATCGGTGCTAATGTCAACCTTCCTTTCAGGTCCTGAAAGGCTACCTCGCAAGCTTCCGACCAAATGAACTTCACACCCTTCTTATTCAAGCCCGTCAACGGCGCTGCTAAGCGGGAGAAGTCTTGTATAAAACGTCTGTAGTAACCCGCCAGCCCTAAGAAACTCTGTATCTCAAACACGTTCTTAGGCTGCTCCCAGGAAACTACTGCTCTCACCTTCTCTGGGTCTACTGAAACTCCTGCCTCTGAGATGATATGACCCAGGAAGTGAATCTGGTCCATCCAAAAGTGGCACTTTGGGAGCTTAGCATATAGCCGATGCTCTCTCAGTGTACTCAATACGATCTCAAGATGGGTGGCATGGTCGTGTCGAGTGTGAGAGTACACCAAGATGTCATCCACGAATACTACCACAAAAAAATCAAGATACGGATGGAACACACGATTCATCAGAGCCATGAAAACTGCTGGTGAGTTCGTGAGTCTAAACGGCATAACTGTATACTCATATAGACTATACCTACTCCTGAAAGCCGTGAGAGGTATATCAGATGGTCTCACACGCAGCTGATGATATCATGATCTCATGTCAATCTTCGAGAACACTCGTTCTCCACGAAGCTGATCAAAAAGATCATCAATCCTCGGTAAGGGATATCGGTTCTTAACCTTCAACTGGTTCAGATTCCGATAATCCACGCAAAGTCTGAGGGTATCGTCCGCCTTCTTCACAAAAAGGACCGAAGAACCCCAAGGAGAAGTACTGGGTCGGATAAAACCCTTTGCCTGTAACTCCTAAAACTGCCTCTTGATCTCCTGCAACTCCGGTGTAGCCATCCTATATGGAGGAATGGACACCGGTGCTGCTCCTGGCACAAGCTCAATGGAGAAATCCACCTCTCTCCGGAGGTAGACCCGAAAAGTCGTTCGGGAAGACATCCCTGAAACGATCAACAACTGGAGGGAAATCCATCTGACAAGTCCCCTGATCATCCAGATATAAGCTCAAAATCTGGGTTGTGACTCCACCTCACCCACGATGCTCTGGTCCAGCTTGACTCGCCTGAACATCCCATTTTCCCTTGTATAAGAACTATCTGCCCTCTGGTGACATGAAACTCACCCTACGACGATACCAGTCTGCAAAGGCTCGGAAGGGAACCAACCAGTCCATTCCGAGAATGACGTCATATCTCATCATCTCTAAGACATAGAGGTCCCAAAGGAAGTAACACCCACCAACCTTAAGGGGGCACTCCTTGCACTGACGCACACCAGTCGTTCTAGTCCCCAACGGAGCGTCTAGCATCATGATATCAGAAGAAGTAGAAACACAGAGCCCAAGGCTCTCCACTACGGGTACAGATATGAAACTATGTGTAGCACCCGTATCAAAAAGTACTGAAGATAAGACAGAAGCTACTAAAATAGTACCTCTGACTGTAGAAGGTCCGGGATCCTGCTCCTGCTGGGTCTGTTGCATTGCATATGTCTGCCTAGTGTCGCGGCCCTGCGACACAGCCTGGCTACCCTGAGCTGTCCCGCCCTGCTGCCTCTGAGATCCTGGTGTCTGACTACCATAGCCACGACCACCATCTCTGCCTGCACGCCCTGACGTATTCCAGTTCCCCGACTGGTAAGAAGCCACTGGTCCTGCTCCCGCACGCGAAGTCTGCACAGAACCCCTCTCACTAGCCACTAGTGGAAACGCCCTGCAAAAGTGTTGCAAATGACCCATCTTGCCGCAAGCTCGGCACTCCACTGGGTCTCGTGGACACTGCGGTCTCTTGTGCCCCTCTCTACCACACTGGTAGCAAATGAACTGGCCACCTGAAACATTTTTCTGGATGGTATTTCCGCCCTAAGATAAGTTCATCTGTCTCTTCCTCTTGCCAGCAGAGAAAGTATCAGTAACTGGTGCTAAACCGCCCTGGCCCACACCACTAGATTCTCGAAGGTTTCTCTCTGTAATCAGCTCCTGGTTCACAATAGCATGTACAGTAGGCAACCTGAAGACATTCACCAGTGCTCGGATGTCATACCGAAGAATATCCTCGAAGCGCCTGGCTCTCAACGTCTCATCACCCACCAATACGGGTGCAAAACGCCGAAGCTCCGTAAAACGAGTAGAATAGTCCATCACTGACATAACGCCCTGCTGTAGATTCATGAACTCTCGAGATCTATTTTCCCTCAGCGTCTCGGGAAAGAAGAAGTCATAGAAGACTGCCTGAAAATCTTTCCATGCCATGTCCCTGTGATGCTCTGACTAGGTGGTAACATCCCACTACCTCTTGGCGGAATCACGCAGCATATATGTCGCAAGCTTGACCCTCCACCCTGGAGGCGTCTCAAGATGCTCAAAAATAGTCTGCATCGACCCCAACCAAGACTCCGCAGCCTGTGGTCTGTCATCCCTTGAAAACGTAGGTGGATGTTGATGCTGGAAGATACGTGTAAGCTCAGCCATAGATGTGGCAGCCGGCGGTGCTCCCTGAAAGGTCTGCATGAACCGCATAAAGCCTTCACGGAACTGCGCTTTCGTGCCTATGTATGGTATAATAGCTGGCGCCACATCTGGCTCTGCTGGAGGATCCACTGGTAGCCCATGGCCCACCATCTCTGGAGTATTCTCGTTGCCGCTCTCCTGGCGAACAACGTGCGGTCTTCTAGGCGGCATGACACTACAAGGTCAAAAGCACGCCTTAGATTCAAGATTATTAAGGCTGAAACGAAGAAACCACAAAGGGAACAAGAGAAAGAAGGCATTCAAAATTTGCAAAACAAGACTACACGGCGTGTATACTGACTACACGGCGTGTACTTGACCCCCCTTCCCCTGCCCGGGTCCTTCTGTACGGCTAAGCCACACGGCTCTCGTTAAACAAAACTACACGGCGTGTATATAATCTACACGGTGTGTATGGTGTTATTTTCCAACTGCCCGTGTCGTTTGTGACACGGCCGACTACTCGGCTTGAAACTACACGGCGTGTTACACCCGCACACGGCGTGTACACCACCTTGCTTCCCCAGCCACACGGCTAAGTCCACACGGTCTTTCCTCGGACAAGACTACACGGCGTGTCCCCAAAGGTACACAGCGTGTTTAAGGAATGGTGACATCGACCCGTGTTGTGAGTTACACGGTCGAGTCCCCAAGTCACACTACACGGTGTGTTCATAATTGACACGACGTGTTCTGTAAAGGGGTTCACCGACTCGTGTTGTTAGTTACACGGCCGGACTCCGGGTCAACACTACACGGCGTGTAGATCTGGTACACGGCGTGTTTTGCCCAAGCACTTCCCTACCCCGTGTCGCTACCCACACGGTTTGTGACACGGGAAGAGACTACACGGCGTGTACTCAGAGTACACAGCGTGTACTTAAAAAGTTCATTTTTCTTCCCGAACAGAAGGTCATACATGGCGTGTGTAAAAATACTACACGGCGTGTATACTGGATTTCCGGACAGTATGCCTCCGAAACTTCCCCGGAACCCAGAAAACACTGAAAAACAACACCTAAGTGTCAAATTCCGACCCGTGAGGGCCCATACTCCCCACGAATCAAAGTTTGACATCTTATCTGTGTTATAACTAATAAACAGTCAATGATCCACCAAATTCCAGTCAATGGGGGCCCATACTCCCCAAAAACCAAAGTTTGGCGTCCATTCTATGAACAGCTCACACAAAAATTACCCTATCAAATAGCAGGTATTTTATTAGTGCAGCTATCACAACAGCATACTTTACCAGCACAACAACTATCACAACAACATGCAATTTCTAATGCACCTACATGGCATGGAAACTATGCATGGCATGTGATATCTAGCATGGGCCTATATGATGCATGAGATGGCATACCCACATCTCATCGGGTTGCAACTAAATAGAGCCCATAAATAAATTATAACAGCACAATCTCAAGTGCGTCACCCAACGGTGAAAACATATCAACTGTAAAGTTTGCAAAATCAGAAAACTGAAAAATACGAGGTAGACTGGCTTTTCCCTGTACGCGGGTTAGCTACGCCCGGGCACAGCTTATTACCAACTACCGGTCGGCCTATCCCTGACTAAGGGTCCAAACAGTAAGTCAAAGAAAAGAACCCCTTTGATACCACTTTGTAACGTCCCGGATCCAGGTACCACTCCACG
The DNA here is from genome assembly GCA_963277665.1 of Viscum album. Lineage (NCBI taxonomy): Eukaryota > Viridiplantae > Streptophyta > Magnoliopsida > Santalales > Viscaceae > Viscum > Viscum album. The sequence continues at coordinate 1,126,371,943 of OY728146.1, forward strand.
GGTGCCCCGAACCCGATTCGCCACGTGACCTCAAGTGCATTTCCCCAAACGCCAGAGGCTACCGACTAGCAGCGAGGGCCCATGTCTGATAGTGGGGAAACTATTCCCTCATTTGTCAAAGTGTAGCGCAGTGGAATACAAAATAAAACATACAACGATAGCGGAAGCAGTAAACCATACACAACTGAAATACACAACAGCAGTGGATATAACCAGCAGTATATAAATGATGATGCTATATGTCTCAAGTTCTAAGAAAACAGCCAGAACATGTTATACATCAATACAGTACGACAAAAGTAGAGTACAGCAACACACAGCAAAACAGCTGGCAGTGGCATCGCGAGCCTAGGCTCGGTCCCATGCTCTCCTACTCTTCAGTAGCAATCATGTACCTGTATAGGGACTCTTGCCCCTATCTACACCTGCAGCAACGTAATCTGTTTGGACCGAAAAGCGTGACCCAAACAGGGTGTGAGAAATATATCTTAGTAGGCACCCACCCAAGGCCCCTGCCCAACTGCGTGTAAGCATGCAACAACAATGCAATAGTAAAATGCAATAAAGCAGTACTCATAAGTAACCAACTTAACAGTTAAATTTCCATTTTAATATTCATTTTAATCATTTAATTTTAAAACATCACCACAGTGAATATTCTAAGTAACCGCTAAAAGTCCGCAGACGCGTAAACCCCTACCCTCCGGTAAAGAGTATCCGGTACAAGAATCTACCCTCAAGCATAACAGATTTTGCCCTCAGGCGTAGTTAGTATCACCCTCAGGCACAGAATCAGTTGCCCACAGGCACGGAAGAAGTTTCCCTCAGGCCGAAATAACTACTGCCATCGGGCTAAACAGTGCAGTGCCCACGGGCTAATCACAACAACTCCCTCAGGCTAAACAGGTAACTGAGTCATGCCCAACATGTAAACAAGCAGTAAACAAGCAATTCCTCTCAAGGAAATTCTACAATTACTACTTTAAAGGCATACCCTCGGGTATCCTGGCCAAACGGATAAATAGTGGAACACACCCCCGGGGTGGTTCTGGATCTAAGAAACGATCCCAACCAGCATTTTAATATCATAATTAAATACCTAATCAATTCTAGGTGTTTAATATAGCAACGGACTCAGCCACACGACACCCCAACATGGGTTTGTGACACAAAAACGCACAAAACACAAAGCAGTTGGAAAACTAAACACCAAGCCACCTACCTTATACACCAACAAGCGGTATACCTGAACGTCGACTCCAGAAACGCCTATGAATGGCGTAGATCTTCCAAAGAACAAAACTCGTTTAACCTCAAATAACTCCCGTTAGGAGAAGAATTGGTAAGCAACACACTAGGAGAAGAGAGGGTTTACCCATGCGGTTCCAACGAGATCGTCCGAGGCGGAATCGGATTCCAGACGAACACCCGGCGGATCTTCAAAGGTTCGGTCATCCTCTCTCGAGCTCTCCTCCCGTTCTAAGCCTTCCCTATGAACAAGGGAGGCTACTACCCGATTTAAGAAAAAAATACATAGTACACGGCGTGTACTCCCTTCATTTAACTGTTCCTCTGGTGGCACCGTCATATTGTTCACCCGTCGACATGAGTACACGGCATGTACTTCTGAGTACACGGCATGTACTGTCGCCCAGCTGGCGGCTACCCACCGCCTTACTGTTTGGCCTGCCGACTGACTACACGGCGTGTACAGGACCACTACACGGCATGTAGTCGGTTCCTACACTCTTTGTCGCCGACATGGCTACACGCCCCGTGTACTCACCCCTACACAGCCAGAAGTACACGGCGTGTGGAAAAAGTACACGGCGTGTACTTCCAAAATTTAGGATTTTTCCCCATTTTCCATATTTTAATAAAAACACTTAAGGAAAAAAGAAAAGAAGAAGCTCATACCTCAAAGATAAGAACCGGGTTCTTACAAAACTAACATTTTCTCTTCTTTTCGATCAATAATGTCCATTTTCCAGGTCTTTATTCATTGGATGATTTTGTAAATGTCTTTATATATGCCTCAATAATTGATTAAGTTCAATTTATAATACTTTTAATTCATTAAAATTTTCAAAGAAATTTTTAACATTTCTCGTATGGATTGTTTTCATCAAAGTGTGAAAAGAAATGCTTTTTAACATTTTCCATGTGAACACATCATTCCACCATTTTATCTTTTTATATTAAACTTCCTCTTTATACTTTCTTGGATTTAAAAATAAATTAAAAACCTAAATGTTTTATAAAATATTTCTTTTTATAATAATTATTTTTTTTAATATCAAGTGTATTCCTTGTTACCAACATGATTTTTTTAATGCTCCTAAAAAGTATTTATTACCTACATCAACATCTTTTGACATATTTTATACTAGATTGAGGATATTCTTAAAATGTTATCATACGCACTGTTTTCTCTAAATGGAATATGAAATGTTCTTTTCTATTAGAGGAGTGATCCATCACTGCCTTTGTATTGTCTAACCATCCACTGTGAATTGGCATAACTTTTATTCCAATGTCTTTCCTTTGTGAATACTTTGTTTTTCGTTTCTTTAATTGAAGGTTGTTTGTAACATCCCGGTTTCGGGTGCCGCCCAGAGGTGTCTGGTACCCGATTGGTCACATGGCCTCAAGCGCATTTCTCCAAACGCCAGAGGTTGCCGACTAGAAGTGAGGGCCTTGAGTGTGATAGTGGGGAAACTATGCCCTCATTGGCAGAGTAGCACAGCAGAATAATAATAATATGAAATAGTGGAAGCAGTAATACCATACAATAATCAAATAGCGGAAGACAGAAAGTAATAAACAACTGAAGCATATATATAAATGATGCATGTCACATATGTCTAGGAAAGCAGCCAAACAAGTCACAATAATAGAATACAGTACTAAACCAAAGTATAAAAGAAAACAAATAAACTCCAGTAGCATCGCAAGCCTCAGCTTGGTCTCATGCTCTCCAGCTCCACAGCAATTAAGCACCTAAAGTAGAAGGGCATCTGCCATTATCTATACCTGCAGCAATATAATCTGTTTGGGCCCAAAAGCATGACCCAAACAGGGTGTAAGATGAATCCCAGTAAGAAACCACCTAAAGATCTGTGTCTAATAGTCAGTGAATATATATGGCAGGTAATATTCAAAAGAAGTAATAAATAAGGAAGTACTCAAAAGTAAACAGTCCTACAGTTTCAATTACAATCATTTACATTTATCAATTTAACTAACCAATTACAAATACAATCAACCCTCTAGAAAAGTTATCACAGCCTATCCCCTCTGGTTCAGCCAACAATCTCAAGTAACCCTCTGAGTAGTTCTCACAGCCTAACCCCTCTGGTTCAATTTACAACAAGGATATAAAGAAGACTCTCTGAGGAAGAACTCACCGTCAATTCCCCATGTGGTCTTGTGTAATCAAAGACTCTCTGAGGAAGCACTCACCATCAATTCCCCCTATAGTTTTTTAACGGTAAACTACAGGCACTCTGAGGAAGCATTCAACGTCAATTCCTCTTGTGGTCTCATAACATATCTATAGACACTCTGAGGGAGCACCCAATGTCAATCCCCCCTATGGTCTCATAGCATGAAAATTATAACACACTCTAGGAAATCCCCCAACGTTAATTTCCCTTATGGTCTCACTACACCAGGTTCCCGCAGCCCTGTGTAAAGCAATCGTACACAAATGATAATCAGCAGCCAAAGTAAACCTCAAAGTACTACTTGGCTAATTAGTTACAACGCATGGCACAACATATTAGATAAATAAAATCTCCATCCTAACAACACTAGGAATTGAAAACAAATAGCCTAACTGAAAAAGCTAGACCAAACAGTCAAAATCAACAAGCATGGGAAAACACATCCATAGGATGGAAATTAACCCTATTCACAATCAAACAACCTATATTTAAACATACAAAGCATAGCAGACATTAATAGGGTTAAAATCCCTAAACACACAATACCCCGAATGAGGGTATTGAGTAATTTTGCACATATAACTCAAAGAATAACTACAGAAAGGTACAAACCACCTACCTCGGTGGTGTACGATCAATATATGTGAGCCTCAAGCCTTGAATCAACCTAGAACGTCGTAGATCTACAAAAACACTAAAAACGTTCAACTGAGGATATCTCATGAAAGAGAAGAAATCAGGAAACGAGGATCTATAATAAGAAAGAGCTTACCATGGCGATTCCAACACAATCTACGGTGGTCGATTCGGAAAATGGATGGTGAGTCAGAGACCCAGAGAAGATTCGCGTCATATGGTCGCTCCTATATGAGACGAATGGAGAAGAAGGGTGTTCTATCGATTAGACGCGACCCCGGTCTGTTTAATGAAAATAAAGAAAGTACACGGCGTGTTCTTAAAGGTTACACGGTGCGTACTTGCCTTAACCAGCCTCTGCTTTAGGCGGTCTCCAGGTCACCCCACACGGCCCTGTGCTCGGCCGTTACACGGCAAACACACGGCTACCCGTGGCAACCGAGTACATGGCGTGTACTCATGAAATTTCCAAAAACTCTAATTTTTTCGCAAAAACACCATAAAATAAAGATATACCTGAAAAGAAGGTCTGGGTTCTTATAAACTTCCCCCTTAAAGAAATTCATCCCTGAATTTCACTAGCAATGCGGTGTATAAGAAGAATCCTCGAACAGCTTCGGTCACTGCGATCGTACATCGTCCTCCCTCTCTCAGGTCTTTTCTTGTACTCACATGTGCTGTCATAGCACTCATACCAGAGGAACAGACCGGCCACGAAGAACCTTCTCACTTCAATCAATAATCCGGATAGGATGCTTCTCAAATGAGGCATCCACCTCTAACTCAACCTCCTCGGGTTAGAAAACATGAGATGGGTCTGAGAAGTAACGTCGGAACTGAGAAATGTGGAAGACATCATGCATAGCCTGGTACCTCTGAGTTAACTGCAATCGATATGCAATTGGCCTGACTCTCTCCAAAACCTCAAACGGTCCAACGTATCTCGGTGAAAGCTTACCCTGTCTCTTAATCCTCCTGTGTCCCAACCTCGATGTGACACGTAGAAAAACCTGATCTCTGACCTCAAAATCTAGAGGCCATCTCCGTCAATCAGTATAAGACTTCTGCCGTGACTGTACAGTTTTCATCCTCTTCCAAATCAACTCTATTTGCTATGTGGTCTCCTGTACAAGACGAGATCTTAGCATAGTTGCATCTCCTACTTCTAGCCAACATAGGGGTGATCGGCATGACCTACCATACAAAGCCTCATAAGGTGTCATCTGAACATTTTCTTGAAAACTATTATTGTAGGAAAACTCTACAAGAGGTATGTGCTTCTCCCAAGAACCTCTAAAACCTAGGATGCATGCTTGAATCATGTACTCCAGAACCTGTATCGTACGCTCGGACTGGCCATCTGTCTGGGGATGGTAAGCTTTACTCAGAAGTAACTGTGTACCCAAAGCTTTCTATAACCCCTACCAGACCCAAGAAGTAAAACATGCGTCCCTGTCTGAAACAATGGAGTGTGGAACCCAATATAGACATACAATCTCTCAGATGTACAACCTCCCTAGTTCATCAACATTGAAGGTCTCCTTGATCGGTAAGAAGTGAGAAACTTTCATGAGTCTTTCAATGACAACCCATACAATATCATTCCCTCAAGGCGACCTCAGAAAACCTGTCATGAAATCTATCGCGACATCATTCCACTTCCACTCGGGAATGGGTAACTGCTGCAAAAGTCTTGTTGGTCGTTGATGCTCCGCTTTCACCTGCTGACAGGTGGAACACCTCATGACAAAATCAGCAACATCTCTCTTCATACCTGGCCACCGGTAATGATGGTGTAGATCATAATGCATCTTGGTGACACCTGGATGAACTACCCAAACTGAGGAATGAAAGTCTCACATCAGCTCCTCGCGTATGTTTGCTGACACCCATACACGCGCATGAAAACGCAAGATCTCATCCTCGCCTATGGTCCATCCAGGAATAGGGTTCTCTCCCGACACACTCTCCCGTAGAATTAGGCCTTTCAAATCTGATAGTTGCCTCATTTTCACTCGATCAAGTAGAGTAGAGGTAACAGCTACAAAAGAAAGAAACGTCTGCCCCTGTTTGTCATGAACCTCCAAATTCATCTCAGAGAACAAATCCATAAGCTACCACTCACTGCTAGCCTCCTAAACTGCCTGTATCTGAGTCCTCATGCTCAGTGCATCAGCCACTGCGTTGCCTTTCTCAGGCGTGTAGGCAAGCTCAAAGTCAAAGTACTAAAGGTACTCAACCCACCTACACTGTCTCAAATTCAGGTCATGTTGAGTGAAGATATACTTGAGACTTTTGTGGTCAGTGAAAACCACAAAAGGATCTCCTAGAATATAATGTCTCCAACAGCGTAAAGCATGAACAACCGCCGCCAACTCAAGATCGTGCATCGGGTAGTTCCTCTCATGTGGTCTCAACTGCTGAGACCCGTACGCAATGACTTCTCCTCCCTGCATAAGCACTGCTCCCAGATCGATACCTAAAGCATCACAATAAACGATATAGCTCTTGTCCGTCTTTGGAAAAACTAGTATCAGTGCTGAATTCAACCTCCCTTTCAGCTTCTAAAAGGCTAACTCGTAAGAGTCTGACCACAAGTACTTTGCACCCTTCTTAGTCAGGCCCGTCAGTGGCGTTGTTAGGCATGAAAAGTCCTGTATGAAACGTCTGTAGTAACCATCCAGCCCTAGAAAATTTCGTACCTCAAAGACGTTCTTTGGATAATCCCCAAAAACTACTACTCTCACTTTCTCTGGATCTACTGATACTTCTGTATCTGAGATAACATGACCTAAGAAGTGAATCCGGTTCATCCAAAAGTGGCATTTTGAGAGCTTAGCATATAATTGATTCTCTCTCAGTGTACTCAAAACAATCCCAAGATGGGTAGCATGGCTGTGTCGAGTGTGAGAGTACACCAAGATATCATCCATAAAGACTACCATGAAAGAATCCAAGTGTGGATGGAACACTTGGTTCATCAGTGCCATGAAGACTGCAGGTGCATTCATGAGACTGAACGGCATAACTACATACTCATATAAACCATACCTACTCTGGAAGGCTGTAAGAGGTATATCAGATGGTCTAACGCGCAACTAATGGTAACCGGATCTCAAGTCAATCTTCGAGAACACCCAGGCTCCTCTAAGCTGATCAAAGAGATCATCAATCCTCGACAAGGGATATCGGTTCTTGACTGTCAACTGGTTCAACTTATGATAATCCACGCAAAGCCTGAGGGTACCGTCTGCCTTCTTCATAAATAGGACAGGTGAACCCCAAGGAGAAGTACTGGGTCAGATGAAACCCTTTGTCTGCAACTCCTCCAACTGCTTCTTGAGTTCCTGTAACTCTGGTGTAGCCATCCTATAAAGAGGAATGGACACTGGTACAGCTCCTAGCATGAGCTCAATAGTAAATTCTACCTCACTCTGAAGGCAACCCTGAGAATTCCTCTGGAAAGACATCTCTGAAACGATCCACCACTGGGGAAAAGTTCATCTGTGAAGTCCCCTGGTCATCCAGATATAGACTAGAAAACTAGGTTGTAACTCCTCCCAACCCATGATGCTCGGGTCCCACTCTGCTCGCCTGGACATCCCACTAGCCCTTGTGCAAAAACAAACCACCCTCTGGTGACGTGAAACTCACCCTACGGTGATAGGAATCAACCACAGCCTAGAAGGGAACTAACCAATCCATTTAGAGAATGACATCATAGCCTGTCATCTCTAAGACATAGAGGTCCCATAAGAAGTGACACCCACCAACCTCTAGAGGGAACTCCTTGAACTGACGTACAGTAGCCGTTCTTGTCCCCAACAGAGTGTCTAACATCAAGATATCAGCAGAAGAAAAGACATAGAGCCCAAGGATCTCCACAAAAGAAATAGATATAAAGCTATGGGAAGCCCCTGTATCGAAAAGAGTAGAAGCTAAAATTGAGGCAACAAGAATAGTATCTCTAACTGTAGAGGGGCCGAGATCCTGCTTCTGCTGGGTCTGCTCCACTACAAAAGTCTGACCTATATCATGGCCCTGTGACCCTGCTTGACCACCCTAAGCTGATCCACCCTATTGTCGTTGTACGCCTGGCGACTGGTTACCACAGTCATGACCTCCACCTCGGCCTGAACGGCTGAAATAACTCCTATTTCCAAACTGGTGAGAAACTGGTGGAGCTACTCCTGGATAGGGAGTCATAGAGGAACCACTGTCACCAGCTTCTGGTGAGAAAAACTGACAGAACTGCTAAAGATGGTTCATCTTGCCGCAAGATCGGCACTCCACTGGGTCTCTCAGGAAATGTGTCCTCGTATGCCCGACCTTCCCACACTGGTAGCATACCACCTGGCTACCTGAAGGTGTATCCTGCCTACTCGGATCTCCATGTGTAGACTCCCTACGGAACTTCCTAATATCATCTGGAGAAGTACCAACTCTGGATGCTGAACTACTCTGGCTCACAGCTCCAGAATCCCTCAGGTTGCACTCCGTGATCAGCACCTGCCAACTCTGGATGCTGAACTACTCTGGCTCACAGCTCCAGAATCCCTCAGGTTGCACTCCGTGATCAGCACCTGATTAACGATAGAAGATATAGAAGTCAATCTGAAGATGTTCACCTGAGCCTGAATGTCTTGCCCAAGACCATCCTCAAACTTCCTCACTAAGAATAACTCATCTCCCCCTAGAAAGGGTGTAAAGCGCTGCAGCTCTGTGAACTGAGAAGAATACTCCATGAATGAAATAGTACCCTGATCCAAAATCATGAACTCTCAGGCTTGATCAGCCCTCAAGGTCTCTGGGTAGAATTAATCGTAGAAGGTACGTTGAAACTCATCCCAAGCCATACCCTACTGGTGTCCCTCCTGTGAGATCATATCACACCGTCTCTTGGAGGAATCCTAAAGCATATACGTAGCGAGCTTGAACCTCCTCTCCGGAGGCATCTCCAGATGCTTGAAGATTGTAATCATGGCTTCTAGTCATGACTCTGCAGCCTAGGGTCATCCATCCCCTGAGAAAGTGGAAGGATGTTGTTGCTGAAAGACCCGCTTCAATTCTACCATCGACGGGGTAGGATCCGGTGCTCCCTGGAAGGTCTGCATCATCCTCATAAAGCCCCCTCGGAACTATGTGTCAGCACCTATGTCTGGAATGACGGCTGGTACCATGACTGGCACTATAGGAGGATCTGCTGGTGGTCCCTGATCAGCCATGTCTAGTGTCTGATCACTGCCCTGTAACTGGCGTACAACCAGAGGACGTCTCGGTGGCACGGCTCTGCAATGTCAAGTGCACACCTTAGATCAATATTATCAAGGACTGAAAACTAGAAGTGTAAGAAGGGAATGGGAGAAATAAATCATTCAAGTTTTTCAAAACATGGATACACGGCGTGTATAACACCTACACAGTGAGTTCCCTTAATCCTTCACATGGGCGTATACTTTTTCCAACCCCAGTCATGTAACACCCCATACACACGGCGTGTTGTCCTAACACACAGAGTGTACTTTAATCCTCTTCCCCTACCTGAGTTTTTCTACATGACTAACCCACACGGTTCCCCTAGAATAAGACTACATGATGTGTTTGTGCCAGACATGGCGTATACTAGAAAAACTTCACCGACCCGTGTTGTTAGTCACATGGCCGGTTACATGGCTCACTCTACACAGCGTGTTCTAGATGGACACAGAGTGTACTTCCTGATTTTCATCCACCCATGTTGTTAGTCACATGGTTGGATACATAGTCTCTACAGCACAGCGTGTACATCTGGTACACGGTGTGTCCCACCAAAGATTTCCCAACCTCTTGTCTCTTCCCACACAGCCAGTGACATGGTTAGAGATTACACGACGTGTACCTAAATTACACGTCGTGTACTTAAGAAAAATAGTTCCTTTCCGAATAGAAGGACACATGGCATGTATTTATCATTACACGCTGTGTATTCTGGGTTTTTCCGGACAGTAAGTCTCATAAACTACTTTGGAAGCCCAGAAATTACTAAAACGAACATCAAAGTGCCAAATTCTGATCTGTGGGGGCCCATACTCCCTGCGAATCAAAATTTGGCATCTTGTACATATCATATATAAGGAATAATAAAACAATGATCCACCAAATTCTGATCTATGAGGGCCCATAACACCTCAAGAACCAAAGTCTGACGTTCATTCAAACAAAACCCTTACACAATTCAATACCCTATCAAATAGTAGGTATTCTATCAAGGCATCTATCATAACAACATGCATATCTAACACAACATCTATCACAACAACATGCAATGGGTAATGCACCCTAAATGGCATGTCAAGAATGCATGACATGTGATTTCTAGCAAGTGCATATATGATGCATGAGATGGCATGCCCTCATCTCATCGGGTTGCAATAGAAATAAACCCTCAATAACATCAACAATAATAGAACAATACATGTGAATCACCCAATGGTGAAATCAAACCAACTGTAATAATTGCAAAACCGGAAGAATCACAATATATGAGGTAAATTGGCTTTTCCATGTACGTGAGTTAGCTACTCTCGGGCACAGCTTATTACCAAGTACTCATTTCTTCTTATCCCAAGCTATAGGCTCCAAACAGTAAGTCAAGAAGAAAAGAAACTCCTCTAATACCACTTTGTAATGTCCCAGTTTCGGGTGCTGCTCAGAGGTGCCCCGTACCCGGTTGGTCGCATGGCTTCAAGCGCATTTCAACAAACGTCGGAAGCTTCTGACTAGCAGTGAGGGCCTTGAGTGTGATAGTGGGGAAACTATACCCTCATTGTAAAAGTAATACAGCAGAATAACAATAATATGCAATAGCGGAAGCAGTAATACCATACAATAAGCAAACGGTGGAAGACAAAAAGTAATAAACAACTGGAGTATATATATAAATGATGCATGTCACATATTTTTAGGAAAGCAGCCAAACAAGTCACAATGTTGGAATACAGTACTAAACCAAAGTACAAAAGAAAACAAATAAACTCCAGCAACATCGCAAGGCTCAGCTTGGTCACATGCTCTCCAACTTCACATCAATTAAGTACCTGAAGTAAAAGGGAGCTTGCCCTTATCTATACCTGCAGCAATATAATCTGTTTGGGCCTAAAAGCATGACACAAACAGGGTGTAAGACGAATCCCAATAGGCAACCACCCAAAGATCTGTGCCTAATAGTCAGTGAATATATATAGTAGGCAATATGCAAAAGAAGTAATAAACAAGGAAGTACTCAAAAGTAAACAGTCCTACAGTTTCAATTACAATCATTTACATTTATCAATTTAACCAACCAATTAAAAATACAAGAAACCATCTAGAAAAGTTCTCACAACCTATCCCCTCTGGTTTAGCCAATAATCTCAAGTAACCCTCTGGGTAGTTCTCACAACCTAACCCTTCTGGTTCAATTTACAACAATGATATAGCGAAGACTCTCTGAGGAAGCATGCACCATCAATTCCTCATGTGGTCTCATGTAATCAAAGACTCTTTGAGGAAGCACTCACCGTCAATTCCCCCTATAGTTTTTTAACGATAAACTATAGACACTCTGATGAAGCACTCAACGTCAATTCCTCATGTGGTCTCGTAACGTATCTATAGACACTATAAGGGAGCACTCAACGTCAATCACCCCCTATGGTCTCGCAGCGTGATAATTATAATAGACACTCTGGGAAAGCCCTCAATTTCAATTTCCCATATGGTCTCACTACACCAGGTTCTCGTAGCCCCATGTAAAGAAATCGTACACAAATGATAATCAGCAGTCGAAGTAAACCTCAAAGTACAACTTGGCTAATTAGCTACAAGGCATGGCACAACATATCATAAAAATAAACATTCCATCCTAACAACACTAGGAATGGAAAACAAATAACCTAACTGAAAAAGCTAGACCAAACGGTCAAAATTAACAAGCATGGGAAAACACATCCATTGCATGGAAATTAACTCTATTCACAATCAAACAACCTCTATTCAAACATACAAAGCATAGCAGTCATTAATAGGGTTAAAAACCCTAAACACACAATACCCCGAACGAGGGTATTGGGTACTTTTGCACATATAACTCAAATACTAACTACAAAAAGGCACAAACCACCTACCTCGGTGTTGTACAATCGATGTACGTGAGCCTCAGGCCTTGAATCACCCTAGAACGCCGTAGATCTATAAAAACGCTAAAAAATTTCAACTGAGGATATCTCGTGAAAGAGGACAAATCAGGAAACGAGGCTCTTGAAGAAGCAAGAGCTTACCGTGGCGATTCCAACACAATCGACGACGGTCGATTCGGAGAACGGATGGCGAGTCGGAGGCTTAAAGAAGATTTGCGTCGTACGGTCGCTCCTGGATGAGACGAACAGAAAAGAAGGGTGTTTTGTCGATTAGACGCGACCTTGGTCTGTTTAATGAAAAAAATAAAGTACACAACGTGTTCTTCAAGGGTACACGGTGTGTACTTAAAAGTACACAGTCATGTGCTTGGCAGTTACACGGCCAGCACATGGCGACCCGCAACAACCGGGTACACGGCATGTACTTAAAAGTACACGGCGTGTACTCATGAAATTTCCAAAAACTCCTCTTTTTTCTCAAAAACACCAGGGAAAAAAAGACATACCTAAAAAGAAGGTATGGGTTCTTATAGTGTTCACCTAGATGTCATTCATCAATTTATTTAGGGAAATTATTGACATAACCATAAACTCTTTATCTATACGATGTGAATACCATATGCTTTATTTATCTTGATTGAAAGGTATTTACCTTGGGGGTTTGTTCGCAAAGGCGTGTGCATAATGAGTTTGCTCACACGGTTTCATATTCTTATGATTATGCCACCTTTCTAAGTTGTTTCTTTTCAAGATATGTTACATTCTGTGTTTATGCCTCTTTTCTAAGGTATTTCACACTTTTATGTTATGCTCACATGATTCAAGATTATTTTTTTATGTTTCTAATCCATATTATTATTGTGCCTCTGATATACGAAAATTCCATGATATGTTCTTATATTATGTCATTCATATGCCATGATTTATGATATAAGCTTTGTTGGATATGACTCTTATGTATCATGATCACACTCATATGCACATCTTATGTTCACTTATGATCTTTGATTGTTATTGCTTAGAATTATTCTTACTAAGCATTAACTCACCTCTTTATTATGTTTTTATTTCCCTAGGTTATGAAGAAGATACTTTTCTAAACAAATCACATGTATTAATTTTGTGTGGATCCTCATCCTTCCCATATTATTGGCTTCATTCCAGGTATGTCAGATCTGAGCATTCTGATTAAGGAGGTTTCTCATTCCCGAATAGTATAGGCAATAGGCCAGTGGGATGGGAAGGATCCTTGCATATATTTAATAATCAGAGTTGAATAAGACTCCAACACCAAGAAATGGATACTCCTGTCTCTGCATATAGAAATACCAATAAGGCTCGAGCATCTACTTAAAAGGACTACCTTCACCATAATACGCGCTATAGGCCAAAATCACTGAGCCATGATTGTCACAAATAATTCTCCCACCACGCATGGTTCCATTAGAGCAAGAACCGTCTGTGTTTAGTTTCAAACCGGAGATAGACTAATGGACCCAATGCCCGGAGAAAAACATTATCTGCTTGTAGGGGATTAGGAATGTCAAAGTAACAGTTCCAAAGACTATTATCGTGGAAGAGGATTGTTGAATCAAAAATCAGCAAAAGCACCTCGAGTTTCAGGTGTTGGGAGTTGCAGTGCTCATGGTGCCTGTAATCATTCTGAGACTCCCAGATAACCCAGTAGTTGGCAGCCAGTGCCACCTTATGAATGATGCCTCGCTCTGAAGTGGTCCCTGCACCTTCAAACCATGGTGATAGGAAAAGATCAAAGGAGTCAAAAATGGAGAAAATTTATAGACCCTCCCCTGGAAACAGCCAGATGAAAGTTACCCAGTCGCAATTCAAGAACAGGTGCTCTTCCATCTCAATTTACAGCTAGTTGCAGAAATGGAATTTTTAAGGCGGATGAACTCCTCTATGTTGAATAGCATTGCCTGTAGAGATGGAATGGTGATGATCACTCCAAATAAGAAAACTATACTTTTCTAGAATGACTCTATCCTAATACACTTTACCCCGTGTGAGACATGTTGAAGTTTTCAGTAGTCTTTGGTGCTGAAGGACCCCGAGCTAGATGGGGTGAAGCAGTAATGGTCCTTTTCATCAACTGGGAGGATACTATTGAAGAGAGTTCTTAGATCTTCAATAAGAACATAGTCAGTGAGGGGGGAATGTTTTTCACTACTTTGAAACTGATATTCGGGGTAGGTCAGAATGGGAAAAAAAGAGAACTCCCAACTTGGTTGTCTTTCTAGAAAAGGACCTCCCTTTGTCCCATTTTCTCTCTTTCAAAGGGAATCTTCGGGAGTGTTCAAGAAGGATGTGGAGGGGACCTTGGAGGCTTCACCATAATGGAGAAGAGTAAGTTAAAACATAACAAGCAGTATCTGGGGATATACCATATTTGTGTCTAGAAAATTTGACCCATGGGAAGTCTCTCAATCACATACCACAGAAGTTTTTCATGCATTATTTGCATGGAATCATCTGGTATCTTCAATCCAATACTACAATCATCAATGGGCTTGGGCAGATTGTTGAAATTAGCCCAATGGATTTTTCTTTCATGTCTAGAGTCTCAAAGGAAGGTATTGAATAATCTTTTAATGGTCTAGAGAACACCCTTGGGAACTCTAATAGAAAAAATAACATGCATGGGAAGGAGGTAAGTATAGAGTTTATGAGAGTAATTCGCCTGCCAAAAGAAAGGAGTCAGCACTTCCAATTATTGACTCTACCCAAAATTCTGTAAATCGGGGTATCAAAGTGATGAATTTTGATTCTTCCATTTGAAAGAGGAGTTCAAGGATAATCTATAGGAAATGATTTTTGAGAAAAACCCATCCAATTTTCAATATAATGATCTCAAATAGCCATTCAAGAAATAGAAATGTGCACATTGCTCTTGGAACAGTTATCCTGTTGTCCACTCTATTTTTCATATTCATTAAATATGTTTTTGAAGCCCAGAATCAACTTTTTTCTTCCATTAAGAAAAAATAGCATATTGTCTGCAAAGAACAAGTGATTGATGCTAGGGGAGCCATTCTACCCTTTGAAGTCCATATGAGATAGCACTGAACCGGTTCTTGTTAAGAGTGTCTTGTGAAAGAACAAATAAGCTAGGAGAGATGGTATCTCCTTGACGAAGACCTCTGGTAGATTTGAATAAGTTGAATTTACTTCCTATCAAAGAAACTGAGAACCAGGAAGAGGAGAAACTACGAAATCACAAATCACAGAACCATTTAGAAAAACCTTGGTGACACATAATCTTGATAATGAAGGTCCACTTTATTGTATCATATGCTTTTTCTATGTCCACATTCACCATGATGTTAGAATTGGTCACCTTCCTATTGATGTCGTGAACCAATTCTTGGGCCAATGTAATGGCACCTTGAAGTTGGGGTAGGAGAGTGTAAATCCTATCGTTAATGATCATTGTCAGGACTTTCTAAGTGAAGTTGCACAAACTAATGGGATAAAATTGATTAAACTAATGGCGCAAGATGATCTAGGATAATGAGCACCTGTAAAGTCATCTTGAATGGCTCTAATGAGATTCTCCATGATGATGTCTCAAACTGCCATGAAGAATGCACTAGGAAATCTATTTGGGCCTCGAGCACTATCCAGGTTTAAGTTTATAGCAGCATTCAGGATTTCCTCGGCATCAAGGGGGCCTCAAGCTGAGCATTCATGTGATCATCAATGTAAGATGGAATCATATTAAAGAAAGACTCATTGATATCCTCTCTAAGGATAGATTCCTCGGTTATCCAATCTAGTATCGGATAAAAGGTTAGAAAAATGATCAGCCACAATAGGGCCTGTGTAATGTCTCGGAAATTCCGTCTAATTTTTTTTAATTATATGGAATTATTTCGAGACCGTGAAATCTGACAGCACGCGATTCTGAGGCCCGGAGTGCCCGGAATAATCCGTCGAAATTTTGTTAAGGTTTAATTAGCGTGCGTAAGTGGTTTTCCTAAAAAAGGTAGAATAACTCTTAAACGGTTACTCGGATCAGAAATCTGAGGGCACCGTTGCGCTCAGGATGACGGGTTTACCCTAGACGCGACTTAAGTTTAGTCGGCGCGGACCTACTATGAGAAAACCCGAAAATGGCATAACCGTAAATAAAATAATTAAATAAAGTTATTTTATTTTTAAAATGTTTATAACTCACAAACGGTAACTCGGATTAAAAATCTGAGACCACCGCTGAACTCGTGAGGGTGTGCTTTTTTTAGGCAGATACTAACATTAGCCGACGCGGGCCACCAGTGAAAGTTAGTTTTTAGCCGTAAATAAAATAATTAAGTGACAATTATTTTATTGTAAAATCCATAACTTTTAAACAGAAACTCGGATTGGAAATCTGATAGTACGGTTGGGTTCGTTGGGGCGTGTTTCACTTAGGCAGAGCCTAACATCGACCGGCGTGGGTCGAGGGTGACTGTTAATAATTTTCCGAACTTTTTTTCGGGTACGTTCAGTAAACATGTGAGCGGCGTTTTCTAGCTTTTGAACTGATATTCGGATTAAAAATCTGAGGACACCGTTAAATCCGCAGAGCCGGGATTCGCTTAAGGGAGACTTCACTTTGACCGCAGTAAGTCCGAAGAAAAAGTTATTTTTTGTGACTTTAAAAAGGAAATGAAATAAAATAATCTCACTATTTTATTTCCTTTCCACCAACGGACAAGCGGTAGTGTGGGACCCGCGACGAGTCAAGCCATTAAATGGCTTGACCCTTCAAATACTAAGTAACAGCATCATTGGAATTTAGGAAGGTTCCTATTAAATAAACCTTCATAAATTCAACGATCGTTACTTACTCTCCCTCTCTTCTATTTATATGAAGCTTGGGGGAGAAATTGGCATAATTTCACCAAGCGACGAAGCTCTGATAAAGTGTCGCGACGTCAAACACTTGGAGGACGGAGTCGGTTCCAGCGGGCGGTGACGAGCGACCCCGAACCACGAACCGAAGAACGACGATCGAGCGGCGTCGTTGGAGGCTTGTTGCGGGGACAACGAACGCCGACACTTCCTCAAGCGCGGACGCTCTCCAACGATCTTGAGGTAGGGGTTTTTACACGTTGAATTTATTCTATTGAATCTTCATATCCTAAATTCACGACGACGATGGCCAAAAGAACATGGCCATCGTCCCGCACATTAACCTTGTTTTTCTTCCTTTTATTTCTTCGCGCGTTCTTCGTGCATTCTTCAACCCCCTAAATTTTATTGGCGCTGAAATACAGAGTTTTGCTGAGCGCGATATATGGACGCAAAGCCCTCGACACAAGGATCGTGAATATGTGATAATATAATTTTTCGGGCTTGGAATGAAGCCGCAGTGGCTCGTGGAAGAAGGCGACGACCCCCGGTCGCGAGGAAGGAAGGGCGGCGCGCGTCCGCGCCGCCGGTTGAAGAGGCGGCTGCGGCCCGTTGACCGCGGCGGGGCAGGATGGCGGTCGGCAATCAGTCGACCGCGTGGCGGAGCGGCGGCGCGCGTTCGCGCCGCCGATGGAGCGGGAGGCCGCGGCGGAGGCGGACGGCGGCCGACACCCGGTCGACCGCAAGTGGACAGCGTCGTCGTCGCGCCGCTGGAAGGAAGACAGAACGGTTGTTCCAGTCGGTCGAGGCGCACCAAGCGGGACCGCCGAGCGGTCCCGCGTGCCAGCCAGGCCGCACCACGAGTCGCCCAGCAAGCCGCGCTAATGGGTTGCGCCCTTCGCGGGCCAGGCCGGGCTACCCCTACGTGGGCAGGGCCCGCCGAGGCCCAGGCCATCCGGGCCAGACCCGGACCGGGTCGACTCGAACCGAGTCGGACCGGACCTGGACCTATCTGAGCCCAGTATTACCTTTTTGGCCATAACTTGATAATCGGGCGTCCGTTTGACGAACCGTCTGCGGCGCCAGAATCCTTGGATTGAGACGGTCATTTTGATATACTCCACTTGAGTTTTAGATAAGTTTGGAGTACGGCCGGGTTGGATCGGACCCCGAATCCAACCGAGCCCTCAGAGCGGAAATGCTAATAACTTACAGACCGGGCGTCCGATTGACGTGTCGTCTGTTGCGTTGAGTCCCTTTTGACGTGACGGACTTTTGGGTAACTTTTTTGTGGAACTTCGGGGCGGTTGAGGTATGACCTATGGCTTGGGGAGCGGTTCTCCCAAGCGCGATACGTACGGAACCCTGCAACTGGCTGAGACTTGACGACTGCTAACCGTTTCGACTCGGAGTGACTCGACTGACCCAGTGGGGAGCGCATTTGTGTGACGCGGCAGACCCACGATACTCAACAGGAAAAGTGCCTCAACAGATCACGAGGGGGAGCGCTTCTGTGTGACGCGGTAGACCCACGGTGGGAAGCGCCTCTGTGTGACGCGACAGACCCACAGTACTCGACAGGAGGAGTACATCAGTAGTCCAAGGTTAGTGAGAAGCGCCTCTATGTGATGCGACAGACCCACTGTACTCGATAGAGGAGTTCTCCAGCAGCCGAGGCGTTCAACATTGTGACTGGGGATATTACTTGTTACTACCCCTAGAATAAATCCTGGTGTGAGTTGTCTTTACCTTGTGCTTGTGATTGAGGCTATGTTATGCAGTACTTAACCTGTGTGGTAATCTACCTTCGTGGTATTACCTGTGTGGTATTCTTCCCTCCTGTGTGAGGTGAGTATTTTCTGATAACTTAGGTATATGTATGGGCATATACCCAAGTAGGGTTGACTGTTGTTTCTATGTTTTGCGGTTTATCCTTTGTGGATTTGAGAGACCTTCGGGGGTCTCGGGGTCCCTACTGAGTATCGTTATACTCACCCATGCACGCGCTACGCCTGCACCTTGTTGTGTTTGGTGCAGACGACGAACAACGTTGAATGAGGACGAGGGTACCAGGACTGGAAGTAGCTCGGAGGTGGACTTTAGACGAGGCGTACCGCAGAGACGACCGTTCGAGAGATGTACCTACCCTTCAGGTAAGATCTTTGGCGGGTGTTCACAGGAGATATTTTCAGTTTTACTTGTACTTTTCAGTGTTTAATTGTACCTTACAGTTGGACTTGTATTCTGGTCCCTTTTTACTTTATGTACACACCCTGTTTACTATATATAGTTTTACTTTGTGCTTGTATCTGGTTGTGTTCTTGATTTGTGTGAGTTTACAGTTTATAAAGGCAACGCCTTCGCGTTTTAGGGAATACGTCTTTCGGTGTTTGTCGCCAGCCCCTGACCTGTGGAAGGCGGGCTTGGGGTAGTCACGGCACGGACCCCAAGGGACGGGTCGTGACAGTCTGAGTCATTGGGATCACTAGTGAAAGAGTCACCCTCCATTTGCAAGTTTAGGTTATCAATGAACCTACTTTCATTAATGCATGCATGGACATAGTTGGTGTTTGTTAGGTCCAATAGGCTAGATACCCTGAGAGGGGGGTGAATCAGGGTATGACAAATTAAAACAACTGCCCCTTATGATCTTGTTTTGTTGTTAAGCAAAACTTTCTTCTCTCTCTTTTCTGTAGCAAAGTATAAACAGAAACTAAATCATGCACATGACACAGCGATTTTTACTTAGTTCACCCTCATTAGGCTACGTCCAAAGAGCTTACACCGACGATGTGTCGATGTACCAAATCCACTGAAAGCGCACTACTGTTTACAATGTTCGAAGCGGACTCACTGTCCCTTCTGGTTTACAACCAATCATGAAGTGAAAGCTCACTGCTCTCTCAGCTGAAGTGTGTTCACTGCTTCTTCAAAAGATCCACTCACAATTTATAGACATGTAGGTCTCCTCATTATCTCTAATGAAATCCGCATCCTTAACTGTTGATAGATGCTCTGTTGACGTCCCACCTTCATCCGCAGATGAATCTCTCTTTGCACCGGATGTACCGGGCAACTCTAAATCTTTCACACAGCCCTTACTGCGTCTTGCGCGCAACTTTAATGCCTTGCGCGCAAGATTCTACTTTTGTCGTGAAACACCTCTTTCGCGCAACTTCAATATTACGCACAACTCAAATCTTACGCGCAACATTTTTAGCTTGCGCGCAACTCAAAATCTTTCACGCAACTCCCTTTGCGTGAAATTCTTACGTGATCCGGTGCTCGGATTTTCTCTAAGTGTTGAGCCGTCTTGAATGAGGGGGGCCACCTCGTATTTATAGGTGTTCTTGACCCTTGCGTGGAAGATTCAACTTTTGTCGTGCAAGTTCCTCTTCGAGCGTGCAAAATCTCGTTTGACGTCGCATTGGGCACGCAAGTTTCTTTCGCGCAACCTCATCTTTCGCGCCCATTTTCAAATCTTTCGCACACATCATTACTTTGCCATTTTTCGACATTCTGATCCTCAAACATGTCTTGCGCGCAAGTTTCCAAACCACCTTTGATCTTGCGCACAACTTCCTTTGCCAAAAACATGTTTTCCCATTTTCCGATTTTGAGGCCAAAAAATTTGGCAAACACTGAAAAATGGCGCCGCCTTGTATCTGCTCTTTGTACCGCCTTCAGATCGTTCATTCCTTTGCCATCATTCTTCGTCAACATAGGTAGTCAATAATATCTCTGGAACTCGACAAATCATCATGTAAACCCCCTTAATCAACATATTGGATATCGTGGTCTGCTTTGTCAACAAACACAACATGGAGGTCCGTTTTGTCAATAAACACAATCACCTCAAAAATACTTCAATGATACCTTGAGAGATTTTTGCCCAACAGTGTTTCTATCTCATCCTTTGAGCAAACAGACCTGGGACCTTTCGCATGCATTTTCTTTCTACCTCCATCAATTTGTATGTCAAGTCTTTACGTTTATTTGAGAAAGCCATAAAAATATCATCATTCCATGAGCCTTGCACAATATTATCCAGAGTATTGATTTGATTTTCCAAATATTTTATGCTAGGAAGAGAGGAATTATGAAGTTTAGACCACTCCAACTCCTAGAGCAAGAGTGGAGAATGATCTGAAAGAGTCTTGGCAAAGTGAGTTGTTGAGGAGTTTGTGTTAGGAAAGACGAAAAAGCGACGAACACGCAAATAACGGAAAGACGAATGCGCAATGAAAATAAAATTTTCCCCTTCAAATAAAAGCAGATGCGCAGCGACCCAAAAGTAAATGTGCAGAATATAAAAAGTTACAACGAAAATTTTTACGTGGAAAACCCAAAAAAGAAAAAACCACGAGACCTAGTCCAGAAAGAGGAATCCACTAAAATCAAGAGGTACATGGTAGAGACTCCCCAAAAATGTAAGGAATCTCAAAAATAATACTCAAGAATAAAGCAGTGAATCAAAGACGGAGAGCAAGAAAAATGATCGTCAAAGAAAGACGATCACCAAATAGGATTTGCTCTCGGTGTTGGTGGTGTGTTGAAATGTCTTGCCTCTGCCTCCTTATTTAAGAAAAAGAATCTGCATCCAAAGCGTTTCACCGCGTGAATTAATTCACGCGATCTTGACCCGCGTTTCTCCTTCTTTTATGAGACCGCGTGGTGCTCCAATTGAGGAGGTGTTACACGGTGCGCCAATTAGGGAAGGCGCCCAACAGTTTGGAATGCAAGATATCCATTAAAGATTGAAAAGACACATATCGAAGCAAACTTCAAATTCAAAGACTACCTTGATTGTTATTGCACTAAGTAAACTGATCACTTAAGAATCCTAATTCCGTCAGATTGTTAAAATCCAAGAAATTATTAAAATCAAGCATGGCATTAAGTAGCAAAAGCCACCCCTTTTCCCAGTATGATCTAGTATAGTGTTGAAATCCCCACCAATAAACCAAGAGTGCAATCCCAGATTAAAAGTTTCAAGATCTTCCCAAAGAACTTCATGATCCCCAACTTCACATTACAAAAGAAAAGAAAATAGATTGGTTGAGAGTGGTTACCCTGACAGTATTATGTACTCTATTAGGACATTCTTTCTCTAGAATAACCAGATGTGCTCATTTGTCGGGTTGTCATGCAAGAAGTGCCTAACATGAAGCTTGAATGCAAAAGATTAGACAGAACTAGCACTATTCTTAGGTTCCAGAATATCCGTAAGGGAGAACTTAGAACTCTTTGCATTAAAATGAATGTATTCCCATTTCGCTGGAGGCCCTAGTCCCCAAGAATTCCATATGAAAATGGATAACATAATTAAGTGGAGATGGTGGACTTGGAGACCTTATTTCCCGGACATTACAGAGATGATATCATGCCTTCAGGAAGATACTTAGCCTTAAGTTTGGTGGTTACTCCACAAGATTCAACAGCCTTCTAAGGTCCTTTTGGGTCTTCTTTTCTTGGATAAAGGCGTATCCTGAGAAAAACACTTCCATCGAGGCCAGTGCACTGAATGAGTTATAAGTAGAGAAAGACAAAGTATCAAAGAGAGGGGGAACAAGTATAGGAAAGAAGATGTAAACCAGGAACGAAGGAAGATCCCAAGGAGTGAGGTGATGGGGTCAGCCTATCATTCATACTAATAGTAGGATCCTTCAAGGAATGTAAGGAGGTCCCTACCTCCATAGTTGGATCCAAAACATCACAGCCTCCAACAGATGCGGCACCGCATCTACCAACACTCTCATCAGGGAAACCAGCTTCAAGGGAGCAAGGGAGGACAAACCCTGCAGGGACAGCCTAAGGTGATACATCCCCTAGAAGAGGGCCCAAGGAAAGGTGGAACCTATCACTGCTTTCCTCAACAAAACTCCATCAGGATCAAAAACCCCACTGAAGGAACCTACAATAACCTGACTTGGTATAGAGGGGCGGAGACGGCAGGGAGTAAGGGATCGGGAGAACCATCAAAGAGGGAAGGAGCCTTGGTAGGAACAGCCCCATCAAGGTTGAATACCCCCAAAATGTCAATGCGGGGTACGGAAGGGTCAATTCATGCAACACCCAGAGACGGGATATCAGGGACGGACCAACCATCAGTCTGCGGGTTAGGAAAAACCATTTTGAGGGCCTCCCAGACCGGGAGAATTAGTTCTTGAGCTGCCTGAACCAAATAATCTCGTGGAGTGATAAGAGCAAGGCACTGAGAGGCCCCCGGATGGAGCCCCAAAGAAGCAGCTTTCTACAAACTAGATTCCCCTGCAAACCAAGCCTCCACTGGTCTTAGCTGACGCCTTCTACAGGAGGAGAACGAGTGACCTTGAAGCTCGCATCCCTGACAGAAAATCACCTTATAGTTGAAGAAAATCCTTTACCAAAATGAAGGGCTAGGCCTAGCTCATAGAAGTATGCGCTGAGGGAGAAGTTTAGACAAGTCCATCTCAACGCGTATCCTTGCAACCATAGTATGAAGCATTCATAAACTGCTTCATCCGTGCAAAGAAAATGCCCAAAAGCATCGCTGATTCCTTTGAGGACAGCATGACTGTGGAGCGGGAGAGGCAAGCCTGGGAGGCGAACCCATACAGTAGTGGAACGAAGGTCCTGTCCCTCGTGAAGTTCCATCGACCAGCGAAAGAGCAAGAACCGCTGACTATCATAGGTTCTGCAATCCCT
Organism: Viscum album; assembly: GCA_963277665.1. Taxonomy (NCBI): domain Eukaryota; kingdom Viridiplantae; phylum Streptophyta; class Magnoliopsida; order Santalales; family Viscaceae; genus Viscum; species Viscum album. Next base: position 1,126,395,719 of record OY728146.1, read on the forward strand.
CGCCCATGCTGAAATGAAGTCTTCCCGGGAAAATAGAAGAATGAAAAAAGAAAGCCTGCTAAGCACCGAGACAACCGTGGGAGAGGATAACTTGCAGGATTTGATGAAACATTGAAAAATCAGTAGTGCGGGATTGACCAACCTGATTTTAGAGACGAGCTTCCAATGATGACAGTCCACGGTGGAGATGAGCTCATCCGTTACATAGAGGAATTCAGACTACCGTCGACGAACTCCGTCTCATTGGATGAAAGAAGGATCTGCAGAATCGGATTGAGAATGAAGGGGTAGGGTTTGAATCACTGACCTAGGCATGGGCCTTGGCTAGATTAGGGATCTCCAGACCGGAAGTCGGAGTCGCACCATCCACGACCAGTAATAAATCGATGGCCACATGAGAAACAAAATAAGGCCCCTTACCGATCATTATGTGTTTTTCATGGGCCTCGAGTTTTTTTTTTTATGGGTTTTTTATTTTCTATTTTTTTTTTTTAAAAAAAACAGGACTTAGTTCTCGGTATTTTTAAAAACCGGAAGAGTGAATCCCGATCAATTTTACTACCGAATATTTTATTAATATATATGCATATATATATAAATATTAATGAAATATTAATAAATATTAATAAACATTAAATAAATATTCATAAATATTCATAAATATTCATATATATCAATAAATACAAATAAATATTAATAAATATTACAGAATATTCATAAATATTAATAAATATTAATCAATATAAATTAAATAATAAATAAATAGAAATAAATGTTAACAAATATTAATAAATAATAATTAAATATTAATAAATATTAGTTAATATTAAAAAAATATTACTAAATGTCAATTAAATAAGGATAAATATTACAGAATATTCACAAATATTCATTAATATTGATAAAATATTAATAAATATTATTGAATATAAATCAATATTAATAAATATAAATTAAATATTAAATAAATTTTAATAAATATTAATAAATAATAACTAAATATTAAATAAATGTTGATAAATGTTAATAAATATTATTTAATAAATATTTGTTTAATGTTTAGTAATGTGTATTTAATATTTGTTAGTATTTATTTATAATTTATTAATATTTTGTAGTATTTATGAATATTTGCAAAAAATTAATATATATCTGTGTGTGTGAATATTTGATTAATTTTTATAATGTTTAATAACTAGTTATTTATTTTTATTTTTATTTATTAATATTGGTTTATATCCATTAATATTTATAAATATATATTTAATATTTACTAATATTTAATCAATATTTATTAATATCTATTAATGTTTATTAATGTTTATTTAATGTTTATTAGTATTAATTAACATTTCATTAATATTTATAAATATTTATTAATATTTATTAACATCGCATTGATATTTATTGATATTTTATTAATATTGATGAATTTTTAATTAATATTTATTAGTATTTATTGATATTTATTGATATTTAATTAGTATTTATCAATATTTATGAACATTTAATTAATATTTACTAATATTTATTAATATTTATTTGTATTGATGAATATTTACTAGTATTTATTTAATATTTATTAATTTTTATTAATATTTCATTAATATTTATAAATATTTAATAATATTTAATTAAGATTTATTGATGTTTTATTAATATTGATTAATTTTTAATTAATATTTATTGATATTTAGTTAAGATTTATGAAGATTTATGAACATTTAATTAATTTCTATTACTTTTTATTAATATTTAAGTAATATTTATTTACATTTATTAATATGTGTGTGTGCGCGCGCGCATATATATATTAATAAATATTTATTGATATTTGTTGATATTTGTTGATATTTGTTGATATTTGTTGATATTTAGCTAATATTTAATTAATTTCTACCACTTTTTATTAATATTTAAGAAATATTTGTTTATATTTATTAATATATATTTATATATGCATATGTATATATATATTAATAAATATTTATTAATATTTATGAACATTTAATTTATTTTTAATTAATATTTATTTTTATTTATGGATATTTATTTAATGCTTATTAATATTTATTGATATTTGGTTAATATTTATTAATATTTTATTAATTTCATTTACTTTTTATTAATATTTATGTAATATTTATTTATATTTATTAATATATGTGTGTGTGTGTGTGCATATATATTAATAAAATATTCGGTAGGAAGAGTGAACGACATTCATTCTTCCTTAAAAATTCTCCATGGGAAGCGTGAACGTTGCTAACGTTTCCTGGCAAAGGCAAAAGCGTGAACGGGGTTCACGCTTCTCCAGACCCGTTTTTAAAAATACCCAAAAACCTATCTCGTTTAACAAACCCTTTAAAAAAATCTAATAAACTGATGGCCACATGAGGAACAAAAGAATACCCCTGACCTGTCACGATGTGTTTTGCATGACCCTGCTTGAATCCATTACCCCCTCCCAAAAACACTAGATATCCTCCGATTCAAATAAAAATGATATGATTTTTTTATTTTTTTAAAAAAAACAATATCACATTTGGAGAATAAACCACAACAAAAAGGATCACGTGCCACCCAAAAAATATGTGGGCCCTAGTTGGGCAGACCCATAATAATATCCCCCACCGACTAAGTTGGGGATCACCAACAACCCTACAATTAGTTAGTAGGTCTCAAGTTTACCTTTCGGTAAAATCTTAGTCAACATGTTTGACTCATTGTTATCTGTATGAATTTTCTCAATCTTCAACTGTCTATAATCGCGAACTTCATGCGTCCAATGATAGCATACATTAATATGTTTTGATCTACCATGAAAAGTGGGATTCTCTCCCAAATAAATGGCACTCTTATTATAAAAAAACAGGACATACATATCCTGATTAAAACTGAGCCCATGGATAAAATTCTTCATCCACAACAATTCCTTGCATGCCTCTGTAGCTGCAATAAACTCAAACTTAGTGATGGACAAAGCAACACATCTCTATAATTTAGACTGTCAAGATACCACTTCTCTGCAAAAGTGATCAAATAGTCTGAAGTTGACTTCCTCAAATCCATACATACTACTATATCTGAATCTGTAAAGACACAAATCATTGGTTTCCCATTAACAAAATACAATCTCGAATCAGAAGTACCATGAAGATATAAAAAATATATATACTTCACTACTCTTAAATGTCATCTACCTGGATTTGATAGAAAATGTTTGACCGCACCAACTACATGAGCTATATAAATTATAGTATATACCATCACATACACCAAACAACTAACAACAGATGAATAAAGTATGTAACACAACTCCTCTCTCTCCTCATTAGTAGAAGGTGACAGACTAACGCTAAGCTTAAAATGTAAATCAAAAGTACGACCCCTTTGGCTCTGTCCATAGAAACTCTCTAAGCACATTCTCAATGTGTCTATCCTAAGAAAACCATAATTTCTTGACCTTTCTATCACAGGAGATCATTATGCTAGGAATCTGATGCGGTGGCCCCAAGTATTCCATCACAAAAGACTGGAAAATATATTTTTTCAATCTATCAATTCTAAAAGCATTATGGATAATGAAAAGCATATCATAAAAGAATAAGTATAATAAAATCATCATCAACAAATATATGAAAAAAACACAATGATCAAAAGAGGTCTACCTAAATCCCTATTGAAATGTGACAAGCTCAAAAAATACCCTTACCTTGTGTAAGATCCTATTTTTTTCAGGTACGTCCATCTTTGAGTTTTTTTCATCAAATGTCTTTCGTTGGGCTTTCCTTTATCTTTAAGCCTTGACGATTGAGACTTGTTCGGAGACAAAGAGCCTTTGCTGGGAAAAATGACTTAAATATCAGGGATGTAAGTTTTTTTGAATTAATGGAGTCTGAATATAAATGTGTCAAATGAGTTTATGAGGGTTTCCCATGTTTTGGAAGGCTTTATAGGTGGTTCAGGTCCTTTTTGTGGAAACTGGGCTGAAAATTGTCCATTGGGCGATTACATGCCACGTACATGTTACACGATGTGTAACTTCTACCAGACACATGTTGCGAACCAATATAGGGTGTGAAATGGTTACACGTCGTGTAAACCGTTCACACTATGTAATAGTCGATCGAGATAAATATTAACCCGAGGCAACAAGTTTTTTGGCACATCCCTTTAAAAAGGATTACATGACATGTAAATATATTACACGTCATGTATTTATTGGGAGAAATTGTAACACCCCTGAATGATAAAGGGTTAAATGACTAAATGATATGACTCATGTCAACAAGGTGAACCTTCCTTTTCGAGAGCCTACCTGATTAGCACTCCACAGTTAAGCGTGCTTGTCCTGGAGTAGTGATCAGGATGGGTGACCTTTTGGGAAGTTTCTCAGGGTGTGTGTGAGTGAGGACAAAGCACACTGAAAAGGACATGTGTTGGTCTGTGGGGACTGTCATTAGTCAGATGACTCGTTCAGGTATGTGGGTGAACCCTTGGGTGGGGACCACGTGTCTGCGAGGCAACTGGTGGTACCTGGTGGGTCAAGACCCGACAACCATGATAAGGCGGGGTGTCTGTGCTGTCACCGGAGGCCGGTTGTTATAGAAATGGTTTTAAGTTTTCTGTGGGGTTGATTTTTCATTCCCCCTCACGTACAGCCTTCTCCTCTTGACCTAAGATGAACTCCAAACAGTTTTGAGATCCTTTCCTCCATTTTGGACATCCCGTTTGTGAGATTGATCCTTGGTAAGTCTTTAGATTTGGTTTTCCCTCCTCTTTTGTTGTTCTATGTTAGGGTAGTGGAACCTTTGGACCGTGTTTGGGTTTGATGTTAATCTTGATTTGATTTGATCTAGGTTTCATCTCATGATCTTCTGCGCCTTTTTTTTCGTTGGCGTCTCCTATTGTTGGTGTTGCTAAATCATCGGTTTAAGGTAGGGGGTCTAAACCTCAACCCTATGGTCTTTTTAATTGAAAAGTATGTGAAATATTGTGATTTCTCCAACATGAATTGCACCTAAATTAATTAAATGATGAATTAGATTATTCTTTGAAATCCCTTTGGATTCAATTGATTATAACCTAGCTTATGGCTACTGTTTGGGTGAACGAACCCTTAATTATAAATGAACTGACTAATGACTTAAAGTGTGTTTAGCATGACACGAATTTTGGGTGATTGCTTGATATAGATTCATCTTGGCTTGGGTTGAATATTGAAATGACTAGCATGTTATTAGTTTATGACCAAATGATAAATAAAATTTCTAATTGAAAGATGAATTGAAATTTGTATAATTAGCCATTGAGCCTTATGATGTGATATTGTGATATCGTTGGTGCTATGCCTAGTGATTCATATTGTAATGATTATACAACGACCTATACCCATTAATTCATGCTGTAATGTTATATAGCAGGTGATTCATAAAAAGAGATCAAATAATAAATTTGACCGTACAAAAAAATGGTCATCCTCATATATTTAAATGAAATTGATATAGAAGGAATATAAACTACCAGAAAAAGGAAGACAGAACACCAAGGTGGACCCACAACAGAACATTCCATGTGAATGGGGTTAGAATACAGATGGAGATGGGGGATGAGCTACCGAAGTCAACTAGGTGCTTGAGGGTGGAACTCGCTGAGGAAGGGGATGCTTGAGTCTATAGCAGGCCGGCCAAATTTATAAGGAGTCGATGACTGTTGAATAAGGATTTTTGTTTGATGATGTCGATTAACTTTGGATGTGATGACCCAGTTGAAGATGCCTGAGGATTTGATGCTGGATAAGAATGGGCTGACAGAGCTCCTTGAAGGTTCCAAATCACGCGTTCATGCTTGGTTGCCAAATAAGGTGATGTAGGGATTTCCAAATGAACTAATATGAATATTTTTTTTGTCTTTTCATACCAGATCTGCCAAGGGCTGGAATGGAGGTGAAGAGTCTTTGTTTTTTTGTCTTTCTTTGTTGTTGTAGAGTTTAATATGGGATCTGGTGTGTGAGAGGAAGTATGGAATTGAGTTGTGGTGGTGTGCATGATAGGTTCTTGACAGAATTCTTGAGTTAAGAAATGGATGGATGGAGTTGGTGATCTTTGAGATTGTTGAAATTCTATTGAAGTTTCATAGTGATCATAAGGAACTGCTGCATATGAAATAGGAAGTCAGAGGCTAAATTAGTCATTATTTAAGACTATATATATTGACAACATGTTCCATTCCACTTGATGTTTAAACAAAATTAGTACTAGGAATAAAAAAAATTAACACTGCTGACCAAACTTGTTTCAACTTGGAAAATTCTTTTTATAAGTTTGATACCTTCATCCCACACTCATAAACAATGTTGTTTGATTTTTTATCATGTCGGATTCATTAAATCCAATAATTACCTCCTTCTTTTAAAAGAATTTTTCGGCCAGTTGTTTGAAGGGTTCAAAAGGAATCAATGCTCTATAAAAGTCATGGCTCATCAACTTCTCACCATGTAAATTTCTTTTTTAATGTTGAATATTTATCTATCTTCTCAATATGGAAACAAAATATTCTTGCATAATCTAATATTGTGTCACATTTTTTAGGGGTTTATTCCACAGTAAATGTTGCATCTATATTCCCTAAGTAAATAGGGATGCATTTTTTGATGATTTTCTCAATAAATTACTTCCGCAAGTGTGCATGATTGTATAAAACTAATTAATGATTCTCATTTGGTTAGTTTAAAAGAGAATTTCATTTCAAATATAATAAAAATACCATTAATAAGTCATCCTTTTGAAAAATATCATTCCCATCACCATCCAATCGATGGTGCGTGGAGTTATAGTGTCTAGAGTCTTTTCTCTCCACATTAAAAACCAGCACTCTCTAGTCCATATGTGTAGTGTTTACGGGGATGAAAATTTTCTTGTTTAATGGGAGCATATATTTGATTGGTTTCTCAATCAACATATGTATCAAATTTTCATTCTTTTTATAAATAATTCCCCAAAAAAACAAAAAAAAAGTTACAAAAACTATCAACATAACATTTGTAACTTTGGGAATGTAGAAAATATTATACTCACCATATAAGAACTGATAATGAATAATTATATGGGAAAATTAATGCTATCTTCCCCATTTTACACTTGTTTTTTATTATTCAATCATACACATCTATTATCTATTATCATTGAAAATGAGTGGAGGATGTGCATTAAATAACATATAATAAGTGGAATTTATTTCATAATAAGTTTGGATTACTTGAATTCTCATTCTTCCATTCATCATTTCTTTGTTCATAAGAGGAAAAATGTATTCTAGTGAAATTATTTTTACCTTCTTTTCAGAATCCCAAATGTATTCACTGCATAACAAGAATAGTGAATTGTAACAAAGCATGAATTATGAACAAAAGAATTTTTTTAATTAGTTGTGTGATTCACCTGAACCCCCTTTCCTACTTAGGGTGTGTATATCCAGTTAGGTCCCAACAACATACGTGTTAGGCTCTAACTCCACATACTTTTAAAGATGTTCATAGTTTTATTTCTTGAACCATTGAATTTTTTCAACCCATTTTTTATAACAATTTGATTAGAAACAACCCTTTTCTTTTCTGATTTCCCTACAACATTAGGCATGCCAATGATTTCTTTCATCCTATCTACTTCTACCATTGATTATGAATTTTTTGTTGTTGTTTTTATTATTATTCTCATTTTTTTATAAATCTATGATGATTCCAACTTATTTTCTTTTACAGCCCTTGTTTTCACATTTCTAATTATTGATCTCAGCCAATAAGTTTATGGTTTATCCTTCTCAGTTGTGTTGCTGGCTTCTAGAGTTGTTCATTGTTTGTCAGCTTCCTCCTTAGTTTCTACTACCACATCATTTTTATGGATAACTGGCTGATATTCCTCTAAACTGAAGTCCCAGGTATCCTTTTATGTGACCCATGTTTCCTTAGGATTGTTTGTTTGTATTTGGTCACTGACTACAGGTCTTACTCTCTCTTTATAGTTGGGCGTCTGACAACCAGCTTTCCTTATTTCTTCTTCTTCCTTTTCAACAATGCTCGTCTATTGGATATCATATTTTTTAATAAACCCTTGAATTTTAAGGTTGAATCTATCCTACACTTTCTTATTATTTTCATATATCAACTACATCGGTTTTTTTGTCTTTTCTTCTTACCTTGAATTGTATCTTTTCTAGTTTTCATTTCAACATTTCATTATCTACTTTAAGGATTCATAGTCAATCCTTCTTATCCTTTACAATCTACTAAAATGAAAAACCATATTCCTTGGGGGATATTTCCTCCCTACATGATTTTCATGTACCTTATTTATGTTTGGAAACATTGCCTTCTTGTTTTACATAACCGTGTTTATTAATAGAATAAATAAAATAATACTAAAATTTGAAGACTTACCCACACCATATTCATTTTGTGGATCCCTAAGCTACTTCTCTACTTCCACATCCAAATCTACCAAGATCCATTTTTTTAAAGGTGTATTTATTCTATTCTCATTTCCTTTGATGATTCTATTAATTTCACAATACCAATACTATAGGATAATAATGGGTATTGAGATAATTAAATTTTGGATAGAATAGGAAATAAATTACAAATCATACCAATAATGACAAACAAGCCCTGGAAGCTTAAAAGGGCGGTTGTAAAATTCTTTGACAAAATTCATCAACTATTGGTGTATTGCATGAGACTATTTTAGTGTTATCATATCTGTCAAACTATCTACTAATATGATGAAACCTCAAATTAATTAAGAACCCATGGTAGAAAAAAACAGTGTCACATCCATATAAATAGAGGAGTATGACTGTGTTAGTATGGTTTTCGGGTTCATCCCCCATAACAACTTCTATGTTTTTTGTTTTTATTTCCTTTGTGTGAGAAATATTACTCCATTTCCAAATCTATTTAAATATAAAGGTGGAATTTTTATCTTGAATGAATAACAACCTTCCATTTTGGTTTCCCCTTCAGATATCTGAATATCCTTCTTACATCACCTTCAAAAAATTGTGATTCCACAACACCAATTAAAAATATATCTATTGATAAATCATATATATAAAGTACATAGAGAAAAAAGTTATTTTCCTTTTTATAATCTAATTCTAAGATGTTGTTAAATAGAAAAGCATTAAACATATTCTAAAAGGTAGTATCTTGCATTAGATTTGTATGAGCCTCTTTAAAATTTGGTTGATTTTTTTGTACAATTCATTATAACTTTGTTATAGTTGATCTAAAATTTGGTGCACCTAAAAATTTAATGTGGAAAATTTAATGTGAATTCATAGAACATATTAGAATAAGAGAAAATAATGTTCCATTGGAAGTTTCACTGGGAATTCTTGGAAGTTCTAGCGGGGAAACATCCAAGCAATCCCCCTCTCAAACCACTAGAAACCGTAGAGAAATGTACATAACATGTGTTTGTGGGGATATAATAAATTATAGGGTTGGTTTCAGTGGTTGTTTAGGTAGAATTACATTAAAACTTCCTATAATAGAAGAACTCAATATTTTAGTGAAAGTTTCATTAGAAATGAAAGGAAGCTCCTATGGGGAAACTACTGGTTTCATTTGGGTTAAATTAACATAGCTAAAATGAATAGAAATTGATCCCAAGATATTTATGAATAAAAAATATGAAATCTGTGAAAAGAAGATAATGAAAAACTTTTTATAAATCATATATTTCACCTTAGTATCTGTAACAACACTTTTGAATAACTCCATATATGCTTGATGTAGATCATTGAAGTGGAAGACAAAAAACTCTAACCACCATAAGTATACATGTTCCAACCAAATCATTTTGATGATCAAAATGGGAATAGCTCTTCCACCATGACATGCTAATGTCTCTTGATGAAAAGTAGGAAGATAATGAGAGTTGAGGGATCAAAGAGTATCAATCGGGCACTACACTCACTCTCTCACACACACACCTTGAAATTGAATGTAAATAGGGTTTATATAGAACCATAGAGCACCCCTCAGTCATTATGTACATTAAATCATGTGATTTTTTGCATAATTTTATACCTTGGTCAATACATGCATCATATGAATTTGATCCCTTCATCATTTTATCATATAAAACACACCAATAAATGATAACCTTTGTGGGATATTATTTGACCGCCTATAATTAGTGGCATACTAGATTAAATACAACTCTACCAGTCATACTCTATGACTACATGTATTATGAAGTCCAAATTATAATCAATCATAAATAGCAATTTCATGAAATCTCATTTCATGCATGAGATTCTTTTACATGTTTTTTCCAATACCTTTTAATCATATAATATAACTCAACTCATATATATATATATACATACAAAACACCTTTTCAAGATATGGATCATATTTTAAGATTCATGTATATCATTTAATGAAATATACCATATATATATTGTATATAAATATAGTCTTTAGGGAATATCCCAATAATCACTTGCTTTCAATAAATCTTAAAAGATTTTGTTTCATTTCTCCCTACATCATATATTATGAAATCATATCCAAAAACCTTTTGGATATCTTCTAAATCACATTTTGTAATGTTATAATTAACTTCACCTTGAATTACATCATATTACCCATCCAAAATGATTTTTATATTAAATTTAAAACACTTTTACAGTATCCCTTTGAGTCAAAATCAACCCCCATTCAGTTAGCCACAAAGTTTAACCCTATGGGAATTTATAGCATTGATAATAAATATGATTTTTTGGATCTATAAATGTAATAAAATATCAACCTATAATAATGCATCAATGCTACTCAAGTTATAACGTGATCTAGTGTGACCTCCACTAAACACATGTATTTTACACCTGTGTCCACTAGTTAAAATCATTTTCAAGTGTGAATTCTCATATGTTCCCTTTTTCTAATACATAAAGTGTCCATGGGACACAGAGTATGTCAATCACATATATCCAACTTATATTCTCTCAATTATCCAAGTAGAGACTGACCAGGATGATGAATACATCACACGTTATTCGCCTTTATGGACGATCACATCAAATGTATCTCATCCAAATAGATAATCACATCATATGTGCTATATAGGTGTAGCTGAACACTCCCAATATATCTCAATCAAGAGATTAGATGTCATAATCGTCATATAAGAGGATAAATCTCATCTTGGTTGTGCTCTAATCGATGACATGATCAACAACACACTCAACCACCTCCTGATTAGTTAAGTCACTTTTGAGTTTCATAAGAAATGTATCAAAGTATAAAGGTAATCATGCTAGATATCTTTACAACCTTAGGTATTGGGGACCCAAATATGATTCATGCACCCCTAGTATACCAAATAAATCATGCACGACACTCTATGGGATATACTTAGCGGGTCATCCAACACACACACAAAAACGTTTTCTTTTTTTTATGCCTCGTGATAATATTCTATATCTCTATATGAGAATTATACTCATACTAACTTTAAAATTTCATCATAACTTATAACACTCCACAATGAACATGAGTTAAGGATAACTCAAAGTCACACTTTGAGAGGTTAATTATAATTACATTTCATGAAATATATATCTATATATACATTTATATATCCAATGTGCATGTATGATAAAATGGAGATTTCTTTTTATATGGTACATTTAATATTATTAAAAAAATACTTTTAAGATATTTTAAAAAACCCTGCATAAAAACGTGTTTATCATATCATATATGAACGATTTACATATTAGTCTTATGTTTGCTTTACTTTTTGGGATAATGTTAACTTATTAGATATATATGTAATTCTAGCCACATATCTATGTGACCATCTTATAAAACCATCCCACTAACTCTTTAGTGAGTAACATCTATGAAGAAAGTAAGTTTTAATAATGGTGATATTTTAGGAATTATATTAATAATGTTTAAATATTTTAACATATTCAAACTCCTTAGCTTTATAACATCAAATGTTATAATGTCAACTTCTATTGTCTACTTAGAACTATTTCTAATCTCATCACCATCATCCTGGAAACCCTTTTTTCAAAATTTTCACTTAAAATCAATGTAACTATTTACATTGATACTAATCAGCACATTCTAAACTCTTTTAATATAAAATGGAATTTACATGGTATGGTAACTAAATGTCATCATTTACATTTTTCTTTTACCGATACACGCTAAACCTTTTAGGATATTTATTAAAATTCACTTTGTAAATAGGATGGTATAATTCTTTTGGAAGGTATTAGTATTCACTTTATCATGATAACTAAAATCAACTATTTACATTTTTCATTAGCATTACATATAAAAAAATTAAGTATTTAGAGTGAAACTCGCTTTAACTTTTGACTGGTATAATCCTTTATTTTCTAGTTTTGAACTTATCTAAGATCAAGGATACTCCCACTAACCTCTTAAACACTATATTCCTCTCAAAATATATTTCCAATATACAAAAGACTCTTGTGTGTAGGGAATAACTCATATTTCCTCTTAGTATGAATATTTAACAAATAAACTATTATATCCATATCAGATATGATATTCCATCTATTTGAATCATTTTCATAATGAAGACTTTAAAATTTACATTAATGGTTGGTAGGAACATCATCCATTATATTTGGATAAATACTTTTATCCTGGATAAACAAATTCTATCCATGTCTTATTTTCAAGAATGGTATATAATTTAAATGAATCATATGTGTATCAAAAACATTTTCTCATGTATTCAAACAATAATTACTAAAAATATCCACTCAAGCGATATAAAATGAGACAAAAAAATACACATCTAAAAATCAATCCTAGCATTAAGTGTTCTTTTTCATACAATTCTTTAATGCAACAACATCTTTCTCCATTACATTAAGATATAACCATTAATTTTTCCATCACTTCTGAACTCTCATATTTTTAAAATATTTTTAAAACATAAATTTGATATCATATACCCTTAATAATATTCAAATTGAATTCTATAACATTTATACCTTGAGTGGAATCTCCACGTGACTTCTTATAAACCTTCAGGTAATATGGAAAATTCCTTATCTAATGGACAATCTGGCCACAATGATAACATTGTTCCTGCTTATTCTTTTTAAATTTAACTGGATGTGTGGACTCTCCATGACCTATTATCTTTTCTTTCTTTACATAAATTTTACCCTTCTATTTCTATACCATTAACACGACACTTGATCCTATACCACCCATGTCTTTCTCAGTTATCCTCAACATATTGAAAATATCAAGTAATTCGTTCATGTTATAACTAATAACAAACTCTCACAACCTTTCCGGTAATGATTGTAAAATGAAATTTGTGGAAAGTTCACATTTAATAAGTGAACCTAGCCTCTCCAAATCATTTATATACCCAATAATATTTATTAAATTAGTTGAGACTGAGTATCCTTTTTCCATTATGTATAAAAAATATCATTTGACACCTCATACCTCTCATGTCTATCTTGCTCCTGATAGATCCTTTTTAGGATGTCTATCATATTGTTGGAATCCATAGTCTCATGTTGATTCTACAACTTAGACTCCATGATAAAAGAATAAGTGTGTATACCTCTAGTGAATCCTTTATATGTTTATCATAGGCATCTAACTCTGTATATGGAATGAATTCACCTATTGGTTTCCTTGAAAGTGGTTCTTCCAACACATAAAATTTTACTTCTTACTTGAGGACTATTCTTAAGTTATGATACCATTCAAAAACATTATTTCCATTTAGTTTTTCTTTATCCAAGATATATCTCAAAGTCAATATATTTGATGATTCCATTTATCTACAAAAAAATATTTTATCATATGAGTGTCATCTTATATTATCATTTGTTAATAACTTTAATTAAACAGGATCCATCTAAAATGATGACCCCCTTTTAATTAATTATATCCATTAGTGGACCAAGATCTATATTTTACTAATCTCTAGGTTTATTTAGTGTTTATCCCATTACATATCTATTTAGGTCGGGCACAACCCCAATCATATCATATATAACTCTTGGATAGTCAAAA